>CM034710.1:47676705-47691689 GCA_020142125.1 Phrynosoma platyrhinos
CTTGGGGGAAAGAGGGTTGGGAGGTGGATCTCAAGCTAGTTTACTTCCTTGGAAAATAAGTGTTTTCTGATTATTATCTGTTTGAGATAATTCTCCCCCATGTCAGTGGAAGATTAAGAACCACTGACTAGTCACAATGTATGTTGTTGGTATGCAGAAGACCTCTGAGTTAGTCAGTTAGTTGGAGCATATCACATGTCTTGTTTACTGGCATTTAAAGTGTTGCAGATATGAGTCTGAATTAATGCCTTGCCTACCAGCTTGGTATAGTAGTTTGAGCCTTGGACTACAACTGGAGACCCGGATTCAAATCGCCGCTCAGCCATGGAAACCTACTGGGTTACTTTGAGCAAGTCACCTTGTTTTAGCCACAGTGGAAGGCAAAGGCAAGTCCCCTGAATAGATTCTGCCAAGAAAACCCTGAGATATATTTGCCATAGGGTCTGTGTAAGTCATAAATGACTTGAAGACATATAACAACAACTACTACATGAACTGAACTCCTCCCATGACTTCTGAAAAATGTTAAATACACACAGTTCAAAGTTGACACAGCAGGCATATCAAAGGACGGGTGGGATTCGGGATGTTATGTTCTGTTTAATATATCTGTATGGAAATTTTAATATTGTAAGCCACCCCGATTGCTCTGCAGAGGGGCGGGATATAAGTTATGATATTATTATTATTATTATTATTATGTGTCTGCACGCCTTGCCCCCAAAGTGTCAGGAAGCCACTTTATTTGGCCCATCTGCTTTGGGCCTATGATACTTACCCTGGTTCCTGGCCAGAAAGTATATACCCCAGAAGTATTTCTGGTGGTGTGGTGGTTAAATGCCTGTACTGCAGCCATTCACTCACAAACCATAAGGTTGTGAGTTCAATACCAGCCAGGGGCTCAGAGTCGACTCAGGCTTGCATCCTTCCGAGGTTGCTAAAACGAGTACCCAGCTTGTTGGGGGTAATTAGCTTATCCACAATGTCAATGTAAATACTGTAACTCTTATCAAAAAAGGAACCATCTCCTTATCTGAGCAGAGTGGCAAAAGGCGAGAGTCCTGGTGGCACAGTGGTTAAATGCTGGTACTGCAGCCGCTCACTCACAAACCATAAGGTTGTGAGTTCAATACCAGCCAGGGGCTTGCATCCTTCCGAGGTCACTAAAATGAGTACCCAGCTTAATGGGGGCAATTGGTTTACACATTGTAAAGTGCTTAGGGAGAACTTAAGTGCACTGATAGAATCATAGAATCATAGAGTTGGAAGAGACCACAAGGGCCATCCAGTCCAACCCCCCTGCCATGCAGGAACTCCCAATCAGAGCATCCCTGACAGATGGCCATCCAGCCTCTGCTCGGTATAGAAATGTACTTGCTATTGCTATTGCTATTTCTTATTACACAGCAGTTGAAAATGCATAAGTCAAAACATTAGAGTGTTTGATCCAAACACAGACCAGTATAAGTGCAGATGTAGTCTTTGAAACAACAACCATTCAGAAGAGAGAGGGATATTCTTTCTAGAGGAAGAATTTGTAATGCATAAAGAGGGTAGTATCATCTGGGCCTAGTCTGACACTGATGCAGCGATCAGGGCAGACCATCATCATATCCACATCACCAAGGGCAAAAACAAGATTTCATGTGGTTGGATGTTCTCCAAGGTTTCAATGAGGTTTCCCTGTGGCAGTACCCTTGGAAACTAGGTCAGGCCCTCCAAGTTCATTCAGATGCTGCTTGGATTTTGGGCTTCAGACTCCTTTTACAGGGTAATTGGTGCAGCCAACATTGGGCACAGGGCAGGATCCTCTGGGATCTCACATTCCTGGAGTTTTCCCCCATCCTGATGGCGGTTCTCATTTGGGGCGAGTCCTTCAAAAACTAGACTGTTGGTTTTTGGTGCGACAACCAGGCTGTAGCCAGGATCCTCAATGGCCAATATGAGTGGGTCATGCACCTGACCCACCATTTCATTTTGTTGTGCCTCCACAACAATATTGCTTTTATGGCCGATTTTGTACCAGGCCTTGAGAATACATCACCCACACTCTTTCTTCTTTCCAGGATATTTGGTGCCTGGATCAGACTTCTCGCCCACGCCTTTCCCAGAGGAGCTGTGGGATCTTGGAAGTGTGCTGTGATACAGGGAGTTCTGTCTTTGCTGGCTCCTGCCATGCTTTTCTCATTCTGCAGGGTGATGGGGCTCCAGGCAAGTTGGCCAGTGCATATTCGTACCATCCTGCAATTCCTCACTTGGCTACGGGAGAGAGGTTTTGCCTCACGCACCATGTCAGTCCACTTGGCTGGTAATTCTTTCTTTTCCAAGGCTGCTGGTTTCCAGGACCATTGTGCATTCTTTCTCATTAGGAGGGCGATTGAGTGTTGGAGGAGGACATCACTCAGGTGGGTGGATGAGAAGAGGCCCATTTGTTCCAAACTCCTTTTCAGGCTCTTCTCTCCGTTCAAGAGGGGGTGTCATTCCAGAGTGGAGGCCCACCTTTTCCAAGCTGCCATTGTAACTGCCTTTCTGGGGCCATCCGGGTGGATGAGCTGATCCCCTCTTCCAGGCAGGACTGGTCTGGGAGGGCACTAAGGTGAGAAGATGTCTCTTTTGTTGGAAATGCTGTGTTGTTAGTTCTTCACAGATCCAAGTGTGACCAGTTGGGGGAAGGGCCCACCATGAGGCTTCAACGGCTTCACGGCTGCCAGCTTTGCCCTGTTCAGAATTTGCATAGGTACCTTGCAACCCGCTTCTTGAGCGAAGCCTCCCCCCATTCTTCATGACAACAGAGCTCCACTTGATCAGTTCCAACTGGTAATGGTGCTTAGACTGGCCTTGCGACATGTCGGGCTGCCAGCAGAGGAGTTGGAGGACACTCATTCCTACTATCATGGCGGGATGCGATCTACTTGTGGACACCATAAAAAGGATGGGCAGGTGGAAGTTCAAGACATTCGTTGGTTATGTTGTCCGGGTTTGGACTCGGGCAAGTTGGCCAGTACATATTCTAAAATCTGGAGATAGGTGGCCAGCCTGATAGTGACTGTCTGCCTCCACCTTTCTCACTGAATCCCTTTGAGCAGCATATGTATGTAACTACTTAGGAAGAACTTCCTGACGTTAAGAGCTGTTAGACAGTGGAATATGCAGCCTAGGAGTGTGGTGGAGTCTCCTTCTTTAGAGGTTTTAAAACAGATGCTGGCAGGCCATCTGTTGGAAGTGCTTTGATTATGTATTCCTGCATGGCAGGACTGGGTGAATCCTGGGGTCTCTTCCAACTCTATCTATATTACCTCTTACCTTGATGTCCAGATGACAGCCAGAACAACTAAGATTAGATGGTCTGCAAAAGGTGACAGGGATATCACACATTTATTTAAGACTGATCATCTTTAGAAGCTCTGCTCCTCTTTCCTTTCATTGGGCCCAAACCCTCAACTACAAGTCAATGTACTACAGACCTATCTGACAGTTAAGCACTCAAGAAAGCCTCAGAACCAAGACTGGTTTGATCAGAATTGTGTCATAGGGGCTTTGCAGACTGCCAGAAATAGGGCAAATTGAGTCCACTTTAACTGCCCTGGCTCAGTGCTAGGGAATCATGGGATTTGTATTTTTTTTCTGAGACATTGAGCTTTCTTTGTCAGAGAGCTCTGGTGCCACAATAAACTACAGTTCCCATGATTCCCTAGCACTGAGTCAGGGCAGTTAAAGTGGACTCAATTTGCACTATTTCTGGCAGTCTGCAAAGGCCCATAGTCAAGAAAAATGTGATTGCCAAGCTCAAGACCCAGAAGGAGAACCTCCTCACAGTATTTTCAAGACACCTAGTTTTTCTTAAGAAATAATATAAAATTCTTCTTAAGGCCAAAAAGAAGTATATTTTAGAAGCTGAGTGGAATTGTCTTATCCACACTATAAAATCTAACGACATGGCTTGGGCACCTTATAGCAACACACTCTATCTCTTGTTTCACATGCTGATACTGCCACATCCCTGCAAAGACTGGGGGATAGCATCTACATTTTGCTCAGACAGTATTGTAGTTTTTCTACCCAACTCCCGTCTCAATGTCTGAAGTAATCAAACTAATAAACCAAGTAAAATCAGGCAAGGCTGCAGATTGTTATTAAATCCCCCATGAGCTAATTCAAGAGAAATGCTTATTAGTGGGCTCCAATTCTGGCAACTCTCTTCACCTATATTGATCACAGTGAACAGTGACTGGGGCTTAGTTGTCATTATTCTTATCTTCAAAGTAGGAAGAAAAAGGGATGCAGCTAATTATCACTCAATCAGCCTACTCACTATAATTAGTAAGTTGTATGCAAGACATCTATACTGAAAGTCCAGGACTGGATGGAAGCATCCTGGCTGATGAACAGGCTGGCTTTTGGTCAGGCTAATCCACTATTGATCAGGCCCTACTTTTTACAACAACTAGTGGAGAAATACACCAGCCAACCTAAAACATTCGTATATGCAGCTTTTGTAGACCTTAGAGCTGCTTTTGACTCCATCTCCAGGGATAGAGTTTGGTATAAACTTGAGGCTTCCACAGTTGAACAATGCTTGTTACTTTTTATGTACAAGTAACATGAACATGCCACTTTGAAAATCATATGCAATTTAGCAGGTTCACTCTCAGAACCAATGTATACATTTAAAGGAATGAAGCAAATTTGAATCATTGTCCCATTATTATTTAACTTTTACATAAATATAGTGGTCAAAGTTGTCAACAATTTCTGATTTCCGTCCACCCAAGCTAGCTATCAGAGCTTTTTGAGTGCTTCTTTTTTTAATTTTTAAAACATTTATTGCATAAAATCACATACAATACAAACTAAATATACAAAACAAAATCATTACATTCAACCTCTACAGCCACAGTATATCAAAATTAACAAAGAAACAAAACAAAACAACAACCAAACAAACCAACTCATACCTATCTCTATAAAATAAACTAGTAATCTTAACTCATCCATACACAGCTATCTATTTTAACTTTCACCTGCAGCAATCAAGTTCTTTTTCTTTATTGCTTTGCTAACTATAATTTGGATACATCCAACTAAATTAAGCATATGTCCTTTTTCTTCATTCCCTCATCTACTCCTATGTTAAGCCATCTCTTAACTTTTATATATTTGCTTTCTATATATCCCTACTTTGTAACTATACTCTTTGTTTCTTCCTAAATTATCACATGGGATCTCCTCCTCTTTTCTATTCCTATTAAATTAAAATTTTAATATCCTTTTTTCTCCAGTATTTTATAATTAAATTCTACTCATTCTCTATATCTATATTTTCTTCCTCTTTCATTCTTCTTCAGAGTCTGTCTAATTCTTTCATATCTAATAGCTTGGTTAACCAATCCTCTATTGAAAGTATTTGACTGAGTTTTCATTTTTGCGCATATAATAACCTAGCAGCAGTTACCATATATAAGACTAATTTCCAATATTTTTTTCCTGTTTCCTTATCCAGTACTTGAGTTATACTTAAAAGATACATTTCTGGCTTCATACCAGCTTCTCCAGTATTTCCACTGTTGTTGTGTGGATTTCCTTCCAATATTTCCTTGCCATCTTACAATTCCACCACATGTGAAAATATGTTCCTTCGTTCCCCCCACATTTCCAACATTTGTTATTTAAATGTTTATATATTTTGGCTAATTTTATAGGTGTTAAATGCCACATATACAACATTTTATAATAATTTTCTTTAAGATTTTGACATAGCGCAAATTTAATTGTTCTATTCCATGATCTTTCCCTATCTTCCACTTTTAAGTTATGTTGAACATTTTGACTTCATTTTATCATTGTTTTTTAATACTTTCTTGCTCTAATTTTCTTCTTAATAAAGTCTGATAGAATTTTGTTATTTTTTTCCCTTTTCCAAAAAACAGTTCATTCTTAGTTCCCTCTATCCCCTCCAACTTCAGATCTATCTTAAGTCTTTCCATCAATTGTCAATGCAGAAACCATTGGCTTGCTACTCCTTCTTTCTCTAATTCTTTTCTGTTTTCTCAAGAGCTTATGTATGCTTATGATGTGGTTATTCTGTTCCAGTCACCCTTAGGCTTGAAGAGGGCCTTGCAGGCTTTGGCCCAATATTGCCTTAAGGACCACTTATAAATTAATTACCAGAAAACTAAGATTATTGTTTCTGCAAGAAGGGCAAAGGCATATAGCTCATTTATAAATTGCCAAAAAGTATAGTAAAATTTAAAAGATATTTAGGTGTTGTCTTTCAAGCCAATTATGGCTGTAGAACACATGTCAAGCAAGCTTGTCAGTCTGCTTCTCTATGGTGTACAGTTGAGTGCTTTTTCTGATTTCTCTAGTTTGGAAGTACTGCAATCCAAATTTTAAAGGGTCATCCTTCAAGGGCCCTTGTGTGTTTCAAACATGATCCTCCATTTAGCAGTTGGTGTCCAGAAGGCTGAAACTAGAATTTTGCTTGCTATTTTTCACTATTGGCTGAAGTTGTTCTTCTTCCTTGTAGGTTTAGTTCCCTTTACCCTAGTTTTTAAAATAAAGGTGGTCAGAGAAGCTCCAACAATATGGTCTCCACTATGGTTTCTTATCCTGTTGGCTTTAGAAACTGCCAGATCAACACTTAAGCATCACATCTTAGATGCTGAATATCAACATGATATTGACATAATTTTTGTTGTTGTTGTGTGTCTTCAAATTATTTCAGTCTTATGGCGAACCCATGGTGGAACTATCAGAGGGTTTTCTTCCCAGAATTTGTTCAGAGGGGGTTGCCCTTGTCTCCCTCTGGGGCTGAGAGTGTGTGAGTTGCCCAAGGCCACACAGTGCATCTCCATGGTTTTCTGGCCCACTCACCACTTCTATACTAATTCACAGAGCACTTTGTGTGTATAAACCAACAAATTGCATTTCAGCACTCTCAGTGCATAAGTATCTAAGAGCCTTCACAATAGCATTATTACATTCCCTGCTCTCAATTTTGCTGGAAAATCTCTTTCTTTGATCACAAGTGCACTTGTGGCTTTTGTTGTTGTTGTTAACTGTCCCTCAGTTGATCTTGACTCATGGTGGCCTTATGGATGCGGCATCTCCAAGACCCTCTGTCCTCCACTACTCTGCAACCCTTAATACCTGTGGCCTCCTTCATATCCATCCATCTGGCATGTGGCCTTCCTCTCTTCCTACTTCACTCCACCTTCCCCAGCATTATTGTCTTTTCCAATAAGTCCTTCCTTCTCATAATGTGTCCAAAGTATAATAGCCTCAGTTTGATCATCTTGGCTTCCAGGGAGGTTTTTGGCTTGATCCACTCCAGGACCCATTTGTTGGTCCCTTTAGCTGTCTGTGGGATCCTCAGCACATCTCCAGCACCACATCTCAAAGGAATTAATTTTCTTCCTATCATCTTTCTTAACTGTCCAGCTCTCACATCCATACATGGTAATAAGGAATGATTTGTATGATTCTAACCTTTGTAGTGAGTTGTATATTTTTGCATTTTAGAATCTTTTCTAGTTCTTTCATAGCCACCCTCCCCATTCTTAGTCTTCTTCTGATTTCCTGACTGCAGTCCCCATTTCTATCAATGTATGATCCCAGGTATGGGAATTCTTTTACTATTCTTTTACTATTTCTATTTCTTCATTGTCTAGGTTGAACTTGTGAAGGTCCTCAGTGGTCATTATATTTTTTTTCTTAATGTTCAACAATAAGCTTGCCTTTGCACTTTCTTCCTTAATATTTCTAAGTAAGAAAGATCTTTCTAAGCCTTGTGGCTTAGGAGAGTAGTGGAGTCTCCTTCCTTGGAGGTCTTTAAGTAGAGGCTGGATGGCCATCTGTCGGGGATGCTTTGATTGGGAGTTCCTGCATGGCAGGGGGGTTGGACTGGATGGCCCTTGTGGTCTCTTCCAACTCTATGATTCTATGATTCTATGAAACATTAACCTATGTACTTCTCCACTGCCCTTTTTTTTAAAAACCATGATATTAGGAAAACCTTTATTGAATCTGCCTTTATTAAATTGCCAGGATGTTCAGATTCTTTTTATGTTTCCTTCCTCGTCTCTGATGAAAATGCTTCAATTACTTTTAATGTTGCTAAATTTTGTGCAGTTCCCTGCGCTATTTGACAAGCCAGTGTATGTGCCAGCACACTCCAGCAGTTGGTGGTGTGATCTGTTTTAGTCTTTGCCATTTCCATTTCTTTTAATTAATCTTAATGCATTTTCCTTCTAGGGCTAGTCACAGTTCATAATAAAGACTGACTGTGAATAAAAGTGCAGTCCCAGACTAGGCTTATTTGGAAGCAACCACTTTTGATTAAACACAGTTACTGTGCAATTCCTACCCAAACTGGAATATTTGGGGAAAATATTTTAAAGATGCACAGAGCTGTAGCAGTAAAGAATGAAGACAGACACTAATATAATTCAGTGGTCCTTCATTCAAAGTCAATCCAAATGGAATCCTTACAGACGAAAAACCAGAATGACGGGGAGACAGCAAAACTAGATCATTTCTTCTGGGCATCAATTTTTATATTTAGAAGGACAAGTTTGGATTTAGGTATTAAATTATACAAGCCCCTGTCATCTAAACTAGATAGACTTGCCCAGATGCAAATTTATTAGTTCTGGAGGGAAATATATTTATATTTTAAAGATTCAGACAACATTGATATGATATGCATAGATCATATTGCTTTGAGAAATTATTTATTTAATAATAATAATAATAATAATAATAATAAATTATTTATATTCCACCCCTCTGCTAAGGCAATCGGGGCGTCTTACAACACTAAAACATCAAAATATATAGTCCCAGAACCCACCCACCCCTTAAAACAGTATTAAATAATTAGAATTAAAACAACAACAAGCAACAACAATTAAACAGCTAAAAATCATAATAGCGAAGCAAGCAACCTGTGCAATGTGGCAGAGAATAGGGGAAGGGATGCGCTCACTTTTATTTAATGTAAAAGATACCCCTGTGTTATGTTTTCAGATTTATTTAACACATTTGTGTCCTACACTTTCTCCACAAAAGTAAGGGACTTTACAACGCACAGAATTATTCCATTTTATCTTCACAATTTATGAAATCATAGTGTTCAAAGAAAAAAGCCATGTTAGTCTGTTTTACTATAAAAAAGATATAAAGGAACATTTGAGATTAACTGGGAAGATGAAATTACTAGCATTAGCTACTGTGGACACAGAAGTGGACTGTGCCCATGAAAGCTTATTTTAGAACTTTATTCTTTATTTAGTCTCAAAGGTACTACTGCAGACTTGGAGGGTAGGTTTGGCTGAATGGAAGTAACCCAGTGAACTTCATGGCTGAGCAGGGGATTTTAACCTAGGTCCTCCTTGTCTGTAAACCTGACCTACTACCCATACTTGCGGCTTCACAGAAAATTTATGCTTTATAGTTCATTGCAAGTACTCCTTTTTAGCCACTTGGTGGGAGCATTGATTCACACATGTAAGCTTATCCTCCTAACGATACTGCATTTTTCTGCAAAACTGAAAATTTTTAGTCAAAAATACCAAGGAATTTCAGTAAAAAAGGTCCATATTTACATCTTACCTCCTCCCTCATCTTCTTAACAGTTTCACCTTTCTGTTAAATAAACAGAAAACACGTATTATAGTGTATCTAAAGAAAAATATTGGCTCAGTTAGGTTGACTCAAATAAATTTAGACTTGAGAAAATGGGTTACTGACCTTTCCGATGATGCTGCCGACCTCCTGAAACAAAGCAAAATGTAAATAAATGCAAACTGAAAAAAGGACATAATCTGCATATTCATATTCATAAACCAAAATATATGGACTTGAGTAGAGGTACAGAGTCCCTGTGCAAGGGACAAGGAGGAGGATTAGAGCTGGCTGTGCCCTCAGACAGTTTTTGTTGACATCTCTTGGCTAAGGGGCCCTACCACACTACACAATTATAGCACTATGATTTCACTTTAACTGCCATGGATCCATCCTACAGACTCCTGGGTTCTAGAGCTCCCTAGCTTAGAATTCTAAATATGTACATCTCCCTAAACTGCAAACCCTAGGACTCTGTAAGATGGAGCCATGACAGTTGAAGTGGAATCACAGGGTAATTTGGAAGGGCCCTTAATCTTTGGGGTTTGGCCAATGCAGGCAAACAATCAGCTTCTTTCGACGGGGAAGGCAGAAGAAATGAATTAATCTGGGTTTTTGGGATAGGCACCAGGAAAAATTCCAGCTAGTGATTTGTCTGGGAATTTGAGATCAACAAGGGGCTCCCTGACATTATCCAATTTATTAAAGATCACATTATTGTTTTTTTAAAAAACAGATTTGCTCCCCCCCCAACTGAAAGCACTATTCTAATGGATGGATTTTGTGATTGCTAAACAACAACAACAACAACAGCAACCTAGCCCATATGCGCTTCTCACAGCTGGCTTACTAGATGGGGGGTTTTCATTATCAAAATGCCTAACCAGATAATACTTGACATAGCTGGCTCCTCCTGGAAACAGGAAAAGCATCCAGCAGTAATTCATATAGTGCCCTGGTTTCTATCCGTTTGCCACAGGGTTGATGAAAATTATTCTAACATGTAGTATAAAACATGTGTTTGCTGAAGTAAGGAAGAACTTGTTAAATTATGCAAGGCAGATTTGTGCAGATTTATTTTGCCTCTGATGAAAAGCAGCCCCTTGGAGCACCTTGGACACCTAATTCTCTTATACATAATTGACAGCATCTGTGACCTCCTTCCTTCTACTCCAGGGCCAGCTCTTCTGTCCCTCCCCCCCTTTATTTTCATTATCTTTATTGAGTTGTGCTTTATGTAAAAAAATTGGGAAGATGAGGATCTGCCTCAAAAAGATAATAAAGATAATAGCACATATTTTCTGCTGTTAGTGTTATAGAAAATGCACCTCCTAAAATTTTCAATTACTCAGTACTTTCAATAAGCGGCTAATTAAAATCAAAAGCTATACTTTACTTAATGATAAAAGCCAGACCTCGCAGGGATCCTCACATCTAATTCAAGTGATGGATTAGGCAACAAATGGTCTTGGTGCCAGATCAGCAATATTGAAGCACTGGGCTTTTATCACTATGCAAAGAGTCCTTTAGCAAAATGATTGCTTTCCTATAATGTCATAACAAGACTCAGCTCTGTGACAAAGAGCACAGCACTTGCACAGCAAGTAACTGAAAGATCTAAACCTGGACCTGCCAGAGATCCAAATAATCAGGGAATCTCTATGAGAGAGAGCATCTTCTTTCTAAATTGCTAATAGGCGTGTATGCCTTTAGCCAAGTTATGTGACAAGCTAGAATTTTAGTTTAATGGCTAAGAGCCTGAGTTGTGAATCAGGAAACCACTTCTGTCATAGACTTACCGAAAGGCCTAAGACCAGGGGTAGGCAACCTAAGGCCCGGGGGCTGGATGCGCCCCCCCCGAGGCCTTTGGACCGGCCCTAGGCTGGTCCTGCCGCCGCCGCCTGCCATGATGATATTGATTATTGTTGTTATTACTTGTTCTTGGGGTTTTATTGGCAAAATCTCCACAGGGGTTTTGCCATGGCTTTTCTGGGGCTGAGAGAGTGTGCATGTATTTTTTTAAAAAAAATATTTATTTATTTTTGGTGCTTCGGCCCCCCAATTGTCTAAGGGACAGCAACCCGGCCCCTGGCTCAAAAAGGTTGCCTACCCCTGCCTTAGACAAACTACTATCTTCAGAAAGCACATAAAAATACTGGCAGACCCTAGAGAGAGGTATAGCTCCAAAGATGAGAGGGATGAGAAGGAAAATCCGCAAGAACACCTAACGCTGAATGTATATATTATGAAATGATATTCCATGAATTACTGACCTCTTTATTGTCCCTAAACGTTGTTTGTCTTTAAGGTGCAAGAAGAATCTTTGTCTTTTTGTTGTTGTTGTTGCAACAACACTAATGCTCAGGGAAGGAACAGATCTATTTGGGTAATTTTTGACCCTTATGGAGAAAGGCACCCACCCCTAAACTTCAAGGAACAGCAGATAAGGAATGTAGGATCCAAGGACTTTGTAACATCAGTAGCCAAAAGGCCAACCTTCATCTCCACTCTCACCCTTACTTGCGGATATGAAAATTCCAAGTTATAGCTAATAAACTGTGCCATATTTCAGAGCAAAAATGTTCCCAGCATTTGCTGGAAGTTCCAGTAACCAAAGTCAATGTTGTAGCATCCAGAGCAGTCAATATTTTTGTCTCTATAGGTAGCTCACATTTTATATATGTTAATCACACAACTGTAGTTATATATATATTTTAAAAATCTGTCTACTGCCATGTGCTCTGTCACATGGTCCTGGGGAGAAAAACTTCTTCTAGCTGAGAGTGTGACTAAATTTTTATGGGGGTGGGTGGGTGGAAGCATGGTGGCAGCAGCAATAGATACTTGGCTAGTCTCAGTCCCAGGAAGCTCACAAGAGGAGTAAACATGGTGTTTTCCATGGATTGATAGTGAGGATGTTTGAGTCCAAGAGTGTTGTCTCTCCACTGACAGAAGGCTACACAAGATGGCTGCTGTGGAACAACTGTGGTGACCTGCAACAGCTCCGTTACATTTGTAAAAACATAAGAAGCTCTACCTGTAGCAAATACAAGCTGTTTCTGCTGCTGGAGAAGAAAATACAAATGTTTGAATCATATTTATTTGCACTCTGGAGAACAGGGAAGATCAAACACTTTTGGAAAGAACACACTGTGGGCGGTGTCAGGGTGCTCCCTTGGCACAGCATTCATATACACGCTGCGCCAAAAGAGCACTGAAAAGCCGTGGTGGCAGCGGCAATGGCAGCTTTTTGCCACTCTAAAAAGGAGCGGCATTTGCCAACTCTTTTCAGAGCAGCAAAATGCCGGACCGGGGCCACAGTGCACAGTTGTCATGGCCCCGATCTGGTGCTCCCAGGGGCGGCATGGAGCTGCCCCTTAGGAAACTGTTGAGCTCCTAAGTTTTCTGGAAGGGCAATAGAAGGGGCATGCCTCAAGAGAGAGGAAATAATGTCAGCTGCAGGAGGCATGTATATAGAAGAATGTTACACACAGGTGCAGGATGATCCAAAAACATTATGTGATTTTGGGTGGTATACGATCTATTCCAAACCCTCTGCATAGACAGTGATTCTGGACTGCTAGAACAGAGACAGCACATGCAAGTTTCCAAAAGGACAATACTCGCTATCAAGAATTCTGGTGAGGAAAGAATTTTTGCCATCTCCCAGACACATGGTGGTGATAGGTTCCTTCCTGCTAAGAGAGACTGAGGTAGTAGTATGTAGGTCTGACATACTGTTTCAGGAGTTATACTGTCTCCCTAGTATTATGATCCTGGGCACGACAAAGAGGCTGCCAAGACTCACCCAGCTGACTGGTAATTCTTTTTTTGGACAGTATGGGAATACTTGATACTGCTCAAAACAGCTCTCAATGCAGAAAAAGTACCAATTAGGCTTTGGGTAGGAAGGAAAAGAACCATGGGTAGTTGGTGATAATTTTATGGATGAGGAAGAGAGACAATTTGGCTGGAATGAATGAAACATGGTTTTTGAAGTCTCTGTACCAATGCACAGCAAAATAAACAAGATAAACTTGGACTCTTAACACAGGAAAGCAAATATGACTTAGAAGGCATTAGTGAAATGTGGTGAGATTATACTCATGCTTTGTAATGTAGCAATGCTTTGTAATGTAGTAGGGTATAACCTACTTAAAAGGAATAGGCTAAACAGGAAGAGAAGAAGAGGATCACTGTAGGTAGAGGATATGTTCAACTTCAAAGAGGTCCATGAATCATAGAATAAAAGGCCAGTTGAGAACATCTGGTTAAAAATCAAAGGAAGGAAAAAGTGATAGTGATATTATTATGGGAGTCTGTCACTGATTGCCAAGCCAAACAGAAAACCTGGATGATACCTTCCTAGACCAGATTACAGAACATTCAAAAAAGAAAAATAGGAGACTTCACCTAGCTTGAGGTCTGCTGGATGCCAGATTCTGTAGACAATGTAAGATCTAATTCTTCTCTTGAGTTTGGTGACAATCTCATTTTCCAGAAGGCAGAAGAAAAGACAAGGGGATCTTTGCTGGGATCTTCACCAACAGAATTGTTTGATGAAGTGGTAACCTTGGTGTTAGTGACCTCATTCTCTTGGGGTTTGTTAAAAAAGGAAAAGCTGAGGATAAACTGATGTGAGCAGGCAATCAGAATTTGAGACAGTTCATTTCAATACGTTTAAGAGATGGAATAAACATGGTCAGAAATACTTAATAACGAGGGAGTTCATGATGGAAGGGAATTCTGCAAAAGTAAGGTATTGAAGGCATTGTTGTTGTTGCGTGCCTTCAAGTCATTTCCAATTTGTGGCAACCCTAAAATGAATCTAGGCAAGATTTGTTCAGAGCAGATTTGCTTTTGCCTTCCTCTAAGGCTGAGAGAGTGTGTCTTGCACAAGGTCAGTGGGGTTCCATGGCCAAGCAGGGATTCGAACCCTGGTCTCCAAAGTCTTAGTCCAATGTGAAATTGTAGGCTTTCATGGCCGGCATCCATAGTTTTTTTGTGGGTTTTTTTGGGCTGTGTGGCCATGTTCTAGAAGAGTTTCTTTCTGACGTTTCACCAGCATCTGTGGCTGGGATCTTCAGAGAATACTGGAATGGAAGGGAGTGAGTCTATATATACTGTGAGACCCTGGGTAGGCTGGAGTGATTCCCATGTAAACGGTGTATTGTCCTGTGTTGAATAGGTATTGTTCTGTTGTTAATGGCATGGCTTCAGGGTGGGAGGATATGCAAACAAGGCTATTGTCTGCTATTGTCTGTTGGGAAAGTCCCTGACCCTGGTTGGTTTCCCATTTGCATTTTCTGAGCACTGATTTTCTTATTTTGTAGGACTGGTAGCCAAACCTTGTTTACTTT
>CM034710.1:47701223-47765452 GCA_020142125.1 Phrynosoma platyrhinos
TTTCAAGGGAACTAGCAACTATATATTCAGATATCCATGTTGCAATATTTATAATTTCATGCAAGAATCAAAAGGGCATGGCAATGCACAGTAGTGGCCAAATGGCTGGGAGATTCTGGGAGCTGGAGTCCCAAAAAGTTACTTGTCATGTTCTTTTTATATTATATATATTTATATTACATTTGGCAAAAAAAAAAAAAGGTACTGATACATTTTATTCAGATATTTCAAGGAGGGTGCTTTCATTAATTTGATGAAATTCTGAACAACGGTTCATAGGTTTTTAAGGTTTTTCTCCCCTGTTAAAAGTAAGGCCAGCAATTGCTGTCAAAGTGTCATGTATGCTCATTTTCTTTTTTAGTCTAACATTCTGCCGGTACTCCAGTGTTTTTAGAGGAAATCGAGTGCATTATGTTGGCAGTCTTATACTTTTAGTTAAGGAATGGGAACTCACAAGCTCAAACTATGCTGATTGGGACCATAACATATGGAGTCTGGCTGGAGCTCTCTCTCTTTGATCTGTAGCATCTGCACTCTCCTCCTTCTGTCAACCTCGATAGCTATAAATTATCCTTAGAATCTCCTATAGCTGTAATTTACGGACTAAAAATTCCAGGTGCTCCAGGAATCCTGCGAGGGCTGGAAGTTAATGCAGACTATTCTACCCCTACCATGAGGCAGATAAGGGGGTTGCAGACTGCCAGAAATAGTGCAATTGAGTCCACTTTTAGGGTTAGGGTTAGTGCTAGGGAACCACGGGAATTGTTTTTGGTTTTTTTTTATCTGAGACATTGAGCCTTCTCTGTCAGAGAGCTCTGGTGCCACAATAAAACCTGAAAGTAGACACTCAGTCTAAAATGGTATGAAAACATCTAATTGAAACATGACTGTTCAGGACCTTTCATCTGTCTTTGTTATTTTTAGGCATTCACAATTCAGGGGCAGTATGCCATCCCACATCCAGACGTGAGTTCAATGCATGTACTTTACTTCCTATACTCTATTCTCTCTTCTGTTTGCTCTGGGCAGCATTTACTTTCTAGGTATTTGAATATCAAAGGAACATCCACAGATGCCACTCCTGAAAGCAGTAACATTTAGCCAAACATTTAGCAATACCAGATGTCTTTGCGCGACAAGTTGCTGGAAAGTACAGTGGCCCAGATACAAATTACTTCTCCCTCCTTTTATGCATGTTATATATTTAAGTTTCTGAAATGTAATTATATAGAACAGTAGTTAAAGATATTAACCGTAGCAATTTACATTTAATAACAGTACCATCATCATTTTAACTTGTTTATTCTGTGTTGTAGAATAGAGTGAATGATTTATAGTCTTTTAAATATAATTTTAATTAATCCAGTTTTGAAACATGTTAAGATGGTTTTCTCTACTCTGAAATAATTCCATTTGATTGGATAGTTCTAATTTCCCATCCTGCCCTGCAGTTGACCAAGCTTCACCAGTTGGCTATGCAGCATCCCCCCTTTACTCCCCTTGGGCAGACCACCCCTGGTTTCCCTGGTACGTACCCATGACTCCCTGGGGATGTCCTTCTTCTTAACAGCTCTGTTTCCCATGGTCATTGCAACATTTGGATCACTAAATGTGGTAAATGGCCAGTGCTCCTTTTGTTTTTACACATTCATCTTTGTGGTTCTTATGTTTTCCCCTCCTATGGCTTTCTCTGTAAGATTTCTTTTGAGATCACTAAACAAGTTTTGCATTGTTCTGATTTTCTTATATTTTACTTCAGTTTTACCACCAGTTTCTTTTGTCTCAGCACCAAATGTTATTATGCACCACAAAGAATGTGCCATGTGCCTCAGGTTTCTAATAGTTACCATTGTATAGTTGATTCTCAAATGAGCCCCATATAAACAAAATTCCATATATTACAGAGAACTGTAGAATCAAGATATAATAACTGTAGAATCAAGATAAAACGTTTCCAGATGCAAATTCTCATTGAATTTCAGTATTATTATAAAGCAGTCATCTCTCCTGATTTGCAGGGATCCGTTCCAGACACACACACACACACACACGCAAATTGGAAAAACCACAAATATTCAAAGCCCATTGGTTAAAACAGGCACACGCGCCTTGGGCACACACACCATTTTGTCCCTCCCAGCTTGCTGTCCGCAGAGGAACAAGACTGCGAACTCCAAGTCCGTGAATGAGGAGGGACAAATGTATTTTTAAAAAAAACCTTCTTTATCTTCATGCCTTTGTCAACCATTGTGACAAATAGAAAACAGTTAAAGCCAATTTATGAGTATTTTTGACATCTTCTTCAGTTTGACACATAATAGGTTAGATTCAGGTATAATCATTCTTAGACTTGAATCACAGGGATTTAAGTTAGACGTAACTAAATTAAATCCCATTTATTACAATGGTTCTACTCTGCGTAAGACCAAATGTGGATTGAGCCATCAAATTTGTTTTAAGAGAACTATAGCTCAGGGGTTCTTCAGAAGGCAAACTCTGCACACTGGTACATACTTTGCATGGCAAGTAATAACATTTTTATCACATACATCAAACAATTGTTGGAAATGGAATTGAGTACATAATATTCAGTAATCAGTTTATACAAACTTTGCAGACTTTGAAAGACATATTTTTAATTATAATTAGTCATGATTTCATTGAAACTTAATGTGTTGATTACACAACAACAAAAAATACCCCAGAACTGTAAATAAGATAGACAAAGCAAATTGACACTGATATATGGTGTATATGATAAAAATTTCTATAAGAAGCATTAGATTATCTTTTCCTTTGTTTTTTCATTAACATGCTGCTCCTGAATCTGTTCCTTGTACTACTGTTGACTGTGTGTAACTGTGATTTGGAGTGTGAACACATTAATTGCATTTTCCTAAGCAAATATACTCTTAACAATTTGCAGCCTTAATGGTATATTGTACTTTCCCCTTTCAAGCACCCTTCTTTTCCAAACCCTGCAAACTGACTAATCCCCCTATACAATTTGCATAGATTCTGGCCATAGTATTAAATTGTTATTGGTTCTTATACTGTTGTTTTTTTAAAAAAATAAATTGGCAGGTCAAATTTGAGCCATCTGTTCATTTTTTACAACAGTGTTAGATTTCAGATTTTACTGCTAAGTGAAACCAGCCATTATCTACTCACTTTTTGATAGCATAATAGATACTCTGCTGCCTATATATTGTTGAGATTAAAGTCAGGGCTAGGCAACTTTTGGCTCTCCAGATATTGTTGGACTGTGCAACTCCTCTCCTTCCTCTTGTCTGGCTAAGGTTGATGGGACTTCACTCCAACAGCATCCAGAGGGACACATGCTGCCCACACCTCCTATAATGTCCTATTAAAAACAATTGGTTAATACATAGCTGATATTTGTATCTCCAGCTTTCCTTTTTGTTGTGCAATATATACATATATTTTGCTTCTCTCATTTTAAAAAGTTGGGTTTTTTTCTATCTCGAAATAACTGTCATAAAGTGTGTTTCCCCCTTTTTAATCTCCAAATCCAGGATTAGATGCCAACACCCCAGCCAGTTCCCATGAGCTCACTATTCCAAATGATGTAAGTAAATTTGGGCTTCAAACAGTTGATTTCTCTTGTTCTGTGCAACTTTTTTTCTGTGCATGAAGGATAGGCTTCCTTGCCTGTTCATATCTATTGCTATATTACAGTGGGCCCTTGGTATCTGCTGGAGTTTGGTTCCAGATTCCAAGATACCAAAATCTGTCGATGCTCAAGTACCATTAAATACAGTGGTGCAGTAAAATTGTGTCCCCTATATAAAATGGCAAAGCAAAGTTTGCTATCTGGAATTTTTTAAAAAATACTTTCAAGCCATGGCTGGTTGAATCCGTGGATATACAGAGCCATCTGCAATATCTTCAGAATTGATGCAGCATATTGGCTCATCAGCCAACTCAGTAATGAAGCCAGAGTAGCTTGGGGAAAATACATATAGAAATAGACTTCTGCATGGGTTTATACAGCTGGACAAGGAGCCATATGAGCAAACAGCAGTTGCATGTGTGGTTTCTTTTCCACTTCCCAGTCTAGATGCCAAGTCTGTACATATGGGCCCCACTTAGAGAAATAATGATGGTGCTGTAATCTCTGTAGGAAGGGAAGCTGAATTTAGTTTGTCCAACTCCCCACTTGCCACAAACACATGATGGAATGATCATTCTTTTGTTAACTGGCCTCCCCAGTACAATCCTGGAAATTGTTCAACTGTGGCAATGGATTGTGACTATTATTATAGTTTATACTTATACTTTTTGTGAACTCAGCATCCCATCCACAGGTACAGCTCTGTTCTATGTATATTCCATCTGCATAATACAGTTGGCCCTCTGTTTTCACAGGGGAACTGTTCCAGACCTCTCCCCCGCCCCCATGGAAACAGAGATTCGGGAATATTCAAGCCCGATAGGATTGAATGGGGTGCGCACAGGGGTGCACCCCATTGATTTTCACAGAGGCCACCCCTCCGTGAATATACAAATCTGTGGGATTTAAGTCTGCAAGAAAGGAGGGATGACTGCATATCATATATACAAGTCAACCTCGTGTATAAGTTGAGAACAGGTTTTGAAACCAAAATTATGGGTTTTTCTATGACCTGTGGGTAAGTCGAGGATACTTAACTTTGGGGCTCAACATGAAGCTCCTCAGATTCATTTCGCAGAGATGTGAAAGTGCCAGCACCGCCTCAAGGGGCTAGCTTCCCCTGGCTGGTGCCAGTATCAGTTTCCCGCCCAGGCATTTGCCACTGTACTCAGAGAAAGGGATTGTTCCTTTTTTTCATAAACGTTAAGGTACAGTATTCTTATCAAAAGGAACCTTCTCCTTCTCTGAGAAGAGTGGCAATAGGCAAGAGCTTAGTCTGTCTCAAGAGAACCTAAATGAAGCACCAATTCCTTCTACTCTGTCTACCAAGAAGCCGTTTCTCACCATTTTGAATGCCTGAGCAGGAAAATGATGGTATCAGCTCTTTGGTACATCCCTTCCTTGATGGGGAGAGCAGAGGGAGTCCATGCTTCTTTTACAGTAGGCTCTCCCCAGACAGATTCTTTGCTGCCAACTTACCTGCCTTCGGTTGTCTGCAGCCATTCAGCCATCCAGTCACTGCTTCTCCATCTTCTCTGAGAAGTCAAATGGGCCAGATGCGGACAAGTGAGGGCAAGTAAGGAACCTCCCAAATCTTCCTCATCACCTCCACTGTTTCCTTACTCTCCACTTTCATGAAGGGTGTCCATTGCCTGACAATTGTGTTGGGAAACCCAAAAGAACCTGCCACAGGGAGAGCAGGGGGTACTGTTGCTTCTTTCAGGCTCTTGTGGCAAAGATCAAATTCTCAGACTCTTGAAGCTTAGAGCCAGTACAGACCAGCCAAAAGGACTGGCCTGGGGGTGGAGTCAGGGCATGGTGACCGCACACCGGCCGCCCTGACTCAGCCCCGACATCATCCTCACTCTGTCCACCCAAACAGACAGTGGGTGACATCAGGGCATTCCTTTGGCGCAACGTGTCTAAACGTTGCACCAAAGGAGTGCAGAAAAGCCGTTGCGGCGGTGGCATGGGCAGCTTTTTGCCGCACCAAAAAGAAGTGGCATTTGCCAGGTCTTTTTGGAGCAGCAAAGTGTTGGATCGGGGCCACAGCGTGCGGTTGCTGTGGGACTGATCCGGCGCTCCCAGGGGCAGCACGGAGCCTTCCCTTAGGGGCCATCTGTAGAGTCCCTTAATCTGCACTGAGAGAGCCTGAAAGCAACACCCACCATTTTGCTCTCTGCATTGCACTGGGGAAGTGCCAAAAGAAGCCAGTATAAAACAATAAAAAAAACAGAAGACAATATAAAAAGAAGTCAATATAAACCAAACATAAAGGTAAAATATAGAAACAAAATCAATATAAATGCATTTATTCTGTTTATTCTGTTTCAGCTAATAGGCTGCATCATAGGCAGACAAGGCAGTAAAATAAATGAAATCAGGCAAATGTCAGGTGCACAAATCAAGATTGCAAATGCCACAGAAGGTTCAGCAGAACGACAAGTAACAATCACAGGATCACCTGCCAATATCAGTCTAGCACAGTACCTCATTAACGCAAGGTAAGTTCACTTTGTAATTAATTGTGTGGTTCAAGGAAACAATGAATTAGCCTTGACTGTTTTGCAATAATATGGACTAACACAAGCAGCAGTATCTATGCCTATCTGGGTAACCGTTGAGACTCCAAAGAAATACTGTCCTAAACTGCTTACAAAACAATATATTTTTCATGTAAGCTCTTTCCTATCAGTTCTGCTGACCAAATAACAGCTGTCATGGAATGGATTATAAAGCTGACTTAATTCCTAGTTGCAATTTTTGTAGTATGGGATTACAAATATTTGACTTGAGAAAAGAGAGACTTATTCTTTTTGGTTTTGCTTTTCAAAATAGCCACAAGAAGAAAGTATGCCAGTGAGGCTGGGTAGAACTGGCTCCTTCCGAGCGCACTGGTTTCTTTTTTAAATGTATGGTGATTCTTTAGCCTTACTTTTCATTCTTGCTTTACAATAATGCTGAATTTGATTTTTACCTTAGCACTGTGTGAACACTGAAAGACAGTTCACTGAACATAATGCTGCCCAATTCTGTTACTAGATCATGTCCATAGATACAGTGAAAATATGTAGTCTTTTTAATACCTTATCTCACTGCAAGCTGCCATATCAAATACCAAAGAGGAAGTGTATGCAATTGGTGCATCGTTCAGAAAATTCATCGTAATAGCTTTAGATTTTATTTAATTTTTATTTTATTTTTTTGAATTTGCAAAATTTATTTGCATCCAGAACTGACCTAAATAGATGTGCCATTCATGGCATAATTTGGAATTCCTGGTATTTTCAAGAGTGCCTGCTAAGTATACAGGTGTGCAGTCTAGGGTGCCGTGAGATTCCTTACAATGGGCCTTTGCAGACTGCCAGAAATAATGCAAATTGAGTCCACTTTAACTGCCCTGACTCAGTGCTAAGGAATCATGGGAACTGTAGTTTATTGTGGCACCAGAGATCTCTGACAGAGAAGGCTCAATGTCTCAGAAAATAAATACAATTCCCATGATTCTCTAGCACTGAGCCAGGGCAGTTAAAGTGGACTCAAGTTGCAGTATTTCTAGCAGTCTGCAAAGGCCCAGTGTCAGTGCTTAATTCTGAACCTCTTGTTTATATACCAAGCTTCTTTTGACAGCTTATGTTTGGCCAACACTAACTGGTGCATCCATAGATTACAATGCGCAATTGGCAATAATCTCCTGCTCCATCCAGTTGCATGGGGGGGGGGGGATCAAACCAAAAAACTGGCGACTGAGCAGATGTACCAAAATCTCAGTGCTTGCCAATGTCCAAATGAAAACATTATTGAATTGTTGTGATATGCCTTCTTTATAATGAATGTACATCCATCTCTTAAGCCCTATGATCAAATAAAAATGTGTTCCCTCCTTTAACCTTTAAGGATATGTTCTTCTCTTGGTGTTCAGGGATTCCCCACACATCGAGATGAGAATAGACCCCTTCATTTTTAGTTGCACAAACACCATATGGCATACATCTGGATCTCAGAAGATAACAATCTTCCGGACAGCTAAAACATGCAAATATTCTAAAGCATTTATTAATGGATTTGCAGTTTGCTGCTCACTGATAAAGTTTATTCTAGTGTACAAACTTGTGTTCAACTCACTTAGAAAAGCTTGCGAACTCTCACAGTCATGGAATGGGATTTAACAGATTGCTTAACACACTTTTGAAAAGAAGACAATTGATCTGCAATCCTATACTATGAATGATATAGGAAATCAAGTATTTTGGGTGGGTTTCCAGGAGAGAGGCATCTGTAACCATCATACTCGATATCTTAAAAGCATCGTATGTACATGTTACTATGTGGCAAATGTATCTGCATAAAATGTCTTATGTTTGCAAATAAAGAGTCTTCAGTAAATGTGTAGAGAAATTACGTTTTGAAATTACACAGGCAGATGAAAGGAGCTTTTCAAAGTTAACGGCTGATTTTAGAAGTGGGCACACCTAATGCCCATGGAGTAGTCTGCATTGCCAAAGGACTCACATGTACAAGCCCTGTTTGGGGAGGCTCACCAGATACATTAAAAGGAATGCATGCACTATGGAAACTACAGTGGGGATTTCAAGTATTCAGTATGGCAGGGTGAGCAATTTAAAAACCGCTAAACTACAATGCTGAAGACCTGATCATTAGATCAAAACCAGCAAGACCTGTAGTCCCAGGCTGGCAAGTAATTTTCAACAGGGGCCTAATTTGTACTAAACAGCTTGCCCACTAAAGTAAGCTGAAAACCCCAGACCATGAGCTCTTTAAACCTTACCTCTCCAACATGAATAGTGATGGAGGCCTTGCTAGGCCCTCCCTCTTTATGCACTGTAAAAACATAGAGATCTGAAGGAAAGTTATGAAACATGAAGAATTACAGGTACACAAGTGTCTGGAGGTGACTGAGTGAGGCTCAAAAAGTGATCTCCGTAGAAGGCTCTGCTGTTGGGCACTCTTTGGATTTTGTCATGATCACAGCATGCTAGGAACTAGATAAGAAGCTCTTGAGCAGGGGTAGCCAACCTTTCCCCTTTAAGGGCTGAGGGACTTCAGCTCCCAGAATCCCAGAAGCTATTGGCCAACATGGCTGAGGCATCTGGGAGCTGAAGTCCCTCCGCCCTTAAAGGGGAAAGGTTGCCTACCCCTGCTCTTGAGGGCCAAATTAATTCCCCAGGTTTATGCCCTATTCATGCATTCTGTGCATTCTTTAAATGGAATATGAAAACCATTGGGTATAGCCAAGCACAGTATTTAAATTAAAAAGGGCAGC
The DNA here is from genome assembly GCA_020142125.1 of Phrynosoma platyrhinos. Classification (NCBI taxonomy): domain Eukaryota; kingdom Metazoa; phylum Chordata; class Lepidosauria; order Squamata; family Phrynosomatidae; genus Phrynosoma; species Phrynosoma platyrhinos. Next base: position 47,710,142 of record CM034710.1, read on the forward strand.
TCACCCATTCTTGTGCTTTTGTAACCTCTCCCCAGGAATATGTACTATCCCTAATGCCATCATTCAATATTTCCTTTTACCTTCATTCACCTCTTTTTGATGGCGGCAGCTCTCTCCTAAGGTTCTGCCTCTCACTCCATAATTTTAGTCCATTTTACCAATGATCTGATGCCATCAAATTGAGCACTTTAACCATTAAATCCTGAAGGAAAATACAGAACATACAGGCTTCAGAATGTGAGGTATATTGTGCTACACTTTAACAGAAAAGGAAGCAGCAATTTGACCCAGGGTTGCTGTTTTCGACAGTCTTTTGAGCGTCCTAACATACATGCTTTCCATGAACTCATTTAAAAATTTCTGTATCAGTAGACCATTTTGTTATTTTGGTCAGATGTACCTCGTACATTAAGAATTTGACTGAATACAAGTTGTAGCACAATTTCTAGCATATTTTTCTGAGCTCAGTGAGACTTACAGGGAAATACATAGAGGATTGCAGCCTTAAAATAAATTTTAAAATGCAGTGTATATTCTAACACAACAGTTAGTAGATTCTGTGGAGCGCAGGGCATTGCATTAAACCTGTAACATTCAACTGGTATACATCTTCCCTGAAAAGGGACTGAAAAACAATGCATTTTCTTCATTCTTACTTTGGCCCAGTTCAGAAGTAAACTGAATCATAATCTAGCGTTAGGTGTAACCTTTCTTAAATTCATATGCTCCTCCTCTCCTTTCTTTGCTTGCAGAAGGAATACGTTTAAACATATTGGTCCTAAACTGAAGTTGTACTTCAGCAAAATATAGATAGCTAAGTTTTGTACAAAATCTATCAGTTAACAAGCATAGATATCAAAGAGAAACAAGGAGAAAATAGCTATAGGCACTGTGACAACAGGACAGACAGGTGGATAGCAGTGAAAGCCAGCTCTGTCAGGAAGGAAAGCTGTCCTGCTGAATCCTGAGCTGCTCCGAAGCTGGCAAGGCAGCTTTCTGCTGCTCCAAAAACTAGGACATAAACCAATAGATTCAAATTGCAAGAAAAGAGACTCCCTCTCAACATTCGGAAGAACTTTTTATTTTGACAATGGAATAGACTGTCTTGGTGGGCTCTGGGTGGATTCTCCATCGAAGGTCTTTAAATAGACTTCAGATGACTATCTTTCATCTGTGCATTTCTGCATGGCAGGAAGTTGGGCTGTATGGACTTTGGAGTCCCTTCCAACTCTGCAATTCTCTTTTGACAGAGCTGACTTTGGCTTCCAGCCATCTTCCCCTAGTACTGATAATACATTGCTCTAAAAATGCCTTGCACTAGTATAATGAAACATGACACGATACCTAAGGGATTCAAGCCTAAATGACCCCCAAACACCTACACACACACACATAAGAAGGGAGAGTAGAGAAGACTGCAAATCCTGCATGGGCATTTGTGCTCCATTAATGCATGTTAGAGTTCCTAAAATATTTCCATTTATATCCACACAGAAAAGATCTGCAAAGTTTAGACTAAACTCGCTGCTAGCGTGTCACGGTTTCTGAGTAAACTGTGCCAAATTGTTCCTGGAAGCTTAGAAAAAACAATGCAGTTTCTTTTCTGGAGCAGGAGTCAATCATAATGGCGTATTGATGTGTCACGATGTTTGATAAGGGACAAGATTTGCTCTGAATGATGATGCAACAAGGTCACAATTAATGCTATTCTGACCTTAATGCCACCCCACCCCAGCTTTTAGAACACGACTTTCCTAAATTTCACGACGCGCCTTGGATTGTACCAACCTAATCCAAATTCTAATTTGGTTTGCAGAATATTTAACACAGGTGAGTGGTGATACATGAGGAGTCTCCTGCCATGTTCAGTCTCTAAGGGGCCAGCCACCGTTCTTTTTAGGTTTGCTGCTACAAACTAACATGGACATTCTTCTGGAAAATCTTCAAATGCCAGGCTGAACTTCTAGTTCACAGTGACAGCAAACAGACTATGTCATATGAGACGGGAGTGATCCAGAAGTAGCAAATGTTGTTTCTCTAAAATGTTAGTTGCACAGCTATATTTCAGAATAGATCCAAAATATAAATGTCAAGCGACAAATATGTATGTTAAAGCTATGCAAACGTTTTGTAAAAATTACCCCATGCTCCTTAGCTAAAAAAGGATGCTCAGCCAACTCAAAATCAACTGGAAAAGGAGAATGCCCCCTGGTTAGAGCTGTCCCCAGTTACTATTTTAAATTAAAACTGCAGTTCTCAAATGGACCTTTGTGTGATCCCATTGAAATCAATTATTCTAGGTGAGAGAACTGGGGATGAAGGTGTCGTTCCTCAATAAGGCCAGTTAGAGCTTGGGATGTCCATAGCTTCTATTTCACAGATGGACTTCCATTCTATGAAACTCAGGTGCATAGGGATTGCTATATGAGGAGTTTCTCGTGAGAGGAGTCTTCTCTTCTGTGGTTGATGCTCACAGAGTTTCTCGTGAGAGGAGTCTTCTCTTCTGGGGCTGATTGGTATCCCACATCTATAGACTTTTACTCATATCAGATATTTCTAACCCCCAATAATTGGTAGAATTGACTGAGGCCCCCAGAATCATGCTGTGAAAAATTACATGACATTCCAGACTGTCATCCCCTTAACTATGCTGGAGTTGACATCATTAAAAGATGGCCCACATGTAACAGTAATGATGCCTGAAAGTAATAATCTTTCATGACAGCACCGGGCCTTATGACTTAAAACTTTTTTGCCTGCAAAGTGCAGCTCAGGTCCATGCAACTACTTTCCACCTGTAAAGCTGAGCTCAGTTTTGCAGAGGAACCAGAGGTGTGCCACCTCTGACTTAAGTAATATTTCTTTGCCAATCCTTTAGTTATTTCATATTTACTATCTACCACAAAAGATTCCAGAAATCTGGTTACTTTACTTGAGGAGGTGATGAACCACCATGCCTGCTGTTAACAAAATATCCCTTGCAATGGAAACATGGATTTCAATGGAAGAGTTAATGGAGTGCACACATTTCTTTCAATAGAAGCAGTGCAATTTTTTTAAAAGTGCTTAATTTTGGCTTTAACTTGCCTAAGTTTTCATAGCCCTCCATTGTAGCATAATCAAAATATGAAATCAACCATGCTAATCTTGATTTAAAACAAAACAGTACAAAACAAAAACAAACTGGAGCCAGCAAGGTGACGGAAACTTCTTGAGAGAAGTTAAAAAGAGTCCACATTTTAAAGTATTAACTTATACTGCAAGGTGAGACCAATACTTTCTGGCAGAGTATAGTCCTGACAGGGATGAATTTGGCATAATAAATATGTATAACTGGAGGATCTTTTTAGCCTGAAGAATTGATGGGTCTGTTTTGTCTTAAAGCTGAAATTCCTTGTGTCTCTTTTTTAATGTTTGTGTTGTATAAATGTGGTTTCTTCTTATGTCAGTTGATAAGTCTGATAAATGATAGCTATAATAACTATTAATAAGTGCACAAGCCGTGCCATTTGCTGCAGGACAAAGAGTATATAATTCTGCTTTAACAATCCGTATTGTTGTATATTAAAGACAAGCTTTTCCCACTTCCAATCATCAAATGTTCTCATATATGAATTATAAGTAAAATGCTACTACTTGGTTTGTTTTATGAGAAAATGTACCCTGATATTGCATTCAGTATCAGATATTGGAAACACAGCCTTGGGTATAAATACCTTGAAGCCTTTGTTGTCACTGAGTGGATGGATTGCTCAACAGCCCCTCAATATATCAATTTATGAATCAGAACTAGTTCTGAGAAAAATGAGCATGTGCCATATCCATCAAACAGCACTCCTTCTTCCCAAACAATAAATACCATTGCATTTGAAAAAACCAAAAACCAAAAACCACCCTACATGTGCTGGGGAGTAAACGTCATAATTCTTTAAGTTTCGCTTTCAGTTTTACTTTTCCATCTTTTTTTCTTTGTTGGTCATTATCTGCATTCCTTTGGTTTATTTCTCATTGATGTAGAACAGATATTTTTTTTTAAAAAATCAAAATCTGAAAAGCGTCTCAGTAATGTTTTCATCATAGAATCATGAATTACCCTTTTGTTATTTCTCTTCTTTAACACATAACATGTTCCTCCTTTGACCCTCATTTTCCCTTTTTTTTTCTCTCTCTCTCTTTCTCTCCCCCGCTCCCACTTGTACATCCCTTTTGTTACCCAATCTAATCTGGCCCCCTTTGTGTTGACTCTTTCCTTTCCTTTCCTTTCCTTTCCTTTCCTTTCCTTTCCTTTCCTTTCCTTTCCTTCCCTCCCTCCTTCCCGTCCTGCCCACCCTTTTTGTGCCCATTGATCCTTGCTTCACCTTCCCAACCTTTTTTTCCTCTTCCTCTCTTCGTTTGCAGCTTAGAGATGGCTAAAGTCAGCACCCAGACCGCTTCCGTCACGACCCCTGTTGACCTCAACATGAACCTCTCTCAGTCTGCCACCCCTACCTCCACCCCTACCTCTGTGGCTGTCTTGGCGGCGGCGGCGGCCGCTGCCTCCGTGGTTAACGTCAGTACCCCTCCCCCTTTACCAACCACCCACTACGCTGTTCCTGTCTCCAGTCTGCTTGGCATGAAAACTGTCCCACTCCTGGCACTAAATGCCGCGGGGGCTACGGGGAATTTATCTGCATACACTGCCAAAATCCCATCAACGAGTGGGGTTAAGAAATCTGACCGCCAGAAGTTTGCTCCATATTGAAAAGGATGGGGAGATGCAAGTTTTTCTCCTCCCCTCCCCTTCCTCCAAAGCTCTACCAAGATTCTGTGGTAGATTAACGCTAAGGAAACAATATGGCATCTTTTTTAAGTTGTTCTATTCATTCACTAGCATTAAAGTGTTGCCAATGCAAATTGTCTTCCACTTTCCATGAGTATTATTAATGCATGTGCACTCACAAGTTGCTGACTAGTTCCAACAGTCTCCTGGGTTGCTTTCAAGACTGCCGATATAGCTGGGGAGATAAGTATCTTTTTATATCTTCAGACATTAAAGCAAGTAAATAAATATTTTTAGCAAGAACCAGACAAAGAAGGTGAATCTAAAATGCTGTACCTGCTTGGGCAACCAAAGGGGAAGAGAGTTCTTGAAGCATTCAAGTCGGCGAAGGCGAGGGAAATTTCAGCAGCTACAGCTTGTCATGCAGGGGGGAAATAATCATTTTAATAGTAATATACAAAAAGGTATCTCAGTTGTCCTGGCTTATTTTGCATCAGGGTGCCTTAGGTTCTGGCAAATTATCCTCACAAATTACATTAACTGACTTATACTCACACCATACTTTTGCAAAAAGAATTGGGAGATGGATAGGATACTGATCTGTAACTGAGTTCTTTGAATGTTCATCTGTGTAAGAATCCAGGTCTTTTAGGACATACCTAAACCCGATCTAAGCTGAAATCTGTAGAGAATTGCTTGGGAGTAAGCCCAATTCAACTCAGCTTGGTAAGTAATAATATCTGAGTCATCAAACCAGAAAAGTCTGTTAATAATTGTTCACTGTCAATAGAGAACTCTCAGAATTGTATTTCAGGAGAGCAATGACTAGGGATCTAAATAGGGCCTTAGCATCTTTGAGCCATTCTTCAAAACTCTGCATTATCTGAAACCCACATCCTTTCCCTACAGTTGGTTAGTCGACTGTTTTTAGGAATGGTCTGGCTCAGCTGTAGCGTCTTCCCATGCAAACATTACAATGGGATGGAGGTTAGGAAAAGATCTGAACATCACCTGGTAAAGCAGGGGAAAATATATGCACTGTAATGGTAGAAGTCTGAATTTGGCTGCACTGTGAAATGCCTGTTTGTAACAAAAGGGTATTTTAAAACAGAATGTAGCTGTCAATGTAGTGGCCTTACTTTTTTCTGCACCAGTACTTAGTAAAAGCCATAACAGAATCTAATAATCTTTTCTTTCTAGTATATATACAAATGCCTGCAATTTCCAAATTAGATAAGGATTTAATTCTTGAGAGATGTAGTTAGGTGAGTACAACTGCTGCAAAACTTTGGATCGTATCTTGGGAGCTATTCAGGAATCCCCCATAAGCATCCCAGTAATGAACAGAGGTTGCAGAGAAGCTTGGTCAATACGGTACCTCTCTGTCGATCTCTAGACTCTCTGTTGCAAGACATTTGGACCACAGAGTTAAACAGCTGTGCCTCTACTGAACTACTCATACAAATCACAGGTGTAACTACTCAGGTTTGGAGGCACTTATTACAATAGTTACAGAAGGCCACTGTGCAAGTTTCCAAAAGCAGACCTCTTCCAGCACTCAGTGAGTATTAAATTGCTGAAGTTGAAGGAATCCTGGGGTTCCTTCTCATATGGGACAATACATAACTGTAAGAGATTACCCAAAAGGCAACTTGCTTTCAGTCTTCCTGTGCAATGTGCTACCTGTTCCATGCCAGGGACCCCATTCAAATATAGGCATCTCATGAAGCCTGTCCAGCAGTTCATGAGTCCTGAGTGTGCACTCAAGTCGACTCAGCTGCAGTATATGGCTTTTTGGGCAAAGTTTTTCTACAGGCAGCATTTTTTAAAACTCGCTAAGATAAACTCACACAGATAAAAAGTCTCAAGTAATACCAGGGAGGAGAATTACTGCCTTTTTAAAATTGCTATTCAAAAAGACTTCAACTTTTATAAGAATAGCTGTCATAAAATATGAGCATGTCATCGCATTGCTATTTTGTATCCAGATATTTATTTTAGGCTAATGTTTTGATAGCATGAACTAGGGGGGAAATTTTTAAGACTATGTGTTAATTTATAATTGGAAGCAAACTCAAAATCCTAGGAGATAATAGTGGCTGGCTTCTAGCTGTTGGAACTAGTCATTTGATGGTGGATTTTTTGTTGCTTTTATTTACAAAAACTGCATCTTTTGTTTGTCCGTTCACTTTCCTCCCACCTTTTTCTTCTTTAAATTTGTTTTAATACTGGCTCCATATTGAATATTGTTTTCCTTGCAATCTGTTGAACTTCAGCAATCCATTAGCCTGCCATGTTCACCTATTTTTGCACTCCTTGGACACAAAGCTTTAATGAGGAATTGAACAGAATGCAAATGCAATACTTTTTAAAACTTAGTATTTACAAGTATGTTTAATTGTACAGGGCTAAGCACTATTTTTAGTATCTTGTGTCATTTCTGTGCTCTGTAGACTTTTTTCTCTCTCCACCTTAGTACTTTTGCACTAAGTTTTGTCACTGTAACCAACTGTAGAACTGCCATTATTACAAACAATTTGCACTTAACCCAACATCATCTTTGTTTGTATACACTGTGGGGGCAATGGAAATACTGTCATGGTACCTCGGGTATTTAATAGCTCTTGAAATATGCTGTAAAACTGTTCAGAATTACTATAACTGGTTTTATAACTGAAGTAAACAAATGTGAGAATTTGCTTGAAGTGAAATGTTGTTCTCTATTGGTTGTACTCAAGTGTTGTTCTTCAATGGTGAGAAGTTCTTTTGCCCTTTGCTTCCCCCGAAACCGCCAATTTTGTTCTCCCTGATTTTTGTTCCTGCATTTCAGGCTCTCTTCAGAAGTAACTGGCCTCGGGGCTCTGTAATCTGTCCCAGCATGCTCTAGGGCTTGAGCTGCCTGAGAGGACTTTTCCAAAGCCCCTTTCTATGGACTAATCGACAGAGGAAATGGTCATTTCTAACTTTATTATTCTGAGATCTCAAAATAAATACTTTTACTCTTTAAGCAACTGGGCTTTCTAACTCTTGTGTTGCTTTCATTATTATTCTGGTGTAATGGATCTGAAGCTCAATAAGATACAGCAAAGGACTATTCTTTCATTTTTGTAGATGTTTATGCTCTAGTGGTTAGAATCCAACCACTCTATACAACGCATGTGCTCTTAGTATTCTAAATAATTCAGTAGAGATTTGAAATCTGTATCAGATTTGTGGATACATGAGCGGTTGTGGTTAAGATGTTGGCCAAATACAATTTCTATGATCTGCCCGAAAGTCCAGCCCTTAATTAATAATTAAAGGGCTGACAAAAGTGCAGTTAAGTCATAGCGCTTACAGAAGAAGAAAAGCATTTCAATCCAATACGACATTTTTAAAGAGTAAATTCACATTGCTACTGCATGATATAGCCTTGGAAACTTTTGTTGTACTTATTGTGTAAAAACTTCCTGTGTCTTGGTTATTCAACACAAGATATCACACAAATGGATAAAGTATCTCACACAACAAGTGCCTTTTTTGAATGAGATATTATTGTATTCAAAGGGTAGTGGAGACTCTTATTTATGATGACATTCCCGTGAATTTAATGAGAATTTTGACATGCTTTCCACAGAGGAGCCTCCTGTGCCACGTTAGCAAGCTGTCTCTTAAACTGAGGGAAGTGTCAAACACAATTTCATAAAGCATGGCAATCTATGTATCCAGGAAGTAGTCACTAGTCTGTCAGTAAAATAATTTGCCTGGAGCTTAACAAAGAAGCTTGGGTTTCAGTAGGGACATGTCCACTTCCAAACTTAATTTCAGCCCCCATTTTATATTGCGTAGGGAAGGAGGGCATACTGATCTTCTACAGAGGTGGGAGGGAGAAGAAGCTGCAGATAAAACCAATATCACAGTACAATCATACATTAGAAAGTATTTGTGGTAATGTTGATTAGTATAATCCACAACAATCTTATATGAGAAAGCATTTTACTTATATTTTCACCAGACATTTTAGATGATATGTTGGTTTCATGGCTACAGTAATTTTTTTTCCTGAGGATAAATCCAACCATAGCATTCAAATTGTCTTGAAAATAAATAGCTATTAGTATGCAGAAGCAACAAAAATTGATGACTTAGGCTGCAATTCTAGAACACTTTACCTAGGAGTAAATGCCACTTACTTTTGAGTAGAAATGTTGATGGCCGTGGTTTTAAATAGTTGGTTTTATGGTTTTATATAGTTAAGATTGTAACACACAAACTCGGATTAATTCCTGTAAAAGTATCACAGACATTTAATTTCTCTTAGTGGCCATTATTCAAGTCTCTCATCTTTAACCAGCTATTAAATGATTCTAGAAAATCCAATACTTTGGTTACCAAACAGACAGAAATTTCCCTGTGAAATTTAATTTTTCAAACTGAGGATTGGTTTGTGATAAGGCATGGACCTGAAATCTCTGGAACTGGCCAAATTCCAAGCTGTAGCCGAAGAAACTCTACGATTCCCAACCACATCTTATATCCCCACCTAACACTACAGCCTAGTCCTGGACTGGGGCAGCTGGTGGCTCCATTACTGTGGGAGAGGACTTGGTTTTAACAGCAATATCCTCCAGACTACACACAGCTGTTAATACAAGCTAACGAAGTGTTGAATCCCATTCCCAATATAGGCTCAGCATCAGGATAGTTTCCATAATACCTGGAGGAATTGTGGAGGAGTTAAGTGCCACTAAAACCATGGAGTTTTCTCCTCTTCCCTCACAATAATGGAGACACCAGCTGTGTCTGGTCAAAAGTGCTTGGCTGGCACTTGATTATGTGTTCATCTCACCATGAGGAACATAACACACACTTTTATGGATAGTTTAAAAGTTACAAGAAACTATGGATTTAAATGGGAAAGCATAAATTGTTTTTATAAACATGGTCTTGCAATTTGATAATATACAAACCTTTTCTGTTCTTAAACCAATGAAGCATTTTACAATCAGCTTTAATATCTGAAAAATTATTTAAACAAATACTTTACAAAAAGGTGGCTTATGTAAAAAGTCAGCACCACCATGGGAGAGTCAACTCCATTAGAGTCAACTCCAAGGTAATTACAACAAAGTTCCTTTTGCCCTCCAATCCTGAGAGAGCAAGTCCTGCAATTCCCCTTCATCATCGCTGCCAATATCGTCCTCTTCCTTAGCCTGTGCAGCTCTGAGCCTCATAACTTCTTTTAGTTTATCTTTCATTATTTCCTGCCGGTCACGAAGTTGTTCAACACGACGGAAACATTCACTAGGATAAAATAAAACCATTATTTTGTGTTTCCCCCTTGACTGAAGCAAAAAGGTTAACTTATGTATCTTAACATTCAGAGAATCTTTAAGTAGAGTCATCTCAAATATCGTTTTACACTTTTGGACAAACAAAGATGACTTCCCAAAACCAGCATGTTTATTTCAAGCCTATGAAAAAGTTTTAAAAAACACACAAGTGCCCATAACTTAAAGAGGTTTTACAAACATAAACTTCTAAGACTTTTCAGACTGTTTTAGTTGCCCTTTAGAGGAGAAAATTTTATTTAAGGCAAGCCAGACAAGTTGTAGTTGCATTAGGACCAATTATCTGTCATTTTATGTGGTAGTATTCACATAATCTGTTTTCAGGGGGGGGAATTTCCATATTGCTTTCTTATAGAAAGGAACTCTTGTGGACCTGTTGCAAAAGCCTTGAGTACTGCATTCATGATTCATGCACAGTGTTGGGCTGACTGGTTGGACATCACTGTCAGCCAGTACCATCTGAATGGATATTTATTTATTTATTTATTTCATGCCTGCTTTATCCCAAAGTGGGACCCAAGGGAGCTTCCAAAAGCTAAAAAACCTTAACACTATTTAAAAAAACCATTAAAAATCCCCACATTAAACAATATAAAATCATTTAAAAGCCATATAAAGGTTTAAAAATAAATAAAACATACATCTAAATGGGAACCTTCTCTGCTTACCCATTAAAAAACTGCTTAAACAAAAGTGTATTTGCTTGCTGGTGAAAGGAAAGCAGGGCGGAAGTCAGCCTAGCCTCCTATGGAACATTCCCAGCACTCCCTTTTTCCATCTTGCATTCTCCAATTGATCTCATGTGCTTCAAGAAATCTGCTCACCACAACTGCTGTTCTCATTCAACCTTTTTTAGCCTTCCAAAGAACACAGCGTTTCCCCTAGAATATTTTAAAGCAAATTATTTTAAACTGCCCTTCAGAGAGTTTAAAAGCTTGTGTTTGCATCTTTTTGATTTATCCAAAATAAAACAAAACAAATTATCTATTTTCTGATTCTCAGAATAATGTTTGCCTCAGTTTAGCCTTGCATGCTAAACCATAAGCACTATTTACTGCTTTCTTGTAGATCAGTGGGTTGCAATTCACAGATATATGAAGCACTGAAGAAACAGTAATTAGCGATTATTAGTGAGTTTATTTCTAAGTAAATTGTAAAATAATGTCAGGTTGCCCATCAAAATGAACGTTATGCTTTCAAGGATGATAACTAAAAAATAAGGATAGTTGTTATCCACACAATTGCTATTTTTAAGAACTTTCCCCAACAAATTTCTTCTACAAAATAATTTTTAGAAAAAGTCTAGTAAAATTTTGACAAAGTATGCCAAATACTAATCTGATCAACGATTCTCAGGCCAATCTACAAATCCCATCCCTTAGTTTCATACAGGCATGGCACTGTGTACATTGTGAGCACAGCAGGTGCAAGGGAGCCTAGCAGCTGCAAAAACGGTGGTTGCAAAATTCAGTCTTCTAACCATTTTTCTCCACAAGATTAAATTTCTAGCCCTTAATGTTCTAAAGAAATAGTTTAATACAATCACTACTGAAATTTCTGAAGCAAAATTACCGGTACTTTCTGAATAACATTTCCAGTTGACGGGATTTCCATGTCATGTATTTGGCTTGTCTGTTTCAGGCCTATGTCACTGCTTAACATTAATGCACTTTTGAGAAGCCCTATTCTCAAACAGCTTTTTGAACTCAAGTTATAATCTACTTACATCTGCTCATCAATTTCTCCAATCTGACGGTCAAGTCGCCCTTCTTCATCTTCCTCAGCTACTATAGCTTCAGAAATCTATCTCAAAACAAAACAAAATCTCTTGGTACAGATCAATTTTAGAATCCACTCTGTGAGGCTGTTTTCCCTCAAGAGAATCTCTTAGGCCAGTATTCAATCATTCCATTAGGATTAACCTTTATGTAGTCCTTCAGATTTTGCTGGAGTGGAACCAATAGTGAGGGATCATGGGAGTGGAAGTCTGATCCATTCTCCATCCCTGACCTACAAAACCTTCAGATGCTTTAGCAACATGAACACTGTTACTGATAATAATTTAAGAATTCTGTTGGCATGTATTTCCATCACCTCTTATATTTAAAATATATTTTAATTTGTCATTTTTTTCAGTATATACTTTCTCAAACTTAAGTGTCTTGGAGATGTCATGCAACCAGAGGCCAACATCTAACCAAGAAGAGTGCTTACACATCAGTATTGGTCCCCAAATGGGTCAGTCATTGATCCTGTATGAACACCTGCTGTGTTTATAGTGCCAAGTATATTTTGAAACAGGGTGACTGTTATACAACTGTTTTCTTATTCATGAGAAACGTTCTGCAACACTAGGCTTTAGAAACAAAAACCACAACTGAAATTGCTGGATGTTCACCTTCACAGCATATACTACAGATTATTATTATTATTAAAAAGTACTTTGTTGCAACATTAAACAAAGAGTTGGCCACCACAGATTTATCTAAGGAGACTAGCGCTCTACACTCTTAAAATGGGGCTAGGTCGCTTTAACTGCGCTGGCTGCCTCCTGTTGCATTTTGAAACCTGTAGTTTAGGAAGGGGCACTTAGAATATTCAGCCAGAAAACCTTTAAGCCTCACTGAACTACAAACCCCAAAATGCAACAGGAGGCAGTCAGAGCAGTTAAAGCGGCTCAGCCCCGTTTTAAGAGCGTGGTGTGCTAAGCTCATAAGAGTAAATGTGGAAAGACAAATTTCCCAATAAAACTGTTAATCCAACTCAGGGCCAGAAAACAACTGTAACAGCAGATATGAACTGAGATCATGTGCGTATCTACAGTGGCAAGAAGTGGCAAGAAGAAGAAAAATCTGTGGGTACAGCAAGGACAAGAGGAGAGAGACAAAATCAACAGTGATGGGGAGAGAGGGAAGGCTGATAGCTGTGAGCAGCCTATTTCTGCAATGCCTGGTTTCTGGGGAGGTGGGATCATTGAAGGTATGGGCACTCTGCGACAACTAGCTTGAACAATCTCCTTTTCCATGAAACAGGCAAGGAGCTAGCAAATTTGGAGCTGGCAGACTTCCCCTCCCACTCAGTGCAGCTCTGGGAAAAGTGCAATTATTTGGGTAATGGGCTAGTACATGAGCAGAAAGCACCAACTGGATTCTGGTCACAGAATTCAAAATAACAGAATAACTTTTACCTTTATCAAGTATAATACACCATAGTTTAACAAATGACAACTGTCAAAACTATGACTACTTGGGGAGTGGGGATCTCACAGGAAAGTTCCTTCAATTGAGGCTACCAACACAGGTCAAAACTCCAAAGGAGCAATTATAAATCAAGAGACTGGATTGAAAGAAGGAGACAACCTAACCGTACAGCATATATTCCATGCAGGATCTGTTGACAGTTTTTTTTAAAACTATAAGGAGATGCCTTTAATTTTTGTGCATCATGTTATTAAATCTCTTATCTGTGTTATTTGAAGAGGAAGAGAATGCAGATATGTTATAAAATGAATTTAACTGACAAAGCAAAGCAACCAGTCAGGAAATACGGATGCCATATTCAGAAGTACTGCCAAATCCTAGTATTGTGTATAAAAACATTTGGGAGCAATGCAAAGGCAAGAGTACCAACTCACTGTATTGACTTGTCGTATAGCTTTCTGGAATTCATCCCATTCTTTGTCCATTTGATCCTTTGGAGCATCAACTTTTCGCACCTAAAGAAACAAGAAATGTTTTTGTTCACAGAGGGCTGTGCTCCTGTTTTTACCAATAATGTGTTTTGGTCCACTATTGCAGGCACAGCAAAAGTTTTTGCACAGTTGCTTGTGTTGTGAAGGAAACTGCTCATCTAGACAATTCACAGCTTTATATGAACATTCATTCCAGAACATTACATCTGAATGAAGGCAGGGCAAACTAAGTATATGAACAAGAACAGAAACAGGAACTGGTTAGAGATATGAGAAGTTGAGAATAATATATTTTTAAAAGTGTGAGAACTGATAACTTCTAAAAACTAAAGGATATGGTTCTTATAAATACTAATACAGTATTCTGACATGGGATGGTTTTAAAACAACCTATCTTAACCAACATCTTGGTTCTTAGCAGGGACAATACAGTATCAGTATCATCATCATAATCATCCATGTTATTTAAATACGGTAGTCAATTCACATGTTTAAAGATTTGGCTAAAATGACAGAGGCTGAAGTAGAACAGAGGCATATCTGCTTGCACTGGAAAGAAAAAGTCTCTGAGTAACTGAAAGGGATGAAACCCTTCTTCCTCCATATTTGGTACCAGATCCATAACAAATTACAGAAGACACAGAGAGAAAAAGTAGGGAGAAATATGTATTCACTGTGTGCTAGGCAGAAAGGAGAAAATGCCTTTGAAGCTGCCAAATCCTTTAAATGTAGACAACAGGTAACAAACGCCTCCATAGTGCAGTAGCAGTGCAATTCTCAGCACACAGCCCTTGTTTTCCAAATGCATTTCAAATCTAATCTCTAGAAGTCAAGAGTAACACTACACTCCTATGGTGCGGGGGGGGGGGGGAAGCAACATGAACATAAGGATGAGACACAGCATTTGCCCAAGGCCACATAGCAAGTTCATGTCTGAAGGCATATCTGAATCGGGCTTCCTTTACTCAAAACACACTTTATTTTGTTCCAATTCTTCCTTCCAACTACAAATGGGATTCAAGATGGTTTACAATCAATTCAGTTACAACATAAAATGAATAAAAGTACTGTATGTGGAAAATTTCAAAACACCATTGAAAGAAAATATAGCACCCACTCAATTAAAAGCTCATTCTGCAGCAACCAAGGACTATTCCCAAAGTCCTGCCTGAATTAAAATATCTATACCTGCCGGCAGAAAGCAAATCATAGAAACACTGTTCCAGTACACGAAATCAAAGGAGAAAGCAATCTCATGTATGGAGCAAGAGCAAGAGTCTTGACTTTCCCAGACACTCTCTTTACACTTATTAGGCTTGCCATTGATTCATGTCCCAGGACACCCTCAGCTTCCCCATCCATTTTCACCTCCTTCCTTTCAATTGCCCACTCCTGTTTACTGGAGTGAGAATAATTCCAAGTGATATGCAGGCAGATGAAGGAGAAGCTGGGCATGTAAACCGGGGGTGTGGTGTGAACAGATTTGTGAAGCTGCAGGTCTCTGGTTTCTCTAGCAGACTACAGAAGGTCATGAGCACCAGGACAGATATAATAAGAGCAAAGAACACCACTGTGCTACAACCGTCCCATTCTGTTCAATCCACTAGATTTAACCCAAAATGACTGAACATCTGCCTTTTAGGCTTCTATATATTACATAGGATAAAGTGATACATTGGATAGCAGGATGCACGGTGGTAAATCAGAGACAAGTAATTTCTTTTATTGCATGTAAGAAATTGCAAGTAGTATCTTTATTTTGAAGAAGCATCCAAATGCACACCTCAACCTCACTGCCAGTCCGAACTCATCACACAGACCAAAATTCTATCCCCTTTTTTCCCTGCACAATGTGTAGATCTGCTCTTGAACAACAGCAGACCAGAAACATACAAACTACATGCCTATACATGCTACAATGTGTAGATCTGCTCTTGGACAACAGCAAAACAGACACATACAAACTACATGTCTGTACATGCTACATAGCATTCTATGGCCAAGCATGTTTTTTAGGAATAAACAGGAAAGATATGCTCTAATCTCTGCTTAGAAGACTTACAATTACATTCACAGATTTTATACAACTTTCATTATCCCTAACCACTAGCTAAACAACAGCTGATGAGAGCTACAGTCCAACAATATTGGAAGGCGACAACTTACCCAGCCCTGATCTAGGCAACTCTTCTGAAATGAGACTACTGGCCAACATGTGATTACCTGGGAAGAGGGGGTCTCAGAGGAAATTTCCTTTGAGGCCACCAACAGAGGTCAAAACTCCAAGGGAGCAATTATAAGCCAACAGACTGGATTGTACATGTTTACCACTTTAAGTGTTCAAAAACAAAGGGTATTTCTTCATTATGGGCTGTTCATAAGTAATTCTAATATGTTTGTCTTCATTTCCACCATTCTTGCCACTCTGCTACAATGCTGATTCTCTCTCACCATCCCAAGACTCCAAGCGCCAAAATAGAGTGCATGACAGAAGAAACATCACAATTCAGCTAGCTGTACAGATGGGGAGGTAATCTGTAAGTGACTGTACCAGCTGTTTAAATCACTATGCTCTCCATCCATCAACAAACCCAGAGATAGAATCATGTGAAAATCTGAACTGACAGCAGGAATACAAATACACCCTTCTGAGAAGTATCATCTAATATGCTTGTAAGGAGAATGTTGTAACAGACATCCAACACAAACTTCACGAAAAATAGCCGAAAATGTTTCTACAGAAAATTGTTGCATTTTTTACTACATGATTTATGAAAAGACACCAAGAAGCATTTAATGATTGCTCTAACAATCATGTCTACACAATCTGAGCTAGCTGGATTTAATTATAGAGAATTATGGGAACTGTAGTTTATTGTGGCACCAGAGCTCTCTGACAGAGAAGACTCAATGTCTCAGAAAAAAACTACAGTTCCCATCATTCCCTAGCAGGGCAGTTAAAGTGAACTCAAGTTGCATTATTTCTGCCAGTCTGTAAAGGCCCTTACTGTGGTTTTAAATAGATGAGCAGGATCTTTCATCATCATCCTCATCATCTTTGTTGAGTTTCAAAGTCTTTTAATTTATGTTTTCATACCACAGCTGTCTTAATTATATTTTAGTATGTCTTTAATTACTGTTCTACAGTAGTTATTTTTGATTTATGTTTATTTGTAAGTTGCCTTGCATCTATCCATGGAAGAAATACAAGACTTAAGTCAAATAAATCAAATAAACAGCATAACTACTTACCTTTGCATCTACTTCAGGATCATCAAAAAATCCCTCTGGCAAGGCCTCTGCAGTGTTTTCTCTCCTGAAATGTTAAGGGGACAGCTAATGCTTACTGTGTTAGTTTTAACACTTTCAAAATAGTAGATTTAACTATTTCAAAACAGCAACTGAAATGCCCAGAGTAAATAATGCAATGCCATCTAGGTTGGAGGGAGAAGAAAAGCCAACATAGAAATCAATTCTATTAATTAGCATTGATCATGCAGCTAAGTTTAATTATCCAGATCTTCTAACATCATCGGCCTTTCTCCTGAAATTAGGACTCAACATGGCCTACAATTGCAAAATAATACAGCTCAAATGTAACAAAAACTGAACATTAAAATAAGATTAAACTTTGGATAATATTAAAATGATTTAAACCTGATATAAAAGGATTTAAATGATTTAAAGACCATTAAAAGATAACAAGCTATTTAAACAGTTCAGTCTAAAACAATACAGCACCCTGAGGCAATTCTTTAAAAACTTTCTGTTTGAAAAGTCAGCTGGAATAAAAAGGTCCCTACCTGTCAATGATTGGAATGCAGGGTAGGGAGCATCCTAGGAAGGGAGTCCAGAGTTTGGGAGTATCTACCAAGATGACCCTCCAAATGTATTTGTGATGGTGATGGGACTGAAAAAAGGGCCTCTCCTGATGATCTCTGGGCCCTGGTTGGCTCATATAGGGAGTTAGTCTGCTAGATAGTTTGGACCAAAGCTATATAGGGCTTTATAGGTCATCACCAGCACTCTGAATTGTGCTAGAAACAAACTAGCAACTAGTGGAGCTGTTTAACAGGGGAGTAGCATGGTCCCTGGAACGGGTCAATGAAGATTAAAGAAATAGCCACAAGATACTATTAGCTGAGGTAATGATCTTCTGGAAAAAAGCAATCTATTTCAGAAAAAAATAGCAGTGTTTAAATTGGAAACATCTCATCAGATTATGACAAAAACACCAACATGCTTGATGTAGCATTGATGATTATGTAGCATTGTAGCATTGATTATGTGAGAACCCAGGGACATTTTTCTTTTAGCCAACAAACTGAAGTGTTATTGTCTAGAATTACAAGACAGATTTATGTGCTTTTCCCTCTTTCAGCCTAACACATTGTGAAGACACATTTCTTTCTCTTTCCTTTCTGTTTCTCTCCTAATGTGCTTTCTGTGATTTTTTTTTTTATGAAGGATAAGTTTACCTTTCCATAATCTTTTCTTGTGTTTCTGCTTTCTGTATAGAGCCAGAATGGGAGACTAGAGGTGCAGCTAAAGCTTTGTTATCTAAGTAGTCTGCAAAAGAAAGGCATAAAAAAGTAGATAAATAAAGCACTGCCTGAATAATATGCTCAATACCTGAAAGTTTAAGACATATTAATTCTAAGCAGGGTAGAATAAAGAGACTGACCAACAAGGATGAACAGCAATAGGTTAAGTCCAACAACTATTTCACACAAAGCAAAATTTGCATAAAGTTTGAAACCCTGTGCACAATTAACTTTAGAACCAGTCCCCCTGGATTCAATGGACTTCTGAATAACTGTAGCAGCACTAGGCTATATGCTAGCTTTAATGGTTTTTCAAACTGGACAATTTCAGTAGGATAAGTCTATCTAAAGCTATAGCTCCATGCACATAGGCAATATTCTTCTGAAAGCTAAAATGTGATGGCAAACAAGGCTACTGTTTCCATGCCCCTCATAGGAACTTCTCCAGTGGGGATCTAATTGGCTTTGGCTGGAAACAGAATTGTGGCCTAGATCTTGGGCAATTCTTGCATTCATAAAATACAACTGAAAACATGTATATGTGATTACAGTTTCTAGTATTTACAATTAGATATTGTTGCATCTAGTCTCTAGACATGTATCTACTACTGTTAACAGCAAATAACTGTTATAATCAGCAGCAAATAACTATTTTCTTTTGGAATGTGTAGCCATCTAACTCACACATATGAAACAAGGGAAATTACAAGACTAATGTAATATAAATTTGAAAAAGAGGAGTGATAAATAAAAGTTAAACCAATCATCTGGCTTGTAACATGGAATATATGGTTGTTGTTTCTTTTCTATAGACTATTAGAGAGTCCTCACATTGTGTAGTGTGTTATTTGCTTTCAAGTCCTACCTATGATGCCCCTAAGGTGAACTTATTGTGGAATTTTCTTGGCGAGTTCCTTCAGAGGAGATTTGGCATTACTATCCCCTGAAGCTGAGTGTGTTTGACCTGCCCAATGTCACCCAGTGGGTTTTCACGGCCAAGCTGGGATTTGAACCCTGATCTCCAGAGTCACTGTCCAACACTCAAACCACTATGCCACACTGGCTCACATATTACCTGATGATAAAGCAGTAATGGCATCTGCTTTACGAGTAGGGTCTGGAGTTACTGTATCCTGAACTGTGGGTTGTAAAGGCGGTTGGCTGCTATTGTCACTGATTTCTTCTGGCGTTTCATCTGCGTTTTCTTCTTCTTCTCCATAGTCTCCTAATAATAAGCCACAGGCTGAAGGTTTTGGACTTTCCACTTCTGCTTGTTCAGTTTTGCTAAAAAAATCTTTTGGCAGGCTAAAAAAGGAAGATAAAACCATCTTTCAATATTTATTACAGTACAAGTCAGAATAATAATAATTTAAATAAAAAAAACCCACAACCCAGTCTAACTGCAGTGTCTGCCTTTTCCTTTGAAAGCAAGACAAGCCAAACCTACAGTTGCAAAAGAGATCTGTGACATAGCAAGGATTGCAGAATCTATCACACGGTGCTCTGAATCCAGACTACCATGTCTAAAACCTCAATTGTTCCAAACCACAGCTTTTCAAATTTCATAATGATGTTGGTACAAGGAGGTTGTAAGTATCACTGAGAGCAGAAGTGAAAATGCTGAACTCTCAAACATGCACATAAATGCAATTCACTCCCAACCACATGTCATATTAATCTATAAGATAATACACATGAAAAGAGCTACAATGAGGCTGGTTCCAGTAGGTTCCCTGTGGTAGCTATCGCCATTTGATAAACTCTCTATAATCAGGAGTTCCCCTCAGAGGCAAAGCGATTTTCTCTTAAATTTCTCTGAAAGCAATGTTGCAAGCCACAGCATATGAAACTCAAGGTAGCCTCTCTGAAATCCATTTCCTCTGCAAAATGACTATGTATAATCAATTAAGAAGGAAATATCTTGTTTATGTCCTTTAACTATTAAAAAAGGAGACACATAAAAAGGAAGTTAACAAAATGTCCAACTTACCCAGAGGGGACAACTTGTGGATGATCACTAGGTTCTGAAAAACAGATATTTGTCAGATATTAATCAAAATCAAAGGGACGGAACAGACTGCCCCAAAGGTGGCCCAAATCCAGGTTTTTGCCAGCAAAAAGCTGGCTTCCCCACTGCTGCTGCTGCAGTTTTGCAACACTCTTGTGGTGTGTGGCGTCTAAATGTCGCACCGCTGGAGCACTGCAAAGCTACCTCCCATGTGGGCAGGCAGGTGGTGTGAAGCTGGCTTCACAGCGGCTTGGGGCATATGTCATCCATACAGTACGCGCCCAAGCCACCGGGAAGCTGGCTTTTTATGCCAGTCTGTTCTGGCTCAAAATCACTATCCATATGAACTTCTCTGCCTTTAATTGAGTAGTTTATCATCAATGACTAGTATCCCAAACAAAATGCACAAAAACTCTTCAAATAAAACAGGCAAGAAGAATTTAAACTAATCCATCAAAATGAAATTAATTAAAACTGCAACCAAATCAAATAATGTTAACAAGCTTTATGCAATTGCTGCAAGAACTTGCTAGGGGATCAAAGGAGTCTGCTCCATGTAATAAAACAGCCAGAAGAAAATGGAGCATTAGGAAACTGGGTTTTTTAATTTACTCTGTGCATCTCTTGAGTCCTGCATTTACTTGAGAGTTGGAATGTCTGGGAGGAGTGGCAGTAAAGGAGGGGACACAACTGAAGCAGTAAAGATTACAGTAAAGGATGTTGTGACAGTGGAGAGGTTACTATGCCAGGTAGGTGACCTCCAAATCTATTCTATCTTCCAGCCTATCCTGGCAGTCTAGATAAGAGTGGTGGCCTTTCTTTGACTCTTCCAGTCTAACCATGATGCTGATAAAGGCCAGATCACTCAGAAGGAAGAGGGTGACCATCTGCACTCTAGGACAGGAAAAGAAAGTTGACCTAATGTACATAGACAAGAGCTGGTTGGATTGAGTGTGTATGTGTAAACCTTTTGCAGATGGTGCCCTGCAGGACATCAGGTGCAACACCAATAGTAGTTTCAAAGGCAAGGCAGGAAGTAAACTGTGATCCATAAACATATTTTGACCGCATACCTCAAACAGCAGTTAGCCAGGTCAGCTACTATTCACCCCACAGTCTGTCTCCATGCTTGGTCTAAGAGATAATGCTGTGGAACCTAATGCCTCCTAAGCCTTGGGAGCCTTAAATATGCACACTGAGACTGCCTTCCTTGGAATGGCTCAGGATTTCATAGCCACCATGACAATGAGCTTACTTGAAGTTATATCTGCTCGACTATGGTGACAGGGCGTATGTTAGATTTGGTGTTGTGTGCTGTAATGGAAGAAAGTGATGTGAGGGTTTATAATGACCCCATTCTGTTCCCACTGTAGAAGTGGAGGACCAATTCTAATGATCTATCTGCAGCACTCTACAAATCCAGGCAGTTTTAAAATACCACAGGGGAGTTAACGGTACAACTACCTGGTGGTTCTGTTGAGATCCAGAAACCCAGGAACTCAGGGTAGCAATTAGGGCTATCAATATGTCTGTTTCTACATGCCTCAACCAAAGCATACAGTTCTGTTACCTACGTTTACCCTGAGAAGCTCATAGCAAAATCAATGACTGCATTCTGTGTTGTGACACACAGAGTTTAGCTTATCAGCACTACCACACTCACAGAGTCTACACTGAACATCCAGAATGAGAAGGAGCTAGCTGTATATTAGAGTTGGCAGCCAGTAGCTTCCTTTCTCCATATTCCCAGGAGAGGGAGGAGAGAGAGAAGGTGAATGTGTGATGATAATGGGGAAAGGACAGCAGCAAAAATGCTTATGTTGGCAAACTGAGCTCTTTTGGCTCATCAGGGCCTACTTGTCGTGGGCTGAATCCATCAGCAGTTGGAACCTCCTAAGATCTGTTGTTACCAATTTACATTATAAATGAGGAATCCACAGTTTTGACAGAACTGGAAGCTGATGTGGCACAGTGTGATCTATTGTTATGGATCTTTCTTCAGCTTATGCAGCTTGAAGATGTTTGCTAATTGTCTGGAGACCTACTGCATGATCTTCAGATGTGTGCTAGGCCTAGCTAGTATCTCCCAAGTGTTCAGTGCTGCATTAAAGGATGGGGTAGTTCCAATGCTCCTGAAGAAGGTAGTAATGAAGAGGCAGTAATGAAACAATTGAAAGAAGCCAAGTTCAAAACCTAGGCTATGGAAATTTATCTCCCAATTTTCACTTCCAACTTTCTGAGCAAAATTTTAATTAACTGTATTTTATACTCTATTGCCAATATTTTATTTTTCAAACCACCTTGAACCGGGCTATATTGCAGTATTTTAAAAATACAAATAAAATAAAGTGGATAGCATTCATATTTAGATTTGAGTCTGACTTCCAGCCTGGATATGGAACAGAAACTATCAAGACCACCCTACTGATTGACTGGCACTAGGAAATAGGTGTAAGTAGAGTGGGGAGTACAACTCTAATGGTTACCTTGTACTGCTCAGTGGTTTTCAATATCTTTGAGCATACTATCCTATGAAATGAGTAATCGACATGTAAAAGTAATGATTATTTTACTGAATGCAATTTTGCAGCAGGAGAATCTGCTAATTCCACTGAAGAATCTACATCATGAATAAAAAAATTAACTAGGCAACAATACACAGCCTTGTTGAATGCTGTAAACAGGGGTGGGTAATTTTACTCTTACTCCTCTTTCCTTGTTTCCACTGTCAACTTGACTAACAGTGTTACACTGTCAATTGAGCCAACAGGATCCCAACCCTTGCTTACAAAGAGGTCAAAGAATGTCATATCATTTTTCAAATAAAATCGCTTACCAATACTTCTAACTTTTCCCAAAATAGTAGTCTAAAAACATAAAGTATTCGAACATGGGAGACCTTAATAAGATATTTGAAAGAACAAAAAAAATAGTAATTACACAATAGGCCTAATATGAATATGGAGGTTTCAGCGGGAGTATATAAGAAATGGAAAATATAATATATATATTATATATAATATAATATATACATATACATATACACATACATGTATGGAATTTGGTGTTTTTTGTTAAAAAGAAATTAACAAGCATTATGTTAATTTTTTTATTTATTCTAAAGGAATAATCCCATGAAACAAGGAAGTCATTTTATTTGATGTTATGTTTGTTTCCTTGTTTGTCAATTTATGTTGTCAGTAGTTATGTCTTTAAGTTTTTGTCCTTAATGTGTTTTATATATTTGAAACAAATAAAAAAAATAAAGATGAATTGCCGTTGAGTGCATTCAATCTGTTTCTTAATTATGGTGACCCTGGGGTTTATTGGCAAGACTTGTTCAGAGGGGCTGTGCCTTTGCCTTTCTCTGAGGGTGAGAGAATGCGACTTGCCCAAGGTCATGCAGTGGGTTTCCATAATTCAGCAGGCAATGCTCAAATCACTATACCACCCTGGATCTCTTAAGGGGAACAGATGTTGCAAATAATTTTCAATCAGGTAATTATCAGCAATGTATTTTTTCAGTTAGTTGTACCTATTAAAGCTAGTGAGACCGATAAGGGTTTTTTTTTGGGGGGGGGGGTTGTAGATGAGCTGTCTCTTATCTAACAATAGATATTAAACTAACAGGACAAGAGTCAATCAGCTCAGCAAAACAGTCTTAAATTATGGAGGTAACCTTAGTTCTTCTCCATCAGTCTGGAATGATCCTTGTTTAAATGTATAAATTTTGCAAGCAACAGGGCACATGAGTTTAGATATAATTAACTATCAAGGCGTGTAATTAGGGTCCAGATAAAAGCTATGGAATTCACTTAAAGAAATGTGAGTGCCACTACATTTGATTGTCCTGCTGTGTAACCTGTACTCAGGACAAGAGGTGGCTATATGGAGAGGCAAAATGGCTTCCAATTCAAAAAGGGATTAGGCAAGGCTGAATCCTATCACCCAATTTTTTCAATTTTTATGCAGAAAATATTGTACACAGAGCAGGGTTAGACTCAGAGGAGGAGAGAACATCAACAACCTAAGATATGTAGAAAACACAATAATCCTAGCAGAAACCAAGAAAGACCTGGAGCAACTATTGAAGGAGCTCAAGGAGGAGAGTGCCAAGGTAGGCTTACTACTCAACATTAAGAAAACAAAAAGAATGAACATGGAAGATCAACAAGAATTCACCCTACATAATGAGAGAATTGAAATAGTCAAAGAGTTCTCATACCTTGGATCAAATATTGACTGGGATGGTAATTGCAGTCAAGAAATTAGAAGGAAGGACAACTATGAAAGAACTGAACAAGATCCTAAAGCAGGGGTCGGCAACCTATGTCCCGTGGGCCTCACCCGGTCCGGGGATCCCCGCCAACCCCCACGCATGCCGCTGCTGCCGATCTCCACCATGCGCACCGCCGGCCCCCAGTGGCATCTCCCCTCCCCCGGCCCGTCAGCAAAAAAGGTTGCCGACCACTGTCCTAAAGTGTAGAGATGTAACTCTGAACACTAAAGTGAGGATCGTTCAAGCCACTGTATTCCCCATCACCATTTACAGATGTGAGAGATGAACAGTGAAGTAAACTGATACAAGGAAAATCAACACATCTGAGATGTGTTGTTAGAGAAGAGTGCTGAGAATACTGTGGGTGGCCAAGAAGACAAACAATTGGGTTCTAGAGCAGATTAACTCCGAACTCTCCCTGGAAGCCAGGATAACTAAATTGAGGTGTTGCTGTATTTTGGTCACAGCATGAGAAGGCATGAATCATTGGGAAAGATAATGCTACGAAAGGTAGAGTATAGTAGAAAGAGAAGAAGACTTCATGCCAGATGGTTAGACTCAGGGCCTCTGCAGACGGGCAGCATAGAGCCGCCCCGGGAAGCGGTGGATCGGGGTCGCGACAACCCCATGCTGCGGCCCGATCTTTCCTTTTGCCTACCTGAAAAGAGTGGCAAAATGCCGCTCCTTTTAGGGGTGGCAACAGGCCGCCCTAAGAGCCGGTGCTGCAGCTCTTCTGTGCCCTAGCACAGCATGTCAGAATGCTGTGCCAGGAGAGTGTTTTGACGGTGCGCAAATGCCACAACTCTACTCCCAAGCTGGCCTTTTGGGCTGGTCTGCAACAGCCCTCAGTGAAAGAGGCCACAGGCCTGAGCCTACAGGACCTGACAGGGGAGGAAAGGGGTCTTGGAGACATCTCATCAGGAAGACAAACAATTGGGTTCTAGAGCAGATTAACTCCAAACTCTCCCTGGAAGCCAGGATAACTAAAGGTCAACTCAAGGGCAGTCAGTAAATTTTAAAAAAAATATGATCTCAATTTTCTTAAATGGAATCAGGGACTAGGTTTACCTTGAAATTCATTTTTATATTAACCTGTACAAAAGCTATCATCATCTGATCAACAATTTTTCTAGATTTTAGTTCCAATGTTACTAAATAATTTTCAGGCATTCTAGATAAAATTCTCCAAAAATAACAGCTCTCTTTCGAGACAGAGTCATTTAAACAATAATCCCTAAGCTTCTCATTTCAAAATTTCTTCATAAATATTTGCAGTGTTCTTTAGTCAATAATAAAACTCTAATGTGCAAAATGCTCACATCATCACTTTAAAATCCCTGTAATTGGTTTTCAAAAGGTACAAAATCCTTGTTAAGGAAACACTCTAAGTGCTTTTGATTCTTTTATAACAGTAGGGTTTAACTCTACTGTTAATAACTTGAAGCACCCTTTTATACTTTGAAGCACCATTTTGTTAACTCCTCATTTCTTAAAGATGACACAGATTAATATCTCTTATTTCTGTTTTATCTTCATCTGTACTGACTGCTAGACACCAACCATATATGATAATACACCTATTATGGAAGTTGTACTAAGTCACTGCTGACTCTGTTTCAACATTCAGTTTTTAATGACTGAGATGCCACTAACTCTCTTGGCTACAATTATTTTGCTTGTATACCAACCCACAGTATCAGGCCTTAAAATATGTTTTAATTAGCCTGGCCTGGATCCAGAATAATTTATAGTAGTTCTATGATAGATTCCAATAAAATTTCTGTAAAAAGTCAAGTCACACCCAACTAATATTAATGTATCTCAAATTAAACAAAGTTTGGATCCCGAGTATAAACTGATATTGCGAGTCAAGATGTAAAACAGGTGGGGAAAATGAGGCCCTCCAAATGTTGTTGGGCTACAACTCCAAGCACTGATCACCATTGAGAGTGCTGACTGGGTTGATGGTAGTTGCAGATCAAAACCATCAGGATTGCTACACTTTACTCATTCCTGTTTCAAAACCATTTAAAAAGCAACAGCAGTAACATCTTCTTCCGTATCAGCTCACCATTTCCTTCAGGATACCAAACAACACAATGTTCTTCCAGCAAATAACTTGAGGTTTGCTAAATCTGTAAGTGATTGGAGGCAGAATGTGTGTGTAAAAAGTAATTCATAATTACCTAAAGATACACAAGCACTGGAGACAATCAAAAATAGATTTGCAGTAATCTTTAAACTATAAATAACCACAAGCTGCAATTTTACTGTGACACATCCTGATGCTTCTGCTAACCTGCTTATCTAAATTAAGCACCTACTCCATACAGATACATTATCTGTTTTAGTGGTTTAATATGGGATTATAGCATCTGACTATATTCCATTCTTTCATCAAAATAATAAAGCATGAGTTCTATGCTAGTAATGTTCTATGCCAGGGTAGAGTAATGTTTTCTTACTTCATGGTACTGTTAGCTTATAACAGGGAATTTAAGTAGTAGTAGCAATAGCACAGACATATGGAAGAAAAACTAGTGATCATCACCTACATGATGATTTACAAAGACTACTGTGGACATTATACTGACAATTCCAGAAACAGGCACACCCAACTGCATGGTTCTTGCATGGCTCTTGCATGGTTACTCTCAGCATTTTTTTTTCACTCCTAGCAAGTAGTAAGCTGTTTTACAACTATCAAACTCTACATGCCACTCACGTTACCATTCCAGAAAGCTTCAAAATGCATATGCCTTCTTTTGTTGATTCCTCACCCCTCACAACATGGGATGGGGGAGGAAAGAGCCACAGAAAAGCTGCAGTTTTTTCCACACCAAACATAGTGTTACTTTTCCATACCTTTTGTTTTCTTCTGTTCTGGAGATTCTGTGTTTGTAGATTTTCTTTTGAGAGAAGATGAAGTATTGGGAATGGGCCCAGGTGTTGATTGTTTAAGAGCTTTTAACTGTTCGAGTTTCTAGGTAAGAGAATTACAAACTACATGTTAGTGTATTGTAACTACACAGAAGGGGGGGGGGGAGGAAATGTTACAAAGTAGCATAATCTTCACAAATCCATATCATTGGCAAGATTATGAATGAGCACAACTGAAGAAATCCTGGCACATCATTTTAAACAACAAGGGAGTAATCACAACATTTATTTACACAGAATATGAAGCAAGTTGACATTTTCTAATGTAACCATCCCTTTAAGGCAAATATTTTTAATTGCAAAATGTGACAAACAAAATGACAACTAAATGTTGAGATCACTCCAAAGCTCACATTAAAATTGTTCAAGTTCAGGTTTCTGTACTTGTGAGTCCATAATCTTGGGCTTAGAGCAGACAATCCATCTGAGAAAGTAAATGATGGGATTGGTTGAGATTTAGTTGTTTACTGTAGATCCACTAATACCAATGGGACTTAAGTCATGATTAACCTCAGTCCTAAAGATTTTAGACTATCTGTCCTAAAAACCTAAACTCCTACATACAAAAACAACAGTTACCATTTGTATAATATAATAAACAAGGCTAAGAAAATGCTGTCACAAAATATCAGACATGTCCCTTACCTCCTTGTGCTGTTTCCCAAGAGTATGTGTTTGCCACAACAGTTCACTCTTCACAGAGACATTGCACAGAGAGCAGCTTAGGTTCCCCAGACTGTTATATGTAGCATTAAAAGTTAAAGAAATAAATTCAAAAATAATCTACCTCTCAAAGTTGTTGTTTTGGGATACATTTACTCTTTGAGCATCATTCTGGAAGACAATGTTACAAAAACACAATATAGACTAAAAATTGTCTAAAGTAGATGTTAAGGCAATTATGTTTATAATTATTGGCCTAAATTGTATTGTTAGTTCAGACTAGAGTAAACCTACTGCATCAATGGGATTTACCTGCATGTTGACTCACCAATCAACAATTGATTGAATAAGTCTCCTCTAGTTGGAAGTAACCAACAAGATGTCAGCTGTTGTCTCTTAAAAATACAAAAATATATTTTAAGATACAAGCCATTCCTCAAGGACCTATATCAGGGGTAGGCAACCTGTCTCCTTCAAGGGCCGAGGGACTTCAGCTCCCAGAATCCTAGGAGCTATTGGCCAACATGGGACTATTGGCCAACATGGCTGAGGCTTCTGGGAACTGAAGTCCCTCGGCCCTTAAAGGGGACAGGTTGCCTACCTCTGACCTATATGATTCAAGAATCCCAGCTTTGTAGCAATGATTGCTGTGTAATATTTACTTTTTTAAAACAAGCTAATCACTGTTGTGCTTTGAGATAAACATCACTTCCAAAACTTCATGCTGCCAGAAAAAAAAAACAAGTAGAAGTTTAGGCTGGACTATGACTCTGGAGACCAGAGTTCAATTTCCCATTCAACCATGGAAACCCACTGGGTGACTTTGGCCAAGAAAACCCAGTGATAGGTTTGCCTTAGGGTCTCCATAAGTCAGAAATAACTTGAAGGCACACAACAACAGCCTAATTAGATTTACCCAATAATTTAGTGTACATCTTTGAGTGAGACAGAACCAGCAACATTTCTACTAAGGCTTTACTACTAGAAAAAACAGCCTTTCAAATAGATTTCTGAGTTTAAATGCAGGTACAGAAAGGGAGATTGGCACATTATTGAAACATCAATTATTTAAGATATGCAAATGCCACTATATTGCTGCTGTTGTGTGCCTTCAGGTTGTTTTCTGATTATCCATACCTTCAGTGTTTCAATTTTCTATACATGGCTGTGAAAGCTGGATAGTGAAAAGAAATGATAGGAGGAGAGCTAGTTCATTAAAAATGTGGTCCTACAGGAAACTACCAACTGCCAAAAATTATCAATAAACGGGTCTGAGAACAAAATAAGCCTGAACTCTCTCAAGAAGCCAAAATGATTAAACTGAAGCCATTGGATTTGGGAGACTTATCATGAGACAACATGACTCACTGGAAAAGACGATAATGCTGGGAAAGGTAGAAAGTATTAGGAAAGGGGAAGCCTGCAGTGTAGGTGGATAAACTCAACCACAGACATGAGACTGCAAGACCTGAACAAGGCTGTTAACCTGACACCACTTAACAACATGACAAGGGGGAAGCAGTGTCATAGCCTAGCACAGGGGTAGGCAACCTAAGGCCTAAAAATAAAATTTATTTATTTATTTATTTATTTTTGGCGCTTCGCCCCCCCCCCCCCCCCCCCCCAATTGTCTGAGAGACAGTAACCCGGCCCCCGGCTCAAAAAGGTTGCCTATCCCTGGGCTAGCAAATGGAGGCATCTCACATGAAACCAGAAACTGCTTTCCAAAGAGTCTTTATCGTAACTTTTTCCAAACTGCCACATCACACACCTGAGACAGGCATAAGGGTTTAGGAAGAGGATGGACTAAGCAGTGGTGGGCAAACATATACAAGAGTGGAAAGGGGCTTTACGCTTAAGTCCTTGAGGCAAAACCCTTCCACTTGGTATGATTTGGGGATCTCTAAAAGACCTTCCCTACAACATGCCCTCAATGATATACTACGTCTTAGAGCAACCTAGAAAACGCTGTGGATATGGACGCATAAATGCCTTACCTAATCACCAAATGGACAGCTTGCAAAGGAGTCTTACCTTTGAGACTCACTGAATGAATGAAGCTGGGAGCATGAGCTTTCATGGCTTTAACCACCTTCCTCAGATGCATGCTTGGAGTGGAGAGTCCAGAGACAGACCTATACAAGCCATTTGTGTGTGAGAATGTCAATTCAGATTCGAAACCTTGTGGGTATGGAGATGACGTGATGAAGGCTGCATCTGCACTGCAGAAATAATCTGATCTGAAATCACTTTTAACTTCCATGACTCCATGCTATGAAATTCTGGGAATCATAATTCATTATAGCACCAGAGCTCACCTTTCCTCCCAGGAGGTCCTCTCAGAACTCATCTCTGGTGCCCCAACAAATTACAACTCCCAGAATTCCATAGCATGGAGGTGTGGCAGTTAAAGTGGTGTCAAACCTCTTTCACAGACAAATGGTTCCCACTGACCGACCTTGTGAACAAAGACAGAAACAAGAGAAGCCAACCTCCATCTCTTGAACCTTTGGTCGGACATTCTGAACTAGATTTACACAAAGACACCACCGGACTTTAAAACAATCACTTACATTGAACAGAACCCAAGAAGGAGACCCACAACACAATTTGAAATTGTGAGATGAATTGTTTTATTTTGTTTTCTTCTTGTGATATGTTTCCTACATAGTTGTTTACTTGTAATAATAATTTTATATATATAATATATATATATAAGCAGTCTCAAACCTGATCATTTCTGCAGGGTGGACGCAGCCTTCATCATCTCATCTCCATTACCCACAAAGTTTCTGGAACTTCCTGACAGTAAGAGCTGTTCAACAATGGAATATGCTGCTTCAGAGTGAGGTGGAGTCTCCTTCTTTGGGGGTCTTTAAACAGAGGCTGGATGGCTATCTCTCAGGGATGCTTTGATTGTGAGTTCCTGCATGGCAGAATGGGGTTGGACTGGATGGCCCTTGGGGACTCTTCCAACTCTATGGAGTTTCACATGGGCGGGATCCCATTTAAATAGGGGATTTAAACTGAAAACAATCCACAAAAGTAGATTGTTTTTCAGATGACGTCTGAAGATCAACCCACTTTTGTGGGTTTTTTTCTGTGTTTTTAAATTCTATTTTTGCACGGGATTTGAAGACTTTGCCTCCGTGTGATAAACTCCTATGATTCTATGACATTCTCACACACAAGCAGCTTATAAGAGGTCTGTCTTCGAACTCTCCACTCCAAAGGTGCCTCTGAGAAAGGAGGCTGAAGATCTAGGGAAGCTCATGCTCCCAACTCCTTTCTTCCAGTGAGGCTCAAAGATGCTGAGAGACCTCTTTGGCTCCCAAAGGAACTGGGGCTGCATCCGCACTAGAGAAATAACTCGGTTTGGCACCGCTTTAAGTGTCTTGGCTCAAGGCTATGGGATTCTGGGAACTGGAATTTGTTGGGGCACCAGAGATGAACTCTGAGAGGACCTCCTGTGAGGAGGAGAGCAGAGCTCTGGTGCCACAATGAACTACAATTCCCAGAATTTCATAGCATGGAGCCATGGGGAAGTTAAAGCGGTTTCAGACCAATTATTTCTGCAGTGAGGATGCAGCCTTGGTCACTTAACCTCCACACCCACAAGGTTTTGAATCTGAATTGTCATTCTTACACACACACAAATGGCTTGTATAGGTCTGTCTCTGGACTCTCCACTCCATACATGCATCTGAGGAAGTAGTTAAGTCTAAGAAAGCTCATGTTACTAACCTCTCTCTTTCACTTAGTCCCAAACTCCAGTTCCCAGAATCCCATAAATGCCTTGAGCTAGGGCGCTTAGAGCGGTATCAAACCGGGTTATTCCTCCAGTGTGGATGAAAAAGCCCATGACTGGAGGCGCATGCGCAGGATATCTGGCGAAGGGGGCCTCCACCTTGGTCTTCTTCTTCCCGGCCGCCGCTGCCTCCCGCTGCTTGGCTCGCATCAGCCGCCTCAGCTCCTCCTGCCCCACCGGAGCCCCCCGGGGCCTCGGCTTCCCCCCCGAAGGCGAGGAAGAGGCCGCCATGGAGCCCCCTCCCGGCTCCCTTTCCCTCAGGAGCTCTCCGGTAGAACAGGCAGCGACGCCTCAGGAGGAACACGTCGCCGACATTTTGCGTCACGCCCAAGCAAAACGCCCTCAGTGACGTCGCTCGCCCTGGAAAAGTAACCCAGTTTGAAGGCACTCCAGGCTAGGGAATCACGGGAAGTGTAGTTTATTGTGGCGCCAGAGCTCTCTGAAAGAAAAGGCTCAGTGTTTCAGAAAAAACTACCGTTCCCATGGTTCCCTAGCATTGAGCCAGGGCAGTTAAAGTGGTCTCTAGTTGGATTCTGGCAGTCTGTTCAGGTTTGAGGCCACTTTAACTACCCAGGCTCAAGGCTAGGGAGTCCTGGGGACTTTTGTGGCCTTTTGTGAGGCGTGCGGCCTTCTCTGTCAGAGGGGCTCTGGGGCCACAATAAACCACAGTTCTCAGGGTTCCCTAACACTGAGGCAGGGCAGTTGAAGCGGTCTCAAACTGGGTTATTTCTGCAGTGTGTTTACTTTTTGTTCTTTTTGTTAAAAAAAACACCAAAATATATTAAATTTCCAACATTAAAAATCCAGTACACACAATACATGCATATATACTTACAATCCAGCATCAAACCACACAAAAACAAAACATTTCTATCATCCAAACATTTAAAAGAACGTCCTTACTGGTTGTAATCTTTCTTATTTGTATCTTTCTTGGTTTTCTGTTTCTGCAGTGTGATTTCTTTTTTTCTTTTTTAAATTTTTAATTAAATTTTCAAAATTAAAAATACAGTACACATAATGCATACATATAAATTTACAATCCTGCAGCAAACCACACAAAATCTTCACACAAAAACAAAACATTTCCATCATCCAAACATTTAAAAGAATGTAATTACTGGTTGTAATCTCTTTCTTATTTGTATCTTTTTGGTTTTCTCCTATTTCTGCAGTGTGTTTTCAACCCATGGGGGGATAAGGGAAATATGTGGGGAACTTAGTATGAATACAGAGAAGTCTAGAGAGGAAACTGGAGACAGAAACGTCTGGTTCCTGTTGCCGCCATTTTGTTTCCTCGCCCAGGATGGAGGTGAGAGCCATCCAAGGAAAATAAGGAAGAAATTCAGGACACCCATCTGTTGTTCTGTGCCTTCGAGTCATTTCTGTCTTATGGCGACCCTAAGGCCTATCATGGGTTTTATTTGCTAAGTTTCTTCAGAGGGGGAGTTGCCATTGCCATCCTCTGAGGCTGAGAGTGTGTGACTTGATCAAAGTCGCCCAGTATGTTTCACAGCTGAGCTGGGAATTAAACTCCTGGTCTCTAGAATCGTAGTCCAACACTCAAACCACTAGCCCATGCCAGGTCCGCATCCACCTAGATGGGGGGAAAAAACCAAAAAACCATAAGCCCCTGCTTTCACTCAGGTCATGTGTGCATGAGGAAAATACAATTACTTTATATAGCAAAAAATGTAGAAATAGTTCTGCCAATGAATGCCAGTCAGTTTCTAATGACGGCTTTACATTAAAGGCTATGATTTAGTTGCAGATTAATGATCAGCCTAAATGGTTCATTGCCTTCAAGTCAACTTTATCTGCATGGGAGATTAATGCAATGATCCCAAGGTTGCTGCTTTCTTTGGGGTCCTCTGTCTTGGGGATTGGAACATATATTGTATCCAATCTGAGTGCCTCATTTTGTTTTCTATATCTGTTCGCAGAACGCCCTAAGGCTATTTTGCATTTGATGCCAAGCTTTCCTTATTGAAAGTAGTCTTCAACATGTTGCAACTGGGACCAGCCATTGTTCGATGCAGGAATGCACAATAACAGCACTCCCGACAGATGACCATCCAGCCTTTGTTTATAAACCTCCAAAGACGAAGACCCCAAGACACTTAAAGGCAGCATATTCCACTGTTGAGCAGCTCTTATCATCAGGAAGCTCTTCCTAATGTTGAGGTGGAATCTCTTTTCCTGTAGTTTGAATCCATTGCTCCATGTCCTAGTCTCTGGAGCAGCAGAAAACAAGCTTTCTCGACCTTCCATATGAAACCTTTTCAAATATTTAAACATGGCTATCATGTCACCTCTTAACTTTCTCTTCTCCAGGCTAAGGATACCCAGCTCCCTAAGCTACTCCTCATAGGGCACGGTTTCCAGACCTTTCACCATTTTGGTCACCTTCCTCTGGACACACTCCAGCTTGGCAGAATTGGGCGGCCCAGAACCAGACAAGTGAGGTCTGACCAAAGCACAACAGAGTGGTACTATTACTTCCCTTGATCTATACACTATATTCCTATTGAAGCCGTCTAAAATTGCAATGGCTTTCTTAGCTGCTGCATCAGATTGCTGATTTATGTTCAGCCTGTGGTCCACTATGACTCCTAGATGACTTTAGCATGTACTGCTGTCAAGCCAGGTGTCAAGCAATCCTGTATCTGCATTTCATTTTTACTACTCAAGTGTAGTATCCTATATTTCTCATTTGGTTAGTTTTGGCCTAGCTTTCTAATCTGTTAAGGTCATTTATCATTTTGATCCTGTCCTCTGGATTCCTCCAATTTAGTGTTATTGTTAAATTTGATAAGTATGCCCTCATCCAAGTCATTGATAAAGATGTTGAATAGCACTAGGCCCAAGATGAACCCTGTGGCCCCCCACTGGTCACTTCTCTAAAGGATGAGAAGGAGCCATTGTTGAGTACCCTTTGGGTTCAAGTCAGTCAAATCCACCAAACAGTCGCATTGTCTAGCCCACATTTTACTTGTTTGCAAGGATATAATGGAGGACCTTGTCAAAGGCCTTACTGAAATCAACACACACTACATCCACAGCATTCCCTTCATCTACCAAGCTTGTGGCTCTATCAAAAAAAGAGGTGATTAATCTAGCTTGGTTTTGAGAAGCCCATGCTAAGTTTTAGTAATCACAGCATTCCTTTCTATAAGTGCTTATAAACTTGACTGTTTTAATGATCTGTTCTAGAATCTTTCCTGGAACTGCTAGACTGACTGAGTGGTAATTGTGTCCTCTTTTTTTCCTTCTTTGAAAATGGGGACATTTGTACTCCTCCTCCAGCAATCTGCTGGGACCTCTCCTGTTCTCCAGGAATTCTCAAAGGATGTTGACAATGATTATGAGATTACTTCTGCCAGTTCTTTTAATACCCTTGGATGTAGTTCATCTGGCCCTGGAGACTTGAGAGTAGCCAAGTATTCCTGTACTACCTCTTTACCTATTCTGTGCTGCATTTCCCCAACTGCATCATCTGCTTCATTTCTCCCAGGTTGAGCAGTTCTTTTGGGAGGAGACCAAGGGGGGTTGCAGACTGCCAGAAATAGTGCAAATTCAGTCCACTTTAAGGGTTAGGGTTAGTGCTAGGGAATCATGGGAACTATATTTTATTGTGGCACCAGAGTTCTCTGACAGAGAAGGCTCAATGTCCCATAAAAAAACAATTCCCATGATTCCCTAGCACTAACCCTAACCCTAAAAGTGGACTCAATTTGCACTATTTCTGGCAGTCTGCAACCCCCCCAAGACAATGGTGTTGGAATAGTTCTGCCTCTTCTCTGTTCCCTCTTAGCATTTCGACATCTTCTGCATGCAGTGGCCTTACCATTTCCTTTTTCTTCCTTTTCATAGAATCATAGATTTGAAAGAGACCACAAGGGCCATCCAGTCCAACCCCTTGCCATGTAGGAACTCACAATTAAAGCACTTTAAGCTCTAGCAAGCCTGAGCTTGTTTTGTTTTTCTGACTTTCTCACTACACAAGCTGGGTATTTGTTTCAATTCTTCTTTGGTGATGGTGATTTCCCCCCTTTTCCATTTCTTGTGGCTGTCCCTTTTGAGTCTTAGCTCAGTTGAAAGTTCTTTAGTCATCCATCCTGGTTTCTTTAGACACTTCCCATTTTCCTCCTTTTTGGAACTGTTTGAAATTGTACCTTCAATATCTCCCTTTTGAGAAACTCCCATCTCTCATGAAGCTCCTTCTCTATTAGTACTCCTGAACATGGAATCACTGCCAGTATTTCCCTACGTTTACTGAAATCAGCTTTCTTAAAGTCTAGAATGAATGTCTGACTATGCTTGGCTTCCTCTTTCTGCTGCATAACAAACTCCAGGAGAACAAGGTCACTCCCACCAAAGATCCTGCCACCTCCATTCCATTAACCAGGTCATCTATGTTGGTTAGGATCAGATCTAAAATAGGAGATCCCCTAGTTATCTCTTCCACCTTGTGGACAATGAAATTGTCTGCAAGACGAATTATGAATTTGTTGGACCTTACATTTTTGGCAGAGTTTGACTTCCAGCAAATATCAAGATAGTTGAAATCCCCCATTACTGCTATAGCTCTCCTTTCTGAATGTGGTCATTTGTTCCAGGAAGGCATCATCCAAGTCCTCAGTCTGGCCTGGAGCCATGTCACAGACCCCTAACACTACATTCCTGTTGCTTTTCTTTCCATGATTTTTTACCCAGATGCTCTCAACTTGGCTTTCAGGATTTAAATCTTGCATCTGTTCACAGGTGTACATATCCTTAATGTATAATGCTATTCCACCTCTTCTGAAATAGGTTTTACTCCTGCTACTACATTCTAATAATGAGACCGATCCTAGCAGGTTTCAGTGACACCTGTTATATTTGCTTTTCTGTTCTAAGTGTTCAAGTTCATCTTGTTTATTTTCCATGCTCTATGCATTAGTATATAACATGCATGTTATAAATCAAAACAGAGGAAGGCAGGACTGTTATCTGGACAACCAACCATAGGCAAGGTTCAGACATAAAAATGAATGCAGATAGCTGGAGCTGCCTATATGTGCATGTCAGTTCAGCTCTGAGATGTAATAATTGTAATCTGTATTAAAAGGAACATCACCAATAGTCGCTTGGAGACCCTCTCTTACAGTACATCACAAGATCACTTAATATGTACTTGTTACTCACCCCACAGGCCAGCAGGGTCCCATTCTCTTAGATTTTGTGGGCAAAATCTGGGGGGGTCCCTATGTCACAGGGGTTGGCAAGCTGCAACTCTTTCTGGGTCAACTGTATGGGATGAAGGGCAAATGGGCAATGGGCCTACAATTTGGATAAAATCTGGCTAATCAAGGGCCATTTCACTCTATAAAATCATAGCACAATTCTACTTCAAATGCAATGGTTCTGTCTCATTGAAGATTTGCGGTTTAAGAAGGGGTATAAGATTAACCCAGAATTTGGGTAGAGACATGGAAGCCAATAACCACTAGTTATAAGCTGTTGCCATTCCCATTAAGGCCTGTATCCCTTATGGCAGGGGTAGGCAACCTTTCCCCTTTAAGGGCTGAGGGACTTCAGCTCCCAGAATCCCAGGAGCTATTGGCCAACATGGGACTATTGGCCAACATGGCTGAGGCTTCTGGGAGCTGAAGTCCCTCGGCCCTTAAAGGGGAAAGGTTGCCTACACCTGCCTTATGGTCTTATCACAGCACTTTTGATTGTTGTCTTTTTATGCAAATTACTGTAAATTTAACTTTTAAATTTAATAACAGACTTATGGCAACCTTAAGATGAATGTATCACAGCATTTCCAGGGGCTGAGAGTGTGTGACTTATCCAAGATCACCCAGTGGATTTCTATGGCTGAGCAGGGAATCAAATCCTGATCTCCAGAGTTGTGGTCCAACACTCAAACCACTATACCACATTGGCTCTCTATTAACAATATATATATATTATATATATAAAAAACAAGTATGTATGTAAGCTTTGGGAGCCAGCATGGAGTGTACTGGTTTGAATGTTGGACTATGGGGGGTTGCAGACTGTCATAAATAGTGTGAATTCAGTCCACTTTTAGGGTTAGGGTTAGTGCTAGGGAATCATGGGAATTGTTATTTTTCTGAGACATTGAACCTTCTTTGTCAGAGAACTCTAGTGCCACAATAAAATTCAGTTCAAATGATTCCCTAACCTTAACCCTAACCCTAAAAGTGGACTGAATTCACACTATTTTTGACAGTCTGCAACCCCCCTAAGACTCTGGGGACTAGGGTTTGATTCCCAGCTTGGCCATGAAACTCACTGGGTAAACTTGGGCAAGTCACACTCTTTCAGCCTCAGGAGAAGGCAATAGCAAACCCACTCCGAACAATCTTGCCAAGAAAACCCTATGAAAGCCTTAGGGTTACCATAAGTCGAAAACAACTTGAAAGTACACAGCAACAACAACAAATATAAGTTTTACTTATTCCCTGACCATTGGTTTATTGATTGTCATGGCTAAATATACATTCATGTACAGAAATGTAAGCCTAAATAAAGTGTATTATAGGAGGCAGCTCAAAATCTTCCATCTTCATACAAGTCTAGAAGTTTTTAAACTGTGTTTAATTGAAACAGTGTCATCTTAAAAACAAGATGAGAATTATTAATAAGAGATTGTAAGAAAACCATGAGAAAAACATTCACTATTTGGTTAATACACACACACACACACACACATTTCTTATGGTGCAATTCTATATTCCTTGGGAAAGGCTCCTCAGAGCTATAGTTCAGAGTTCTCCAAAACAAGATTCAGACTGTCCAATATTGGAAACATACCAGCCATAAGAACCAAGACAAATATTTGTGCTTTGTTAGCACAATTTAACATCTGCTGAATTTATCCTACAAAAAGGGCTAACAGACATTTGTATCTTAAGGTTCAAGTTCGGAAGAAAATGGAATGATAAATTGTGTATTTGTATCCTATAAGAGTTTTGGTTTAAAAAAAAAGAATAATTTTAAAATATTCTGAAAACCTTGAAATTCTTATTTTACTATGGGATGGAACACTATGAAAAGTTAACAGAACCAACCATCTACTGCTTAACACTTTTAAAATAGAATTACCAACTATCAGTTGAGGCTTATAATTTTAAAAAAGCAAGAAAAATAGCTGCCATTATTATAAAGATGTTGAAACCAAATCATACATTTTAAAAACTATGTGCTCTAATTACTGCAATAGTGATTGAATATTCAACTAGCATCATTTTTTAAATGAATTACATTTCCCCCTTCCAATCCAAACAATTAAAAAAATTCTGAAGTAGTCTGGTAAAATTCTAACTGAAAGATTGCCCTTCATTTTTCACATAGTGGGTTAACCATTAACATGGCCATTGCTGGAAACAAAACTTACTTGGGGACAAAGCAGTAGATTTATTGCAAAGGGTCCTTCTGTTTGGAAGAGGGGATGGCTGTGAAGAATGATAAGTTATACTTACCAAGAAGGTTCATTCTGGGATGGCAGGAGGAGCAATCCATCACATATGGGTTTATCCTCATGTGCCAACCCAACTAAGGAAGGAGTCAAAGTTCTTTTTTGTTTTTACTATTACTACTCCCCCTTCTTCCTCAGTTTCATTATCTAGCTCTGCTATACTACTTCCTATCTTGCCTCTGTTTAATCTCTAAATTACTAATGTTTTTATTTTCCCACTCTCTGTGTTTGACTCTATTTTTACCTTTGAATAAGGGGGGAGGTGGATTGCTCCTCCTGCCATCCCAGAATGAACCTTCTCAGGAAGTATAACTTCTCATTGTCAGGATGGCAGGTGGAGCAATCCACCACATATGGGACATACCCAAGTCTCCCAATACTGGCTGGGAATTGCAATTATGCCTTCACTACTGCTTGGAGCACTGTTCTTCCAAAGGAAGCCCTTGCCGATCTGAACTTATCTATTTTATAATGTCTAATAAATGTAGTGGGCTCACTTCAACCTGCTGCCTCAAATATGTCCTGTAGTGAAGTTGACACTGCATATGATGTAGTAGTAGCTGTTGATCTTGTGGAATGTGGTCATACCTTCTTTGACCATGGTTTCCTTTCCATGTCATAACATTGAAAAATGCATGCCTTAATCCAGTGTGCAATCATATCTTTAGATGCTCTTTGGCCCATTGTCCTAGGATGAAATGAGACAAACAGAGCCTCTGAATGTCTGAACTGTCTTGTTCTCTTTATGTAGATAATGACGATCTTTTTACATCCAAGGGATGCCATCTTTCCTCTTCCAGGTCTGGGCCTTGGACAAAATGTAGGTAAGTTAAGTGCTTCATTGAACCCCTTTCCCAATATGGACGGTAAGTGCCATTGCTTTTGGACACAGTAAAGAAGATACAGTAAACTCCCATTCCTCTGTGAGCTTGGAACCTTTTCTGTTGCCTCTATATTCAGTAGGTGTTTTATTTCCATCCTTACTGCCTTCTGCTTTTCCAGATCCTTTGGCACACAAGAGGAAAGATATCTGCTGTTCAGTTTGTTTTTGAATACTATCTTGTAACCTTTTGTTACTAGTTGATACTCCATTGGTCTGTGGTTATTTCAAATGTCCAAACCACAGTAATCTTCCCTCTATGGGTTGGATCTTATGGTCAATATTGTGTCCTTCCCCTTTTTGAAGAACCTCCTCCTCTACCTTGATTTTGTCTAAATGGAAAGTTTTGCTTGCCATATCCAAACCTAGGCCTGTACCATTGTTGTCTTGCTCCTCTATAATCTGATTGCCTTGCCATTCCTCTTCCACAAAAGGAATTGTAGTTATTATAGCTTGTTCTGTAAAAACTGTCCACACATTTCCTTTGCAGCTTGGACATTACCTGCTTTTTCTCCTTGCTTTCTAATACTTTGTCTAAGGTCTCTTCATCAAACAAAAGACCTCCCCTTAAAGGGATGTAAGCTAAATTATTCCTTGACTTTTGGTCAGCCCCCCAATGGCATAACCATAAAGAACATTTTCTGTCTGTAATTGCATTTATACTTCTAGCAGCTAATGCTGTCACATCATATCCAGCATCCGCCACATAGTATAGTACTTTTCCTATTCTCTCTAATGCCCCATTTAGTGATATTATACAGTTGGCCCTTCACATTTGTGGACTTGGCATTCGCAGATTTAGTTATTTGCAGAGGAGCCAGGGAAGCCCACATGTAAGCCCCTCCCACCTCCTCCTCCCATGCCTGGGGAAGCTGGCTACAGCTGTCCCAAACATGGGAGGAGGTGGGAGAGGCTTGCCTTATTTGCAAATTTTCCACACTGCGGGGGTCTTGTTCCCCTAACTCCCATGAATGTGGAGGGCCAACTGAACTTATATCATGTGCTTCTTCAATCTCTTGAATCCACATTAATGCTGCTGTAGTAAACATTGATGATGATGCAGATGCCCTTATAGCTGAAGCTGAAGCTTAGGCTTTGTGTGCTTTTCTTAGTACTGAATCTGCTCTTCCTTACATTCACATCTTTCAAAGTTGTGTCACCTTCATGTGGCACAACAGCACCCCAAATCAATACAGCTATTGGACTGTCCACGAGGGACTTTCAAGAGGTCCATCTCAGGTTTTTCAAAGGAGTATAGCTTCTCACAATAACCCAAACCTTTTTTGGCATGTATAGCATCTTCCACTCTGATTCTGTTAACACTCTAAACATTTCAGCCATAGGGATTTCATCTCCTTGTGATTTCTGTTTCCTTATAACAGACATTATGCTCAATGAATACACGTGCAAGGTCACAGCAGCACTCTGGTAATACACGGGTCACAATCCTTTCTTAGGATTTGGCTTCAATCCATTTACTTTTTTTCTGTACAGGAGTGGAGAGAGAAGAATGATCTGGAAAGGACAGAATAAAGTCCTTGAATGGGAAAATCAGTGGACCATTTGGCAGTCTCCTTTGTGGCCAGGCGTAATGCCAGCTTGCTGGATGATATGATTCTGTCATTATGGGCCAAATGCTTGGGTTGAATAGCTTGATGACACATCATCACAGTATATTCCCCCTTCCCACACTGTAGTGTAAGGAAAGAAGGGGCTGAATGCATGTAAGTAGAGAAGGAAGAATAAATTGGGTCCAGAAAGCCTGTAGTAAGTTCAGAATTCCCAAACCCCTGTTTCTTCCTTAAGGCAAAACAAGTAACAGGAAGAAATTTTTCCCACCAGAAGAAACAGGAAGTTAGATACAAGGGATTACCCTCATTGTAGTATCTTTGCTCTCCTAAGAACATTGAATTTATACACAAAGATCACAGTAATATAATGGTTATCAAAGAGCCTACTGACATTCAGCCAAGTAGTTAAAAGTAGCTTTCAGTACATTCCTTTAAGCATTCTGGAAGTACAATCCAGAAGGCATACAAGTACCTCACAACATCAAAATTAATTACTGCTCTTAATGATGTATAACGAAAAGCAACATTTAGTTAATGGAAATATTTATGATCACACAAACATTCCTGACTATATTCAAGAAAAATTGCAGGGTTTTTTCCAAAATGAAGCTTTTAAGCAGAACACATGACAATCAGCAAGCAATGGCTGACATGCAACAGCCTTACCAGACTCAGTTTAAAATAAAATTCTGAACACTAAACAGATGCTCCAAAACCAAGAGCAAACTCTTCTTGCTCACAGAGCAATTATTTCTCCTAGTTAATTAAAAATGCCTCATTCTGCCAGGGCCATGTTCTTTGATTGTAGTTTATCCATCTCTTGACCAATACTTCCTTCCACTGTATCACACTGTGCGAGGAAAGCCTGAAAACAAAATGGAAGAAGTATGAGACAAAATATTAGGATCTCTTTTAAAAGCCTTTTCCGCCCCCAATGAAAATATCATTTTTTCACTGATTAAACAGTGGGTTCAAGAAACTATTAGATCATAGTTAATCATGGCCATCTTCTGTGTCCATGGTATAGTGAAATAAACACTCTTGCCTCAATGACTCAGGCTGCATCTGCACTGCAGAAATAATCCAAGTTGACACCACTTTAACTGCCATGGCTCAGTGCTGTGGAATTCTGGGAACTGTAGTTTGTTATGGCACCAGAGCTCTCTGATGGAGAAGGGTAAATATCTCACAAAACTACAGTTCCCAGAATTCCACAGCATTAAACCATGGCAGTTAAAGTAGTGTCAAAATGGATTATTTCTGCAGTGTGAATACAACCTCAATTATTCCCAGTGCTGTTGCTGCTGAGTCTAAAGATGAAAAAATAAACAAGGCTTCTTCTTGAATACCTTGCTCTATGGACCTTTAACACCAGTCTGTTTGGAAAGAGAACAGGCTAACTTGAGAAATCACCTGTGTCAAAGCAGTAGTCATTTCTTTGTTTCCAATTCAGTTCCACAGACTGTACTCTAAGGAGCGATTCAGGAAGCTGCTAGCGTGATACAGCAGAATCAGCAGCTAGTTTGAATAGCTTCTTTCTGATGGCAAGGGTAGGCGACTGAAGTGTTCACTCATTTTGTTTTTCCACAGATGGAGGATAAGGAGGCAGAGAGGTCCCTGGCTTACGGAGGGGGAGGAAGAGAATATGATGGCCAGAAGAAAAGAACTGCTAATCAGTGAACAAGTGAGGTTTATTTTAAAATTTAAATACTGAACATAGGAAGAACATTTAAAGAAATATAATGGGGTTGGACAGAGAGTTGTGTAATGTGCCTCCCCAAGGTCCCATGGGGTACCAGAGCAGCCCTCCTTCCCCTGCAGTTGCCTACTCCTGCTATAATATTTACATATACAAACATACATTTAACACTTTTTTAGGTTAGTGTTGAAGTAGGCCCATTTCTGGACCAATTCAGCTTGTAAGGAGAACCAATCAGTGGTGAAATAAACACAATTTGTCATAATACAACTGCAGCCACCAAGACATTCTAGCTGCCTTATTCTAAGTCAGGGAACTGCTGTGGGTCTGGAGACTGATTTTCTGCCTTGGGAGCCTCTTTTGGGTACTGCACAGACTGTCCAAAGTACCAAAGACTAAGATCTATGTCTGCTTTTGAAAAACAGTTTGAAACAAGTGTTACACAGGGTGCGGGGGGGGGGGGGGACACCTCAGTCAAGAATACCTCATGATAGAGTCATCTTAAGGATCTCCATAACTCAGAAACCACTTGACGGCACAAGACAACAACAATTAAATAATTAAAAATACACTGTTCTTATT
Organism: Phrynosoma platyrhinos; assembly: GCA_020142125.1. Classification (NCBI taxonomy): domain Eukaryota; kingdom Metazoa; phylum Chordata; class Lepidosauria; order Squamata; family Phrynosomatidae; genus Phrynosoma; species Phrynosoma platyrhinos. Next base: position 47,754,388 of record CM034710.1, read on the forward strand.
TAAAATTTACATATAAAACTATTTTAAGGTTGAAGATTTGTGGCAAGTCTTTAATACAAGTTATGTACATTTCTTCAAGGACTAAAAGTTTCACTTTCTAATTTTTGCAGCACATAAGCAACACATTTGACACAGGACTTACCTGAACCTTTTTCACTAGCCCTTTCTTTTTCTGTTTACAGTCACTGAAGTTCTCAGGAAGAGTCTGAAGCAAAACAAAGACAGATGCAAAATTGATGTTGTCTTTCCTGAAAACACTATATTAAGTCTTATGTCCAAATACAGACGTCACAAAAAGTTCTTCAATAATGTGTATACCCGAGGTGGCATTATAACCAAAACAGAATCAGTCAGCTATATCACCTCAGTTCAGTTAATCAGTTCAACAGCAAAGTTAATGTATTATACAGCATGCCTAGCATTATCTGTGAACCACAGCAGAACAGTTAGCTATGTTGCAGAGTATAATCACCACACAGTGTTACCAAAATAAAGTATGCAATTACAACTGATGATAAAAGCTCTTAAGACTTGCTGCCTAGTTTTCAAGAAAGCCAATAAACAAGTGGAATATAAAGCTCCTCTACACATAAACTTTAAATGACGGTTTTCATTGTGTGTCAAAACTGCTACAGAAAGTAATTCAGGACAGTAATGAAACTAGTTTAGGCCTTGAAGTAGGTGTGCCTTTTAATGCACTGATTCTGCAGATTAATAATAAATATACTCAGCTTTTACACAAACCTGAAGAAGAATTGTGTTAACTGTTTACTATTCTTGGGTACTCGATTCAGTTTCTTCAGCAACATATATATCTATAAAGGTAAAGGTAAAGGTATTACCCATTGACAAGGTTGTCAAGTCATGTCCAACCATATGGGGCAGTACTACTCTCCATTACTAAGCCGAAGAGCCAGCGTTGCCAGAGACTACTCTGTGTTCATGTGGCCAGCATGACTGCACAGAACGCTGTTTATCTTCCCACCGAAGTGGTACCTATTTATCTACTTGCATTTGCATGCTTTCAAACTGCTAGGTTGGCAAAAGCTGGAACTGGTGACAGGAACTCACCCCATCATGCAGCACCCGGGCCTCAAACTGCCAACCTGCCAATCTTGCAGTCAACAGAGTCAGCGTCGTAACCACTGGAGGCACTGCATCCCTTATATCAAATGCCAAAAATTTCCTGCTTCCTATTTCCATGTTAGTTTTCCAATCAAATCAACACTGAACAAAATCTAATGCCAGTCATACCTAGAGTATAAACACTGGAAACAATGAGACTTAGGGCCGGCCTGGGGTGGAGTTGGGGCGGGGCAGTTGCATGCCGGCCGACCGACCAGCCGGCCAGCCAGCCCAACCCCACCACGACACTGTCCTGACACCGTGCAGCTGTACGCATGGCGCACGGCGTCAGAACGCCCTTCTGGTGCAGCGTTTAAACACGCTGCGCTGAAAGGGCGCTGAAGAGCCTTTTGCCGCTCTTTTAGGAGTGGCAAAAGGAAGGATTGGGGCCGCGGCGTGGGGTTGCTGCGGCCCCGATCCACTGCTCCCTGGGGCGGCTCTCTGCCGCCCCAAAAGGGCCATGTGCATCGGCCTTTAGATTAGCTTTAATAACAAGATCAATGCGTATACTCTAGCTGTGGCTGTGTACGTTTACTGATTTCTTGATTAACTCTGGTCTATTTCGGTATATTTGTCACTTCTGTTTGTTTTGCTTAAGCCTCATTTACAAATTCAGAAAAGAAAAGATAAACACTTACTTATAGAAGTCAATGTACACATTGCCATTTCCCCAGAGTATGTTTTTACTAATTTTCTCTATTCTCAAAAGGTTTCTGTCAATGGAATGGGGCAAGAACTTTAACTGTGTGTCCTCCTCCTCATAATACCTAGTGCCCCCTTTCTAGATCTCTTCTGGAGCCTTCCTTTGGCAGAAGAAATCAACTAAACCATGAACTCATCTTGTCATCTATGCATTCAGTTGTTCAAAATGCTACATAAAGAGATACTGCTCCTTTCTTTGGAGATTTCCAATAACAACATACCACATATTCCTCATAGGTTGGACTCTGTATACTTCACAACTGTAGCTAGCAAGCATAATATTAGCCACTGTATATGAAATTCAACTTCCTGGTGGGTGACATTTAATCAAATCTCCAAATATATAAGACAGGTTGGGAAGAACTGTGAGAAGTTAGGCCTTTAGCATAACTGGGAGCAGCAGAATTATGCAAAATAAACAAAATATGACAAATCACAAAATGTAAACACAAGTTCCACAACACAGCATTACCTGGCAGAGAATTTTGAGGCTTTTAATGCATAGCACAAATACTTCAGAAAATGTCTTAAAAGATGTCATGACAAAGAAGAGACATAAAATTATGAAAGGTACTGATACTTAACCTCCCAAAAAAAAAACAAAAGTTAGGATCCAAAATGGTTCAGAAGATACCTTGTTTACCCCAATAGATGTGTATGGTGCGCAAGCTGCAGATTGTAAAAACTTCTTCTTTGGGTACAAAGAACTGTACAACATTCCCTGTGGATATGTTTCACTGCCTTGTCGTTTTAAAACTTATCTTATTTTCTGCAAGCCTCCCTAAGACACTTTTGGTGGGTGGCATATAAACCCCTCAAATAAACAGAAGATAATTTTTCAAGAATTCATTTTTTTTATTATAACAGCCTTGTATTGCTCGGCATTATGATAATTCCCATACTGAAGATGGAGGCTATGGTTGACTCATTTATGACTTCCTCCTAATGATTTTGTGACTCCTAGGGTTACTCACTTAAACCAGGATAGCCTGATTTATGCTGTCAGACACCAACCTATATCCTTTCTGCATACTACAAAGTGTATACCTCCATAACCACCCCCAGCCCACTCAAACAGTAGGTATCCTCAGAACAATTCTGGATCATAAGTGAAGCTATGGGTAATCTTATTCTTGGCTGAAACAGGAATGTGTTAGTTTGATTATATCCCCCTCCCGAACATACTACAACATGTATTTTCTGCAAAAGGAAAGCATGTGTTTTGAAGGGGGAGGTTTGCTAGCAACAGGAGAATGTGATTAAGAATGCACACAAGAATGCAAGAAGCCCACCTAATCACCATAGATAACTCAAGCATGTTACAGGTAGCAAGTACATGTTTAAAATGAATGCAGAGAGAAATGAATTACAGTGGCATTGAGGAACTACACAGTCAATATACGGTATATGCTTTATAATTTATCATAGCTAGGAGGCTTTACAACTTTAACTTAAAGAAGCAATTCAATACTTGGCAAGATCCCCAGACACTATTAAATGGCAAGGAAACTAACTTAACCTCATCAACTTACTACAAAATCAGCTTGAGGAAAACATAAAAATAATATTTAAATTAGATCTCACCATCTTTCCTTTTTACCTTAAGTCAGCTTACGTCTCCTCTCCAGGAATACGTTGTCCAACTATTCAAGGTTTTAAGTGGTGAAGTTGGCAATATACCTTGAGTTACAATAACATTTGAATATTCAATTAAAATAAAGTTCAACAACAAAGATAATGTAACTCGTTGGGGTGCTTATACAAGACTCTCACCAACTGAGTTTAAGGGCCCACTGCAGGTAACATCTTGTAGAGCAGTTCTCAGTTTAGATTACCTTCAAATGGACTATGTGACTATTTCAATTCAAGATACTGGATTTTCATTTTAAAGCCCTAAATTGTTTGTGACCTGAAAATTTTAAAAAGATTACCTTCACCAACCCACACCTGTCATCACTGTGGTCTGGTGAGTATATAAAATGGGGTCTTCATGAGTACTGTGTCCTAGTTTGGCACTCCTTGCTTTGAGAAGCCTATGAGTATTTCATTCTCTGCATCCTGTTAGACATCAATCAATAATATTATTTCAATGTATTCATCAAGAATTCTATTATTTTTTTCTTGATTTCTTATCCTTGCTGTTTATTTTTAGTCTCTGTTTCCTTATCAGTTGTGACTTTATGGTGGTTGTTAGCCACTTTGAGAATGTGAAGGCATGGTATAACTATTTTAATAGTTGATAAAGTAATCTGTTAGTTTTCTTCCCATTTATTTCTCTCCTATTTCTTTAACCAACTGACCTACACCAGGCTAACTAAGAACGATTTGCAATTTGTAGGCATCTCAACTGCTATTTGACAACTGTTCTATGGCCCGTGTTCATCAGTCTGGTCCAACAGATATTTTGGACTGAACCAGGGTTCAAATCTTTTTCACTCAGCCCTGGCTCATTGATGGTCTGTACACAAGTCATACTTACATTAAAGTGGGAGTAAATGTGACCTACACACAGAGTTATTGTAAGGGGGAAAAGTGAACAATTTGGAGACAAGATTTGTCTGTGCCAGCCTTAGATAATCCTGGTGCACCTCACAATGTGAGCAGGGTGCTCCACCATCTGTTCGCAGTAACCTAGTGGAAGAAAGGCTGTTGTTTGAGCACTGCCACTGGTAGCACTAGAACTGTGATTTCACTGGGGATCACTGGGAGAGGCTTTTACCTGCACTACTATCAACCTCTAAAACTTAGCAAAGGTTTAAACTTCACCAACATGGTGTTCAGTTGGGCATCTATGTATGCACATATGGTCTTGCATCCCACAGCTGACACGAGACCTTTGTGATGCAAAAGATTGCTAACCCTGAGTATGGACTTCAGTTCTCCTTTCAGCTTTGCTCTTTCTCTCCCCACCCACTTAAGAGTTAATAAATGATATTATAACAACTAATTCTTATTAATTAAGTAAAATGTGTATTACATTTAGGTTATATTTGTCAGAACACAAAATCATCCAATGTATAGGTTTTTAGCATTCACAACATTAGAACTTATTCTTCAAATATTGTGAAGTCCTATATGACAAAACTGTTTACACCAATTACATGTGCATCATTATTTCAGCAGTCCTGCAGGCATTCCCTTGTATCTGCTAGGTATGGCAAAGAACAATGAAATCCTACTGCAAATTTCAGCATGCGTTGAGATCAGAGTATCTGACAGACCCAAAGCCATGCCAGACTCTTTCTGGGAGGGTAGAAGTGGAGTGGAGCAGTGTCTGTCAGCCTTTTTCTGTGTGTTTCTTTAATCACACTCCCCCCCACTGCAGAGCTAGCGTAAAGCTTCCCCTGAATTGCGTACGTCTATGGGAGTTGCACAAGCTTTGGTCCTTTGCCTCTACCATCCTGCCTCTGCCCTACTAACTCTAACCCTAACTCTAACCCCTGATCCCTCTCCTTTCCCCTTGACTGATATGTGTGTGTGTGTCAGAGAGAGAGGGAGAGAGAGAGACTAGCATGGGTCTTTCTTTCCATGGGAGCAGTGATTTAAAGCCAGAGCTCTTCAAAGACCGCAAGTACCTTGAAGGGCAAAAGACAGATTTTCCAGTAGCTATGGGGACACTGACTGAGGCACCACACATCTGACCTCTTAAATTGTACATGGAAATTGGTTCATTTTTAAAGTTATTCACTCATGGATGAGCAAGTTGTTTAAGTATTAATTATGAAAATATATTGTTGACTATTAGCATAGGAGTGTTTGATTCCATTCTCATAGTCAGTGAATACATTATTATATAGAACACAGAAAAATTAACCATTTACCATTTAAAAAGAAGATGTTAAGAGTTTCAAAAGCACATACTGAGAAAGAGAATATTTTTCTGTTTAAATAATCTAACTGTAACATCTACGAACATGTAATAAGTATTTTGTAGAAAACCCTCCCAATTATGTGCTAAAGAGCTACTGTTTAGCTAAATTAAGGTCGATAGCATGCACTTATTCTGCCTAGTCTTATTCCAGAAGGAACTGCAAAAGGACTTTCTAGCCCTCTGAGACTGCATCCACACTGCAAAAATAATCCAGTTTGACACCACTTTAACTCCCATGGCTTAATGCTATGGAATTCTGGGAACTGTAGTCTTGTGAAACATTCAGCCTTCTCTGTCAAAGAGCTCTGATGCCACAACAAACTACAAATCCCAGAATTATATAGCATTGAGCTATAGCAGTTAAAGTGGTGTCAAACTGGATTATTTCTGCAATGCAGATGCAGCCCATGTGTACTTATATACTCTTATGGAGGGATTGATGTTTTCAGCCTGCAGACTATTTTTTATGTGTGAAGACACTTTAAAAATATATCCCTTTAATGCAGCATCTTCCAAACCAGCTTTTTCCATCTTGACTATCATGATGATATGCAGCCTAGAGATAGCCAAAAGATGAGCTGCCCTAGGGATGCCTTTTCTTGGCTTAAGAGGTAGGACCTTGGTGGTGGGTCTCCTGCTGCTGTTGCTGCAGAGTGGGTTGTCTGAAGTGCTTTATGGTTATTGTGTTTTATCTCTTCCTCTTCTGCTGATCATAGAATCATAGAATTGGAAGAGACCTCAAAGGCCATCCAGTCCAACCCCCCTGCCATGCAGGAACTCTCAATCAAAGCAGACCCGACAGATGGTCATCCAGCATCTGTTTAAAGACCTCCAAAGAAGGAGACTCCACCACTCTCCCAGGGAGTCTGTAGGAATAGATGAATAAATTAAATACACTGAGTGTTGTGCTGTTGCTAATGATATTAGATACTGTAACTAAGGGGCTGTACAGACTGGCAAGAAACACCGGCGTCAGAGTGGAGGGGGGCATCTGCTCCCAAGCTGGTGTCACACCGCCTGCCGGACCAGACGGTGGGCGGTGTCACAATATTTCTGTGGCGCAGTGTGTATACACACTGCACAGTAGAAGTGCAGAAGAGCCACTGTCGTTGTGGCAAGGGAGGCTTTTTCTGTCCCCCAAAGGAGTAGCATTTTGCTGCTTCTTTTGGGGCTGGAAAAATGCCGGATTGGGGCTGCGGCATGCAGTTGCCACGGCCCCAATCCAGTACTCAAAGGGGCAGCACAGAGCCTCTCCTTTGGGGCAGTCTGCTTTGCCCCTAATTTGTTGGTATGTTTTACATTGGTTTAAATTTTTATGTGCTTTAAATAAATCTAAATGTTAAAATATAGGAGCCCTAGCAGCACAGTGGTTAAATACCAGTACTGCAGCCACTCACTCACAAACCACAAGGTTGTGGGTTCAGTTCCAGCCAGGGGCTCAGGGTTGACTCAGCCTTGCATTCTTCTGAGGTTGCTAAAATTAGTAGAGACTGCTTAGAGTGGTATGAAGCAGTATATAAATGAAGCTGCTATTTCTATTGCTAATATAGCACATATTTGAGGTTATGTTATAAAAACTATTACAGGAATGACACTGAGCACAACTGTGGCTAAGTGAAAACATCAACCTGATTTGTAGTTAACAGTGCAGACTGAAGCAAGTTATTGGGAAATAATATCTTGGGAGAGAAAATGAACTCTCGTAAGAGCTCACTTTCATAAATACAAGTTGGGTATCATGTAACAAACTGTATCTAATATATATTCAATTTTGTTATATCTAATTCAGAGTACTTATAATGTATTGCTATTCAAATGGACTCCATAGCCCAAGCTTAATGCAAGAAAATGTTTCTCATATTAATATATACATCACTTGTGTAGATTTTATTTCTGTGTAGAAAAAAGCAGACAGAATTGTGTATGGAAAGGGAGTATGTATCCATTTTGGTACATGTAATCACATTACATATGAATTCAGTAAAATAAAAACATTTCATCAATTCTGATGTCATACATGCAATACAAAGTCTTCTCCTACATTGAAATTATACTGGTGTATGGAAACCATCATTCATGAATAAGAGAGTAAGAGAGAGGAGCCACTATGTAACCTCTGACAAATCAGTGGCCGATGGGAAGCTCTGAATGGTCCTTAGCAACATCATACATAGTGCTCTTTAAGTTGTTCATAATAGTGTCTTGTAGAATTAGGCCAACCACAAAACATCTGAGGAGAAAAACATTTTGTTTTTACAGATATCAACAATTTTTTTGTAACTTTGAGAATTTCAATAGTTTCTAAATGTATCTGAATTTATTATTTTTGACATCAATCTAAAGTAGTGCATCAGAAATCAAAACATGCTTCTCCTATATAGCACTGGAAAATGCTTTTACCAAATCCCTGATCAAGGACATGAAAACAACTCACCATGTAGCACAGAGGGAGTCTGCTGTTCAAAACAGAAAGTCAAAATCTCTAGTATGGAATGGGCAAATCCAACGTGCATAATTCTCTTTGGTGTAAGGACCACCAAAAATGCCCCAAAATAGGGAGGGCGAAGCAAAGCAAAACTAGAATTTATCAAAAGTTCACTTCTGGTTCTGAGTTTGTTTGATGTTAAACAATGTGGGTTGTGGATGAGGGATGAGGCCTATTTAAAATATGAATGGCCACTTTCTGAAAGCTTCCAGGATAGGCAATTCAGCCTTTTCCAAGAAAAAGGGTAAATCTGAGCCACAAAGACAGGCATGGGTGCCTCATGTGGCCCCAAAGTCACACTCATCTCACCCTTAATTTAGTACACAAGGTGTGGCAGATGGACACTCTTGACTATAGCTACAGTCAAGCTTAGAGAATATGAACCAGGTCCATTGATTTCAGCTGGCCTACTCTAAGTACAATTAGGTCTGGTTCCAATAAACTTTATGGCAGGGAGCCTTTCTTCAACTAAATCTAACACTCTTCCCTAAATTGGCATTCACACGTTGGGTTGACAACTCAGATTATCCCTAGCCAGCACAAACTACCCCCACTTCAAAATTAACACATATGATCCAGGGAACATGGCCCCCACTTGGGTCCCAAAATCTATTACGGCAGGGAAAGATAAGAGTTGTAGTCCAACATATTTTGAAGCCACCAGTTAGAGGAAGGCTGCACTATAGTAATGAATTTGAAAGGTTATCAATACAGTGCTTCTGTAGAAAAGGCATATATGAGAATTAATGTGGTGCCACTGTGTTGCAGATGCCCACTCAAAAAATGGACAACAGTAAATTTTTGATATCCCCATAAGCCATTCATTTTTTGTCTGCCATCAGATTATGTAAACCTAATATTTCCAAAGGCAGGCTTCATTACAAAAAAGACACTAAAACCAACTGAGATTTCTTGGAGAGCCATAACAAATTGAAATAATAATTTACTCACAATAGCATCAATCTGTTCCAGAATTTTCATGAACTGCTCAGCAGTTCCCTTTATACGCTTGTCCAACTGGTGAAGTGCTTCATTTTGAAGATTCTTTGCCAGAAAACCCTGTGTGGAAATGTACATTTAATCCATTTCTATTATCTATGATGACTTCATGAATGTTGTTAACATTAACTGAACAAATCATATATAGTTCACTGCCATACACATATGTCTGTTCGTTCACATATCCTCCCATTTATTCATTTTCTCACAGTCAGTCCTCCATATCCACAGATTCAACCATCTGTGACTTGAAAATAATTTTTTAAAAAGCAATCTTTGATTTTGTATTTTATATAAGGAACACCATTAACAGCATCTGAACATCTATGGATTTTGGTATCCAGGGTGGTGGGGGTGGTCCTGGTACCAAACCCCAGCAGATACCAAAGGCTCACTGTACATATCATTGCCCATTCTCATCCCTCTGCATGCCCAGTACATTTTCATATTCACATCCTCCCCTATTCAATCACACTGGCATACCTTCTCCTATTCACTCTCCCACTGTATGTCTTTGTCACACAGAATCTCCCTGTATTTTCTCTGACAAGCCACTCTATCATATTCTTAGTTTCAAACACCTTCCCTATTTAGACATAAACCCTCCTCTGCCATATTTACCCTTATTTTCTCTCTCCGTTTTCACACTCCCATGATCTTCTCTACCCTCTTTCTCTCTCACACACACACAACCATACTCTATTCACACTGTCATTGATTCATACTTTCCCAACCACACACGTTTTCCCACAAGGAGACTCTTCTATGCAGCTACATGCAGGATCACAGATTCACTTCTTCTAACACACAAGGAAGATTCCCTGTCACATACAGGCCCACTCCACCAAAACTATCACAATAGTTTTATAAACAACTAAAAGATATAAAGATAGATGAACTATTTCACCAAGAAAGCAACTCACTTTCTGAATACCTCCAAGTTCTTTATTAACTTCCTCTATTTTCTTGGCTACGTGTTCCACTGATAATTCCAAATCTTTTAATTTCTTCAGTTCGGCCTCTTCATCAGGACTCTTCTGTATATTAAAAAGAACAAAATATTAATAAATTCTTTCATTGACTGAGGATTTGAGGTATTTTATTCAATAAGGAATGCATGGTAGCAAATGTTTCTGAAATGTTTAAAGGTTCCGTGATGCAATTCAGCTTACTGGGCTCTTTCTATTTATTATGCATCATCTTAAGTAATTTTAAATCAAAAGATTCACTATTTGAAAGGGTATACATACAAGTGAAGACACATATGGCTACTAGCAAACTCTAGTAGCAACCTATTTGTTACTACTATAATTTTACTGAGCAAAAGAAAAATGAGCAAAGCAACTAGGTACTGCTACACCCAACGCTTTGGAAGAGGCATTATAGAATTGAGTTGGAAGAGGCCTTGTGGACTATTGAGCCCAGATGGCAGCTCACTGTAGGATCTCCAGCTGATAACTGCTCAGCCTCTTTCTAAAAATGTCCAGAGAAAGAGACTCCACCACCTTTTAAGGCAATTGGCTCCACTCCCAATCCACTCTCATTATCAAGAAGTTCCTTCTAATGTACAGTAATTTACAGCTGATTTTTGTTCCTTCCCATTATAATTCTTTATAAATAATAGGCATTCCTTATTACAGATGTTGGATTGGTTCACAATGTATACAAAAGGGGGAAAGATGGATTATAACAAACATGTGAGCTGCACAAGAATTTCAACACAGATGAAATGGAAACAAGAAAAATAGAGTTTATCTTTCTGAATTGTTTTTATTATTTTAAAATACTTGTATACTGCCTTTTATATGGTTTTTTAAAAAGTGATTAGTGTACATGCACAGCAGGTGAGAAATAGCATCTAGAGCTATTTTTGTGTCTCTAGA
>CM034710.1:47775338-47789160 GCA_020142125.1 Phrynosoma platyrhinos
TGACACCCTTCAAATACTTAAAACAGGGTTATCATATCCCCACTTAGCCCTCTCTTCTCCAGCCTAACATACCCAGTTCCCTAAGGCGTTCACCATTTTAGTCGCCCTCCTCTGGACACGCTCCAGCTTCTTAACATCTTTTTTGGAATGTAGTGCCCAGAACTGGACATAGTTTTCTAGGTGAGGCCTGACCAATGTAGAATAGAATGGCACTATCACTTCCCTTGATTTAGATACTATACTTCTATTGATGTAGCCTTGAATTGCATTGGCCTTTTTAGCTGCCACATTACACTGTTGACTCATGTTCAACTTGTGGTCTACTAGGGCTCCTAGATCCCTTTCACACGTAGTCTCACTAAGCCAGGTGTTCCCCATCTTATATCTATGTATTTTATTTTTTTGCTGTAACATCTCCATGTTGAAATTCATTTTCTTAGCTTTGGCCCAGCTTTCTAATCTATTATGGTCATTTTGAATTTTCATCCTGTCCTTTGGGGTATCAGCTATTCCTCTTAATTTGGTGTTATCTGCAAATTTGTTAAGCATGCCTCCGATTCTTTATCCAAGTCATTGATAAAGATGTTAAATAGCACTGGGCCCAGGACAGAACTCTGTGGCACTCCACTGGTCACTTCCTTCCAGGATAAAAAGGAGTGCCTTCAAGTCGTTTCTGCCATATGGCAACCCTATCACATGGTTTTCTTGGCCAGTTTCTTCAGAGGGGGGTTGCCACTGCTCATTCTCTTGAGGCTGAGTGTGTGCAACTTGCCCAAAGTCACCCACTGGGTTTCCATGGCCAAGCCAGGATTCAAACCATAGTCTCCAGTCATGGTTCAACACTCAAAATTAGTGCCCCCAAATGCAGCAAAGCTGCTGAACTGTATGAGATGGGAGTGGGGAGTATGCATAATTAAATTCAGAGAGATTTACTGCTGGGGTAAACTGGATGACCTATGTTGCCCTTTTAGTTCATCCATCTGGTATGCAGTCTTCCCCTCTCTCTTCTACTTTCTACCTTTTCTAGTATTATTGTTTTCTCTAGTGATCCATGCTTTCTCATGATGTGGCCAAAGTATGACAGTTCAATTTGATCATCTTGGCTTCCAAGGAGACATCTAGTTTGATCTGTTCAAAGATCCATTTGTTTGACTTTTTAGCTGCCTTAAGCACTCTTCTCCAGCACTATATCTCGAATGCATTGATTTTTTTTCTGGTTGCTTCCTTTACTGTCCAACTCTTGCATCCATACATAGCGATGGGGAATACATTTGCCTGAGTGATTCTGACATTAGTACTCAATTGCATATCTTTGGTCTTCAGGATCTTTTCTAGTTCTTTCATAGCTGCCCTACCCATTCCTAGTCTTCTTATTTCTTGACTGCAATCTCCAATGTTTGATCCATGATATGGAAATTCTTTTGACTATTTCAATTTCCTCATTGTCTATATTGCATTTATGTATTTCTTCTGTGGCCATTATTTTTGTTTATGTTCAGCATTAAGCGTGCCTTTGCACTTTCATCTTTGACCTTCCTCAGCAACTGTTTCAGGTCTGTGATGTCTTCCTTGTATTTTATATAAGGGCACCATTTTACTTTGCCATTGTATTTAATGGGACTTGAGTATCCATGGATTTTGGTATCCACAGCAGAGTCCTGGAACCAAACCGCAGTGGATACCAAGGGCCCATTATATATTACCAAGCCCTATCTTGAATCATGGTTGAATGTGCCAGATTTTGTTACATCTGTACTAGCCCAAAAAGGTTTACAAGGGATGACGATTACTTCACAGTCATGTGTTGCATTTTTTAAAATTCAATATTCCATTCACTATGACTAAGTTTTATATAAATATTTATATAAATGGGGATTGTGTGGCTCTCCCAAAGTTGTTGGACTGCAACTCGTATGAGCCATAGCCAGTAGTGAGGAATACTTAAGAGTTGTAGTCCAACATGACCTGAATAGCCAGATAATCCTCACACAGTCTACACTGTCGCTAATACATTGAGATTATACATATAAGTTATTTTTACTTACTTATACAATGTAAGAGGGAAGTAAGTTATTTTTTTTGGACAGGAAAAAAAATACTACTGATTTCACATCAAGACTGCAGTCATAAACATGGTGTGTATCTCACTGAGTTTTGCGGTATTTGCTTCCGAACTCACAGAATTGCCCTGGCAGTACAATTAAGACAATCACAGCTTTATCTTTCACAAAGCAAATATAAAATATCTGTTCAAGAAGGGAATATATCTTCTATTTATTTCTTCCTGAAAAAGATAATAAATGTTAACTGGCATACCTCCATTTCACCTAGCATAAAATTCTAGTCAAAGTACAGTATTTTGTGTAATACAGTTGTGTCACAAGCCCATCTTCCCATCATATACCCCTTTTAAAATAACAGCTGCTCCACGCCTATTCATTCCACTTGCATTATCTATGAATTCTCACATTTCATAGCCCCTTCAAAGCTATACCAAACATCTTCAAATTTTTTCATAGCCCCTTCAGTCCTATAACAAACATCTAATAATGGGATACTTGGAGCCGTAAAAGTATGTTACTTGCACACTAAACCAGCAATGTCAAATACCCCCCTCCAAACCTATTCTAAAACTCCTGATTAGTTATTTCAGGCTTCCAACCCTAGCATTTTGTGCCCAAGTTCATTATGAAACAGATAAAACTCAAAAAATCAACTTTCTCCTTATAACATAATTAGAGTCGGAAGTATTTATATGCAAATACCAGAGCCACTAGGATTAATTTAGTTAGGGATATGACTCATATGATCCTTTTTAGGGTGTTACTGGACTGCACTCCCAGCAGCCTAACCAGTGCCAAGGAATGGGGCTGATCTCATGGTCCTTACTTCTAATTCCTAATAAAACTTCCTTTCAACTTAGACCTAGTCATTGGCTTGAGTTTGTAGCAAGGAGACCATTTCTCATCTGTTTGACTAAGCCACTTGGAGCTACACCACCTACATTTGCCTAAGTGGTGGTAAGAATGAAACAGGTTGCCCCTTTCCACATTGATAGATGAGTCTAGCTGATGGCCATCACTTTCAGCCAGGTAGATGGCTTGGAGTTCTAGATTTTCTTCCTGGACAAAGTTAGAGGCTCAGAGGAAAGGAAATGGTAGCAGAAATCAAGTGGAATAGTAAGTGCTCAGACTATCTAATAAAGTTGTTATACAGCTCCTCTACAGTAACATGAACTGAGAAAGAGACTAAAGAAATTTCACTTGTTTGTTCTAAGATTTTCTTTTATGTCTTACTGATTTCAGTGTAACATTTCAAAATGCACTTAGGAATAAGCCTTTATGGAAAAGAATGCATGTTTCATATTCAGCATGTTAAAGACTACTTACTGGCCAGTAAGAACACATAGTTGAACTATTTGGCCAAATCCAGGCTGTTGAAAACAATTATCCTTGCACTGACTATTAACCAAAAATATATAGCAGGATTGCTGGCTCCAACAATGAGACTTAGAGCAAGCCTACTGGAGGCAGTGGCTACCCCACTATCAAGCTCTCCTTTCCAAGTAGGTTCCCCATAAAATTAGGTAGTGACTTGGACTTCACATCCTCCAAACATTAAACCTGAAGGAATAAAGCCTCAATAGCTTGGGGAAATCTGGTAATCCCAAAATAATTTCTTATGAATAGTTTCCATGGAGAAATGGAAGAAATTATTGCTTATCATTACAGGTACTACCTGGAGACCAACAAGGTGTTTGGTTTTTTTTAAAAAAAGAACAACTTGGTTTTTACCAATAATTGAGATGAAAGTTAACACCTTTCAAGACAATACCACACAATAAGATCAAATTACATTACACAGTATACAGTTTATGTCAAAATGGATTCTAGATGGTAATATCCTTTGTGTGAACCTGTTATACAGTTACACTTAAGGATGGCAAATTATATTAGCAACGGAGTCAAAATGGAAGTATTCTTAGAAAATGTTCATGATCATAGCAAGCATACTAAGTTATTTTAAGATAAATCGCCACAATAGCCCTCTGTTGTCTAGGGAAATATAAAATCAAAGAAAACTTTAAATAGTCCCACATATTTTTCTTACAATCCTTGTACAACAACAATATTTTAGAATTTTGAGTGGATCCCATTGAAGGAAAGAGTAGTGTCAATTTCTTGTTTATACAAAAGCTAGTAATAAAATATCTTCAAAGGGAAGTTATCACTCATGGTTCACTCCATATTCCAAAACATAGTACTGAAAGCGAGAGTCCCCACAACCTCAAATGTTTTTGTTTGGATGTTTGTCACATGAAAGACAGCACTCCCAATGAACTGGGGCAGTTATGTTGCAGGGATCTGTGGCAGTCCAAATTCATCCACGAGTACACCATCCTATGAGAGAGAACATATGCAATTTAATGTTAATAGTTTTCCCTCAAATTAGTACCGAGCATACCCATTATAAACCAGTGGATTTCCAGTTTATATCCCAAGATACCTGCATCAGCAAACCATGAACCTACCACTACACTCCTGCTTTATATACACATCATGCCAAACTACAGTTAAGTTTCTTTAAACACTGTTCAGAAGGAAGTCTGATTTGATCCTAACATATCTTTTGTAGCCCTCACTAGAATTGTGTGAACAACATACATTACTTAAACCACTTATTCTTTGAGACAAATATGGAAACAAACAAGAAAAGTCAACTATAAATAATTTTTAAGGTGATGACATTAAATCAGCAAAAATATTCTAGTCTAACTGAACAGGATTTTGGGAGAAGATTCTGTTGTAAATGCAGGTGGTCAGGGGTGGGTGAGGATGAGACTCACTTTGTTTTTTGCTTCAGCTGGCATGCCTTCAGGAATTGCTGGAACAGATGCCGCTTCATCCAAGTAGGAGCTATCTTCATCAGCTAAAAGTTCATCACCCAGTGCCTCCAGTTCTAGAATTGTTGCCAGAACAGAATATGTTTATTGATCATTGATAAGTAATGATTGATAGTGGATAATCTGTGGCTCCAAGCAAGGTTTATCTGATTTAAATTCAAATGTGGCAGCACTTACAAAATTAGTATTATATCCCACTTCTCCAAACAAAAAAACAATCCCCCTAACAGCTGTTAAGTCAATTTTGATTTATGGTGACCCTATGAATGAGCAACCTCCAAGTCACTCTATCATCAGCAGACCTGCATAGGTCTTGCAAACTGAGGGCCATGGCTTCCATGATTGAGTCTATCCATCTGGAATGTGGTCTTCCTCTTTTCCTACTGCCTTCTACCTTACCAAGCATTATTGTCTTTTCTAGTGAGTCATGTTTTCTCATGATATGGCCAAACTACAAAATCTCAGTTTAGTCATCTTGCCCGCAATCCCACCACCATGGAAAGGTAGTGACATTGGTGGGAACCCCACAAGTCTCATAGGATCATAATATTTACCAGCTATCTATTTAAAACATGTGCATCTCATTCTTTAGCCAAAAGATTCACAGATTTTAAGGTCAGTAAAGGACACAACAGTCGGTGCTCTCAGCCTTACAACTTAAAAGGCAAAATAAAAGGAAATAAAGGGGTAGAAAAAGGAAAGTAAGAAAACTAAGGCACCACATCTTAGTGAGGCGAAAGCAGCAATGCCAATCAGGCCTGAGGAGAGTTCAGCTGAAGGGAGTGCAAGGGAATCACATAACATATGTCCAAGGAGTGTTTGTGGCTCACATGTTGTGCATTTTTGCACTAAACTACTGTGCCAAAGCTTTTGTCAAGCAAATGTAAACATGTCTGCCTTGATCTCAAGTTATCTATCCTGAACCTTGCTAAAACATAGTAAATATAACTTACCAGCCTCTAAGTCATCTTCATCAATCTCTGGGGTTCCATAACTACGACTCAATGCTTCCTGAATTTCACCAGCATCTTCCATCATATCCTCCAACTGGTCTTGCAAGTCCTAAAGTTTATTACAAAACAGAAATCCAAATGATAGTGGATAAGACACTTACTTAATCTCCCCCCCTCCCAGTATTTGTTACTGAATTTTTTGGGATTGAAGTGATTAACATCTTGCTGCTTCCAGTTTTGATCATATTTAGAGAAGGCCTACTGAAATCAATGGTCTTGCAGACTTCAATAGGTCTATTATGGCTATGTTTGGATCCAGCTCATTCTCATTTTTTAATTACTACCAATGGAGAAGTTTCTTCATCAAGAGCAGTTTGGCTAATATAAGACAGAACTTGTACTATTTATTTCTTGGGGCTGATATAAGAGTAAAATCAAGGGCAGAGAGAAAGAGGAAAACATTGAAAAGAGCTATAAAGAAAAGATATAATTAAAAATGTAAAATCAAAATGTACTTGTATAATCTTGAATTACTACAGTCTAATTACAAATTATTCTTTTAAAATAACATTAAAACACACCTCAATTTGATCAATTTTTACTTGCTTGTAAGCCTTTTTCATTTCCTTCACCCCCAGTTTCATGGCATCCACCTAAAAACAAAGAAATATTTAGTATTTAAACTAAGTACAGCACATGCAAAATACTGAAGTGAAAACTGAAATAAAAAACAAAGTTACCGTCGTTTTGGTATCTTTCAGATTCTGGATGGTATAATTGGCCTGTTCCATGTTGAAAGACTGTTGAGCAAGATTATCACGCTGGTTTTCATACCTATGTTCAAAATGTATTATAATTCACTGTGGAAGGCTGTAAGTGGAAAAACTAGTGCAGAGACAGAAAACCAGAGATAGACTTGTGCATAGATAGACTAGAGGGCCAACCTTCTAGTTGCACCACACAGATTTTAAAAAATAGCTCCCAAATGGAATGAAGAAACAAAGTGTCTGGAAGTCTACTTTTGGTTTTGAAACACTGATTTTAAAATTGTAAATAGCGTGGGGGTAGGGGACCTGCATTCTATGGATCTGGAAGGGGCTGAGGGCTGCAGAAACAGCTTTGCGGACTGCATAGCAGTCCCACATTGCTAGCACCTACATTATAATGACATGAAATAAGAAAAATTATCCCTCTCACAAGGACCAGAGGATTTGGGAGAGTTGTTGGATTGTGGCACTGCTGGTGGACACAAGCAAACATTTCAGGAGTTCTTTCCCCACTACTTTAAAAGTAATATTGTATTTTTAAAAAGTAAAGATAGAAATTGAGACTTACATCCGCTTCTGCTTTAACACTCTCAGGGCTTTCTGCTTGACCATATTCTAGAGAAGAGGTGATAATGAGTTGTCAGTACCAATAAGAGTTGATGGCTGAGTACAACAGTTGTTTAAATATTATATACAGTTGGCCCTCCACCTTTGAGGCTTTGACTTTTGTGGCTTTGATTATTTGTCATTTTGATTAATAAGTTCTCTCTTCAAATCTCTAGGTCCTCCAGCAGTACTCTACCAGAAGTTGGCCATGGAGTTGTGCAGGAGAACCTAGAAGTTCTTAGAGAAAACACTTCTCTAGACATTTGTAAATCTTTCAGCATGATTCTATGATCAGCCTCTGGCAGATGTTGACCACTTTAGATAAAAAGAATAGTGTTTTTTTATTTGCGTTTTTTCCAAATTCATAGGGCTCCTTCACACCTATCCCCAGCAAATGTGGAGGGACCCCTGTACTACCTTCCTATTATAATAACCAATATGGTTTATGGACACAAATGATAATGTGTTTTGAGAACATTAACATTCACTGAAGTAATCATTTCTAAAGAACCCGAAGCTGTAGTAATTCTTAAGTAGGTAATTTATTCCTCCGTGGAGTTCAAGGGACAGAACTACTCTATCTACCACCTCTTTTTCCCCTCATCACCTTAGGATAAATAAGTAACTGGGCCAGCAAGTTCCTGACTAAGTAGATTATGAACCTTGGTTTACATTTTGAAATAAAATACTACAGGTGGTCCTTATATTTTCTTTAAGCCTAAGGCAGATGAAGTAGACATTTATTTGTATCTTGGATCATAATAATTACCAGCTATCTATTATTATATTTCAAATAATAAAATATTTTATAATTTAATTTGTAAAATATTTTGTATTTTAAACAGTCAAATATTTAGCTTTATTTTCCTTTACAACAAATCTGAGAGGGATTTTTTTTTTGGCATTTATAGACTAGAAATAAAGAATGGAAGACCATGACTTGCTCAAGCCAAGCAGCAAGTCTAGGGCCAAGCTAGGACTTGTGAGGCTAGGCAGTCTCTCTGCAGAGGCTTATACAGTAAACCCAATGTCTAATGTGACACCCACTACAGATTCAAGACCATGATTAACAAAACTGCAATGTGGGGAGGAGTAAACCCCTATTCTAAATAGCTGCAGTCTCAATGTTGCTCCAATACCATGCCCATTTCAATACAAGTATAGGAACAGGTGAAGATGATAGGGGATGAGCGAGAAAAGTGATCAGATGAAAGGATCACAATCAAATGAAAGCGAGTGAGTGGGGAAAGCAATCACGTGATCATGATACTTCCATCTGATCACTTTCGCTATTCACCCCTTTTCATCTGATCATGATCCTTTTTTATCTGCTTGCTTTTTCCACTTGCCCCTTTCATCTGTTCGCCTTCCCATCTCCTTCTTTTTCTGATTCCTTTCTCTACCCCCTTTCATCTGATCATGATCCTACTGAAACACACATCCTGTGTTGAAATGGGCTTGGTGATAGAACAGTGCTGAAACAGCTCCTTATAAACTGTGGCAGCGCTTAAAGAGCAGCACTGAATCGTCCACCACATTGAAACAGCAGCACTGGATCATCCTCTGTGCTCTACCAGCTACACTGAAATGGCTGCAATCATCTGGTTGTGCTAAACCATGTTGAACTGGCATCAATTCAAATGCTGGTGCTGAAGTGAGTGCAATGAATTGTCCCATTCCTCCCCCACATTTCTGCCGAATGTTGCTTGGGCTGAAAAAGAAGACAAGGAACGAAGGTAGGCTGACTTTCTTTCTCCATTTTGGACAAGGTAGGGCTAATGGGGTAGGAGTGCTGCTTCCACATTAAGAGGGCTTTTTGCCTCTGCCTCTTGTCACTTCCACCCTGAGACTCTAACAGAGGCAGGTTGCTTTCCTTGTTCTCCCACCCCCCCTTTTTTTTAGGCCGTATTATCATTCTTTTTCCTTATTTATATTATGTTTCCTATCTGTATTTGTATAGATGAAGGCATTTTAAGATCAGCAATGCCATTTACACACACACCCAATTGTAAATAAATTCTCTCCTTCTCTTTAGCTCTTCCTATGTATGTTCCCGCTATGCATTTTTAAAAGAAGAGAAAAAGATTTATTACCTGCCTCTAAGTTTTACCCTCAGCGTATGGAAGGGTCCCAGCAAAATTAATAATTTTGGCCCCCAAAACTGTGCTTGATCTATAAATTTCAGTATGACAACATATGCGATATTTTCTGATCTATGGATTCTTAAGATCCTGACAGTAAGAGCTATTCAACAGTCGAATACACTCCCTGAGAGTGTGGTGGAGTCTCCTTTTTTGGAGGTGTTTAAACAGAAACTGGATGGCCATCTGTCGGGAGTGCCTTGATTGTGTATTCCTGCATGGCAGGGAGTTGGACTTGATGGCCCCTGAGGTCTCTTCCAACTCTATGATTCTATGTACTAAATACTGAACCAAATACAGAAAAAATCATTAAAAACTTCAAAAACCTGGAGAACTAGTTTTGCAATGAGTCACCTCATCATAAGTTGCTCATATCGTACCTTTGCCGGCCCTTCCCTCATTTTCTTCATTTGATCTTTATACTTCACCAGTTCTGCATCAAGCCTAGAAATTTTCTTGTCAATGGACTCTGCTCTGCTGTCCACCTTTAGCAAGAGGAAGAAAGAAGAAAAAACCTGTTACTAGTGGAAAAGACACTAAACTATGATGCCAGGACAGCAATTTTAAAAGATCCTCAAGCTTTCCATTCAGCTATCAAACACCAAACATGAAATCTACAGCAATCTTTTTTATCAAGTTCCATTTAAAAATAATAAATAATAATAACAACAATCCATAAAAAAGCACAGCAGTAAGGATTAACAGCTGGAGGCTCCTGAATCAAAACCAATCTAAAATCAAAAGAATCAAGCATAAAATAGCGTTTATGGTAAAAGCACACCACGATGCAAGGGATAGGGAGATACGTGGAAAAACAAATGACCCCCATTTTGGGGGGAAACATGGGGTATAAAGCAATTCTGCTTATGTTAATTCTAAAGTAATTTTGACTACAAAAAAGAAAAAAAAACCCCAAAACACATACCACCACAGAGTACTTTAGCATGCGTTAAATGTGAGACATTTATGCTTTGACCAATAAAACCCGATGTCACATTACAAGCAGCTTTTGACAATTCCTTCAGTTTCAAATAGAACTTGCCATGCAACATTTTGGGAGGGGGGGTTGCTGTTTGAGGGACAAGTCCAAAGCCATCATGGGATCACAAAAGTAGTTGTACTTTGGATTCTGGCCAGTGATCTGCTGTATCCTGTTCTTCCAAAATGTAATGGAAAAGTAGTGTTCAAGGAGTGGAAAGCACATTTTAACTTATGATTTAAGTGACTTGCATGCTAAAAGCAAAGTAAAAGTTTTCTTCACACAATATGTCATTTTTGTGGCAACATTCATGTTTGGCATGAGACTATTCAGATTACAATGGGAGAGGAAAAAGAAAGAAATGCTGAAAATGTTGGAGGGCAAGTTGGCAAGGATAAAACAAAACACAGAGGTCTTGCCTAGGATTCCATGTTTGGGTCTTGAGCCAGAATTGCCCACATGTTAGCATGTGACTTTTTAAAGCAAGAAGCAAAGAAACTGGCATTTTTGAGGTGAAAAAAAAAGCTGACATTCACAAATTCCATGTGCATAATATGCATGCAGAATTAACAGAATTTAAGACAATAAATTGAACTGCTGACAGCATCATGCCAGCTGTTATGCATACACATCAATCTGACATATACCTTACTTTACAATTTAATTCACATTTATGTGTTCTCCCTTCTGGTTCTATATAGAGCATTAGACATGCAAATAGCACCATTATGCATTGCAGTTGCAATATTCTGCTAATTTACAACAGCATACATCATATGTGTTACATATGGATACCTTAAGAATAAATCATTCAGGTTTTTTTAAAAATGGTGTCTTAGGGGAACTGAAACATCCATTAAACTCAGGCATCATGTTCATGAAATGTTCATGAATAACACCACATATCAAACATGCAGTGAAACATATCCCACTTGTATGCGTTGAGTACACTCATCCCTCCACATTTGTGGCTTTGACTTTTGCGGATTTTATTATTCATGGATTTTATTAATATGTTCTCTCTAGGAACATCTAGGTCCTCCAGCGCAACTCTACGGTCAACTTTAACCAAAAGTCGCACTGAAAGACCTAGAGATTCCTAGAGAGAACACTCCACTAGGCCTTTGTAGCTCCTCCAGCACAACTCTATGGTCAATGTCTGGCAGATGTTGACCACAGAGTTGCACTGGAGGACCCAAAGATTCCAAGAGAGGTGTTCTCTCAGGTAAAAACATAGTGTTTTTGTTATTTGTGGTTTTTACACATTCACAGGGGTCCTGTGCTCATAACCCCAGCAAATGTTGTAAGATGAGTGTACACAGAAGAACGTAGGGAACAACCCCACAATAATTTCTAAATGCAGACAGAAAATGTGCATTAGTGGATCATGTGCATCCTTTCATACAGGACATCTTCCAAATGTATCATCCTAAAACAATGGAGATCCTTGTGGAAAGCAAAGGCCATGATATAATAAACTGTCCTCTGTCCAATTCTGACTATCACCGAGGAAAAAATGATTAGCTGTAGCTGAGATGGACAGAGGGATTAGCCAAAATGTACACTAACTAACTTTTGTAGTCCAATGTGAATGAATCCAGTGTCTGGAAACACAAACAAACAAAACTACAGGAACACAGAAGAGCAAGACTGAAAACAATTATCTTCCCAAGTGTACACTGGTTTCCAAATCTATGGAGTTTCTACCATTTCTGTAATCAACAGAATGTAATGTATCAAAACATCCCTAAAGAAGAAAAAAAACCTACAAAATCAAGGGGCACGGTAGAGAGTATAAAATAAGGACAGCTTGGTTTTTCACCTCTTATACAATAGCAGTTGCTAAGATTTGCCCCTTGTTACTCTTGCCTCTGCTTAGTTCTTTTGTTATCTTCACCTACTAACTATAATCTTTTCAAAATGTAGATGGCAATTACTCTAAGGAAGCAGTCTGTCTCGACAACACTTTTAAAGATACAATGCATTCTTCATAAGAACTAAAAGAACTGAAAACTACAGCCCTGAATGGTTGTAATCAAAGCAAGGGCAGCAAAAACAGGATCTCCTTTACGACTGAAACATGAATCTTGAATTTAGTCCATTTGTGATTTTCACAGTAGCTCTCTACAGTGTGTATAGTGATACAGTGTGGAGTTATGGTTTGAGCATTGGACTAAGATGCTAGAAGACGAGTGTTCAAATCCTGACTCAGCCATAGAAACCTACTGGGTGACCTTGAGCAAGTCACAGTCTCTCAGCCTCAGAGGATGGCCATGGTAAACCCCGTCTGAAGAAACTTGCCAACAAAATCCTATGATAAGTTTGCCTTAGGGTCGTCGTAAGTTGGAAACGACTTGAAGGCATGCAGCAACAGTGATTAATAATAATAATAATAATAATAATAATAATAATAATAATAATAATTTATTTGTATCCCACCTCTCTGTAAAATACAACTGGGGCAGCTTACACAATAAACGAACAATTCCGTCCCCCAAGAGCCCCCCCAGTACAATTAAACAATCAAAGTTTAAAAACATACGTAAAACGACAAACAATAAATTGCAATTAAAGACAAATAAATTAAATAGCTCTAGTGAAAATCAGGATCAAGGCATAGCTATTTATGAATCTGGTTACCATCTATCTGGTTCATCTTGTTATGCCAATTATGCAGAACAGGCCTGATTTTATACTTTAGTCAATTTTTATTTTTGCTAAAATTCCTGTGGTCCTTTGAATGCCTACTTAGGCTCTCTTATGTCTGAATTAATCTCTTAATGATAAAATCTTGCTACTGACCATGAGCTCAAGATCCACTGAGCACAGATTCCTGTCTACCATAGGAACCTGCTGGGCCCATGCTACTGCCCTTGAGCTGGGCTGGTACTAAGCACTGGGACATCTAGACCACAGCATCTTTGCTTTTTCTCCTTCCCAGCCAGGATGACCTAGTGGTTTGAATGTTGGACTGTGACTCTGAGAGAGCAGGGTTTAAATCACTGCTCAGCAATGGAAACTGATTGTGCGACCTTGGCCAAGGAACACTCTCTCATTCTCAGAGGATGGCAATGGCAAACTCCCTCTGAAGAAACTTGCCAAGACAACCCCATGATAGGCTTGCCTTAGAGGGGCCTTAAGTTAGAAATGACTTGAAGGCACACAACACACACACACACACTTTTATTAACCTGGTGCTGAGTGTGGCGGTTCATAAGTGCTAGACCTGAAGTGTTCTATCCTTGAGACCTGTTAACATTATTGGGTTGTGCCAATAAAAGTTGTTCCTGACCGCATTTGTTGCTTTTTTATTTATGCTTTGTGGCTCCAATCCTACACACACTTCACCCAGGACTCTGTCCCACTGAACCTCTCCGGACTGACTTCTGAGTAAGCGCAACGAGGATCGTAAGACGCTGTTCTAGTTGGAATCAATAGCTGCATCCACACTGCAGAAATAATCTGGTTTGACA
>CM034710.1:47809660-47819883 GCA_020142125.1 Phrynosoma platyrhinos
CAGGGCAGTTAAAGCGGTCTCAAACTGGATTATTTCTGCAGTGTTTGGGCCTAAATTGCTCAGGCCTGTTGATGTATTCTGGGGAGACAAGGCTGGGCATAGACAGTTTAATGCACATATTGGAAAAAGCCTAGAAAGTAATCCATTTTCATACCGCTTCAGTTGCCACGGCTGCGTAGTGTGGCATTCTGGGAACTGTAGTTTGTTGTGGGGCCCAGAGCGGAGCCCCACAACAAACTACAGTTCCCAGAATGCCATATCACGCAGCCGTGGCAACTGAAGCGGTATGAAAATGGATTACTTCCACAGTGCAGATGCCGCCTCAAATAAAGCAGACAGAACTGGACACAGAAACATTTCCTCAATGAGCCCCGAGGGGAGACAGGCGTCCATTCGTCCCTAAAATGGAGCCCACTTAACCTTCTTCTCAAGGTGCCCTCTAAGGAAGAGGCGACGACCCCGGAGAGAAAGAGAAAGACCCCTCCCTCAGCGGCCCTCCCCTCCCCTCCCCTCCCCCCACTTCCGCTCTCGAGGCGCTCACCATTCTGCGTTGCTGAGGGCAACCGCGGGGCCCAGGCAGGAAGTGCGCGCGCGAGCCCCTCGCGCAGGAAAAGCGCTGGAGGGAAAGCAAAGAGCGGAGCATGGCTGCTGCGGCTGAAGGACGAGAGGGCGGGGGTCGGCAGGAGGAGGGGCCGAGGAGCCAATGGGAGGAGCCAATGGGAGAGGAGCCGCGTCCTCACGGGGCCACGCCCCCCTCCCGTGCCGAGCCAATCAAAGCAAGAGGCTTGGAACGACTGAAGGGTGAAATTGAAGAGCCTTGGTGGCGCAGTGGTTAAATACCTGTACTGCAGCCACTCACTCAGAAACCACAAGGTTGTGAGTTCGATCCTAGCCAGCGGCTCCAGGGTTGCCTCAGGCTTGCATCCTTTCTTAGGGCGATAAAATGAGTACCCAGCTTATTGGGGACAATTGGCTTACACAGTGTTTAAGTGGCTTAGGGAGTGCTTAAGTGCAGGTATAAGTGGCATAGAAAGGTACTTGTCAATTTCTGTGAAGATGCCAGCCACAGATGCTGGTGAAATATTAGAAAGAAACTCTTCTAGAACATGGCCACACAGCCCAAAAAACTATGTATTTGTTATTATTACTAAATTCTGTCTTGAGTGTGGCATGTTTGCACAGGAGTAGCCTGGACCCTTTCATATCTGACCCCTTCAGTGCTTCAGATTTGGGATTCAGGGTGGTTGGCTTATTCTTGAAGTTATTCCTCTCTTTGTTGGGGAGGGGGATGGCGATAATCTTTTGAAAAAAGATTGATGCGGGCTAGAAACTGAAATGCAAAGCTGGGGATATATGGAGAGAGAAATCCTAGAGGTCCCAGTGGGGTTCAGGAAAGGAAGAGGCACTAGGGACCCCATTGCAAACATGCGATGGCTAATGGAGCGCACCAGGGAATTCCGAAAGAAAATCAGCATGTGCTTTATAGACTATAGCAAAGCCTTTGACTGCATAGATCATGAAAGGCTATGGAACGCCCTTAAAGACATGGGAGTGCCAACACATCTGATAGTACAGGAAAGTGTAACTTATTCCTCGAGTCTATTACAAAATGATGACAGGATAGGGAGGTGTGGTGACAGAGCGATAAGATGGTGGCCGGCGCCCCCCCCCCAGGAGGCGGTGGGAATTGGCTGAAGTGGGTGCTCTGCTGATTGAGGCGGCTGCTTCACTCTGCCTAAAGAGGTGAGGCGGGTGGGGCAGGAGCAAGAATGAGGGCTCTCTTCCTCCCATTTCAGGTGCCCAGGTGGCTTCTGATACATCCCATTTGGTTAGAATCAATCTGCCGAGTCGTGCCATAGAATATACAACAGTAATATGTCACGGTCCATTTGCTAATTGCTCCTAAAACTGAGATATAAGCAACCATTTTTAAGACCCCCACTAAAGCCATTTGGACAAACTACTGACATTTGTTGTGGTGCTAAGCCTCCTCCCACCCCTCCTGAGAAATTATTAAGGTGATGAAAGTCATACTAATATAAATCAAGCAACCACCTTGCTCTTGCAGCTCAAATGGCAACACTTTGTTACAAGATTTCTTGCATGCCAGGTGACTGGAGACCTTTCCTTAAAGCTCAGTATATTTAACAAGCTGAACCAATCTTCAGTGGCACTTATTCTCTACAGCTATACAGTTGGACCTTGGTATCCACGGGGGATCCGTTCAGGATACCAAAAAAAAACAAAACACCCCAGTATCTCAGGTCCCATTGTTCTTAATGGTGGTGCAACATGAATGCACTGTTAGCATGGCAAAATGTACATGCAGCCATTGGGGGACAAGGGGCTTGCCATCCACAGAAACTTATATCCGCAGATGGCAAGCCTGCAGATAACAAGGCCCCACTGTACTGAGAAGTGTAGTCATGCTCATTGAGACTTAATGTTAGGTAGTTTGTATGTTCATGACCCCACTACCTTTTTCCGACAGCAAAAAAACTGAATTTGAAGAATGTGAACGGAGAAAAACTGAACTTTCTATTGGAATCTTTAGATTCGGAATTCAGCGGGGTTACCTTATTCTTGAGATTATTTCTCTCTTCATGCGGGGGGGGGGGGAAGGATAATCTTAAAGTTTGCTGCCTTTTCTGCGGACTAGAAACTGAAATTTTCTAGCTAGGACCCGGAACAACAGATGCAAGCTCCAGGAAAAGATTCCACCCCAACATTAGGATGAACTTTCTGACAGTAAGGGCTGTTCGACAGTGGAGCACTCTTCCTTGGTGAGTGGTAGCGTCTCCTTCTTTGGAGGTCTTTAAGCAGAGGCTGGATGGCCATCTGTCGGGGATGCTTTGATTGGGAGTTCCTGCATGGCAGGGGGTTGGACTGGATGGCCCTTGTGGTCTCGTCCAACTCTATAATTCTATGATTCTATGAAATGAAAAGCTGGTCATATACTGAGCAAGAAATCCCAGCGGTCCAAGGTGCGTTAAGGAAAGGAAGAGGAATCAGGGACCACATTGCAAACCTACAATGGTTAATGGAATAAAACAAGGAATTCCAGAAGAAAATCAGCATGTGCTCTATAAACTATAGCAAAGCCTTTGATTGCATGGATCATAAAAACAAAGAAAATTTAAGCTACGTTTTATTCATAAAATTTATAATATGGATGTATGTGTAAGCGAATCCACAACACTAGATAATTCCAATGTATACTCGGAAACATTTCAGTTGTCAAAGGCAGTCAACTCCATCAACGGCAAATACTAGGTTTCCATTGTTCGCTATCAAAGGAAGGCAAGCCACAAGTAACATTTCATCTCTTTTTAGGGATCCTGAGACCGATATAGTTACTCATACTGGGGGCTGATGTAATGCTCTGAGCAGCCTGATCCAGTTATCAATCCAGATACAATGTGGTGCAACATTAAGGCACCAGCATGAGCAGATGTACGGTAGTCTGCGATGAAATACATAGCACTGGACTTAGAAGTGTGAATGGCACATAGATTCAGCCATGCGAAAAGGTGTGGAGAGGAAGGAGCTTGTAAGAAAGAACACTGCTGCATACCATCTCCCCATTCTGCATTTCTGATGGATACCAACAGCCAAAATATGAGTTCTACCAGATCAAACAAGACTCAACCCAGTTTTTATATTTTGAGTGTTCCTGAACACCCCGCACATTTTTGGGGAATCTAGATCTTGTCTAGGTGTTGTAAAGCTCACTGATCACAACCAAACCTTTCCATTTCCCCAAATCTCTAAACAAACTCTCCACTTAGGAAACATCCTCAGGTTCCATTAGAGGAAATCAAGACTTTGGTTTCCCACAGAATTCATGGATTAAGGATATAAAGTTAAACCTTTGTCTGTGCTGTCCACTTCCTGAAGCTGCTTCTCTAAGCCTTGTGGTTTGCGCTGGTTCCACTTCTCTGCTTTTTGTGGATTCTTCCTTCAGGATAGATAACTGCACCCTCTTCTAAATCTTTATTTTTGCTATTTGGTTAGCTTGCTGTGTTTGTTGTTCAGATGAGTTATCTGCGTGCATGTGCTCTTTATATTTCTTCCAATAAAAGTTTATATTTTCACACGGCTGGGGTCGCTATCAATTACTACCAATATAGCTGGTTCTGGATCCTGCAAGTTACCTCTTCTCTCATAGCCAAATGTTTCTCAAACTGATTAAAGATAGATTGCTGCTGTCAGTGGAGGCTCTACTAGCTTCACATATTTAGGTTAACACTGACCGAGTGAAATAATGGGATGGTAGTAATGATTTAAATTCCACTGATTTAATGGATCTACCTTAGGTATAACTGAACTCTAGTTTACATTCAATACAAAACACCAAGAATTTTGTTCTCTTCAACCTTTGTAAGTAACTCACCACACTGACGTGTCACCATCATACAGGAGAGGCCAAATTGCAGCATTCTGCTGGAGTGAATAATATATAATAATAAATGGCTTTAAAATAAATGATAGCCAGGGAATAGAATCTCTATATGTTGCTGGACTACAACTCTTTTAATCCATCTTATGCTGGAGATCACAGAAGCAGAAGTCAACATCTGGAACACCACCACATTCTCCATCCCTGATCTGAAAGTTGCCCACCTAACCCTGCCTTCATCTGTACTGTTACTTGATTTTATGGGGGTGCCATCATATCAGCTAACACCATTTGGATACTTGGAGCTTATGACCTTTTGTCTGTTGTATTTCAAAAGCTGTTCTTAAGATAAGCAGCATTCCATGGATTTGGTTGTTGCTGTGTACTTTCCAGTAATTTATTTTGGGTGACCCTAAGGCCAACTTATGGGTTTTTCTTTGCAAGATTGTTCAGAGGGGGTTTGTCCTTGCCTTCCTCTGAGGCTGAGAGAATGTGACTTGCCCATGGCTGAGTGGAGATTCAAACCCTAGTCTTCAGAGTTGTAGTCCAACATTTAAACCATTACACCATACAGGCTCTCTTCAAACATTTTAAAAAGGTTAAAAAAATAGCTCTCAACATTTAGAAAAAAAAAGGAAAACGAGGTTTTAACCCAGTAATAGCAGCTGATTCATGCATTTTCTATTTACATACTTTTTTTTTACAAAGTTAATATTTGATACATAGTTTGATACATAGTTTTGCCCTCCTAACAGGCACATATGTAAATATGGATAATGCTTCATTGCTATATATTCCAAGTAAAGGTAGACTATGTAAATCTCAATCAACAATAACCAGCAATACACTGATAATGCAAAAGTGACCGTAAATTTTTAACACACAAAGCAGGAGTGTGAATTTCTAGATGTTATAAAATGAGCACTCCCATCATTCTCTACCACTGCTATATGGGATAGGGCTTCATGGATTTGAAATCCAACATTGGGAGGGCTACACAATTTCCTCCTCTGATATAAGAAGTGCCATATGGGATTTAAAGCATTTTTCTATACATAATTGTGTTTCCAAACCTCCAAATACATACTCAAATACAGTGAGCAGCATAGCCTCTCTTCTTTCCGTCAGATTGAGCAACTCAAAATTAAACAAGGATAGGTTAACATAGCCCTCAATTTGTAAATAAAATGTTTGGCAGGAGTAATTTACCAGATAGCTGACCCATTTATAGACCAAAATATATCTGCATAAACAGAAAACACACTCCCAGCATTACCCTCCATGCTCCACAGCACTTCTAGGAATTGCAGTTGAGCAATTTCTAGAGGTCTACACAATTCCCTGGCCCTGGTAAAAATGCAAGACAAAAACTCTGCATTGTTTCACAAGTATTATCTCCAGATACAAAAATGCTAAGAAATTTACTGGAAGTCAAAGTTTCTTCAATTAACTAAAGAAATTATGATAAAAGATGTTTGAATATTAAGCATATAAACTGAAATATGAAATAGGGAAGAGTGTTCTCTTATGAATTTGTGTGTGTGTGTGTGTGTTATACACAGCATGGTTTGGAGTTAAAATGATTATTTAAATGATTATTTAACAAAATCATCTTTTTTGTGGTATATGCAACTTCTACCTGTGAGCCAATGTTTGTAGCTATGTCTGTAGCTGTACTATTTAGATTGGATATAAAATTATTTACAGAGTAGTTCCACTGAAATCAATATAACCAAATAATATTGATTTTGATAGATCTACTCCTACTTAGGCCACACTCCATCCCTTTATGTAGAACACACATCTATGTTGCACAATGTCCAAATCATTCTTGGTTTTTATATTCTCAGAGAGATTAGGGGCATGTTTGCAATAAAAATATATCTGTATGTTGGCACTCAAGACAGTTGGAATCAACCCCAAAAATATCCCTTTTCAGGAACTAAACCTTGCTGAAAAGGTTTATTCTACATATGCCACAATCCTAATCCCAGTAACATTACTCTATATGATATCAAAAACATGTACAGAGTTTTTAGGGAGTTATTAACATACTGTTTTTCTGATGACAGAAGAGATTTTTTTTCTGCCTACCTTGTTACATTCTTAATACACTGTACACAGGTATAACATAAACCAGCCTTCTCCAATCTCATGTCCTCCTCAAGTTTTAGACCACAATTTCTCTTAGCCTTGACCACTAGTCATGTTGGTTAGGGCTTACAGACGGTAGAGAACCAGGTTAGGGAATTCTGCCCTGCAGTATTAGGCATGTATGTCCATGAAGTATGAAATCAAGATGCATTTGGGATATTAGCATTTGTACTGACACAAGTGACAGATTGTGAATGACACTATATTTAATCTTTTTCAAGCTCTAGATGTTCAGGGAAATTGAAAAACTGCAAATACATTTATCAGAATGAGCATTATAGAGCCAAGCCCAATAAAAAATGAAGCCATTGACCAGAATGTAAAGCTTCCTGATTGCTGCAATAAAAAGGTCTTAGCATGTTAACATCATCTGCAGCCATGGATCAACAACTTATACCAAGAAACTTTCAAACAACATGGAAAGTTGAACTAAATTCACTAATGTGAGTGAATAGCTGGTGGCACAAGAATAGGAGCAAATAGCAAGAGGAAAAAAATGCAGGCACAATTGAATTCACTAATAGGAGCGAATAGCAGGTGGAACTGTGGCACAGTCTTCTTCATTCAGGGTTTTGTCAATTACAGGTCTATAATCCAGTGTTACCTTAAAAAGGAAAAGAGAAAGTCCCAGTTAAAATGCTGGCTGTATTCTGAAGTAAAACTAATGCTATTATTTTATCTACTTATTCTCTCATGCATCTTATAACAACCTAAATAAGACATTACTACATGTTCACATGTTTAAATATTTATTTTAACAAGTATTTAAGTGAAGGATAGAGACTAAGACTATGGAAGAGTAACTCCTTCAAGCTCAAATCAAATTTCTGCAAGTCAAAGCTGCATAAATTCTTGGTATGAAAAGATCAGATTCCTTAAGATTAGAGTTAAAGACTAACATTCTCTGGATCAAGGGTAACAAATCTGTGTCCTTCCTGATATTCCTGAAGTGCAGTTCCTATTGTCTTTTATCATTAGTCATGCTGGCTAGGACGGATAGATAGTAGAGTCCAGCAACATCTGGAAAGATTATAGGTTACCGATTGTTCGATTTTAATCCAAATATGATTGTTGGACTACGACTTTGGAGACCAGGGTTCAAATCCTCCCTTAGCCATGAAAACCCACTGGGTCAGAGGAAGGCAAAGGCAAACCTCTTTGGAACAAATCTTGCCAAGAAAACCCCATGATAGGGTCACTAGAACTTAGAAATGACTTGAAGGCACACAACAACATATGTCTTAGGCTCACAATGCAAAGCAACTTTGTAGTAAGCATTTACCAACATTAGGAAAATTACTTATTTGGACTACAGTTTGCATAATCCCCAGAGAGGATGGCTATTATGCTCTGGCCTTTATTTACACATCCACACCCCACAATGAAGAGGCTTTTCCCACAGTGTACCCCTAGCATATACAGTTCCTTCTGTAACAACTAGTGCCAGTTTGGCATGCCAGTCTGCTCTATAATCCAGGCATCTGAGCAAGAAAAGGCCATATGCTTCTCCTGTCTTCTTTATGGCCCAAAATTAGAATGGCTAGAATTTTAACTTTTATAAGACAGCTTTGAACATGTTCAGTTGTATCCACTGGATCAAGGTAAAGGGATTTATGGGAAATGAATTTAAGTCAGACTTCTGTAGTAAGGGGGCAGTGGGAGGATGGTTGCAAGAACAACCAGTTCAGAAAATCAGAAAGTATTAACATTTCCTCCCCAGATTCCAGTTTAGTTTTCTTGTGATCAAGCAAGTTTCAGTGCAACAACTTCCAAATTCTACACTTAGCAGATGTCCACCAACCACACACTCAGGATGATCCATTAATTTATGTAAAGTGAGGCCAAGAATGCTGTGAGCATCGCCGGTAAATCTCAAAAGTATAAAACCTAATTCAGACATACACTCAGTTTCTCTTTCATTAAATGAAGTCCTCCATCTACATTCTACTGTAAATCAAATCTCCCCCTATTAACAACAACAGAATGAATAAATTTTAAAGGCTTACATACCTTCCCAGTCTTGACATCTACATAAGAGAGTGTGTGTTTTCTCCAATGTTGTTCAAATGGTTTTTTCTGTTGTCCTTCGATTGGTTTAGAAAAATCATATTCATCTATCCTAACCTAAACAATACAATGCAAGTATGAAATAAGAGCTTGGAAATCACATTCAGAAAATATTAGCAATGTTTTAAAGCAGCATTAAACATTCTATAATACTACAGAAATTTATTTTCATTTATCTATTCGAATAAGGGAGGGCAACTTAACAAAGGCCAATTTTCAATCCCAACCATGCTTGTATGCCAAAATATTTACTGTTTCCCTCCTTTTCTCCTCTGAAATGGTGACCAGAAGTGACATTTTCTATCACCATTTTGGTGGGGAAACAGCAAGACAGAAGTATTTAAGGGGGCAGGGAACCTTTGGGAAGTGCTTTTTGTGTGTTTTGGGGCATGCATTTGGGAGGTCTGGGGTATGATTCTTGTGCAAAAATTAGTCCCAAACCAAGATGAAAATAAAAATTATCAACACATTTTAGGGGTTTGGGGGTGGGTTTTGTGGAAGTGATGGGGAAGGGGGCTTCAGATTCTGTATTTTCCCCACCCATGAATTAGAAGCATAATTACAATCACAGACATACAGCAATCTTTGCAATTTTATATTTTATTAACTTTTGCTTTGCAATTTTATATTTTATTAACTGACATACAGCAATCTTGACACAGACATCTTGATAGATTCATTTTTAAATGAAACTGGGATGTGCTGTCTTCTCAGAATTGCACACTTTTTAAAAAGAGCACTGGCTGCACAGCTGGGCCCTTGGAAGTGATCTCAGAAAGTTACACTGAATGACTTGGGATAAGACAGTGGGAAGTAGCTAAGGCTGCAAAAGAAGCTTCTCCCTTACCGAAGAGTTAATGAGGTATCTACAATAAGGTATCTATAGATGAGCAAGCTTGTTTAATAACAACATACCCACCAATATTGAAACGGAAGCTAAGGTTCCGCTGGGTAGAAATGTGTTTATTTTAAAAAATAGTTCTCAAAACTTTTTGAACCCAGTTATCCCATCTGAACTGCCACTGACTTGCATTCCCATCCCAAATAAACATAATATTCCTCAGGGCTTGAGTATTTATTAAATAATAGCATTAGAACTGGAATAGAAATTGGTATCTTTTATTGACTACATAAACAACTCAGAAAGAACTATACCTCGGAAAAAGGAATAACTGGAAAATATTTTATGCTTTAAGACAGTCATGTCACTATTGGGATGCAGACCACACCAGGCTACACCCCAAGCAGGGGTGACACCACTGCTCCTCAAACATATGTCTTTGGGCAGAAACAGGCTGTGTCATTCACCTGTGTCACTTTAAAATGCTGAAGAGATGGTGTGAGTGGGATGAGGCTTGTGGGAGGAGAAAGGAGAGCCCCCAAGTTTTTAAATTTTAAATTTCTACAATAATTTTTTTTTTAAAAAATCACATTTTACCGAATTTCCAGTTCAACCATGTAAAATGATATGGTGTGTATATGATATTGTAATTTAAATGTATAATTTTAATTTTGCTGGTTGTTTATGTCACAATGATTACCATTACGTTCAGTAAAATACCGTATTTTTTGCCATATAAGACGCACTTTTTCTTCCCCAAAA
>CM034710.1:47819983-47854568 GCA_020142125.1 Phrynosoma platyrhinos
ATTGGGTGCGTTTTATATGCCGGAGCGTCTTATATGGCGAAAAATACGTACAGGAATTACAATTAATGAATAACACTAGTACAAAAAACATTACTAAGGATTCTGTATGGTGTAGTATGGAAGGAGGGCAATGAAGGGTGACATCATGAATTACCACACCAGGTAATTCAACTTAGCGATGCCATTACTTTATGGCAAAAGTAGAAAGTTCTAGGGATAAAAAAGAAAAAGTGAAACATTATCCAAGATGAATGACACTATGAATCAACTGGTAAAGTGTAAACAAGACTGATCAGACGTTGATTCTTTTTTAAAGAGTTCATCTGTAAGTAAAAGAATTCAACAAGAAAGAGTATTGATCAAAGACAGGACTTGAGGATAAAACAATGAATTCTTTTAATAAATTCACTGAGGCTATGATGATACCTGTACAGACATAGCCTTACATGATTAAACTGTAGAATTCTTATTCTTTAGTATGACCAAAAGCATATAGCTATTTTCAGTACTGTGAAATTTTATTACTTAAAGTAAAGATTTCCAGTCTTGACTCAGGAAAGATACTGCTTAGGCAAAAATGAATTTTGAGGATAGCTCAAAGGCTTAGAGAAACATGCATTGTTGTCTTGTAAGCATCAACAAGACACTCTTCACTGACCTAGAGAAGTCAGCAAGTGCATAAAGCAAGGATGGCAATCATACAGCCCTCCAGATACTGTCTGACTGCAACATTCATCAGCCTGAGTCAATGATACGGAATGGTAGGAACTGAAGTTTAACAACATCTGAGCGCTATGTAATTATTCTCATTCTTGGTTTAAAGTTAATGTACACATACCTTATAATCTTCTCGAGCATGAGCACCACGTGACTCTTTTCGAGCTTCTGCACCATAAATAGTTTGCATAGCACAGAGCATTAGGTTCTGTAGTTCCAAAGTCTCCACCAAATCAGTATTCCAGACAATACCTAGGGTACAACAAGTGGTTTGAAAAAAAATGTAGGTGATCTGGAGATCTGAGTCAGTTTCTCCTTAATAAAATGAAGTAATATGAGCTCACAAAATAAGTAGATACATAACCCACTGTTTATGGTCTGAGGCTACAATTCTCAATGTTTACCTAAGAGTAAACACCATCAAACACAATGGAATCAAATTCTGAGAAAACATGTACTGGATCAAACTGTCAGTGCAGTCTCTCATATTAGAACTCTCATATCATAGTTTGAAAAGCTATCTTCTATGTAGTTTAGTAACTTGCAGCAAATTTCAACAGTGCCAATTTATATTTTGTGCCATTACTTCAAATTTTTGTTTAATTTTTAAATTTTCATCACAGTTGGAAATGAGTTTTCCCTCTCAGTGGACAAGTCTATTGAATATGCATATTCATTCCACAGAACTCTGGGATTCCCTACACTTCAATTCTTTCTTCCTCCCTTCACTCACCTTGTCTTCTCTAGATTTACACCCCTCCTCCACTGCTGTCTTTCTTTTGTCTCTATGCTTCTATGTCTCTATGCTTCACTTGCACATGACAAGGTGAAAAAGTGGGAAAGAGGAAACAATACAAAAGCAACATCAACTCTTTTCTTTTCAAATCAGGTGGTGACAGACATCAGCTTGCTCCTGCTCCCAATTTCCCCCTGAACTCTCACTTCAGCTCCCTCTATCTCTACTCATGCCTCACAATGACACCAGTACTGGTTTCACCTGCCTGCCTGCCTGCACTCTATTTAAAACAGCATCACCCATTTTGTGCAGTTACTGTTGCTTTATAAAAGGTATGCAGGAAGTGGCACAATGTAAGGCAAGCCACAGGGAGAGGAGACACAAGATGGCAAGTGAAATGAAACAAGGAAGGGGGCAAGACAATGGCAGCAATGGGGCAGGCCAGACAGCAATAATTCTCCAGGGCAGGAAGCTGGACAATTTGCCATTTCTGGCATTCTTGCTTCAGGCAGAGCCACCTTCCTTTGGCTAACACAGGGGTGTGCAACTGTGGAAGGCCACGGGGCTGTATGAACTCCCTCAGGAGACATTGGATGGCTGCACCCTCCACACACAACCACCCTTGTTAAAAAAAACAACCCCCGCAAATACCCCTTAGGGGATATGGGGGCATTATCACCATGTTTTGGGGCCCTCTCGTGTATCATGGATGCATCTGCACTGCAGAAATAATCCAGTCTGATACCACTCTAACTGCCATGGCTCAATACTATGGAATTCTGGGAATTGTCGTTTGTTGTGGCACTAGAGCAGAGCCCTAGAGGGATCCCTAGTGGCCATTTTTCTGAGGCAAAAACCTGTTTTGACTCCTAGGGGGTTTGGGGGTCTCGGGATCCAGAAAAACAATTTGGGAGCTGCACGTTGCCTGTGGGCTGGACTTTGCCCATCACTGGTCAAGAGTACATACAATACATGCAGTTCCAGGACTTTTAAAATAATTTTCAAAATGTGTTGCAAAGAATCTTGGGATTATTAAGATCCAGGGTTGCTCAGGGAAGAGATCAGCAATAGTGGACTACCTACTAAAAAGGCCAACTTGCTCACTGTAATGTAAAATGCACTGTAAGCTCAAATAGGCCACCAATGAGACAAAGAGGACCAACTCATATCCCACCTGAACAGGGTATATATCCTTAAGCATCCTGCAAAAGCTGTGGCATGGAAGTCAAAGTGGATAGTGTTCCTGAAAGTTTAAAAACTGAAAATGTATGGTAGATATTTGCGAAATGGCTACTTTAAAATGTTCTATACTAGTTGATAACCTTGATACTTTTTCTGTAAATATTTTATCTCATTATTTGCTTTAGAATCAAAGCTGATGTTGAAAGCACTTGCTTAGTTGCCACAAAACCTTTTATTACCAAGCTTTTAAACACTTGTGAAAACACAACAGTACAGCACAAAATAGTAATCTACATCTAAGTGTACCTCTGTCAAATGTCTTCAGGTCATCCAAACTACTATAAATGCTGGAAAGTTTCTCACAACCTTCCTGTAAGACAGGGCCCGTACGAAATACTGCAGCGTGGCTCTGCATTGTCTATAAAAACAGCAACATCAAGGAACACATTTTTTTCAGTTTCAAGAAAAGTTAAGAAAATAACTTTTGTTAGAAATCTGGACAAAAGTATAACTTCCTACAGTTTTTAAAATACATACAATGAGTTGTATCATAATATCTATGAAAACAGGCAAATAAGCTTTAATCATTCCATAATTACATAATCATGTTGACAACACAACCTTCTGCAGAATATTTCTGTTCTCTAAAATGGCCTGATTAGTGTTTGTGAGCAATTTTGTCAGTTTTCACAAAATTTATACCGGTTGAATTATGTGACTACTACTATATAACATCACTTCAGAGTCATCATAAAATGCCTTTCAGAGTCTGTACAGGACGCAAATCTTTCTCTAATATACACTGAAAACCTTTAGTCTCCAAACCACTAAAATAAGAAGTGTGAGAACAGATTGTCAAGGCTCTGAACAACAAATTAAATTTCTCTTGAACAATGCATTACCCCTTCAGTCCTCAGGGAGATACACATAGATGGAGCTTATATTTGCAGAGAAATATCACATTTGTATCCTGAAATTTTTCCCAGGAGCATAACTATTATAACCCTTTGTAAAAGTCACTAGCCACTAAATTGCAGTAGGACAAAACTCCCTCTGTACCCTTTCTTGTCATTCAACTTAAATTGAATGACAAAGAAGGAAGAGTACAGAGGAAATTTTGAGCCCTACTGTGATTTAGTGGCTAGATTGCTGGATTTGGATTCCACCTGGTTCCCCACTATCATATCCAAACCCTGCAATCTAGTCACTAAATCACAGTAGGGTTCAACCATTTAGCCATAATTTAAGTTACAGATTAACCTTTAATCTGGAAAAAAACAAGAGTAATCTTTTTTTGGAAGGAAAAAATAAATGTTGGAAGTTTAGAAATTAAAGTTTTAAGTGAACACATTAATAATTAGCTCTTTGTTCAGAATACATTTTATTACAACCTGCCCTCTAATAATAGAATATTTCTTACTTTTTGCATATTAAGCCTGAGTTCTGATGTTCTGATGCTTCCATTGGCAAAGCGCAATTTGTCCAAATTTGCTACAGATTCTTCACCTGCATTTGGTTTAATTGATGGAACTGATTCCCCTGATCAGAGTAAACAGAAGTATTGTTTAATTATAATTAAACCTGTAAAAATTAGTTCATAATTATTATGGATGTTAACATGTATTAGATATCTTCTTCTTTAAAAAGTTTCAGGGGGTCTTAAACCTATTAAAATATTGAAAACCTAATAACAACATATCTGTAACATAAAGCTATAACCCAAAAAGTGGAATACAAATATTGTTCCTGTTGTTGTTGATAATTAACAATGATAGTAATTTGGATAGTAATAATGGGTAAGAGATACTGTTGTGAAACTATGGGCCTGTACAGACTGCCAGAAATAATCCAGTTTGAGACCACTTTAACTGTCCTGGCTCAATGCTAGGGAATCATGGGAATTGTAGTTTTTTCTGAGATACTGAGCCTTCTCTGTCAGAGAGCTCTGGTGCCACAATAAACTACAGTTCCCATGAATCCCTAGCACTGAGCCAGGGCAATTAAAGTGGTATCAAACTGGATTATTTCTGGCAGTCTTATAGGCTCTATGTAATTCTCCCAGGTTTTTGTCAGTACCATTACATCAGGTTGTACACTTGCATTATCTTTAGACATAAGCTTTTTTCCTGGGAATTCAATCAAATCTTTGCAATTTCAAAGCTGAAGGGCGTCAACCCTACTTAAGAAATGCAATACGAGTGAAAAACGAGAGAAGACCTACCAGGTTTACAGGATTCTGCAATGCTAAGAGCGCATGCACGACCAAAGACTACCAAGTCCAAGAGAGAGTTTGCTCCAAGACGGTTAGCACCATGAACAGAGGCAGAGGCTGCTTCACCACAAGCATACAAACCAGGTACTATTTGATCTTTGCCATTCACATGTGTAATCACCTGCAATTGAAAACAACAAACATTAGCATGACATAGTCTCTACTGTAGTGAAAAAACTGTTTTCCAGTACTAGAAAAGAGGGTAATGATAGCAGGGGGAAGTGATAGGAATGAGGGAAAGAAAACTGAGGGTGGATTTGTCACCAGATTAGCTGACAGAAACAAAGCCATAATGGTCCATTAATACAGATCCTCCCTGAATATGGCTATTTATGAAAAATTACCTGCCCTTTGTAGTTTGTAGGGATGCCTCCCATATTGTAATGTACAGTGGGCAGAACAGGAATGGGTTCTTTGGTGACATCCACACCAGCAAATATCATAGCAGTTTCTGAAATCCCAGGAAGACGTGCTGCTAGCTGTTGAGGTGGCAAATGGTGCAACTGCAAGTACACGTGGTCTTTATCAGGTCCACATCCTCTGTTATTAAAAATAAATAAATAAATGTAGCTACAACTTATTCATAATTCAGTCTAGATGCAATCCTGTTAATTAACCCACTAACCTATCTGGAAAAACCATCAGTCACAGCAACATAATTTTTTTGAACATTTCCCTGACTTGTAGTAATTTCTAAAGTTTAAAAACATGCATATCATTCTTTAGGGTTAGAATTAAAATCAAGATTAAGCTGCAGAAGCACGGACCTGTATACATGACCTTTTCTCTTCCTTCATACACCCCTGCTTTGATGTACACATCCACATAATATTCTCTGTGTAGCAAAGAATGAATTGTCTTACTAGAAGTATATGCTTAAGATATGCCTGATCATCCAACATTGTCTACAAATATGAATTGCTAGACATGACTCTCTAACTTCCAACTATGTATATCTACAGGCTAGTGCATGATCCAGTCTGCAAATTTCTCAGGAAAATCATCTCAGGGTGAGATCCTGTTGAAGCTAACAGAACCTAACATTCCAGCTGTATTTATGTGCAGATGATATAAATACTCACCTTGGCAGGAGAAGTACAGCTGATAGCTTTTCAGTGCACCCCACAGCCTATCGATTGCCATTCTGGTTGTGGAAGACAAGGTTATGCCAAGGAGGGCCAGAAAGTCAACCCACTATACTTTGGTCAAACAGGAAATACTTTGGCTAAGAGGGTACTGGATACCTTATTATACAGTCCTATACACAGCACAACTGTTGGCCTGAACAGAAGCTATGCCAGAATAATGCCCCTACAGGATCATGGCTCTGTTCCTTAAAATACAGCAGTCTTTCCAACTTAAGAAACTGAGAAATCCAGGCACCACATCTATAATTACATTCACAGAATTGGCAATTATATACAACCAGGCTTACCTTCCTTCACGGATCTCAATAGTCATGGAGCGAGACACAACATCCCTTGAAGCAAGATCTTTGGCAACTGGAGCATATCTTTCCATAAACCTTTCACCTTCGCTGTTGATCAAAATGCC
The DNA here is from genome assembly GCA_020142125.1 of Phrynosoma platyrhinos. Classification (NCBI taxonomy): domain Eukaryota; kingdom Metazoa; phylum Chordata; class Lepidosauria; order Squamata; family Phrynosomatidae; genus Phrynosoma; species Phrynosoma platyrhinos. Next base: position 47,826,445 of record CM034710.1, read on the forward strand.
TCCTTCACCACGACACCCCTCAGTAATAAGGCAACCAGCTCCATAGATCCCTGCAGAACCAGAGATCACCCTGTTAACTTTTTACATTTGACACATGATCAGCTTCTCTGGGCACTCTTCCAGTTCTAGAAAGAAGTCATGTTATACATATTTGGACTCCACACAAAAACAAATCTCTCTACTTCCTTAATCTTTTTACAGCCTTTTCTTAGTCCTGAAGTTAATCACCTTCTCTTTTCTCCTTCATACACACACACACACACACACACACACACACACACACACACACACACACACCAACAATATAGGAATTTAATGCATGAATCTGATAGACAGTACTAGCCCAGAGAAGGGTATCCTGTACTTTTTGCCAGTCCCTAAGGTGAGGAATCTGTACTCAGGACAAGAGGGTACTGTCAGAACAGAACACGGAGAAACAGAATGGTTCCCAATTGTCAAAGGAGTCAGACAAGGCTGCATCCTATCACCCTACTTATTCAACTTATATGCAGAACATATTGTAAGGAAAGAAGGCTTGGACATGGAAGAGGGAGGAGTGAAAATAGGAGGAAGAAATATCAACAAAGTGAGATGCACGGACAATACCATAATACAAGCAGAAAACCTCACAGACCTGGAACAACTACTAAGGAAGATCAAAGAAGAAAATGCAAAGGCAGGTTTACTGTTGAACATAAAGAAAATAAAAATAATGACCACAGAAAACTTACAAACATTCAAACTAGACAATGAGGAAACAGAAATAATAAAAGAGTTCTCATATCTGGGATCAAACAATGATTGGAACGGGGAGTGCAGGAGAAGATTACGAATGGGGAGGGTGACTATGAAAGAACGAGAAAACATCCTAAAATGCAAAGACATACAACTCAGCACAAAAGTCAGAATCATACAAGCCATCCTATTCCCTATTATTATGTATGGATGAGAGCTAGACAGTCAAGAAAGAAGATAAGGAGGAAAATCAACTCATTTGAGATGTAGTACTGGAGAAGAGTGCTGAGAATTCCATGGACAGCCAAAAGGACAAATAAATGGGTCTTAGAGCAGATCAAGCCAGAGATATCCCTAGAAGCCAAGTTGATAAGACTTAGACTGTCATATTTTGAACATATCATAAGGCATAAATCATTGGAAAAGACAATAATGTTAGGAAAGATAGAGGGAAGTAGAAAGAGAGGAAGGCTACATGCTAGATGGATGGACTTTATTAAGGAGACCACGAATAAGAGTTTGCAGGAGCTGGGCTCAGCAGTAGTCTGCAAAAGCCCTAAGCGAGCCATTTGAAATCTGAGACATTTTCTGCTAGGCCCAGAAGGACCAGCAATTGGCAAAGGCAGAGAGTTCAATCCTGAAATGCCCCAATTATCATGAATTACATTCCCAAGACAGCTTTTTATTTGTTCAGGTGCACAGCACATAAACCAGTTTCCAAGACAGCGATAAGTTATATAGCCAATATGGCAATTATTTCTCATAGTTATGCTCTCAACAACATGTAAAAGCTACAGCTGCATGACATAATCTCACAGCAGTAATGCAGAAGGGATATGAACCACTGAAAGCAGAGTATATAAAAACCCAGTTCTCCAAGGACCCTGAGGACGTAGACCAAGTCTACAAAAGCGTACTCTACAATGTTTTCTATAGTTAGTCTCAAAGGTGTCACAAGATCCAAGATACAATTCTCCAATATTCAGATTTTCATTTTAATGTATGCATTTTTTGTCAACTGGAATGTTCCCCAACACAGTAACTCCCCAAAGTTGTATGCTTGATAAAGAAGTGTGTGTGCCACAGAGATGATTACTCATCATGTATACACCCAGCAATGCTCCAAGGCAGTGATTTCCAAAGTATGCAGTACACCCCCCCCCCAGGGGCAGAGGAAAGATCCGGGGAGACAGTGAGGGAAAATGGGGCAGTGGAGGCCTTCAGTCAAAGTTGACCCATTGAATCATATACACAAGCATTGACTTAACTAGTATTTCTGCTTCAGTTGGTCTATTTTAGTTGTAACTTAAAGGGGCTGTCTTCTCAATGTTTTGCTTTTCATTATGAGTAGGAATTCACAGCCTAGGAAGCTTCAAGAATAGAGATTGCTCAGGTGGAACCTTTTTATCTGCTTTGCTGTAATCATAAAGTCCATTAAGTGTAAAAACAGTATAAATGGAACTATAGAACAGGGTGCTTTTGAACATATTTTGAGCCTAAGAATATTTTTCTTGAAATTAATTTTAAATGGGCTGAGAGCCAGCATAGTGCAGTGGTTTGAGTGTTGGACTGGGATGCTGGGAGACCAGGATTAAAATCCCTGCTCTGCCATGGAAACATACTACTACCTTGGCCAAGTCACATTCTCTCAGCCTCAGAAGAAGACAAGGGCAAACCCCTTCTGAACAAATTCTGTCAAGGTTTGCCTTAGGGTGAAATGACCTGAAAGCGCACAACAACAAGAACAGATTTCAAATGGAGTGCATTCCTTTTACCAGTTATTCCTGGTTACTGCAAGCTTTCCCTCCATTTCAGAATCAATTTGGGTAGTAAAAATACAATTTATTATTATTGTTTCTCTTGCTTCTCTTAGACATTTGGATAACAGAACTTTGCCAACATTTTGTAAGTTACCCAGATATGTGGGATTAGATAATGATCTACCTTATACATACCAGTTCTTGTTCTAGAGCTGTACTTCCTAAAAGCTTAAATAAGACCATCTTGCAGTTACTGCACCGGGTGACACCAGCTGGCAGACTACTTTTAGCTGTGCAAATGATGCACTCCTGGCCACTGCTGCAACCTGGGCATCCAGGCTCAGAGTTGAGTCCAGGGAACATCCAAGCTGTGAGCCTGAGATTTCAGGTGGAGCGAAAATCTATCTAGCACAGGCAGAATTTCTATTCCTTGATCGGTCTTTCAATTGATCAGGAGCACCTCTATCTTGTCTGGATTGAGTTTTAATTTGCACTCATCCTGTCCACCAGTGAAAACAGATTTGCAGCCAAACTCTAGAGAATATATTTTTTAAAAAAATCATGAATTTTTCTCTGGAATTGAAATGTTTTGGATTTCCAAGACTATGGCTAACCTAGTAAAGAGGATGCATGTCCTGCCAAAAATCTTTTGAGACCATAAACCCAACACAATGTCCTTGAAAACACAGCAACTAAATGAATGAACTTCTCAAGATGGAAATATTACAACACTGTAAACAAGAATTAACGAAAAAGTTTCAGTTGAACTTAAGGGTACAGAGCCTACAATAGTTTGTGATGCAAGTAAAGTTTATATGAAAGGATAATTTATAATATGTGGTTCCAATATGAAAACAGAAAGAAAAGCTAAAAACTGTAAGATGACTGACAAAATACAAAATTTGAAAGGAAAACTGAAGAAATTTTTGATAAAGAGCCTCAACAAAAGATTACGTTACTTCAACAACACCTTCCATTGTTTACAGTCCAAGAAATGAATGCCAATCTTCAGTAAAAGAATTTTGAATCTGTAAATAAATCTGGTTAGTGGCCTTCTTATAAGATGAGACAGCAAATATGTGACATAGGTTAGGTAGGGATATCAATATGCAATAGATAATTTGCTTCTGGATTAAAGTGAATAGTGATAAAACAAAATTGTTGACTAAAAATATGTCCTCAGAAAAGGAAAATGAACTAACATCTCTTTCAAATTTCAAAGTGCAAAAAGGAGGATCAAGTATTTGAGAGTCACCAACATGAAGACCAATAGTTTATTATTTCAAAACAATTATGAAAAGTCTGGAAAAAAATTAAGATATTTAGAAACATGGGGAAAACAAAGTTCTTGGGGGAAAAACAAAGTTCTTGGGGGATGAATTACAGTAATAAAAGCAAATGTTTTGCCAAGGCTTTTATTTTTCTTTCAAACGATCCCCACTATAAGAAATAGAATACCTTTTCATAGAATTGTAAGAATCATAGATAAGCCCCATCCAGCCCAACCTTCTGCCAAGCAGGATACACAATCAAAGCCTGCTTTTGTGCAATCGCAGAGAGAAATCTTCAGATCTCTTGGCAAGCAAGAAAACCCAGAGAAATACTAAAAAGAAAAAAAAATGCATGAGGCTAAAGAAAGGGGTGGCTCAGAGTTCCTAATATCAAATTGTATTAAAAGCCTGCTATTTTACATGGTTGAAGACTTGAAGATCATGATTTAATATTTGGGTTGCATGGCTATCTTTGGTATGACAATGCTGAATTTAATAATCAATGTATTAGAACGATTCTTTTACAAATTTACCACCTCAACAGGAAGTATTTTTTAGAGGAAAGAGTGGATTAAAGATTGGAGATTTTATATTGGAGTTTTATAAGGTTCTTTGGTACATTGAACAATACAGCTGGAAGTTTAAATCAAGAGAGAAGCTTCTGAAGAAAGGCAAAGATCTTAGTTGGTTTGCTTTTATGCAGCTTAAAGATAGGTTTACTCAAGATAATAGAAATCTAGCAATAGAGATAGGAGAAAATGAATTTTTTTAGAGTTATGTAAAGATGATGAACATGTAAGAGTTATGTAAAGATGATGAAGTGTATAAATGCCTTTAGAAATGAAGAGACAGAAGATGAACATGAAAAAGAGCACACGATAAGTTGGGCCCTTAAATATGGGAAAAATGTGGCTCAAAGACATGTTGGGGAGGTCAAGATGTCCTTCTTTCATATGTGGTGGACTTGTAAGAAGGCGGAAAACTATTGGTTTAAAATTTATATGTTAAGTTTAAAAAATTTAAATGTAGACTTGGTAATCTCACCAGAAATGTTTACACTGGGCATTATGGCTAAGGAACGATGTAATTATCTCTCATTATGGTTATTATTCATTCTAATAGGAGTATTTAGTTGTGTCTGTAATGGTAGAATAATGTGTTTTTTCTATATTTTTCTTTTCATTATAGTTAAAAATGGGTGTGGGGGGGCTCAAAGCTCTACTGTGTTTTAGTTATATGTTTTCCGTCCTTCGCTTTTTTCTCCTTTTTCTTCTGTCTTTTTTTTGTATGTATTTTCTGAATGTACTGTAATCATTTTTATTTTGATTGTGCATTAAATTGTTAGTGTTAAAAATAAATAAATAGCAAAAAAGAACTAAAACTAGAAAGATCAAGATCCTTTAAAAATTTAATTGATAACTTTTGCATCCAATAGGTAATTTGTTTAACCTAAAGCTGTCATGTCAAAAAGGAACACAACACTTACTCCAGCTAAAATATTTCTATTTTGAGTAAAAGCAGTCAAACTACTAGTTTTGATTTTTTTTTACATTCAAACTCTTTAATGTTGACAAATCAATTAAATATTATTTTTAACAAAATACACAGTTAGGATGTAATTTGGGTATTTTATCTGTGGTTTCTCTAAAAAGAATTCAAGGAGAAGAAATAATTAAAAATTGTTCACATATTAAGAATTTGTTATCTGTAACACTACAAGAGAACTGTTACCTGTGGGATGGAATTGCACAAATTCCAAATCCTGACAAGGCAGGCCTGCTCGGGTGACCATGGCTGTCCCATCTCCAGTACACGTGTGAGCAGATGTACAGCTGAAGTACGTGCGCCCATATCCTCTAGAAAACAGTTCAGAATTAATACCTGCTCTATACAATTCCCAAAGATTTCATGAGAAATAATGATCCCATTCCATGTGGCACAACCACACAAAATATCTTCCCTGAGATTTCTAATATTTCATAAATAATTAGTCCAAGAGCATGCAACATCTGGCCACTTTGGGGGTGGGGTGTGCAGACGCCTAGCTAAACCTTTGACTTGAACATCAAAACATTGTTTTTTTAAAAAAAATCTGCTTTCATCATCCTTGTAAACAGCTCTCATCTCTACACTTTCTTTTATCTTGCAATCACAGTATTGGCAGAAAAGTACAGTTGCCCCTCCGTTCTTGTGGACCTGAAGTCCACGTTTTTGCATATTCACAGAGGTGCGACCTCTGTTCAAATCAATAGGCTGCACGTCTGTGGGAGCATGTCCCATTAAAGCCTATAGGGCCTGAATATTGGCAAGTCTCCATTTTCACGGGGGGCAGGATCCGGAACAGACCCCCAGCAAAAATGGAGGGCCATCTGTAGTCCATTTTGAGCCCTTATGATGAACTAGGAAAAGATGAAGGGACTGGTTAATGGGAAAAACACATATTGGTATATAAACATGCCGAGAAAATTTTGTAATTGTGTGAGAGAATTAGAGTTTGGGAGATTCTCAATGAGTATTGGGTCAGAACCATTTCACACTGAGGAGTACCCTGAAAAGTGTTGGACTAGAACACTGTATTCACAAAAGTAAAAATTGGGCTTGGATAGTGCAATATACTGCTCCTTCCACTTCTCTGTCTGAAATCAGAATAAGAACAAGCAAGTACAGGTGGCATATTAACATTACATCAACTTGATCATTAGCACATTACCCAGTGGCAATAACTGTATTTTTTGCTCTTAAACGATGTATGGTGCCATCTTCTATACAAAGTGCAATAACACCACGACATTCTCCATTTTCCATAAGAAGGTCAAGGACAAAATATTCCACAAAGTAACTAGTGTCGTATCTAAGAGACTAGAGGAAGTAGTGAGAGGAGAAAAAATATTTCTATTTGTTAAAGATCATAGAGAGCAATGTTTATTTTGTTACACAGTTAGAAAGTGATTTATTACCTTTAGCTTATAAAGTGAAATTTGCAAATTTTCTATTCTTTGTAAAGAGCGCACCTATTTTAGAGACTTTAGAAAGTTCCCCCCTAAATTTATAGGAATATAAAACCATAGTTTTTACTATCTGTAAAAGAAGAATTGAAAAAACTTTCACCTTTGTTTGCAATTTGTGTGTATTATCAACATCAAAGATAAATTCTGATACTCTGCTTTCATTGTATAAAACATTTAAATATGTTTATGTATATGTATATAAATATGTATTGTTAAATATGTTTGTACAACTCCTACATGTAAATGTTATCAAACCAAGGAAACATTTTAAATATATATATGTTAAATATGTTTGTACAACTCCTACATATAAATGTTATCAAATCAAGGGATGATACATTACATCAGTGATTGTATTAGGAAGTATTTTCACAATAGTAAAAATAATTTGTCTCTTAATACTATGACAGTCCTCACAACAGTAAGAATAAGGAACATATACAAACTTAATGAAGGGTTTGCAGTAGGAGTTAACAGTCTCACTCTAAAAAAACTATGCAAAATACTAAAAGAAAATAAAGTCCCAAAGGTAGGTAGTACTTAAGAGATATTTACTTTGTTGGGGGCGGGGGGGCTTTTGAGTGCACAAAATCTTCCCCAAGGCCAAAGAACTCCAATAACTTTCTCATGTAAGGATATAATTCCAATACAGCATAATCACATGCATGTTTACTCAAAAATAAAGCCCACTTCTCTATGCCCAAAGTAACACTTGTTAAGTATCCTGTATTCCATTTTTGGTACCTTCCAAGAAATGATGAGGCTGCTCCCCACCAATGAGAAATGGCTATGGGAAAAGCAGTAGTGTTGCTTAATCTATTTATATTGTTTTAATTATTGTTAACATGATAGCTAATTCAATTTGTAAAAACATTGTTTTACACTAGGAGCTTAGTTATATCTTGTTTCAACCTTGTTATACATTGTTTTAGGTCCCATGCTGGGAAAAAGGCAGGATACAATGATAAAAGGAGAACAGACTATTTTGAACACACCCAATCTCACATGACTTCACAAGCTAAGGAGTCAAAACTTCCTAACACATGAATGAAAGATCACCAGTAAGAGTTGAGAAAGAAGACTGCTCTAAACACTGGAGTGCCACTGCTACTAGTCAAAGTTAAAGAAACTAGGCTAGATGGACAAATGGTCTGACTTGGCAGATTCCTATGAGAGCTTGAGTACTCATGTGGGAAAGCAAAAAAGCTTGTTGTTTAAACCAAAAATATACTGCGACTAGGAGGCTGGAAGTAGAGGGTGGGTAGAAGGGTTGGCAGTCTTCTGCAGCAGTCAGTATATGTTGCACTTCTGTGGACTTTTTTGATGGTGATGGTGAGGAATGATATTTACTTTAACTCTTTGTACTAAAACATTCCATTTACCCTAGAATCATAGTGTTGGAAGAGACCACAAGGGCCATCCAGTTCAATCCCCTACCATGCAAGAATACACAATCAAAACACTCTTGACAGATGGCCATCTAGCCTGTTTAAAAATCTTCAAACATGAAGATTCCACTACACTTCGAGGCAGCATATTCCACTGTTGAACAGCTCTTACTGTCAGGAAGTTTTTTCTAATGTTTACATCTCTTTTTTTTTTTTTTTTTTTTTTGTAGTTTGAATCCATTGCTCCATGTCCTAGAGTGCATCTACACTGTAGAAATAATGTGGTTTAACACCACTTTACTAGACATAGCTCAATGCTATGGAATTCTGGGATTTGTAGTTTTGTGAGCTGTTTAGCCTTCAAGCTCAGGTACCACAACAGACTAAAAGTTCCAGAATTCCATAGGATGGAGCCATGAGTTAAAGTGGGGACAATGCATTAATTCTGCAGTGTGGCATCAGCCCTAGTCTCTGGAGCAGCAGAAAACAAGCTTGCTCCATCCTCAATATGACATCCCTTTAAATATTTAAACATGACAATCATATCACTTCTTAACCTTTTCTTCTCCAGGTTAAACATGTCCAGCTCTTTAAGCTGCTCCTCATAAGGCATGGTTACCAGACCTTTAACATTTTGGTTACACTCCTCTGGACTCACTAGAGCTGGTCAACATTATTTTTGAATTATGGTGCCCGGTACTGGACACAATAAGCCAGGTGAGGTTTAACCAAAACAGAACAGAGTGGTACTATTACTTCCATCAATCTAGATACTATACTCCTATTGATGCAGCATAGAACCGAATTGACTTTTTTAGCTGCCACATCACACTGTTGATTCATGTTCAGCTTGTGGTCCCACTAAGATTCCTAGATCCCTTTCACATGTACTGTTGTAAAGCCAAGTGTCACCCTTCTTATATTTGAGCCTTTCATTTTTATCTGCTTACGTGTATTATGTTACATGTCTCCCTGCTGAAATTCATTTTGATCTTCTCCTCTGGGGTATTAGTTATCCCGAATTTGGGAGTAATCTACCAATTTGATAAACATGCCTGTTCCTTCCCCGAGTCATTGTTTCTCTCTCCTTAATATAATAATATAACAAATCTCTATAATATAATAGATCTCTTAAGAACAGCTCCAAAATAGTAATGAGATTGCATTATCAATAACATGCAGACACTAGGTAGTTGACGTCCACAGTGGCACACATTCTTCTAAGAGTGTATGGTGGGTATAATATTTAGTTAATATTGGAAAGATTTAATGTGTCCCTAATTTGGCCATGAAACTCACTGGAAGGCCAAGGGCCAGTCACTGCTAAGTATTGGTGGGTCCATAGCACAACAGTGAAGCAACTGTAAGAATACAGAATATATGAATGATTTTGCATCCATAAATGCACCATCTGCACAGTCTTGTTTGTTTTGTCTGCCAGAGAAAGACAATGTCAGCAGAAAGTTTTATGAGGTCAGTTACTGGTAAAATACAAAATGCCACAAACAACACAGCTGTCAACATTAATGTTAATCATTGATTCAGTGTCATCTCCATCTGTCCAATGATTTCTTACCCGACCATAAAGTGTGTGCAGCAATGAATGGCCTGTTCGGTCAGCTACACAGCAGCACCGATGTGCCTGTCCCCCTTTCCCAAACTTAAGACTCTGTCCCCCAAAGGCACGCTGGTAGATCTTCCCATCCTCTGTCCGGCTAAATGGCATGCCATAATTCTCCAACTAAGGAATCCAAGAAGAGATTATTAGCTATTTAACTATGAACATGAAAACAAAGAAATGCTAGCAAGCAACTCTTAGCTTTTAAAAATCATATGGAAACTTTACTTCAGAAATCACAAACAAAAGCTAACTTAGGGATGAAGCAGACGGGCCAAATGGAGCGACCAGATACCATGTTGTATAAACGCCATGCCCCCAAAGTGGCCAGAAGCTACTTTATTTGGCCCAAAACAGATGGGCCAAATACAGTAGATGTTCCTAAAGTAACACACCCACTTTTAATTTGTAATGTGTATTCATATTCACTTTTCCATTAAAAAACCCAGTAAAACATTATCACATAGCTTCAACATTTCTAAAACCTTTACACCTCTGCAAATAGTCTGGAAAGTTGACTGATTCAAGACAAGAAAGCAGAATTTTCTCAGTTAAAAGTTCAGTATTTTTTACGTACAGACTAAGTACGTTTATCATCTAATTGGTTTTGCACACAGTCCAATAAGTTTATATTAACTCATATAACAATCCTTCATGAATTTTATTCAACAAATCCCATTTAATTTATTGTTATTCCTACCTCAATAACTGAAGCAGGGGCTTGCTCAGTCATGTAATGAATTGCATCCTGGTCACCTAACCAATCAGAGCCTTTCACGGTATCATAGAAGTGCCATCTCCAGTTATCTTCTTCCATATTCCCCAAAGCAGCATTGATTCCTCCCTGAAAATGAATGAACAAATGCATTGCTCTAAATACAATATTTAATAATATGTTTCATTAAATGTTTTTTCAATGTGGATAAAAGTATGTTCAGTGGCTGAAGTTCAATCCCAGATTGGAACATATCTAAGGATTTTTGTGGCATGTCAATTTTTGCATTTGCTAATTATTTTCATTAACATGGCAGTGTCTGATTGGAGCAGGCAATCTTTTTTTCAACTGAAAAAAAACTATATTGGCCCACAAAAATGTGATTTATAATACCAAACACATTAATAAATGTGTATCCATGTCTCCAGTTATTGGAATGTACCCAATGTTACTGGGCAGATTTATAATACCAAACACATTAATAAAAACTAAGCTATTTTCATCTAGGTGCTTAGGATTTAATAACAGTGCTGAAACACACCAGAAATCTGAACTTTTTTTGGTTATCATCCATTTCTCCAGTTATTGGAATGTACCCAATGTTTCTATAAAACCACAGAATCTATTAATGTGGCTTTATTTTCTTCTATAGTTCTTTCTAAGGTAGTGAACATTTTCTTTTTTCTTTATTTTGCACTCAGGTTAAGTTCAAATAACTGAATACTCCATAGTACAAGTCTTCTTGTAAGCTGTAGCCTCAAAACACTTTCCAAATAAAGTACAAATCATATACACATGAAAATTTAAGTCAGAGAATTTATGCTCAGACACAAAAGCTGTTATCACTGGTTCTATATGCAACCTGTTCCATTCCTCATTCCTATTTATAAATTGTGGATTGGGATCAAATGGTTTCTTACCTGTGCTGCAACAGTATGGGATCTGGTAGGAAACAATTTTGTAACACATGCTGTATTAAACCCAGCCTCAGATAAACCAAATGCAGCTCGCAGACCTGCACCACCTGCACCCACAACAACTGCATCAAATTCATGATCGACTACAGGATACTGTGTTGAAATCTGAAGAAGAAATAAGAAACAACACCCATAACACTTGCAATGCCCAAGGAAATAAACCTACATAGTGGGGTGGTACCTACAACCCTATAGATTGGGGGGGGGGGGGGAGGAAAATACACTCCATGGGCTGCATGGAGTCCCAAATCTTTTTGGTACCTCCCAAAAACTCCAGGATTATTATTTTTAAATGGGAGGGGAAACAGTACCTGAAAACTGCAACTAACCACTAGAGCAGCAGTTGGCCCTGTAAACCCTCCACCTCTAAACCTGTGTCAAAGCCTACAAAGTATCTGAAATTTGGCTTTTGTTGGATGGGGTTACACTCCCCATAAATCTCAGGTTCACAGAGATTTGAGCCTGGATATCCAGATTTCAGTGGTGCCCAGAAGTGCATCTACACAGCTAAAACTGGTGCACCAGCTGCACACATTCATTGAGAAGCCAAATCTGGCTATGGTGACATATGTCTTGAACATCTCATTTGGATTACTGTAATACATTGTATGTGGGACTGCCTTTGGAAACTGTTTGAAACTCTGGTGGATCCAAAATGCTACACCCAGGTGGATGACTGAGGCAGGTTATAGGGCTCATGTAAATCCTTGCTGCAACAGCTCCACTGGCTGCTGATCCATTACTGGGCAGAATTCAAAGCATTGAATATGACCTTTAAAGGCCTACACAGCTTGGGTCCAGAATATCTTCATATATAAATCTGCTTAAGCTCTAAGATCAGCCAAAGATGGCTTTCTCTCAGTCCCACCACTATTACAGGCACACCTGGAGAGGACATGGGAAAGAGCCTTCTCAGTGGTTACTAGCAAGTCGTGGAACTCTTTTTTTTTTAGTGGCAGGTAAAGATTTCTTTATTTAAGGTGGCATTTGGTTTTTAATATGTTGTGACAGAATGAGCTTTTAACGGAGAAGATATTGTTTCTATTATATTATGCTTTAAATGTGTTTTTAAAACTGCTTTTAACTTGCATTTTTAACTTGTGTTATTTTAAAAAAAAGAAGTTTGGTTTAAATTTTGCACTAGGAAAAAAAACAACGAATGAGGCAAGCACTGTGATTTTCTTTCAAATATTGTTAATATCTAGTACCAGGGTCAAATCTCAAATTCTGAGGAAGAGGAGTTAGCTATGACATGGGTATCAAGCAATCATCCATCTGTACTGGCAACTATAATAAATTTCATTCAAGAAACATATGCTTCCTGATGGTGTTTTAAATAAAGTCACACTAGTGAACTGGTGGAAGTCATTTGAATTGGAAGTCACTTGAATTTAGAGACTGTTGAAGTAATGATTTCACTTTTAACAGCAGTAGCTTCTTCTGATGGCATAGAAAGAATATTCTCTTCTTTTGGAATCATTTATTCTAAAATTGTTTGGAACCCAATAAAGCAGGAAAGCTTTTTTTTTTTTTTTTCCAGATTATTAACAGACAAGAAGATGAAGATGATTTAGGGCCTATACAGACTGCCAGAAATAATCCAGCTTGAGGCCACTTTAACTGCCCTGGCTCTGTGCTAGGGAATCATGGGAAGTGTACTTTTTTTTCTGAGACATTGAGCCTTCTCTGTCAGAGCGCTCTGGTGCCACAATAAATGACCGTTCCCATAATTCCTTAACACTGAGCCAGGACAGTTAAAGTGGCCTCAAACTGGATTATTTCTGGCAGTCTGTATAGGCCCTAAGTGACAGGGGACAGTATTTTAAGCTTTTCATGTGTTGACCAAGCTGATAGTGTAAGGTTTTTAAAAAATATATATTTGTTTATCCACTTCAGTTAACATGGATGTTTAAGGAAATACAAGAATACAAAAGCTATAATGTGATCATTTTACTTAAATTAAACTATTTGAATTATTAAGGCAATGATTATTTTTCTCCTTCCAATAAAGTTCAGCAGAAAGGTTGTATAAATATGAATGATTAACCTATTAAACTGGAGATAGTTCACTTCACAATGACTTCATAATTATCTATCTATGATGTATTTCTGAAGAACAACCAAATCAGTATTTTATATAATTGTATAACTGTAAAACTAATCTGAAAAGTTGTTATCCTAAAACCATCATTTGGTTTTAAATATTAAGATTATACCAGCAAGAATGAGTCTTTGGTAACTCAGAGCTGTGTAGAATATATATTAAGCTTATAGTGAGGAAGAGTGTCCTTTTTGACAGGGGGGTGGGGGAAATCACATGATTAAATCTAGTCCTTCTGAGCAGTGATTTAAATTGTTCTTTAAATCATGACTGAAATCAAATTGATTGAAATCAAATCCATGCGACTAGGAATTTTAATTGTATTGTGTTTTTAAAAGGTTGTACATCACCTTGGATTCCGTGCTAGGAGAAAAGTGAGATATAAATTTAATAAATAACTCACAGACACCTTCTCTGAAGATGCCAGTCACAGATGCTGGCGAAACGTCAGAAACTCTTCAGAACATGGCCAAACAGCCCGAAAAACCCACAAAAAACAATTAACGGACACCCCCCACACTTGCAGCCTTTCCCTCTGCTTGGATGTTGTATTGCACTTCCCATGAGCCATAGTTAACAGTCCAAAAATATCTCAAGGGCCAAAGCTGCCCACTCTTGCCCTACAAAGTAATCACAATGATTGTACACATACCTTTAGACAACATGAATATAAACATTTTTTAAAAAATCCAAAAATATGTAGCTTGTTTCAAAGTGACGATATCCACTAGTGCAGGGATAGGTAACCTTTCCCCTTTAAGGGCCGAGGGACTTCAGCTCCCAGAATCCCAGGAGCTATTGACCAACATGGGACTATTGGCCAACATGGCTGAGGCTTCTGGGAGCTGAAGTCCCTCGACCCTTAAAGGGGAAAGGTTGCCTACCCCTGCACTAGTGACTTGCAAACCAACATTGGTTTGGATTAGGGTTGCGGAATGTTCTTTGAGCAAAACTGGTCAAGTTCCAACTTTGGAAGGATAGGAAGTGGGCCCAAGGATTGAGCGTGCAGGGCCAGATGCAAGTCCTACCAGTGTACATTTTCCCATCAAACTTACAAAGCACAACCCAATATTATACATACCTTCTCAGAGGTAAGCCTCAGTTCAACAGCAACTAGGTGTGCAACAAGCAACAGAGTATTTTATGCATCATACAGGAGGGTTTTTTTGAGTCTAGATGGCTCTGAATATCTTCTCCCCCTGTAACTGACTGACAATGAAGACAGAAACAACCTACAGGCCTAATGGGGAACCCCCCACAGGCACATCCATCCCAAGACCCAGCTTTCTTGTTCCTAATCTTGAGGAATCATTAATGTGTTCAGATGCTCCATCTTCCTCTTTCTTTCTTAAATATGCCCTACAGACTTGCTTTCCACAAACCTCGTTCTGGAATCCTGTTGGTGCATTACCCCAGCTTAATATTCTGTTACATGAAATGCACTTTTGCCAGGGTTACAAGGGAAGATGGGAAAGAAAGGGACATAAAGTTGCTATGCTGTTGGGAGAGGAAGACTACTGACTCCAAGTAGGATATCTGTGCAATCTATGGCTAGGTTATTCTGGCAAAGCTCACTTGGAGAACCGTTTGGGTCTTCCCTCACCTCTCCCCATCCACCATTCTACCAGTGCAGTTATGCCATTGTAGTTCACCAACAGGATTCCAGCCAGTTTTCTGTGGCACCAGAAGTACCAAGACTGAAAAATCCTTCTAAATCAAGAGTTGCTAATTAGGAGTCTTGATAGTTTGGAGGACTGGGGATGAGATACAGGAATTCAATTTTACACTCTTAAAGTTGTACACCTAATAACACTTACTTATTGGCTTGCATTCTATCTTCTTCACAAAATATCAAAAGATGGAACTAACATTTCAAACAAACATTAGGCAAATAAGAACTTACTGAATCAGATACTTTAGCAGATACATTTTTCTTTCCATAAACGGTGAAGTGAAAGTTACGAGAGAAAGCTTGGCCAGCTGCAAGTCCCTGCTGAAGGAAAAGAAAGGCAATGTTAACGTCTGATGCAATAAGTGAATGAAAACCATTCCTTTTAATACTTGTTCTCACTCACTCAAGATTCAGGATTCAACATATGCCGTTTCATGCTGTAATTAGAATTGGTCACCTTTTTTCTGGCATAGCTCCTGAGCCTTCTACAACTGCATAACATGCAGAAATTTAACACTTACAGCTTTCCCCATAACTGCTACAGAAGAAAATTAAAGACAGAAATAAGAAGAAGAGGCAAAGACAGCCATATGTTTGCCTTCTATTTCAACAAAAACCCAGAATTTTATTACTTTAAACAACATCTAGATTGCCCAGATTGCACTCCTATATAACTGCTCTCTTGACACTGGAAAATATGGATTTATTACTAGGGATCTCCTAAGCTGATATAACATGAACAACATGTACCTTTAAAACACAGGATTCCTTTGATCCAAAGTCATATTACACAGACAAGGTTTGTTATTATACTTCACTGTGCTATTATGTTTCATTGTGTATTTTCAGAGTTAACATACGTTTAGTTTGTTGATATAAACTTTACAGTTAACATAACCTTAGTTTTTTTTATTGGTTGGCATAATTCACATGAATGCAGTACAATTAAAGCAATTAAACTACTGTATTCCAAACATTTTAATTGATTTCTGGGGAGGAATCAATATCCAGTTGTTGTTATGTATTATCAAGTCAGCTTTGATTTATAGTGATATTAGCAAAGAGATACTTCCAAGAAATCTTGTTTTTAACAACCCTGTTGAGGTCTTGTAAATTTAGGTCCACTGCTTCCTTCAATTAGTCAGTGCATCAGTAATGCTATGGGTTACCGCTGACATAAACTGACTTCCTTCTTATCACAATGCCACTGGACAGTCTAAACTATTTATACTTTAGAGCAGGGGTAGGCAACCTAAGGCCCAGAGGGCGGATGCGCTCCCCCCAAGGCCTTTGGACCGACCCCAGGCCAGTCCTGCCGCCACGGCCTGCCATGATGATATTGATTATTGTTATTACTTGTTCTTGGAGTTTTCTTGGGAAAATCTCCACAGGGCTTTTGCCATGGCTTTTCTGGGGCTGAGAGAGTGTGCATGCATATTTTTTATTATTATTTTAATTTTATTTATTTATTTAGGTGCTTCGGCCCCCCAATTATCTGAGGGACAGCAACCCGGCCCCCGGCTCAAAAAGGTTGCCTACCCCTGCTTTAGAAAGAGGGCAGGTACAGGTTCTTATTATTTCAATCACATGAATTTAAATTTGCTAGCACACTTGCCTTTCCTACTAGTTTCTTTTCAAGTTTCAGCCTGGGGCTCAATAACAGGCTTAAAAATGCTTCTGATTGGTCCCTGAAGGATCATGACTGAACAATGGTCCAAAACACACTGCAGAAATAATCCCGTTTGTGACTGCTTTAACTGCCCTGGCTCAATGCTAGGGAATTCTGGAAACTGTAGCTTTGTGAAACATTTAGCTTTTTCTGTCAGAGAGCTCTGGTGCCACAATAAACTACAGTCCCCAGGATTCCTGAGCCAGGGCAGTTAAAGCAGTTACAAACTGGATTATTTCTGCAGTGTGTTTTGGACCATAGTCTACTACACCATATTCCTAATGTTCTTTTCTACTTTATAAGAAGGGCTCTTAATATATCAGCACCAGTAGATGATACAACCAACTTAACTGTTCAGTTAAGTAGCAGCACCAGAGATGATACAACTTGTTCAATGCCAGCATTTCCAAGACATTTTGCCCTCATATCAGGTTGCCATTAATTTCCATTGAGTTCAAAAACCAAGCACCAAAGAATCCACTGCTTTCTGCCTTCTTGTTCCCTTTTCTAGTATACTTTCTACTTTTATACTGGCAACTTGTTTTTCCATAAACACTATAGCTCCCTCTAGGGCAAACACAGCAGAGTTAAGTCACAGAACTGGTTCATTACATTACCACAAGACAACCTTGGCTGCAACTGTTGTTATATGAAATTATAAAGGCTTTAATAGGAGACAAGGGCTGCAGTCAGACACTGCTTTAACTGCCATGGTTCAATGCTACGGAATTCTGGAATTTGTAGTTTTGAGAGATATTAAACTTTCTCTGTCAGAAAGCTCTGGGACCACAACAAACTACAAATTCCACAGAATGGAGCCATGACAGTTAAAGCAATGTCAAATATCAAACTGCAGTGTGGCACCAACCAAGGACACTAGTTTTCGTGCTACAGTACTAAAGTAATAATAATAATAATAATAATTTGTATTCCACCTCTCCCTCTTGAGGATCGAGGTGGGTAACAGCAAAGATTAAAACAATTACAGAAATAATGATAAGAAAATAATCCCCAACCCCTCCCCAACCCTTCGACTCACCCTCCCTTCATTAACAGTGGCAATGTCTAGGGGAGCTAGATCAAATGGGCAGTTAGTTCAGACAGGACAGAGGTCAGTCTGGGAAGGCCTGCCGGAAGAGAATTGTTTTATCGCTTTTTTAAAAACGTCAAGGGATGTAATCTGGCGAGTCTCTTCTGGCAGGTCATTCCAAATTTTAGGAGCGGCAGCTGAAAAGGTCCTCTGGGAAGTCACCACCAGTTTAGTTTTCATTGACTGTAGTAAGTTCCTCCCAGAGGACCTGAGTGTGTGGGAAGGATTATATGGGAGGAGGCGTTCCTTCAAGTAAGCTGGACCCAAGCCATAAGTACTAAGTACTTCAGCTGAAAGGAGTGTTAACAGTAATTACACGATATTTTGTTAGCTGAACAAGACCGAATGAACTTTGAGCTTTTTTGCCCTCTACCTACTCCTCTGAGATTGCCATAACGAGATCAGAAGTTTTTGCTTCCATTTTTAACTAACAACATGAATTTACTCTTAACAATGGTTAAATGACCCAAACTGAATTCAAACACTGACATTTATTTATTTCTCTCAGAGCAGCTTACAAATGGTTAGACATTTCCCTGCCCTCAGGCTTACAATCAAAAAAGCAAAATACAAAAGGAGAAAGGAATGGTGGTGGGGAGGAGGAATGCGTCCAGCAGATCTTCTCTCCCTCTGAAGCCTGAACCGAGGCAGATAGACTGGAGGGCCCTTCTTCTTACTGTGGCTAGGCCTGATGGAACTAGCCTGCCCTTCTCTCCCTCTGGATGATGGTGGATGGATGGAGGGCATTCTGCTTTTTCAGGCTAGGCCAGATGGTGGGCAGAGGGAGCTGCCCACCTTCTTCTTACTGTGGCTAGACCTGACAAAGCTGGCCTGCCCTTCTCTCCCTCTGACTGATGATATATAAAGCTGGCATGTTTCAACAAACCACAGTCAGTATTAAGTAGAGTTTTGAGTTTACATTCAATGGTAACCAGTGGTTAAAAATGGAAGCAAAATCAGCTGACCCTGGAACACTGGCAGGAGAAGCACACTCACTCAGACTCTTTCACTAACACTAAAGTGAGTTTACTTTTATGGCTGAACAGGGCTAATTATTAAGATTAGTATTCAATTATGTAGGCGTGTTAGTCTGTAGAATCAATATGCAGACAGATCTTGCAGCACCTTTGAGACTCACATAAAGAAAAAAGTTGGCAGCATGAGTTTTCGTAGACTTCAGCCTACTTCTTTAAACAGGTCTTTAAACAGGGGCTGGATGGCCATCTGTCGGGGATGGTTTGATTTTGAGTTCCTGCAGGGCAGGGGGTTGGACTGGATGGACCTTGTGGTCTCTTCCAACTCTTATGATTCTATGATTCGTCAGATGCAACTCAGGAAGTAGAATTCAGTCTATGAAAGCACATGCTGCCAACTTCTTTATTTCAGTTAGTCTCAAAGGTGCCACAAGATTTCTCTGCCTATTAAGATTAGTGTTTTTATACCATTCCTCACCCTCTGCCCTTTTGATCACAAACATTAGGATTGCCACATTTCTAATACTCCACAGAAGAGGAAAAGGGTATGTCATTATTTGAAAAAACTTAATCAGGATATCATTTCTCTTCAAGAGACAAGTGTTGTAAAAAAAAAAAAAGGATGTTATATATCTGAGATGTAAAAAAATAGGGATGTTTCCATTGGTCAGAAGAAGAAAAATGCTATGGCTTTGTTTATAACTCCATTTTGGGGCTCAGAATTGGTAATGTTTGATAATAATGGTAGATATATGGTGGTTCAGATTGCCTTACAAGGAGTTAAGTCCCTGGTGGTGAAGCTGTATGCTCCCAGGGAAGACAAGGTAGCATTTTAAATGGAGCTGATAGACAAACTATTGACTTTCTCTTATAACAACTGATATCGTATGGGTGATTGGGATGGGGTGATATCTCCTGAAAAAGACAAACTCAAATAAAATCAATAACACATCTCCAGGTAAACTATCAAGCGTTTTCGGGCTGTGTGGCCATGTTCTAGAAGAGTTTCTTTCTGACGTTTCGCCAGCATCTGTGGCTAGCATCTTCAGAGAAAACTGAAAAGGAAAAGCATGGGTCTATATATACTGTGAGACCCTGGGTAGGGAGGAGTGGTTCCCAGGTGAACTGTGTGTTGTTCTGTGTTGAATAGGTATTGTTCTGTTGTTAATGGCATGGCTTCAGGGTATGCAATCAAGGATATTGTCTGCTGTTCCCAGGTGAACTGTGTATTGTTCTGTGTTCAAACAGCATAAAATGCTGTTTGAAAACACTGAAATTCTGGACCATGCCAACAACTACCAGGTCAGAATGCACAGGGAAGCCATCGAAATCCACAAACACTTGGACAACTTCAACAGGAAAGAAGAAACCCTCAAAGTAAACAAGATATGGCTACCAGTCCTACAAAATAAGAAAATCTGCACTCAGCAAATGCAAAGGGAAAACCAACTAGGGTCAGGGGCTTTCCCAGCAGACAACAGCAGATTATCTCCTTGATTGCATATCCTCACCTGGAAGCCATGCCATTAACAACAGGAAAACACCTATTCAACACAGAACAATACATAGTTCACCTGGGAACAGTAGACAATATCCTTGATTGCATACCCTGAAGCCATGCCATTAACAACAGAACAATACCTATTCAACACAGAACAACACACAGTTCACCTGGGAACCACTCCTCCCTACCCAGGGTCTCACAGTATATATAGACCCATGCTTTTCCTTTTCAGTTTTCTTTGAAGATGCTAGCGAAACGTCAGAAAGAAACTCTTCTAGAACATGACCACACAGCCCGAAAAAAACCCACAAAAAAAGAACTATGGATGCCAGCCATGAAAGCCTACGACTTCATATCAAGTGTTTTTTAATTAATGGAGAAATTGGAGTTGGTAGAGAAAACCTGTAGCACCTTTGAGAATAACTGAAATAAAGAAGTTGGCAGCATGAGCTTTCCTAAACTGAAATCTACTTCCTCATATACATTTGATATTATTATTATTATTATTATTATTATTATTGTAGAGAGATCTTGTAGCATATTTGAGAGTAAATGAAAGAAAAAAGTGGGCAGCATGAGCTTTCCTAAACTTCAGTCTACTTCCTCAGATGCATTTGGTATTATTATTTAGGGAGATCTTGTAGCACCTTTGCGACTCACTGAAAGAAAGAAGTTGGCAGCATGAGCTTTTCTAACCTCAGGCTACTTCCTCAGATGCATTTAGTAGAGTTGGCAGAGAAATGGGAGATATAAAAATGGAGAGGCAAGGGATTATATGAATGGATTTTTTTATAGTTTTTTGTGGTTTTTTTGGGTTGTGGGGCCATGTTCTAGAATTTATTCCTGACGTTTCGCCTGCATCTGTGGCTGGCATCTTCAGATGAGATTAATTTTTTTTCTGAAGGGCAGAGACCCTTCTTGAGAATTCACACAATCCCAGTGTCGAAAGCCTTGGTCACTGGGGTGAGAAAAGTCAACATACTACCAAAGACTCTTTTTTAGATAATAACCGAAGATGCATCTTTCTGTTGTTGTTGTTGTTGATAACTGCCCTCCTGTTGATCTTGATCCATAGCGGCCCTATGGATGAGACATCTCCAAGACCCCCTGTCCTCCACTGCTCTGCTTAATTCCTGCAACCCCTTAATACCCATGATGTCCTCCTTAATAGAGTCCATCCATCTGCCATGTGGCCTTCCTCTCTTCCTATAGAAGATATATAGATACATCTACATTGTTAAAAAACAACAACAGTGCAGTCTGAGACCACTTGGACTGCCATGGCTCCATCCTCAAAGCAACCAGGCCCAGTGTTGACTTGAGCTCCTGTTTTTGGGGATGGCATCCAAAGCCTTTCCTTGCAACAGTTGCATAAGTGGATTGGAATTAGCATACTTATATAAGCAAGACATGAACAACTACTGGTGTTACTCAGGAGCCTCAGTGCCAAGGAATAGTAGAGATAGGACACCAGAAGCAAAAGTAACAGTCTCTTAGGCTGCGTCCGCACTGGGGAAATAATCCTTTTTAAAACCGCTCTAACTGCCAGGGATCCAGGCTGTGGAATTCAGGGCTCCAGGCTGTGGAATTCTTCGCTCCGGGGCCCCAGCACACCACCATTCCCAGAATTCCACAGCCTGGAGCCCTGGCAGACAAAGCGGTGTCAAAATGGATTATTTCCCCAGTGCGGACGCAGCCCAAGCCTTAATGCCAGAAAGGTCAACCTATGACAAGTCCCCTCAGGCCTGCAAAGGGCACCCACTCCCACCTTCAAAGTCGCTTACCGAGCGGAAGAGCGGGACGTGCCTCAGCCGCTGCAACACCGCCGTCGACACCGCCACAGCCGCCATTTCGCACCGGCCGGGGGAAAGGAACGGAACGGACTCGGCTGCGCATGCGCGAGGATGAAGGACGTTCTGACAGAACCACGGTCACTGCGGACCAAACCAACTCTCGGAACTGTTTCCCAGGGGGAGCTCTTTCACCGACGCACAACCCGGGTTATACCATCGTCAACTGCGGGGAGGGAATCTCTGAGCAAGGAGCAGCGAGAGATTCAAATACTTTCGGTTTGAAGACACGTTGATAGAAAGGGTTTTATTTTTTCCAACGAGGGAAAAAACCACATGGCCATCCACCACTCTATGAATGTCAATTCTTTTGTGTTTTTCCTAATCTCACCCCCTCCCACCTGGATGGTTCATTCCGGAGAAAAAAATAAACACAGAAGGGAAGGCCACTGCGCTTGCGCAATGAAACCAAGGTGCTACCCACCGAGTGGCAGTTGAAGGGAGCTGTTTCCAGACGTCTGGAGGTGTGTTTTTCCTTCCCACCCGCTTTTTCCTCTCCGCCGTGACGTGAGAATTGGGGGCCGACGTGGAGCCGCGTGTGTTGAGGAGGGAGGCCCGCCTTGAGAGGGCTCCGAGGGTGAGGCCTTGGGACTGCCTCAGGCAGGGGTAGGCAACCTTTCCCCTTTAAGGGCCGAGGGACTTCAGCTCCCAGAATCCCAGGAGCTATTGGCCAACATGGGACTATTGGCCAACATGGCTGAGGCTTCTGGGAGCTGAAGTCCCTCGACCCTTAAAGGGGAAAGGTTGCCTACCCTTGGCCTCGGGGAAAGGAAGGGGGCGCGGTGTGGGTGGCTTAGGCCACTGTCTTCCTGAGGGTCATCTGTGGTCTGAGGTATTATTATGTGCTCTTTGGCATTTCCCCCCACATTGGTAAGCCCACCTCATGAGAAGGCATGACTCCTTGGAAGAGACTATAATGCTGGTATGTAGAGAGACCTTGTAGACTAACTAAAGGAAGAGGTCGGCAGCATGAGCTTTCCTAGACTTCATTCTACTTCCTCAGATGCATTTGGTATTTATTATTATTATTATTATTATTATTATTATGTAAAGAAATCTTGTAGCACCTTTGAGACTAAATGAAAGAAAGAAGTTGGCAGCAGGAGCTGTCTTAGACTTAAATCTACTTCCTCAGATGCATTTGGTATTTATTATTATTATTATTATGTAAAGAAATCTTGTTACACCTTTGAGACTAAAGGCCTAAGCAGACTGCCAGAAATAGTGCACATTAAATTGAGGCACTGCCCTGGCTCAGTGCTAGGGAATCATGGGAACTGTATTTTTTTCTGAGACATTGAGCCTTCTCTGTCAGAAAGCTCTGGTGTCACAATAAATTACAGTTCCCATGATTCCCTAGCACTGAGCCAGGGCAGTGCCTCAATTTAATGTGCACTATTTCTGGCTGTCTGCTTAGGCCCAATGTGAGAGAAAGAAGTTGGCAGCAGGAGCTTTCCTAGACGGAAGTCTACTTCCTCAGATGCATTTGGTATTTATTATTATTATTATTATGTAGAGAGATCTTGTAGCATCTTTGAGACTCACTGAAAGAAATTGGCAGCATGAGTTTTTGTAAAGTCTACTTTCTCAGATGAAGTTGTTGTTATTATTATTATTATTATTATTATTATTATTAATGTATAGAGATCTTCTGGCCCCTTTGAGACTGACTAAAGAAGTCAGCAGCATTGAGCTTTCCTAGACTCAGGTTTACTTCCTCAGATGCATTTACTTATTTATTTGTTTATTTATTATGTAAAGAGATTTTATAGCATCTTTGAGACTAACTGAAAGAAAGAAGTTGGCAGCATGAGTTTTCCTAGACTTAAGCCTACTTCCTCAAATGCATCTGGACCAAGTAGTAGACTTAAGGGGGATTGCAGACTGCCAGAAATAGTGCAAATTGAGTCCACTTTTAGGGTTAGGGTTAGGAAATCATGGGAACTGTATTTTATTGTGGCACCAGAGCTCTCTGACAGAGAAGGCTCAATGTCTCAGAAAGAAAACAATTCCTATGACTCCCTAGCACTAAACGTATCCCTAAAAGTGGACTCAATTTGCACTATTTCTGGCAGTCTGCAACTCCTGTTAAGTCTGCGAAAGTTCATGCTGCCCACTTCTTTCTTTAGTTAGTCTCAAAAGTCATACGAGGTCTCTCTACATGCTGATTCTACAAAGTAATAGCACTTAACATGTACATTTCTATACTGCCTAATACAGAACTCAGTAGTCTCTAAGCGGTTTACAATGTGTAAGCTAATTGCTCCCAACAAGCTGGGTGCTCATTTTAGCAACCTATGGAAGGATCAAACTCACAAACTTCTGGCTTCAGTATTGGCATTTAACCACTGTACCATCAGGGCTCCCCATGGCTATATCTTTGAATTCTGCAATAATGCTCAGAAAGGTTGAGGGTAGAAGAAGGAGAGGTGGACCGTCCACTAGACGGCTGGACTCAATTAGGGAGGGCACAGGCGGGAGTCTGCAGGAAATGAGCAGAGCAGTGGAGGACAGGGAGACTTGGAGGTGTCTCATTCACAGGGTCACCATGCACTGAGGTTGACTCGAAGACAGCTAGCAACGATAGCAGAAGTTATGCACCAGATCCTGTCTGATCTTGGAAGCTAAGCGGGGACAACTTTGATTAGTACTTAGATGGGCGATCACCAAGGAACATCAGGTACTGTAGGCTATGTTTCAAAGGAAGGAACTGGTTAAACCACCTTTGAGCACTCCTTGCCTGAGATAACCTTATAAAATTCATGAAATCACCATAGGTTGTCTGGTGACTTGAAGGTGTGCACACACACAATTTAGTAGAAATGTAGTGGTTTTGTTGGGTTTCTTTTTCTAGTTTTGTAAGACCTCTCTATAAATGCCATTAGGTGGTGCCCTGCTTTGCCAAAAAAACTCCAGTGGAAGAAGAGCAGGAGATTTGGTGGCAGAAAATTGGCAGGAGGGGGGGCATTTATCCTTTTCAGTTTGCTATTTCCTCATACACCTCATCTCCTTTCCCTTTTGCCTGGCAGCAGTAATGCTCCCTACTTGCATACCTAACCGGTCTCTAGTTATTAATCTATTTAGTCATTAGTTTGGAGGTGAAACCTCCAGTGTCAAAGTGCCTTTCAGTGATTTCAGTTCTAACACTGAACTGTGACTGTGATCTCTATGCTTTACAAGCTCATGGTGCCTATCCATGGCAGATAAGTGTGCTGACTCCAGTGACATTAGGGCAGATTTTGGAAGTTACTTTTAAAAGGTGACTCATATGAGCTGTCTATCTCTCTCTCTATGTGCCTTCAAGTCACCAGTCAACATATAGTGGTCCCATGAATTTCATAGGGTTTTCTTAAGCAAGGAATACTCAGGTGGTTTTGCCAGTTTCTTCCTCTCACATATAGCCTACAGCACCTGCTGTTCGTTGATGGTTTCCCATCTAAGTACTAACCAGGGCTGACCCTGTTTTGGTTCCAACATCAGACAGAATCTGGTGCCTTTAGAGCAGTGGTTCTCAAATGGTGCAGTGGGATCGGGGGGGGGGGGGGGGGGGGGGGGGGGGATGAGAGTTGCTCAAGGGGATGTGGGACTTGGAGACCCTGATCCATCCTCCTCCTTTCCCCAAACTTTTTATATGTAAAATTTACATACACATTGAGCTAAATATTGAATTTACTGAAATAGAGCTGATGAGATTTGAACAATGTTATTTCCTTATAAAATGCTAGAATATGAATATACAGTTGGCCTTGTTTCCGCGTGGGATCTATTCCAGACCCCCCCCCCCCAAAATGGAGGTTTGACAATATTCAAATCCCATAGACTTGAATGGGGCACGGCCCATGGGTGCACCCCATTGATTTTAATGGAGGTTGCCCCTCCGTGAATATGCAAAACCACAGACTTCAAGGGGGGTTGCAGATTGCCAGAAATAGTGCAAATTGAGTCCACGTTTAGGGTTAGGGAATCATGGGAACTGTATTTTATTGTGGCACCGGAGCTTTCTGACAGAGAAGGCTCAATTTCTCAGAAAAAAACCAATTCCCATGATTCCCCAGCACTAACCCTAACCCTAAAAGTAGACTCAATTTGCACTATTTCTGGCAGTCTGCAACACCCCCCCAAGTCTGCGAGAATGAAGGGGCGACTGTACATGAATATGTGAATGAAAATATGCACACTAAATAAACAAAAAAATATTCATATACTGCGTGGGTGGGGGAACACAGTGTCCGCATGCAAATACAAAGGGGAGTCCCAAAGATAAAAAGCTTTGAGTACCACTGTTTTAGGGCATGTAGGCCCTTGTACAAGTATGCAGAGCCCTCACAAAGTGGTTAGTTGCTATGAAAAAACAGGAGGAGTAGACATTGGTTGCTTTTTAATGTTTTAAAATATCTGAATGGTACAAGCTGCTGGTGTGAAGTACAAAATGCACTCTTTTCCTTTCTTTCATGTTTTCTCATCAGCGCCAACAACGAAATTTGAGGCCCAGCACGTCAGTACTTGAACCATCTACCGTTTAATATGACTGCACCCCTAATAACTGCACAGGAAACTCAAATGTTAGTTTATGCCAGAAAAGGTGTGGCATTATCTATCAGTACTCCCTACTTGCATACCTAACCGGTCTCTAGTCATAATGTAATGCCTCAGTTACTGGAGAGTGAACTAGAATATTTAGTTACCTCCAGTTTCTGCGTCAGGAAATGCAAATATTTTGTCTGTCATTCATACATGGATACACTCCATGGTATTGTGGTCATGATGTGATGAGCAGTCATAAGGAAATTAGCTCTAAGTGGATGGTCTCTGGTGTTTTTTCACAAATCACATGGACTGCTAAAGTAAATATTGATAACAAGCTGCTATCCTACAAGAGTGTGACCCATCTAGACTACCATATTTTCTGGCGTATAAGACAACTGGGCGTATAAGACACCTCCAACTTTTCCAGTTAAAATATAGTTTTGGATATACTCACCGTATAAACTACCCCTCTTCCAACGCATACCAAATAAAAATTTTTAAAAAACCCATCAGATTTAATTTCAATATGTTAATTTTAATTCAAATGCTTATGACATGAAAGTACTTAGCAGAAAAACTGTCACTTATAAACACCTCAAAACACAGCTCCCATGTTCCCTAGCATTTATTCCTTACTTTTTAAAAAATAGTCCAGATTTAAATGCCTTACTTTTTAAAAAATAGTCCAGATTTAAATGCTGCCTTACAAATTATTTCCATCTCCCAGCTATCAGATGGTTGGGGGGAAATGAGAATGTGTTGTTGGGGGGAAGGACTGCCAATATACTAGGTGATGCATTCTGGGATATGTACAATTTGCCGCCAAGCAAGTGACCCTGGGCATGTCACACACTCTCAGCCTCAGAGGATGGTAATGTCAACCCCCATTTGAAGAAACATGCCAAGAAAACCCCATGATAAGGTTGCCTTAGGGTCACCATAAGTCAGAAAGGAGTTGAATACACACAAGAACAACAAAAAAGTCTGCAATTGTTTCATAGGTAGTACATGGGAATAGGAGCCAGCATGGTGTAGTGGTTTGAATGTTGGACTACCACTCTGGAGACCTGGGTTTGATTCCCCATTCTGCCATGAAACTCACTGGGTGAACTTGGACAAGTCACACACTCTCAGCCTCAGGGGAAGGCAGTGGCAAACCTCCTCTGAACAAATCTTGCCAAGAAAACCCCAAGAACAATTTGAAGACACACAGCATAACACATATAACCTCCAAGCTAAGGAACTTGGTTCTTCTTTAGATAAAT
>CM034710.1:47858882-47872402 GCA_020142125.1 Phrynosoma platyrhinos
ATTGGGGAAGAGACAGGCAGAGTAATAGATTTTGTGTGAGAGAATATGCTATGTGATATTTATTATGTATCATGTAATAAATACATTTTAAGCAGGCTCTCTCTATTTTATCTCATAGATACAGATAACCCCCAATACTGAAAACAGCAAGAACACTAATAATGGGTAGATAGGTATTTGATGTAATATAGAAAGATGTTTTCCACAAAATAGGTTGCAATGCAAATAATAGAAACTGAAGCTGAAGTCAGGAACACCTTGAATCATGGTGATAAAGCAGTGGTATTCACAATTTAATAAATATGCATAGGACCTCACTGCTAATAAAACACATGTTTTTATTTTTTTAAGTCTTTAAAAACACCACATTTTACCAACTTCACTTTAAGCACATGAAACTAAGTATATGTAAATACATTTAGGCTGTGTGTATGATGCTGTAATTTAAAAGTACAATTTTAATTGAGCTAGTTGTTTATGTCACAACTATTACAGTTAGATTCAGTGATATAGGGGAATTACGATTTATGAGTAACATTAGTACAAAAATTCCTATGAATTCTGTAAGGCAGGGGTAGGCAACCTTTCTCCTTTAAGGGCTGAGGGACTTCAGCTCCCAGAAGCCTCAGCCATGTTGGCCAATAGTCCCATGTTGGCCAATAACTCCTGGGATTCTGGGAGCTGAAGTCCCTTGGCCCTTAAAGGGGAAAGGTTGCCTACCCCTGCTGTAAGGTGTGGTAGTGGAGGTGGTCAATGGTGGGGTGACACCAACCCTAGTGACACCACTCTGGACTGCCACTTATCACTGATACTAATAATAAAAGGCATATCTGTATAGTGATGCTTGAGATATGTCATCTCTGTTATTGTCAGTGTGGTGTATGTAAAGGAATTCAGTGCTGTGTCAGAAAATGTAAAAGTGAAATGTTAGTAAAATTAAAACCATGAGCCTTTCAAGAGCACTTGGGAGATTTCAAAAATAAATCTCTTACTGGCTTTGAGTGGTTCTTTCCATGTTCTAATGATCACAGAATCTATTGGAAGAGATCCCAATCCAAACCACTGCAGGAATCCACAGCTAAAAATCCCTGACAGGTGACATCCAACCTTTGTTTTAACACTTCCAGCAGTTATCCTTGTGTCCTTCATATATATTCCAGATTTTCCAAGAAAGTGTCATTTAATATTTTACATTGATGCTTGATTGAATTAATATTCTTGCAAGTGTAGTCACTCTTTTTAAAAGGACACTAATAAAGTGATTGCTGTTTTGTTTTGGTTTGCTTGACTTGTACATACTATATGCATGAGCACATTAACAATGTAATCCATAGCCCCATACTATGATCACACAGCCATCTCTGCTCACTCTCAATGTGTCAAGTCCATTGAATTTTTCATGTCTTCAGGTGCCTTCTGTATTCTCCACCTTGTACCAAATCAGAAACGTGGAGATAAATGCCTATAGCAGGGGTAGGCAACCTAAGGCCCGGGGGGGGGGCAGATGCAGCCCCCCAAGGCCTTTGGACTGGCCCCAGGCCGGTCCTGCCGCCGCCACTGCCACCACAACCTGCTGCCCGCCATGATGATATTGAATATTGTTGTTATTACTTGTTCTTGGGGTTTTCTTGGCAAAATCTCCACAGGGGGTTTGCCATGGCTTTTCTGGGGCTGAGAGAGTGTGCATGCATATTTTAAATTTTAAAAAAAATATATTTATTTATTTATTTTTGGTGCTTCGGCCTCTCAATTGTCTGAGGGACAGCAACCCGGCCCCTGGCTCAAAAAGGTTGCCTACCCCTGGCCTATAGCTTTAACAGATCCCCGTTTTGTAGCTCCATGAACGAAAACTACCATGGGAGAGCATCCTTCCCATCACCTTGCAGGGACACAGAGCAAGAATCCCCCTAGATGAGATCTTTCCACCAGTACCAGTGGAGAATTCTCTTTTCCTCGTCTTCCTACTTTTGAATGGTTTGAATTGCTTCGCCTCCCCTCTATGCATGCTGGCTAACCATCATGCCAAAGATACTACAAAAGTTCATCTGCTGAAGTTTCTAGTGATAAAAATTAGGCTGATGCTGTCTGAAAATTATACATATACCCTATATGTTACTTCTAAATATCTGAAGTTTATAAATGTGTCTTTGCAAGTTGTATCTTTTATTGTTTTACAGGAGGGCTTTACTGCCTATGTAAAATTTGGAGGTAACCGAATCACCTGTGGTTTTTTTTTTTACTCATGTTGTAAGAGTTGTTCAATGGACACATTAAGGCTACATCCTCATGCTCATTTACATCCAACTTACTTCTGATTAGACATATGTAAGGTTCTACATGCTCTTGTTGTCGTGTGCCTTCAAGTTTTTTTCTGACTTGCAGCAACCCTAAGGCAAACCTTTCACAGGGTTTTCTTAGCAAGATTTGTTCAGAGGTTTGCCATGGCCTTCCCCTAAAGCTAAGAAAGTGTGACTTGCCCAAGGTCACCCAGTGGGTTTCTGTGACAAAGCGAGGATTTGAGTTTCGGTTTCGCAGAGTCCTTGTCCAACACTCAAATCACTACAGCATGCTGGCTCTGTAAATAACTGACATTCATTCAATACTCATTTGTTACTGTACCACTTTCCATACTTGCTGACCTGTGTATTATTTCCTTGTTGCCATACATTTCTGTTATTTGGTGCATACAAGTCATTCCTCATAGTGTAAAAATATGAAATAAATTATTGTAAAATATTCAAAGCTTGGTCTTGCTAATGTTGAAGTAAATGAGCTCACATTGCACATCTGAGATGCATAATTGACTTCATTCTCTTAAGTACAGTCATAACTTTTAGCATTTGGGTAGCTCTTTACCTACATCATCTTAGAATTCTTGCAACAATTTACAACAGAGCTCTGTTATCTACATTTTGAAGACTGGATTTGAGATTTTTTTTAGGGCCATCAAGGAGATTTTATAGCAGAGGAGAAAAATTAATTGGGAACTCTATAGTTTTTATCTTATTTCTTTAAAAATTACACTATTGCTATTGCATGTTTTTATGTACACATACAGACAAGTACTAGGAACAACATATAAATCATAGAATCATAGAGTTGGAAGAGACCACAAGGGCCCATCCAGTCCAACCCCGTGCCATGCTTCTCTATCCTGAAATTGGAATAGGTAAACATAGGGCCTTTGCAGACTGCTAGAAATAGTGCAAATTGAGTCCACTTTAAGGGCTAGGGTTAGGGAATCATGGGAACTATTTTATTGTAGCACCAGAGCTCTCTGACAGAGAAGGCTCAATGTCTCAGAAAAAAACAACACAATTCCCATGATTCCCTAGCACTAACCCTAACCCTTAAAGTGGACTCAATTTGCACTATTTCTGGCAGTCTGCAAAGGCCCATAGTCTCACTGAGGTCTATTTTTTGCTTTATGGGAAGGTGTTGACATCCACAATGCAGGAGCAGGTATGATTTATGGGGCTGGGCACAAGATCAAAGCATTGATAAATTCAATACTACCAGTGCTTTTAGGCAGAATTGCAGGCCAAGAATATGTGCCTGGTTTTGGAATGATAATGACCCTAGACAGCTTTCATATTTTTGGGACTCCATAATTATTGAAAGCACCCTTAAATATGCCCAGATATGGAATGAGGATACCTAAACTGCATATATCATTCACATATACATCTATCACTTGATTTATTACTGTTTCAGCTTTCTATTGCATTCTGAATCCTGACAGATCAGAGCCAGGTCTATCTAGCCCAGCAGTTCATTTCCAGCAATGGAGAGCTAGTTGCTTCTGGGAAACCTGTTCCCCTGTACCCTTCAACCTGCTATTCAGAGGCATACTGGCCATGAAATTGCCTTTATTTATTTATTTATTTATGTAATTGCCATTGGGAAGACTAATGTTAAAATTTGGAAAACCTTCCCAGAATCCACTGGGCACCATGGCCACCACCAATAGGCCAACATTTCATTTGACTTTTTAAAATGCAGTCTGACATGTTTCATGAAGAAAAATGAAATGCATACTAAAATACTAAAATTTTATTGTCTCATATATATAAAAAAAACCCATACATTGTGATACTTGACTAACAGAAGTTAAAAAAGCATATTTTGAAAATATTTAGTTCCACATAAATTCAACATTCTCAGTGTATAATATATTATCTAAGTGGTAGAACTCTTTAGAAAGCAGTCACACTCTAAAGTAATCTAAAATCCCACATTCTCCAAGCCTAAATTATGTGTCCCTGATTGGAAAGGAAGGCAAATGACCAGCCTTTGGTCTATGCATCATAGGCCTCTATGATAGCAAAAACTGGGAACCTCTTCCCCACTGTCCTGGGTCTTTATTAGTTGAAAAGCATTCTCAGTTTTATGCATGGCAATAGGAAGCAATGGAGTTCCATATTACTGAAGGGTACAGTCGTGGGTCTTTTGCAATGACTATAAAGGGCCAAGATGTATCGTATTCATTGTTTGAGTTATTACTCAGTCTGCATTAGTAGGCACAGGAAAGGGTAAGAACCAGTTTAGCATTCTAAAGCCCTCTTCTTAACTCTTGGGGGAAAATTACTCTGCCATCCCTTGTGCTTTTAAGTCTGTTTGTCACAAAGGAATTGATTGACTGATGGGGGGAGTTTCTAAGTAAGCTGAATTCTGAAACAGACACCATTTTACATGATCACACAAGGATTCACCTTTGTCATGGTGGTGCTCAATGTGAGGTGCTATTATCTGCAATCAAAAGCAAACTGGTTTGATCATGAGGTATTGAGAAAATAGGCACTTGCTAAAGCACAAAGAAGCTCTGTTACCTATATGGAGGGAGACTTTGAAATGTTTAAGAACTTGTTAATAGTTACAGAACCTTATTTCAGTGCTTACCATCTAGAAAACCCCCCCCCCATTCCAGAATGTACTAGTAATTTATTTTAAAATCTGTATTGGAGAAACATTTATATATAATACAGGACAATAAATATTTACAAATCAGTTCAGCACAATTTGTACATTTTTAATCTGTGTACATAAGGTTTTCTGCATTTACAGAATTTTCAAAAATATAGTAACATCTAACTCATCAACTATACAAAAAGGTAAATGGGGGAGGGGAAACCATATTTATTATATACAAATAAGCATACATTTAATTATTGAAAGAACGGAAGAAAGTCACCTGGAACCAGTGCTGCTGATGTTATGTTGTTCAGATTTCAGCAGTCCTTATCATATATTGCCCTAGAGAACAAGAAAAGTCCATCTCATAATTCAGAAGTACTTTGACAAAGTTTTGGAACAGAGCTTGCTTATGAAAGGAAGGATGTACAATGTACAATAAAACTCTTAGATGTTACATGGGACAGCTCAGAATAACCTTCAACATCTTGGTCAACACTGTGTGTTGAGAAAAAGAAAGAAAGAAAGAATGCAAACAAGGGCCTGCATTATGTTTACTATAATGAATGATTTATTAAAAGATTCTGTTATCGTAGATTTTTGAGCTACCGATTATTATTCAAGTGCTTTCACTTTTTATAGCCTTCTGGGTATAATTGACCTATGATACCATACGTATATGGGTCCATATAACTATATCTAAGGGCTCTTCTGCACAAGCCCTGTTCTCGCAACAGTCATGCAGGTACTAATAAAATGGGAATACACAGCTTTCCAGGCATCATCACTACACTTCTCTCAATTCCACAGTGCCTCCATCATGCTCTTTCTGACTTCTTCCCTTAAATCCACCTCCCTGCCTTATGCCCTACCCAGCCTTTAAGTGTTTTGTTTTGCTTTCCCCCTTTTTTTCTTTGCAGTTCCAGAGCTCTGCTGCCACAATTTGTCTTTAAAAGTAAAAGAAAGAAAGAAAGAAAGAAAGAAAGAAAGAAAGAAAGAAAGAAAGAAAGAAAGAAAGAAAGAAAATCAGTGCTTTGGAGTAGTGAAGGGGATGGGGGTCAGGACACAGACCACGTTTGGCAATCGTGCAACTGTCCCAGGAGCAACATTTTGCACGTTGGGACTTTTGTGATTGTCAGGTAATTCACAGTTTCCCCCATCAATGAATAGGGACAGATTGGGGACAGGGCAGGTATGGACTGGAGGCATCATGCGATGAGTATTGCCAAAGCTGTGTGCAGTAATGTCCTTTGTTACCAAGACTTAAGTATAGGGTTACAGAGGGGGAAATATTAAAAAGTTAACATACATTTATCTTATCCAATATGAGCATGCAAATCGGAAGTTTTCTAAATTCACTCATGGTCCTATTTGATTGATTTTTAGAAAGTTAAGATGGGTCAGTTTAATACAAAGCTAAGAAAATCCACTTACTTACTGAAAGTATTGTCTGTCAAACCATGGTTGAGAGGCCTAATATATGAGAAGGTTTGCTCTGATAGAAAAGGGAGGGAAAGTTACGCAAAGTCAACATGACTTCTTATTAAAAATAATCTGGGTCCTACTGACAGTTGCAATTTATTTTCTTCCCATACTTTTTCATATTCATATTGGTATTTCCCTTACTCACTAAATAACATTGCCCTGCAATTTTACAGAAATGTGATCTGAGACACAACTTTCTGCAAAGTTTTTCCAACATTCCTTAGAAGAAGAAATAAAATCCAATTCATTCATTCATTCGTTTGTTTCCTTATTTATAGCCTGCCTTTCCCCCATCATGGGATTCAAATGTCCCCATTATCCTCTTGGGTTTCAAACCTGTGACCCCTCACGTTAAAGAAGTGAAGTCCAGTTTTACACCCCCTACTTATCTTCACAAATCTTTTTGTAGACATCCCCTTTCTAAGGTCAGAGCTCCAATGTCAGAAGAAGGAAATGGGCAGACTGGGGGCACTTCACAGACAGGACTGCTGAGGCTGTGGATACTATATATTCTAAGCTTTTCCAGCCCTGTGTCAAATGTCCAACAGATGGAAGATTTTTTAAACCATCTTGAGCACTATTCTGCCTTCTTATTGCTCTCTTTAAAAACAAAACAAATACCTTCCTGATTCAAAAATACCTTCCTGGTTCAAAAAAGGCCTCTTCTAGACCTAAAATGCCCCAAGTGGACCTGCAACTATAAGACAAAATTGTCTGCCACAGTCCCAGAGAGTGTGTGGGATCATTTAAGGCAAAAACACAAAATCAAAATAAAGGAATTGGGGCAGGCATGAAGCATTGGAATACAGTCCTCCAAGGTTCTGTGGACCTTGCAGCCTCTTGGCCCTTGACAATTGCCCATCCCTGATCTAAGCTGAGCCGAAGTGTGGGATTTCTCTTCTCTCTTGCATTACTAGTGAGCCTTCCAGATGAGAGGAAAGATAAGTATCTTAATGCCCTAAACAGCAACTGATTGATGCAACAGCAGAATGTTAACTGTGAACAATCTTTATATATTTACTTAACAATGGTACTTACAGCTAGGATATATTCTCCACTGGGTTTTGACCTGGGATTCTTCTCTGAGAGAGAAGGTGATCTACATTCTGATGAAAGCTTTGATCCTTCATCCACAAATGTCTTGGCAAGGACTGGAGAGAACTCAGAGAGGACAGAGCTGCTGAAACTGCTTGTGCTCTCCCTTGACGTGTCCTGGGATGACTCAGAACTCTCTGGAACAACAGGAATCAGTGTTCATTTACATTAATGGATATAGTCACAGCCTATTATTCAAAAGGGATTCTAATAGCACATCTAAAAGACAACCCATGATGGTTCTCTGTATACTGCACGCACCAAGCTGCTAACATTCCAACACTATATAGGACATTCCTAGGCCAATGGTTCAGCATGTGCACCATCACCAACCTCTGGCCAAGTGTAAGAGAATAACAGAGAAATCAGGAAAACTGCCAAGAGGCCTTTGTACACGAACAGGCCACAGCAGTCAAGTGTTGCTTCCTGATGCCGATCAAGGAGTCCTCCAGACCTTTGGGGCTACAACTCTCATCAGGCCCACCCAATATGATCACTAGAAATGAACTGTGGGAGTTACAGTTTGACTCTATACTCATTCCTGCTACAAAGGCTTCCAGGACAGTACTCTTTGCTGGCTTGAGCAACCAGGTGCCCTCACTGGTCCTTCTTAATTGTAGCCTATTTTTGCCTTGCTCCACCCTCAACTCAACTGGAAATTTAGTACTAGACAGAGTAATCAGATCTTGGGAAAGTTTTGTTTTAGTCAAGAGCAAGTTACTAGCTCTCAAGGACATGAAGATAAGCTATGGGCTATGAGTATTAGAAGGCACAGCTGAATAAAACTTCTAGTAATCAAGGTTCAGTGTCCTGCATAATCCCATTTTTCAACCAATATGATCAATATGTAGTATGCATTTTCCTTAACTCACACAGTTTGTATACAGCATTCAGATTTTCTCTTTGCAGGTTTTTTTTAATTTCTAGTGCTCCTAATACACAGTCCTGTATATATTCCTTTTGCTACAAAGCCAGCAATATCTTACTAGACTGTTTTTATTAATTTGTCTCCTATCAATGGGATAACACAGAGAAAATATGGAAAAGGAACTCTGTTACAATCGCAAGCACTAAATGGCCTGGAATCTACAAGTAATTTTTAAACGTTTCTTCTAAGAGCACTGTAGCCATTGACTGCTTTTGTTCTATGAGATTCCCATTCCCATTCTCTATTCCTGTCAGTAATGTAACAGCAGATAGTCACTCGACAAGAAAAATCCTGAAGGGCATTTGTACAGACAGAGAAATGTGGCTAGATCTGTATGTCAGGATGCTCCTGGCATCTGCTGTCTGCCTCTCGTTCCTGAAGTTGGCACTGACAGGAAGGTACAAGAACAGTAGCAATGGTGCTGCAGTCATTGGAAGGAACATTAGAAAGTCATGAAGCATCAGTGCAGCAGCAGGTAAAAAACAATACCAATGGTAGAAGTGCCTCAGGCACAGCTGTGGGAGGAGCAGTACTGACAACATAGCTTGAACTATCATAATAATCAGTGGATTGAGCACCATTACTGGTATTCCAGATAGGCTGCACACCACCACCGTAATTTCCTAGAATATCCTCTGAACATTAGCAACAAACAAATGTATGCCAGAGCCTAAGGCAGGTGTCCACAGCTGGCCTTGCCAGGGTGCTTGGGCCCTGGTAGTTGCCTAATGATGCTGTGTGATGGCATCGGGACACACAGAAGTTACAGATGCAAACGTCTGGGTGTTCCTGCCTCTGCCTCAACTAGGAGGCAGGAGAAGCCCTGGTGGCACAGTGGTTAAATGCCTGTACTGCAGCCACTCACTCATAAACCACAAGGTTGCGAGTTCAATACCAGACAGGGCTCAGGCTAGACTCAGGCCTGCATCCTTCCGAGGTTGCTAAAATGAGGACCCAACTGTTGGGGGGCAATGAGCTTACAGTTGTAAACCTCTTAGACACCCCATAGCGCGGTATGAGTGGTATATAAATGAAGCTGCTTTGCTATTAATTTAGAAATTTAAAAAATGGGAAATATTTCAAACTGCAAAGTCAGCAGTAGTCCTCAAGGTTTTCAAATTGAGTTCTGTGGAGCACTGGGTTTCCTAGCAGGGGCCCCTCATTAGTTAACAGCAGGAAACTTCTATTAACATCTACTTCTCCATAATTAATCCCCACTTGTTATTCCACTTGCTATTTTTATTAGGCTACTGGAGAATGTGCGGAGATTCTAGATCAGGGGTAGGCAACCTTTCCCCTTCAAGGGCCGAGGGACTTCAGCTCCCAGAATCCTAGGAGCTATTGGCCAACATGGCTGAGGCTTCTGGGAGCTGAAGTCCCTCAGCCCTTAAAGGGGAAAGGTTGCCTACCCCTGTTCTAGATCATACTCTTCAAGAAGAGCAGTAATGAGATCCAACGGATTGGATTTGTGATCCAAATTAACTGAGTATATACTAGATATACTCAGAATCTTCTACAATGTGCTAGGGTTCCATAGCAGATGGTGGACTTCCTCTTCAGACTTCCTCTGATATGATAAGGATTCCTCCAGAGACAGTTTAAAAATTGGTGGACTAGTGCAGCATGTAATGCAATTATATGAAGGGGACAAATCAATTATACCTTTTCTCTTTACCATGTCATTGCTGTGTGTTTTGAAAACTTCTGCTATCACATCCTTAGAGTATATCACATGTATATCACATCTATACAAAGTTGTAACTGTTCAGAGCGAGACTTTTAAAACTCAAAATGCAATTGGTCAGAATGTCCAATGATAAACCTGAGGACACGTATCCCAAAACACTGCCATAGTATTACATATTGGATCTTCTCTGTTCAGGGGATTGAGTTAATATGACTGGGAATCCTTACTGGTCTTCCTTAATCCAGAAGTTGTAATGTACTCACCCACTGAGGGCTGACTTCCAACTTCCTGTTCCAACTCATCTTCTTCAATACAGGTTCTGACATCATATGACCAATGGTTGATGGGTGGCCCAACTAAAGCAAGAGGAGATGGGGTAGAATACACATGCAGGTTTAGCGAACCCAGTATGGAAGAGGAGGACTGGCTGCTGGAGGAAGACGTACTGCTGTTTGAGATTGTGGAATGAGGTCTCTTAAACGGTGTAGAGTGGTCAAATGAAGAAACAGCTATTGAGGCACGAGTCCTTGACTCTGGTCAAACAAAGAAAAATATCTCTTGTCAATTCTTGGAACAAAGAACAAAGTAAATGAAAAAGATACTTGAAGAAAAAGTATGGCTACAGCCACAACTCAGTGCTAGAGCACAATGCTTTGCATGCAGAAGTTCCAGCTTCAGTCCTTGTCATCTCCCCTTGAAAGGAGCTCAAACAACAAAGAGAAACCCTGGATCGCATATGGTGCCAGAGTTGGAGGGACCAATGATCTTCATGTACTATAGCATCATCACAATTACTATTTAACTGGTCTGCTATGGAGAAAAATACAATGCATGTTGTCCACTATTCAGGGATCATGTGATAATTACACCTCATGATGGCTGCTGGATCATGGATGTGCATCAGGATGACTGAAAAGCTAATTCTGGGTTGATGAATAGT
This sequence comes from Phrynosoma platyrhinos, assembly GCA_020142125.1. Classification (NCBI taxonomy): domain Eukaryota; kingdom Metazoa; phylum Chordata; class Lepidosauria; order Squamata; family Phrynosomatidae; genus Phrynosoma; species Phrynosoma platyrhinos. The sequence goes on from CM034710.1 coordinate 47,869,929, forward strand.
TGCTTACAAAAAGTGTAAAAAAATTCTATTTGAAAATACACAAAGTAGTGTTTACAATAAAGGTTTATCATGAAAATGGAAGTATGAACACTGCAAGCTCAATCTCTGCACACCATCACTCTCCATCATCTGAGGAGAGGATGAAGAAGAAGAAAAAAAGTCTACAGCAGAGACAAGAAGTGCTTGAGACAAGAGACCAAGGGCAGAGAAAGGTTGGTGGCTCATGTGACACTCCATGGGAGACTGAATACTTTGGGTTTTAGTCTGAGCTGTAAATGAGCTATCCAAGGTACTGCACCTATTTGGGGAAAGGGTAATTCTTGGATAGTTCTTTAAAAGTCTGGACTCAAATGCAGTGTAGATTCACTACTGCACTGACAGGGAAGCCACCATGAGCTTCGTGTGCTTTGCACACAAAGGACTGAGATCCAGCCCCCTATTGTCCGGAAAGGGCTAGAGAAATTCCTTGGTTTGAAAACATAGATAGGGGTTGCCAAGTCTCCAAAAAAATGAGAGAAAGTGCCAAACCATACCTGCTCCCTTCATGATGAAGTCTATAGCTCGATCACTTATAGCTGCATCACTGGGCTTGATATCCATAAATGGTTTATTCCCTATGCCCATAGACACCATTTCTTGCATTCGGAGTTCTAGAAACAAGTAACCAAAATAATGGAAGAAGCAATAATTAAATTGTTTCTTATAAAGAACTGGAAATACTCTACATTACAGAAACCAAAAATCATAGCTCAGGGCCAAGGGTAATAATGCACACAAGGCAAATTAGAACCAAAGGAGGAAAGCATCACAACTCTCATTCCAGTTGTGAACACTGATGTCTATTTAGGTTTTAATGCTTTTGTTTTAGATATAAATACTTCCAGAATGAGAATCATTTTTATATAATAAACTATGGCACAAACGCACAATTTTGTGGAGCATTTGTTTTGCTTTTTGTTTTGTTTTCTAATGAAAACAAATTTGCCATGTGTGTACCTTCTAGTTAGAGATGGGGGGAGCTCAGCTGCGTAGAAGTTTTGAAAACAGCATACAAAATGAGGCTGAAATCCAACATCACATGAACAGACATCTAGTTACACAAGAGGAATTTTTCCTTCCACCTGCAGCCCCTTGACACACCCAATAACCTCTCTTTGGAGCAGATTTGGAGGGCAAATGGGGCTGGAGCTTGGAAATGTACTTTTAAGAAGACACCCATAACTGAAATAACGACATGCCAAAACCATCCATAACCAAACAGTAATAGGCAGATACTCTGGACAGCAGAATCATTCTTTCACCATTCTGAGGACAGATACGGTTCTGCCAGTGACTAGAAAACACTGTAAGGTAAATGGAGGGTGGAGAACAAACACTCTTGAACAGGATACAACAGGATTCATAGTGTGACACATGACAACCTCTTCATTGAGTATGGACAGGAGGAGAAGGAACACTCAGAGGTCCCACATGCTGCTCTCCCTCAGAATGGGAAGACATTCCAACACAAGATACATAAAAGAAGGAGCCTCCCCATCATCCCAGGTGAGTAACTGTCTTGAAATGAGACTGCACATCCGGTTGCAAAACCTGCCTTCCAAAGGCAGTGGCTAATGCACAAAGATTGGCCCTGTAAATTTCTCACAAAGACAGAAGGTGCGTCATCAGTGACATTTTACAGGAGGCTTCCAGTGAAGCATTCATGCCAAAAGTCCCTGAAGTTGCAGCCCCTCTTCCTGAAAACGCTGCTATGTCCTTAGCAAGTTGGTAGATGTTGGGCTTGGAAGGCTATACTTCTACACTGTTGAATCTATCTGCTACAAATGGGCAAAGAAACTGTTTTTTTCTCATCAAGTCAGATGAAAAGATGTAACAAACGAATCAGGTCATTTATCCTGCATCATCCTGTTAAGATGGAGTTGCAGTGTGTTACAAATCCCCAACCAATGCTACACTTGTTACTTGAGATGAACAGAATTGAGACAAAAGTTCATACTATTTATGAAAAACAGAATTTACTTTTTGGCAAAAAGTATGGGTCTGTGCATAAAACTATGTCATCCTTCTGAAAGGTATGGAGACCTGATTATATGGAAAGATCTCTCATTGCCAGTATCCCCCGAACTGAAGTCACAGCTTTATATGCACAAAAAATAAACTTGTAAGAAAGGCACTTCATTGCAACTCTCTGCAAAGGTGGCCTTGGTTAAAGCATTTTGTAAACAACCCATTAAGAAAATCTATGAACTGCTGAACTGTGTATGATGGTAACTGCTTGGGGAAAAAATGCTGTGTGAGGATGTTGTGAGAAAGGAGCTCCCCTGCTAGTATTGAGCATGATGGACAAAGCAGCTGCCTGACTTTTCCATGTGTTAGATCAGCTAGGTTCAGCCACACCTGAAAAGTTTGAGAAAGTGGCACCATAGAAACTACCGTATTTTTCACCATATAAGACACACTTTTTCTTCCCCAAA
>CM034710.1:47882169-47894685 GCA_020142125.1 Phrynosoma platyrhinos
TTGTGGCTCAGAGGAAATCGAAACTATCAGCCATGTTCTTTTTTGTTGTTCTTTATATGCAGAAATACGTGCCTCTTATATAACCCCAATTGTTCTCCAGTTTCCAGGCAGACAGGAGAAATTTTATCTTGATTATATTCTTGCAGACTGTAGTGAGTGTATAACCCAAACAGCTGCTAAATGCTTTGCAGCTGCTATTATTAGTCATAAAAAGTTTTTAAAGCAAACGTACTAATTGATTCTGACATTTTACGGTTCTAAATAGATTATATGATATTTGTCTTATTTAAATATATATTATGTAAATCTGTATAAACTGATTGATTATTCTAATATATGTTTTTGGAATGCTCTAAGAGATAGGTGTCGACTTCCCCTGTTGAAAATATACACAACTTATCTCTTGCATAATTACAAGGTTAATGTAATTTTGTATTAATAATGCGGTGTATACACATGCACATACTGTTGAATGTTTGACTATTGTGTTTTTTATGTGCTGGCTGTCTGCTGTAATAATAAATTTGGATTTGGATTTGGAAACTCATAAACATTTGCAATCTGAATTCTTCAGCATTTGCTTGATTTTGTTTTAGTTAACTGTATGGTTACAATTTTATTAATGCTTCCTAAGAAAATATCAAGGTCTAACAGCCAGAACAGAACCCTTTACTCCCTTGGCTAGACACACTGGGTATGACCAAAACAACCCAAGTACTTCAAAATACATCAATTCTATTTTATGTATTTATTTATTTAAGGGATTTATATCTGCCTTTCTCCCAAAATGGGATTCAAGGTGGCTATATCTCTATGGGATTGGGGAAGCATGGTTCCTTGTATATACAAACAACTATACTTGAAGGCTTATATCTCACCTATCTTCTCAAAATGTTGTATAAGTTGTATTCTGCTCAGATTTAGACATGCTAGATTCAGATGCATCATATGCCATCACCATAAATGCTCAGTCTTAAAAGACAGAATGCAAAGGGATCTTGTAGCGCCTTTGGGACTAACTGAAAAAGAGTATTTGGTAGCATGAGCTTTTGTAGACGTGAGTCTACTTCCTCAGTCTCTATGCATCTGAGGAAGTAGACTCAAGTCTACAAAAGCTCATGCTACCAAATACTCTCTTTCAGTTAGGGCTGAAAAGACTGCCAGAAAAAATCCAGGTTGAGACCACTTTAACTGCCCTGGCTCAGTGCTAGGGAACAATAGGAACTATAGTTTATTGTGGCATTTGAGCTCTCTGACAGAGAAAGCTCAATGTCTCAGAAAAAAAACTACAGTTCCCATGACTCCCTAGCATTGAGCCAGGACAGTTAAAGAAAGTGTTCTCCAGATGGATTATTTCTGGCTTTTGTCTCAAAGGTGCTGCAAGATCCCTTTTTTTAATTTTCCAGATTAACACATCTGTATCTTTGAATTATAAAATAAATTACCTTAAATGACTGCTTGTACATGTAAATGTCATATCCCCCATCAATCTTTTTTGTCTTACTGAACAAGATGAGATCTTCAAAAAGGAAGACATGCCTCAAATACTTCTTTCTGCCACAGTAAACAATAAACTCATCTTGACATCTCAGTTGCCCTTGTTCTTTCAGATTAACCTGATTAGAGAAAAAGAGGATCCCACCCCAAAATAAGAGGGTAGGTTATTTTTATTAAGTCTGAGAAAAGGTTGGGCTATTCACTTTAACAATATTAATGAAATAAAAATTCCTAAAAATTAGATACATTAAAATATTATTATGTATTAAAATAATATATGAACAAAAAAAATTGAGGGTATTAGCAGAGATTAATATAACAAGAGTAAATGACAGAATTTGCCCTTCGATAACTTAAAATCAGCTGCCCACGAGAAAACCCTTCTTTGTGGGTATGTATACACAGTAAATGAATATCACATGTCTACCAAAAGGTCTAATTTTTCTACTCAACCTATATCCCAGTATCCCAATTTCCATGAGAGTGCCACTTTTCACAATTTATATAGCTTCACAAGAAAAATCCTACTGATCATCTCTGGAGCACAACCCTTTCAAACCTTGCCATCAGCAGCAACATTCTCACCAAGTTCCTGAGCAAAAGATGCCCACTCTCACCCTTAAAGACTGATAACAAAATAACAAAACACTTTATGGGTTGCCCTGTTACTTGGCATTATGATTTGAAGCACCATTTTAAAAAATCAGTGTTTATGTAGCTCTTGTTAATTACACTAAAAATTAAAATCTTGTGCCATTAACCCCAAACATTACCCTCAAGAAGGTACAGATAAAGAGGAAATATAGGTTGATCCTGGGCTGCCCTGGGCTGAAAATGCGCCCCTTCCACATTCTTCAAGCTTGAAAGATGACCCCACCCAGAATAAAATCTCTATCTACTTCGGCACTTACTGAAGAATTATATTCAGAAGTTTCGAAGCTTTTTTTATCCCCTCTGTACCTTCTTAGGCCAAATCTTGATGATTTTTTAAATATTTCTTTTTAAACTTTAATCTTACAGGAAAAAATCTTGCAAGAATACTCTTGTTTACAAAAATACGTAAAACCCACCAAATCTATATTAACACCACCAGAATGAAAAACTCTTCATGTGCAAATTGTGTCATTAAAGATGTTTAAGAAATGGAATATTAAGGTGAGTGTAAGCAGCTTGGTGTCCTTATTAACGTGAATGTAAACAGCTTGGCCAACTGTATTTCCCAGTACTTTCCACTGTATGCCACTTGCTTTCAACCTCCAACAATTAATTGGTCTCCTTTAAGTAGTGCGTACAGTGGTGATCCTGAGCACATGTAAGTAATTCCATGCTTTCTTCCTTGTCCAGAGAGTGTTTCTGCCGTCCAATTAGCAACTAATTAGTTGGCAATTCTGCTGCTTAGTTTCCTCTGCCTCAGAGCTGAAGCAGAGGCAGCTATCCGGCTAAGATCTCCATCCCACCTTCCTTTTCTCTTTATCCACAGACCAGCAGGCAGGGACAGGGTACATGAATGCGACAACTGTAAGGTGATATGACTTACAGGAAACTGGTCTACCCTACTATCTCTTCATCGATCATCATCATCATCACGTACATGCTTCTATTCATTATGATCTTTTTTCTGGGGTGGGGGATGATTTCAATACAATCTCCATGCAATACTTAAGAAAGATCCCCAGGGATCTAGACAAAGCCAGGATAATCTTCAAAGAGCAGCCCAAGGAGAAACCAAGGCTCTTTCACCTTCTTCAGATACAGAAGACCCTTATAGTCCCATATTTTCCACATCAAAGAAGACAGAGCTTGCAGAATCAGTGAATGATCTCTAAGTCAGCGCAGCCAGCTCCTACAATTCAGTGTGGAAACCACAGTAGCAGACTTTGTCAGACAATGTAGGGCTTCCGGTGGCCTCAGCTTTTTATGAGATAACATCATTCCAGAGCTGAGTCTGCAAAACCTACTGGAAGGTATCTAGTGTCCTGACTCCTGCTTAGAAAAATCTGCCTGGGCTTGACTTTGCTCTATTCATGGGTTTTTGTGGGCTTTTTGGACTGTGAGGCTGTCTTCTAGAAGAATTTCTTCCTGATGTTTCAGCTGCATCTGTGGCTGGCATCTTCAGAGAATGGTGGCATGGAAATGAGTAGGGTTTATACTGTGTGACCCTTGGTTGAGAGGATGTAACTTGCATGTTAATCTGTGTATTGTTCTGTTGTTGAATGGCAAGGCCTCAGGGTGGGAGGATATGCGAGAAGGATTAGTGTCTATTTAATTAGTGGTCCATTTTCTGCTGGGAAAACCACAACCCCTGGGTGGTGTTCATTTGCATGTGCTGAGTCGTGATTTTGCTGTTTTTCAGGACTGGTAGACAAACTTTGTTTATTTTCAGAGTTTCTTCCTTCCTGTTGAAGCTGTCCAGCTGTTTGTGGACTTCAATAGCTTCCCTGTCCATTCTGTCCTGGTACTTTTTAGCATGGTCCAGAATTTCAGTGTTTTCAAATAGCATTTTATGCCCAGGTTGGTTTATAACGTGTTCTGCTACTACTGATTTTTCTGGCTGGCCCAGTCTGCAGTGTCTTTCGTGTTCCTTGATTCATGTTTGAACACTGCGTTTTGTGCTCCTTACATAGATTTGTCTGCAGCTGCACAGCATGCAGTAAACTCCTGCAGCCGTAAGAGGGTCTCTCCTGTCCTTCGCTGAGTGCAGCATTTCCTGGATTTTCTTGGTTGGTTTGTAGGCCATTTGGAAGTTGTGTTTTCTCATCAGTTTCCCTATTCTTTATGGGTTGCCCTGCAACTCGTTTGATGTATGGTAAAAATATCTTCCCTTTGGGTAGTTGCTTTTCTTCACTCCTATGGCCTTTTCTGATCTGGCAGCCCTTCTGAAGTCTGAGTTGGAGTAAGTAACCATTAGCCTGTAAAGCCCAGTTTAGGTGCTTCAATTTGTCTTCCAGAAAGTGGGGTTCACAGATTTATTGTGCTTCTTTTTTTGTCCTAGGTGATGATTGGAGTTCTTGTGTAGGTATCTGTCTGAGTGTGAAGGTTTTCTGTATACTGTGCGGCCCAATCATTGGTTTGGTTTGCAGATGACCAGGACATCTAAGAATGGCAATGTTCCTTCCTTTTCTTTTTCTATTGTGAATTGGATGTTCGGGTGGATGTTGTTCAGATGGTTCAAAAACATGGTCAAATCTTCTTCTCCATGGCTCCAAATGGTGAAAGTGTCGTCCACATATCGGAACCATGTTGTGGGCTTTTTTGGTGCTGTTTCCAGGGCTTACTTTTCAAAGTGTTCCATGTAAAGGTTTGCTATCATGGGGCTCAGAGTGCTTCCCATGGCTACCCCATCTCTCTGCTCATAGAATCCATTGTCCCATTGAAAGTAGCTTGTGGTGAGGCAGTGTTCAAACAGGGCTGTGATATCTTCCAGAAAAAATGGTTGGATGAGTACCATAGTGCCCTATCAATTTTTACCTCGCTTTATTTGACTTGAAAACGGTACCTTAATAGCAACAAGTGTTTCTGATCAAGCTGTTTCTGACCAATACATGTGCAGCATGGTAGGCCAGTCCTCAGTTCCATAACAGGCACGGGCAATGTTTTGTGGGGTGGGAGCTGCACTGACCCCTGATGTATGAATGGGCAGGCTAAGTGAGGTGACAGTGAGAGTCGTTTTCTCTCTTCCACACACACTCACTCTCTTACTCACTTATTTGGCCAAGAGACTTCCAGCTGCTGATTCCTATCTAATAATACCTAAGATAGGCATTATTTATATGGATACTGCAGATATGGGGCTGAGAAAGAGTGGGTTGCCTAATACCAGCCAAATGAGTGAGGCAAGATTTGAATTGGAGTCTTTCTGACTTATAGATCTGCACTATGCTGCACTAGGCAAGTATAACAAAAAACCAAATTTTGTTAGAAACACACAATGAGAAGTTGGAAGATGGCCGCACTTACATCACATCCTCTGATGGCATCCATTGCAAGCAAATCATTTCCATGCCGAAGCTGAAACTTGACCATTTCTTCAGCTGCACAGAGAGCATCAAGCTCTTGCTCTTGTCCTGCTGAACATTCCTTGATCAGATCTTTCAAAAGGAGTGCATATTTGCTCATTCTTTGTATAGGTTTCAGCAGGTAAGAAGCCAAATTCATTTTATCTCCTAACTCTTGCTGCTTATTCTGTGGGAATATCAGAGATACACATAACCATTAGGTATCAAAGCAGCACAACACATCAACAAACTTCTAGAGACACTTAAAGACAGATAAAACATTGAATTATAGTTACTTTAAAGAACGCATTTCCATGGCTTATAAGCAAAGTGTCTGACTGGGGCTTGTTCTTGCTATATAACGCGTACATCCCAAACTCTTCTTCCTGAAATAAAGAAGAATATAGGCTTCAAATTTAATTTGTTAGTTAATGACGATGATACTGAAACATATTTTTGACTCAGAGAGTGTTATGGATATCTTGGTTTTCTTATTTATATGGAGTTGCAGGCTAAACTGGCAATAAAATTTTTTATCTGAAGCTACAGATTAAAGTATTCAAAGTAATGGAAGCTAAATAACTTTTTTCAAAGTACAATGATCTAGATAAAGTGCTTACAGTGGCCAAATGCAAATAAACAGTGAAACTACACAATAACAGCCAAATTCAGCGAAAAACTAAATGAATGGTATTTCTCAAAACAGATATCCTTTTATCTAGACTGGACAAATACAAATCTGGATAATAAAGCCCGGAAAACTGTCTTCTTTTACAATTGTATTCCTTACATTTTTATGACTGAGTAAAATGTCAGTACACTTGTCCCTCCTGGTCCACAGGCTTGCTGTCCGTGGTTTTGATCCTTCATGGATGGCAAGCGAAGAGGGACAAAATGGCATGTGTGCACATGAGCGCACCGCTATTAAAATAAATGGGGTTTGAATATCCACGTTTTCCCCATTCACGGGGAGGTCTAGAACGGATCTTCCGCGAATGGGGAGGAACTACTGTACTCCAATGGACAGACTATGGAGAAATATATATAGTTGTTTTATAGTGAAAATAAATAAATGAACAAATAAGATTAATGCTTCTTGAATTTGTAGATTGGCACATTTAGTTTCATTCCTGTACGTTATGGCTACCTTTGGTTTGTGTTCCTGTTTTGTAACATGAAGAATTTGACAGAATCTGGACTAATTTGATAAGAGTGGCCTGATAGAATAGACATATTCCAGTTCTGTAAAGTTTTGTTTTCAGAAAGAAGTTAACAGTGCATAACTGGGGTAGTGGATGGGGTATTACACTTCCAGTCGCTGTCTCTTGACTTCACCTAAATTTTGAGGTTACTGAGAAGAGGAAACTGAGAACATTAGCCTTCACACTTTAGTTGTAACTACCAGTTCTGATGAACAATAGTATTTTATGTGTTGGATGAAATAGAGAAATATATTTATAGTTGTTTTATAGTGTTTAGCTATTATCTCACAGAGGACTGGCTTACTGAATTGAAAGGAGTGGCAGAATCTGACATCTACAGAGATATAGAAGGGAATCCAATATGAAGCAACATTTAACAATGTTTAAATTCTACAGGGATGCTCTTCAGGTTGTATTTGGGCATGATGGTTAGTTTAGTGTTCTTCTTTAACTTTATTCTCATTGTTTATATTAGCAGTTTGTGGTCTGTACCACATTCTGTTCCTAACTTTTGCAAAGAGAATGGTGCTTCTCCATCTGCTACTTACAATTATGTAGTCTATCAGGTGATGCCCATATACAGAATCACCTCTTTGATAGCCTGATGAACAAACTGTTGGCCTTGCATATTCAGTTAGTCATTCTCCTGCTTAATTTATTGATTGTAGGCCAAATTCTCCTACAATGTTTGGTTCTGCTCTGTTTCCTGCTTTGCAATCCAATTGCCTTTGATTATCAAGTTCAACATGTCCTGTTTTGATGTATGATCGATTTCCTCTTGGACTCCAGCACATAATCTTTTATTTTTTTTCTTCTTCTGCCTCTGTAGCTGATGCACAATCTTGGTTATATTTTTGAGGTTTCCCTGAAGTCTTATGGATATTATTTGGTCAGACTTTGCTTCTGCTACATCCTGCCTCACTATTATTGCCATCCTATTTGATTTTCAGATTTTCATTTCCTGAGTAAAACATTGTGTAATTATCTAACACAAAATGTCCCATTCCTGTCCACTTTAGCTCACTCACCCCAAGTATTAAAACGTTTATACGTTCCATTTCTTCTTTTACTATGTCTAGTTTCCCTGATTCATGCTTCTCACATGCCATGTTCCTATAATATGTGTTCTGCAGCTTTGAATTTTCCTTTCACCTCTGCTTGCTGACTGCCATTCAACTTGGGTGTTTCATCTTCTGGCATTATCTATTGTTTCAATTTGGATTGTGTCATCATAATGTTTTAGTGATAGAAGACATTCAAAAGGGGTTTACTGTGCCTCCTTCTATGCAGTACCATCAAGTGTTAGCTTAGGTGCCACTGCTGTTGTCTTGGATAAATCCTCCGCCAGTGTCACATCCCACTACTGCTGCTGCCCAGTAGCTGTTTGGCACATTTAAGTCTGGCTTCTCAACAAAATCCTGTCTAACATGGGAGACCCTACTGGCAGCAATGCTGCCAACAGCTGAGCTTACAGAAGCATGCAATCGCACCACCACGGAAAGGTAAGTGTCATTTGTTATACTATAACCAATGACACTACCTTTATTACATTATTACAATCATATTAGCTGTAATAGTTATAAGAGAGTTGCTTTTTTAAAACTGTAAGTGCAATGGCAACCAACTATTTTGGGGACTTGTGAATTATAACAGTAATCACTTTCAAAAGTAATGTCCTAAACAAAGTGCATTGTTATAAATCTGGGTAGTTTACAGAGCAATCCTGTTGCTAAATTAGGACTCTAATATTGCAAAAGGACAAAGGGAAGAGTAGACTTCACATCTTTTCTCTTAAAAAATACAAAACAAAACAAGCAGCATCAGGGGCTGTCTAAATGTTTCTTCATGCTGGGTGCATGACAGAGGGAGGAGAGCACTGAGCAATGTCTGACCCATTCACACCACACTTCTGTTTACCTCTCCCAGTGCTGGGACACTAATGTTGGGGATATAAGACCTATGGAGCTTTCCATGGAATGGGGAGTGGGGATAAAACATGTGACATTCTCCTCCAAAGTTGGGACTCTTTCCCTGGCACTGGAGGATAAAACCCTCTCTACTTGGGACACTAAACCAGGGACTAAAGGACTCTACTCTTCATGAGAAAAGAAGATTCTGATGTCTCCCATTTACATATGTTTGCAGCCAATTAAGAATTACCTGATTCCAAAAACAAATTCCATCTTCACAAATGAGACTTACATGTCTGAGGAAACAGTGGCTAACATGCAGTGGAAAGTCTATGCAGTGTTCCAATTCTTTCAGGAAATACTGACAATGGAAGTCATAGAGTTTTTCTAAATTTCCAAAGATGATGTTCCGCTTCCCTCGTAAATCCTGAGGTAAGTTATCCCTTTCCATTTCAGGAAAATAGCTGTCAATGATATAGCCTAAGGATCTGACATACTCCCTTTCTGTTGTGATCATCTCGTCCATTATGTGATTCAGCTTACTGCTGAAAGAAACAGAAGAACTATATAAAATACAGATCAATGATTGTTTTCTTGGTGACAGGAGTATCAACTTACCATCGCTTTGGTAAAAATAAATAAATCTATACAAATATCTCGATAGCATAGACAACACAGGCACTGTGCTGTCTTTCTGGATGTATTGGATAACAATTTTCATAATTTCTAAGCACTGATCATGATCCCTGAGGCTTACAGGAGGTGTAGTCCAAAGCATCTGGAAGACACTGGGCTTTTTGCCCCAATTGCATTAACTCCTAACATGCAACAATTTTATTTTTAACCCAAAATAATACCTTCAAATAGAAGGCACAGCAACTGATACACAAATGGCTCCATCATATGCTCATTTGTTTATGAGTAAATTAGAGCAAACCAACTTTGTAGAATCCAAATAAAAATCACCTGAATGGTGGAGATACAGAAACAACACCTTCATGACATGACATGGAGCAGGACAGGCAAATTTTGGATTTCTTTACAAACCACATCAATTCTGTTCCTTCACCTGTTACATTCACCTACAACAGCTAACTTAAAGACCCACAAATTTATTTCCTGAATATTCTTCTAACCATCAGGCGTAATACATCTGTTATGTATACCAACTAATATATATATATATATATATATATATATATATATATATATATATATATATATATATATATATATATATATATATAGAGCTGAAATTCTTGCCATCCCAAACATATCAAAAATCATATATAGTTTACCACTCAGGATTTGACCTATTAGCAATAATGACACAAGTAAAATAGCAGCTGCAGCAAAGACAAAATCCATCTTTTATCATTCAGTACAATATCCATAGGACTGCTATATTCTCTCTCTACAAAAAAGCTGCTGTAAAAAATTGAGACAATTGTGTGCCTTTTGTGGTTGATTTCCACTCGTGATCTCCTAGTTACAACTTGGAAATGAAAGAAAGCTATCTCTTGATAGATGTCTTCCTAAAGCTAATAATAAGACCACAGACACCCAAGAAAGCAAACAAATGGGCCCCAGAACACATCAAACCAGAAATCTCTCAGGAAGCCAAGGTGAGTAAACTAACGCTGTTGTACTTTGGCCACATCATGAGAAGGCATGACTCATTGAAAAAAACAATAATGTTGGAAAGGTGGAGGGAAGCAGAAAGAAAGGAAGGCCACATGCTAGATGGATGGACTCTATTAAGGAGGTCACTGATTTGAATTTGCAGGAACTGAGCAGAGCAGTGGAGGACAAGAAGTCTTGGAGATATCTCATCTTCAGGGTCGCCATGGGTCGAGATCGACTCAAGGGTGGATAACAACAACAAACTGTTGCTTTCTATGAACCATCTACTCTAAAGAAACTGCTAGTGAAATCTGTAATAAAAATACCAACTGAAAATTCTTGATTACATGCCTGTGCATTCAAGTGTCGCATCTGTTGTTCATCTCTGCATGAAACCACAACTTTTAAAAGCAGAAAATTTTAAAAATCTATCACTTTAAATAAAACATGACTTGTAATTCCACCAATGTCATATATATCTCAATGTATATCATAACCATGGAGACAACGTGAAATATGTGGGGAACATTACCACTGATCTTTGCAAAGGAAAGATTCTAGAGCAGATAATTAAACAGACAGCCTGTAAGCACGCAGAAAGGAATTCCACGATTACTAAAAGTCAACATGGGTTTCTCAAAAACAAATCATGCCAAATTTGGCCTTAATCACTAAAAATAGCTATTACTTTTGTTTTCAGCTCTTAAAGGAGGCAAAAGTTGAAATGTTTTGCTAATTTATTAAGTTTATTTGTTAATTTCTCTCTCTCTCTCTCATACACACACACACGTGGTGTGTATCTTCTTCTAAATATATCTAAATACATTCCTGGACATGGAAGCAGAAATGATTCCTGTACATTTCCCATCCATAACTTGAGCAAGAGTCAATAGGCAGTTTGTCAAAACAAAACAAACAAACAACATAGTTCCTTCATTACTTGTTAAACAGTCACTACAGCATGTTGACCGCATAAAACATAAAGCACAAAGAGGATGTGCCAAAATGTCTTTCCTACCATTTACGCTGCAGTCAATCCCAAATCTGGTAGGTTTGAGATTAAACTACACTCGTCCCTCCCTGTTCACGGACTTGGCATCCGCAGTCTCACTGCTTCATGGACAGCAAGTGGAGAGGGACAAAATGGGGTGTGTGCCTTAGGTGCACATGCAGCGCAGCACTGCACACAGGCGCATACACCCATTATAACCAATGGGCCTTGAGATATTTGCCATTTTCCTGATTCGTGGGGGGACCCCTGTGAATCAGGAAGGATGATTGTAGTATCTCACCCTACATTTCCCATTGGTAAAAGTAAGTTCATGTTGATCAAGCAGAGTTTATTATCGATAGAAAGCAGAATCCGTGCAACAGGAATAACTAGCCAGGAAGACAAAATAATGTTATTTGAAATAACTTTCCCATAGTATAGGAAAGTTTCCTGTTACATCTAGATTGTTGAACACTTCACATATTTACATTCTGTTGAAAAACAGACAAATATTTTGGAGATGATGTATAGCTGCTTTCCCATGAATTTCCCTAAACAATACAATTTATCCAACAGTTTTATCTGCCATGTTGCATACTGAATGTATGTGTGAATATGAATATCTCTTCCAGAGGGCGAGACAGTCATTCAAGAAAGCCAAAACATTCCTTATTATCATCAGTCAGTTAAAGCAAATTTACTTCAACAGATCATACAGGCTTTAGTAAAAACACTTCATAATCAAACATAATATTTGATTTTTTATATCTTGATGCACTCATATGTTGGCATAGGCATCATCTTAAGAAAAGGTGTTCCCTGAGAGAGAAATGGGGGGAATCCCTCTATTCAGCCCCTATCCAGTTTTTATTTTATATATATATATATATTAATATAAAATATATTTTAAATCTCCTGATTAATTAATTGGGGCTTTCTTTTAGACGAGTGAACATATTATTGAATAGAGTTAATCTCAAATGATTACTTGAATAATTATCGCAGGTCTAATCCTTTGGAAACAGTGTTTCTTGGATTCTGGGCAAATGTATTCAGGAAAATTATATTCTAATATAAATTTACAAAATTTATATTAATACAAAAATAAATAGTAAACTATTTCAAACATTTTTTTTTCAGAACTGGAGATTACTAATTTATGTGCCAGGCCAAAATAATAGCTATTTTTCTTGGAGAAGGTATTTCCAATGTCCCTCCACCTATACTGAATACAGTTTTATAATAGATGAATATCCAAATCCAAATCATTTTATTACAGCCGTTCGGCCAGTATAAAA
>CM034710.1:47894785-47937600 GCA_020142125.1 Phrynosoma platyrhinos
TTAAGGAGGTTTGGTACAATCAAACTTCCTATCACATTGGCAAATTAAATAGATGAATATGATAATTCAATCATTTTTAAAGATGAATTACAAGCTGTCATGAGAGGCTAATGGGAACTGTGATAATGAGGAGTCCTCTGAACCTTCTTCCTGATTAACACATTTTAACAAATTAAAATGTGGGAAGAGTCTCAGTTACATTTTAATGAGGCTCGGTGTCACAGTGACAACAGAGCAATTGCCAAATTAAATGAGCAGTTGGGCAGAGGTACGAACCTTCAAGATGGTTCTGAGCAGATGTTATAAAAAATCTGGGGAAAGATCACAAAGAGAAGTTTTTAAAACAAAGGAGCATCTGGAGCAGGGACTCCATGGGAGGAGGCTGATAGAGATGGACCATGAAGTCCAGACTCTCAGCAAATCCTCATGAACATCAAGGACTGCAAATCCCATCTGGACTGTGAGTAGCATTAGGGAATGTTAACATTAGGCTAGCTGCATTAGAATCTTTTGACTCTTTTCTTGATTTGGCTGGAATGACCAATTCTGCTTGTATCTTGTAATCTCTAATGGGCCTGGGAGAAAGGCATCCCTCATATAAAATATATTCTTTTATAATAAAATAAATAAATAAAAGATATTCTTTCGTTATGAAGATTTCTTACTTAGAATACAACTTTTTTTTAAAGTACTCTCTCTCTTACATCCTCCTTCATGTGCCTTTGCTCAGTTTCATTTGTTCAAAAGGGCTGGGGGTAGCAGAATGAAAGTCTCTGCAGCGCCAGTCAGAAAGTAACCCCAAAGTAACTTCCTACTGTGTTATTAGGAAAAAGAGGGGGGTCAGTTCAGTAGGGGGATGTGCTGACAGCTTAGTTTGTTCAAGGTGGTTTCAAGGGGTCCTATCCAGCTGAGGAAGAAGCAGGAGGGGGACACAGAGATCCATCACAGGAATTACTCATGTCAAGAGTGCTTTTAGGAACTTTCAACTCAGCAGTGGAAAATCTCCAAGCTTCCAAACATAGCTTCCTCATTTGTTCTTGTTGCACTTCTCCTCAGCAAGTCATACCTCCTTACTTATCCCTCAGGCTGACCAGAGCTTGGAAATAATATATAATTAACACACTGTGTTTTCACTCATTTTCCTTTCCCCATGATACTTTAAAAGCTACTTTTTTTACTTAACAGTATTCACTTTCTTTACAGTGTAATGAATCATAATGCTAGAATAGTTATTCAGGTGGGGTTGGGAGTAACTCAGGTGATGGAGGAGTATCATGTAGTTCAGTGCTAGTTCATGTCTCCTATGTGAATTACTCCAAATGCCTCATGTTCACTCAGTGTGAGTGAGAGGATAGAGTTACTGGGACAGACTGAGAGTTAGATGATGCTAGAAACTAAAGAGAACAAGACTGGAGAAAATGGAGAAGAGGAACAGGAAGATGGCAGGGCTTCATTATTGGGGCAAATGGCCAGGGCATAGCATAGCATGCCGCAGATGTCAGGTCTTTAAGGGACTTCAGGTTCTTTGTGGTACTTTCAGAAGGAGCACAAGCACAAAAAGAAGGCCTACAGCAAAGAAGCTTGAGCCCCTCCTATGGTGGGGGGATAGCATCAAACATGTTTAGGCCATTTTATTCCTAATACAGGTGAATATTTTCTCAATAAGAATCAAAATGACTTCTGCAATGTCCTGTCCACTAACCACACATACTTAGTCAACAGGACTGTAGATAGGAGTGATCCACTAGCCACAGACTTTCAAAAGACTTTTGACCTGTTTCTTACCAAAGTCTCATAAACATTCTTATGCATTGGTAACTGGTTAAAGAACAGAAAGCAAAGAGAAGGAATAAATGGTCAGTTCTTACAATAGAGGGATGTAAATACTGGACTCTCTTAAGGATGTATAATGGGACCAGTGCTATTTAACCTGTTTATAAATTAGTTGGAATTAGAGTGTACAGTGCAGTGACTATGGTTGCTGACGATAACAAATTATTTAGGCTTGCTAAAATAAAAAGTGCCAGCAAAGATCCCCCAAAGGTTACTGTATGAACTCGACTATAAGTTGACCTCATGCATACGTTGAGGGCAAGTTTTGGGGCAAAATTGTGGGTTTTGATATGACCCATGGATAAGTCAAGGGTAAAATTTAGGGCCACATAACAAATGATTCAAAGGAAAACAATGCCAAAGATCTTACAAAATAGCAGCAGGCATAACTGTTTGGGCTCACACTAAAGGCTGGATGGATGACAGAGTAGAGAGGGGTCAATATTTCCAGGATAGATTACACTCTTCCACCAGGGGATGGTTCCTTCTTTTATAAGAGTTAAGTACAGAACTTACATTGACCCATGGATAAGTCAACTTGGGTTTTTGGGATCAAATATTTGACTAAAATTTCTAGACTTATACATGAGTATATAAAGTATCTCAAAACTGGGGGAGCAGATATAAACTTCAGTTCAATGCCAGCATGTGTCACTCCCAGCTTCACAACCCTTGATGGAGTCTGATCTAGCATTGGCTGATCAGGAAAGGGATACTGGGGTAATATCTCAATGGAAATGTTAAGCATGCAGCTGCTGGTTCAGGGGAAAAGCCAAATTCTGAGTTGGGGATTATTAGGAAAGGTGCTGAGAAGAAAAAGTTGCCCCATTTACAAAGGTTTTCTACATAATAATCTATGGTTGTGACCATGCTTTGGAATATTGTGTAAGTTCCAACCACGGCACCTGTGAAACAGTATTGTAAAGTAGGTAAAGATGCAGAGAAAGGCAACCAAATGATAAAATAGCTGAAACAACTTCCTTAGAGGAATATTTGGGACCATTTAGCTAAGGGGGGGGGGGGGAGACAAGGAAGGAAGGATATGACAGGTGTATACAATTATGCATAGTATGGAGAATGTGGGTAGCCACAATCCCCCTCCTTGCATATGGTGCTTGGTCCTGGGGTCATCCAATTAAAATGCACAGTGGGATATTCAGAACAGATAAAAAAGTAGTATGCAAAATGTAGTGATGACTCCCAAGCTGGAGAGATGTAAACAGACTAATTCATGAAATATAAGGCTGCTAGTTACATATTACATCTAGTATTCAATCTAGCTTACCTCTGAATTTTTTCAACATTTTAAATCAACAGCTCCCTTCCTTTTTGTAACTGTGACACTAAAGCACTGATATCTATAACCTGGTGACCACTCATTTTTTTCTAGAAGTTTCAACAAATGACTGATAGATACAAAACCAACTCATGTGATCAAGCCCCTTTGAAATAATGCCTCAACCTCAATTTAAAAATACTTTTTTTCTGCTACTAGCTGATCCAAAGTTTGATGACATATAAATTTTAAATTTAACAACAACAACAAATAATAACTTTGTTATCTTCAACTTCATTGTTAGAGACTCCTTTACTATGTTGTCAGTGCAGAGTTCAATGTTACCAACAATAAGCCTTTTGTCCCCTTTCATCCAAGAATGACTGTTATTGCTGCTGAACACAAGCAAACCCTGATCTGCAAAGAAATGTTGTAATATTAGTTCTAATCAGTTTGAGTGATTAAAGGAAATATGGTTTATTGATTAAATTATCTAATGACTTTACAGATAATATCTTCAGAGCGTTTTCCAGGCTATAGTCTGTTTACCAATACAATTTTGATTGTTATCATTTTTCTTACCTTCCCCCTCTTTTCTTTTCTCCTTGATCTTCTGTGTGGTAGATTCCTGATGGTGATACTAAACTGTGTTTTTTACTAGTTAAAGGGCTTTTAATATTTGACCGATGTGTGTTTCTTTTCTCTGCTACTGCATTACTAGCAACTTCTAGTCCCCTAATGTAAACGCCAGTATATCCATGGTGATGCAGTTCATAGTGCCTGCTCTCATGTCGGGCCAACTCAAAGCTTTGTGTTTTCTTCATGATTTTCTTCAGTGGGTGTTTCCTGTGCCAGGTCATAGATGTCTGGGTTGGTTCTGAACAGCAGGTTGAAATGTTGTCCAAATCTTCTGAAATGTGGGCAGTCCTTTGAAACTCACCCAATAGTGGAGTATGTGTTTGTGGCACCAAAGATTTACCTGGAGAACAAAGAGCTGTGTTTTGAGTATTTTCCTGACTTAAAAAAGATGATGTACCCACTAGCAGGCTGCCATGCTGAAATGAACCAGGTGGTGTACTATCCCAGAAGTTATCAGCAGTTTTAGAACAAAGACTAGAACAGCTGTGTTGAATAGATTTGCTTCCAAGGTTATGGCTGCTCTTTTGTCCAATATCCTGGACAGTAAGGCTGCTTCCTCCTTGTATTGATTTTGAAAGCTCTTCTTCTAATCGATGTTTGGTTTGCTGACATTTGAGAAATAAGGTATTCCATCGTTGTAATTCAATCTCTTTTTTACTAAGACCAATTAAAACCTCATTGACCTTGTGAAAGTTTTCTGCAGATATTTTTGTAGCTTCTTGGTAATGACTTTGTAATGACTGAACTGTTGCTTGAGAATATTTTGCTTCCACTGAAAGCTGCTCAAGATATTCATTGCAATGAACCACCCATTTGTCAGCCTGTTAAGTAAAACAAACAAACAAACAAAAAACCCTAAACAATGAAATGGAGGACAGCATATAGAGATCTGCATATTTATTGTTCCTTTGGAGTCATACGCATCAGTCCATCAGTATGACACCTTGGAGTGGCTACTATATATAAAATCTTTCCCCTTTTTCATCCACACCGGGTATGTGGCTTCAGTAAACTCCCTAAACACATACTAGCTTGTCCCTATCCACCCCAATGAAGAATTCAGAGTCCTTCTTCACCAGGGACAAGTTTCTCCCTCTTCACCTGGTCACCTTCGGAGCAGCAACCATACAGTTGGCTAAGCAGTGACCGAGTGGCCTCTTGCCCACATTGGCCTTTGTTGGAGGGGGTGGCATGGGTAAGAGGTTTCTCAGTTGCTGGTCAATCAGCTGCTTGGTTGCTCTTCCCATGGTGACTGGGAACAAAGGGAGCAGCAACTGAGCAGCCAGTCGAGCAGTGACCAAGAAACCTCTCATCTGGGTTGATTTTTGCCACAAGGCTGCCACAAGGCTTCTCAGTTGCTGCTCACTGCTCAGTTGCTGCTCTCAAGGTCATTGGATGCAAAGGGAGCAGAGGCCTAGATTGGTTGTTCTGAGCTTGCAATAGAACTGTAGACCTAATATCAAGAAATACACATGCAGGGAGGCACTAGGGTTGCTGCCCAAGGGGAAATGGTGTGGTAGCCAGAAAAAGTTTGGGGATTATTGTTTTAAATGTTGTTAGCATTTTCAGCTGTCGTGTCTCTCCCAGCAGATCACTCCCGTAAGTCAGGAATCCATCAGCTAGGGAAGAGTGAAGCTGGATTCACTTCTCTTTCTTTTGACTTGGTCACAACTAGGGTCTCATCTGCACTGCGGAAATAATGCAGTATGACACCACGTTAATTGTCATGGCTCCATCCTACAGAATTTTGGGATTTGTAGTTTATTCTGGCACCAGAGTTCTCTGACAGAGAAGGCTAAAAAGCTCCCAAAAGTACAAATCCCAGAATTCCATAGTACTGAGCCATAGCAGTTAAAGTTGTGTCAAACTGCATTATTTCTGTAGTGGAGATTAGATCTAGATTTCTCAACCTAGAGCCAAGTTTGTTGAAGTTGAGTGATTATGTCATTGCTGGAAGTGATGAGCATCCAAAAAGCTGGTCTACAGAACCTTATCTCCTTCCCTAAAACCTCCATTCTGGTTACCAAATTATTCTATAGCCAAGGACAGGGGTGGCATTGTAGCCCTCAGGGACCACAGAGGCTGTATTCCCCACACCCCCTTTTCCTTACATCTTAAAATAATAAACTCAAAATGGCCTCCATGCCTGCTAGGAGGGTTGTGATGCTTTTTTTTTTTTTTTTTTTGCCAACCCATTCTACTTCCTAGTTTTAAAAAGGCCTCTTCTGGAACAGCCTAAAACAGCCTGCCCTCCTCCCAAACACCCATGATGAAATTGCCTCCATGCTCTCAAGGGATGTGGAATCACTTTTTAGTAAAACCTTTTTAAAAATAAAAGGGCTAAGAGGCCTCAAAAATGACCTTGAGGGCAGATATGACCACAGGATCTATTGTGCCCATCTTTGCTGTAGCTAGTACTGAACATGGTAGACTATGAACCCAAACATGGAGAGATTCATAAGAAAAGTTATTTTGAAGTACAGTAAAGGCATACAGTTGTCCCTCCCTGTTCATGGACTTGGAGTCCACGGTCTCGCTCTTCACGGGGAGGGACAAGGGCTATATTTTAAATGGCCGTGTGCGTGCCATTTAAATGGGACTTGAATATTTGTGAGCCATCATTTTCGCGTGGGGGGTCCGGAATGGATCCCCGTGAATTGGGAGGGGCAACTGTATATGAGGCTTTTGTGTTCACAGCAGGATGAAGAAGGTTTAGACTCTATAATGTAATATACCTTATTTTCTGGCGTATAAGACTACTTTTTAACCTGCAAAATCTGGGGTTAAAGTGGGGGGGTCATCTTATACGCCGGGTATAAGGATGTTCATGGTAGGTTTGCCTTAGTGGTAATTTGAAACAGCTGAAAAGAGAAAAGAAAAAAAAGGCTTACCTTTTCATAAAATTCATAGAGCTTCACCATCTTCTCCAGTTCAGCTTTCTTCTTCTGTGTTTGAATGGTGATGTTATTCAGATACTTATCAAAGTCTTGACACTCTTCATCAGATTTTAAGGAAGAATTCTCCCTTATTAACTGTAGTCCTTTCTGATAGTACTGCTGTAAGATAGAACATGAAGCACATCAAGTAACTTGTTGCTTTTAATTATTCACCAAGTTCCCCCCCACTCCATTCATTAAAATAGGACAACTGGGGGAACGGTGCTTGATAGCTGACCAACAGAAGCCTTTTCCAGCTTTTGGAAGCAGTCTGACTCTGCTCTGAAGAACATAAAATGCAGACTCTCCAAAGTTGGCTTGCTACAAAGTGGTACTATGCTCTTTGTTTACATCTAGGTGGTGAGTCTGAGGGATACTATATTACTGCAGGACTCATACAAGCATCCAATTGTGGGTTGTATGAGCCCTGTTGTTCTCCCAGTATTATTAGTTCCTCTCCAGCCAAAAGCCATGACAAAACCAAAGGCAGATCAACGAATGTGCTTCCTCTTGATGCTGCTGCAGTGACAGATTAAAAGGAACTGGCAGTTATGGTGGGAAGGCCCCTATATAGGGCCGCCGGGGGTGGGTGGGTTAGTGCAACTGCCAAAACGCTTATGTAATACTTTAGGTGGTTTTGAAAGATGCACTGAGCAGGTGCAGGACAACCCATCTGTGTAAGTCACAGAGACCACAAAGAACAGACGGAATTAATGCTTATTTCTTTTAAAGCTGGAAGTAATACATTTTCTTTCTACTTCAACACTGCACATGCCAATAATCACTGCCAATGAATTTCCTTCCCACAATTCACCTCTCTAAATTTAATTTGCTTACCCTTGCCCATTTTACAAACTGTTTCTGTGGGAAGGACAAATCAAAGACATAAACCTTTTCCGTAGTCCTTATGCTGGAGATAGTAAAGCTTCTTTCTATCTCAGCACATTCTAATAATCACAACTATGATATGCACTTATTTTACAGATTATCACTTCATTAAAGAAACTGTAATCAAGTAAATTATTCCTATTAAATTGGCATAAAATAAATTATCCAATGTCACTAGGCAAGAAAGTTCTATTGCCATAGCTACTGTAGAACATAAAAAACATTTTTCTCTTTCACAGCAAAAGTGCATTTGCTATACCTCCACTATAGAGCCACATATTTCCAAGGCACCCACATATTTACCTTCCCAAACTGTGCTCCAAGAGACTGGTATTCATCTGTTCCAACTACTTTGTACTGCTTTGTTTGTTTTACAAATCTAAATCCCCCCCTTTTTCATTTTCCCTTTCTTTTCTTGTCACTTCACTTAGTTCTTTCTCTCACCACCATTTCTTCCTTGCCATGTGGGTTTTACCTCAAAATGCCTTATCAGGAGGCTGCTAGCAAACAAAAGCACTGGCAGCAGAAACTATAAGTTCCTAAACACCTCCTTTTTCATTTCATACCACTTCTGGTATGCGGACCAGCAGCACATCTACATCTGGACATGCAAACACAGCTTCCTGAGAGGGAATGGCAGAGAAATGCAATCATTCTGTTTCAACTTGGGTTACACATTGAAAAGTCTGGCTCGTGGTTTGCTGCACATTTAATGCTCAATTAAATGGACACGAGGTTTTACAAGCCAGAAAATTTTATCCAGCTGACCAGATTGATTCTTATACAGGTGTAGCCCAGTTAATAAAGTCTTTTTATGTCCATTGAGTAGTCCCTTTTCCTGATTAGCCTGGATGGAAGTTTGTAGCAGAAGCAGCATTGGTAGGATGGTGAAGGAGGGCTGGAGAAACAGACCTGATTGAGGCAACTTGTCTGTAGTAAACAACGCAATAAAGTTTTACTGCGGAAACAATGTGATTCCACTTTAGCCAAGCCTACTGCAGCTACATGGACCTGCCTACATCAAGCAGGGTAAACAGCAGCTGTCTCCAGAATTTCTGATCATGTGTGAACAGCAAAATAATAAATAAATAAATATTGAAATTAAAAAAAATGGGGGGAGAGCAGGTTAACATAGTTCAGTACGTAATCCCAGCATGTTAAAAAAGAAAAGCACAGTTCTACAATTCTGTCCACAACAATGGAAATCCTAAGAAAAGTAGAGGCTGATAAAGAAAGAAAAAATATCATCCATGGATGTATTTTGGAAGATGCTTTCACGTGGTCTCTAGAAGGTTCAAAACAATTCTTCTTTACTTATGTAAGGCTTACCTGACTTGGATATTTCATTTTACAGATGCACACTGTTAGTTCTAGATAAAACGTTTTCTAAAATTGTGTTGAACTGCTGCTGTTTTTTGCAGTGAAGAAAATCTATACCTATACTTTCCATGCTATTTCTCCCTCTGGTACCAAATTTTCTGTTAAAGCAATAATGCCCAGGAACGCCTCTAGTTACCACATATATTCATGTATAGGTCATTAAATTTTAGTCAAAAAATCAACCCAAAAACCTGGGTCAACTTATTCATGGGTCAATGTAAGCATTGTAACTTTCCTTATTAAAAAAAAAACACCAAAAAAACTATCACCTTCTCCATGTAGAGTGGCAAAAGGTGAGTTCAGCCCATCCAAGGAGAACCTAAAAGAAGCACTGACCCTCCTATGCTGTGCTGTCACTTCTGGACTTTTTGAATGCCTGGGTGGGAAAATAGTAGCAGTGATGGCTCTTTGGCACTTTCCCTCAAAGGAGTGCAGAGAGAGTGCTTCTTTTAGGTTCTCTTGAGATGGATTAAGCTCTCACCTTTCATCACTCTACTCAGAGAAGGTGATTCCAGCTATGTTATTTTAGCGATGAGGGATCGAGTTGTGAAGGATTTGAGTAAGACATCTGTGTATGTTTGTCAGCTTTTCTGGGTTAAAATCAGGCAAAGTTATCAAATTAAATTTAAAGGCTGTGATCACTGCTAATGTAGTCACTATTTTCTTTGCATTGCCTGTACATACTTTTTGATTTATGTGCATTTTCTCAGCCCTGCATCCTTCATACACTGCACAGCCACCATTTACTGTAGTTACCTCCTCATCTATCCAGCCTTTAGGGTGAATACAAAGTTATGTCTGGTGGAATTTTGTAAGGTCTTTGACATCATTTTCTTTTGCTACGTTCTGCACATCCTTTGTTACATTCCCATAAGTTTTACCATCGACTTATCCGTAAATTTACCTCCAAAACCTGTCTTAAATTAACACATGAGGTTAACTTATACTCAAGTGTGTGTGTGTGTGTGTGTGTGTGTGTGTGTATGTGTATACACACACACCTGTATTAACCATGCAGCATAATTTCTTCAGTTGCTGGATATTTTTAAATCAGATATAGGCAGTGATGGCATGTTGAAGGTACTGAACATGACCCATTTTCATTTCCTCCTGGGCCCCTGTCTTCCTTCAAAACTATGTGACCAGATGCTACCTTTTGGGGGTAGAGGGTTAAGCTATTTCAAGACTAAAGATTTTAGGAGGGGCATGCATTAATAAATGGAATGCCAAACTCCCTTGAGCCTTCTGAAGATATGAGTACCACTTGGGGTGAAAATTTGAGGCAGGTGGGGTTTGAGAATCTAACAGAGTATAAGGCAGGCCATGTGTAGCTTACAAATTGCATGATTTCACTCCAGTTATTAATGAAATTTCAGAAAGCAAACAAAACTATCAACTTACCGCCACTTTTTCATTGTAAACCAGGAATTCTTCTTGCTTTCTTTTCACATATTCATATGAAAGCTCTTCTTGAATCAAAGGCCCAAGATATTTTTCTTTCTCATTTTCAAACCAGGTTTTTATCTGTAAATAATGCAAGCCTTTATATCTAGAAGTAATAAACAATTTGTTCCAATGAACAAAAAAAAAGAGCACTTTTATATGTCCTCAAAATTATTATATTTTTTTTAAAAAAAACCCTTTACTTTCTAAGTATTGCCAATAAAATGCTATGATATCTGCTTAGTAGTGATCCCTCTTCTTCATCTACCATCTATATTAATCTTGTGTACCTGCAAGCCATTTCCAACTTATGGAAACCCTAAGGTGAAACCCTCATTGGATTTTCTTGTCAAGATTTGTTAAAAGGTTTGCCTTTCTCTGATGCTGATATAGGAACTTACTGCATTTTTAAATAATATGATTTACCTCTTCCATTTTAAAGTCGAATGCAGGATGTAGCCAGGCATTATCACACAGAAAATGCCGCCGATGCTGCTGCCCGGCTGCATCCCATATAAAACCCAGCTAGAAGCCGCGCTCAGATGGCCGACTTGCAAAGTCTGGAGCCTTTGCAAATCGGCCATCTGAGTGAGGCTTCTAGCCAGGTTTTAGGTGTGATGCAGCCGGCTGGCAGCATCGGCAGCATTTTTTGTGTGATAATCCCCGGCTGCATCCTGCATTCGACTTTAAAACAAGAGGTAAGTTGGATTATTTAAAAATGTAATAAGCTCCATAGTGTAACTTGTCCAAGGTTACGCAGTCTGTATGAATGAGCAGGGACTCAAACCCTGATCTCCTGAGTCCTAGTCCGACATTCATATCACTACACTGCACTGGTTCCACGACACTGCACAAACTGTTACACCCCACACATGCAAATGCATGTGAATAAACAAAGGTGCAGTTGTTTACACTTGAGGGTCTTTTCCCAACACCACTATGAAAATATTTGTGTCTCCAGGTGGAGCACTGGGAGAGTGCCTCTGAAGATCAAATCATGTGTTATTTTAAGTGTGTAGCTACTGCCCATGGCACAGGTTCTAGTAAAAGCATTTGTCTACACCCTTTAAGAACAATGCTAAACATCACATCAACATCTCTTTAATACATTTCTCTCTATTAGAAATTACAGAATGGTTTCAGGCATGTTTTGTTTAAGGGTCAGACTAGATGGGATTTCATAGAATCTGTAACTCAATTTCTAATATTGTTTTTTAAAGTTGAAAAGCCACTTTTTTTTTTTTTGCCCTACAGGAGAAAACATACAAACATGCATTAGTAGAACTGACCTCATCAAAGCCTTCTTCAAAGTTTCTCATTGCCAAGAGAGTCTCTAGTTGTTGAAAGCGTTTATTAGATAACAAAACCAGCCTATGAACTTCCTCATCTACTTGATTATATAGCTTTGTTATCACCTCCATGGCATCTCTGTTGAGGGGGAAAATAAGTATCTATCAAACTTTTTTTAAAAATCTAGATGTTGCCACAAACTGTTATTTCCAATTTTCCTGACAAAATAATGTCAGCTCCACCAGGTGCTATAGACTTGCCTATATCAGCAGTGGGCAAAGCAAAGACATGGGCTGCATGCACCTGCCACAATTCACAATGTGAACACAGAAGATGGGAGGTTCAGTGGAGTCTAGTGTCCAGTGGAGCTTGCAAGGGTAATCACCATGTGAAGGCTATGAGAATTAAGTATCATATTAGGGTGAATATCAGGAATACAAATTAAAAAGGAGGCACATATAAAAATCAGCCCATATCCCAGAGCAAGCCATTCAATATATGAAACAGAACTCAAGCCCTCAAAACAGCAGCAGCAGGAGCATTTTTAAAGGCAGTCATTCAAAATCCCAAATCAAGCCATCAGGTGCATGCAGTTAGTCAAACCCCAATACCAAGCTATATAATTACTGTAGTTTCTGATACTTTTTAAATTATTATTGGAAATACAGGCAGCCAGATAAGCCCACTGTCTTTATTTTAAAAACAAAGAAACCAAGAATCTAGCAGGTTAATTTGTAGAGCAAAGCAAATGGAGGATAGTTTAAAAGTCTCTTCCCACAGTGGCCCCAATCCAAGGCAGCCCTGCATATTTACTTTATAGAAAAACACTTTTACACACTATTTCTTTGTTATATCTGTTGCTCTCCTCTTTCCATAAAATAAGGACTGGTGGAAAGCTCAACATCCATTATATTGCTCTGATTATTATTACCGTCTGGCCTCTCCTACATCTAAATTTTATGCAGTCACAACATTAAGTAAAAGAAACCCATCACCAGAACAGCTCAAGTGCAGTGATTCACTGTGAGTATTCATATATACCCCACTTATAAGTCAATAGTTGGGTTCTGATGGGGTTAGCAAAACTGATCATGACTATATGTGAACTGCAAGATAGAGAACTTATGCTGGATTCTCTGTCTTCCAGTGGAATTAATTAGACTGTGCACAAACACATTACTCTACCCAATCATTGACAGGCAGTCACCTCAGACAGTCAAAACTATGAGGATGGAAAGAAAGGAAAAGAAGTGGCAAGTAACTGCAGGAACTGGGAAGGAATTTCTGAAACTAGGATCAGTGGAGGAAATCAGAGATGAGATGGGAGTGCCCAAAGTACAGAAAAACAGAAACCACTTCTGGTAAAGTGCAAGTTTGCCACCTCTCACCAGCTTTTGGTATCACTGACCATGGTTTCTTTTTGGACCTCTGTATTTCAGTGGTTCTGTTCCTGCCTACAGAGCAGGTTCCAAAGGGTGGCATTAAGAGACACTGAGTTCTCAGTCCTCTGGCAATTGTGCTATAGGGTTCTGAAGGGTACATTTAATCCCCAGTGTTGTTTAACATCTATGAGTATCACCAGTATAACATTATTTCATGTCTGAATCGGGTGTGGCCATAAAAAACCTTTATACAGTGATTGGTGAGCAGGATGAAAATCAATACAAGTACCTGAAGTGCAAGGCAGGAACCAACTGAATCCTGGCAGGAAAAAGAGGTTGTGGTCAAGTGTTTTATAAGGTCAAGAGATAGGAAGGCTAGCTGTTTTTGACAGCACTTCCTTTGAAGAATCAAGCACAGTCTGGGGGTACCCTTGAAACTAATACTGCCAAGGCTGTTATAAGGCTAGCAGAAAGCCCAAACCATTTTAGATAAGGGAGGTAAGGTTCTGCTTTTTTGTAAATCTATTGGGAGGCTTGGTTTAAGGACCCAGGAGGTCAAATTGTTTGGTTTGTTTATGTTTTTTGTGAGTATTGTTCATTAGTTTTTGTCAGTAGATGTTAATGTTGTGTTTTTTAATAATTAATAAAGCATTAAAAAAAAAAAGAAACGAATACTGCCAGTGGGACCCAGTTGTCTTCAGTGGCTTAGAGTGCCTTTTGCCAGCTTCAAATGGTACACCAGCTGCAGCCATTCCAGCACTGTGATAGACTGGCTTCTATGGTTCAAAACTAGAAACTCTTATTGGACTACTATAATGCACTCTACATGGAGATGCTTATCAAATATAAGAGTATGGTATCAGCAACAGACGAAAGCTTCTTCTCTGATACCAATCTGGATCCTGGAGCTTATGATAGCAATGGAACAATGGATGCAGGCCACACAAGCCACAACTGATGCGTGTATGTGGGCTGAGGCCACAGGGTATGCATCCCTACTCTTATTCAACATGGAATTGTGTTTTTAGATACCAACAATGACATGTAAAATCTTCACCTCTTCTAACAGTCAATGGTTTTATTGAGAACCAGTATCATAATTTTATTTTAAAAATACTTTGTTGTTATTAATCTGAAATCCACAAGACAACGCAGGTACGTACCGATAATCTTCCGTGTTGCAGAACTCCTCCTTCCTAAGCCTTGCAAGCATTGTACCACCTTCAAGTCTTATGGTCACCAATAGTTCATCTTCCAAAACAAGTTTCATCATGGTTTTGTGTTTCTCCATTAAATCTTTCACCTCCTGAACAAAATAAATACTCCCAATTTTAAAAAGTTAGTTGTTCTTGAGAACATGTTTAAATATGTAGCACTGGCTTTTCCTGTCATTTTAGTGTTCATACCCATATCCTGCAACAGCCAATGACTATATATGTGAAAAGACCACTGCAGATCTACAAACATAGGAAGAACTTTATCACTTAATTACGCCATTATTCAATGCAGTCAGACAACATATTCAGAATTACAAAGTTAGAAAAATAACATTATGTTCAATTACTATGACCAAACACTACTCTTTACACAACTACAGTCTAACTGTGTATTGTCAAATGGTTTTGAGCTACTGAAGTCAATGATGTGGCTAACCATTTGATTTCTTCACTTCACTTGCAATATAGAGTAGAAGAGAACTGACTGGCTGGAGGGGGAAAAAATAAGTGCTTCTCTATTGGATATGGATCAAGACCACGATGAGGACACTACTTCAGAAAGAGTAGTGTTCTGCATGGTAAACTAATTTAGTAATGCCCATACATGTACTCTGTATCATAAAGGAATGGCTTCAAATCTCCCATATGCTGAGTTCTGAAAATAAGTACAGAGTTTCTGAGCCAACTGTCCATCCATCAACTGCAAGAACTGCACTAACTTCCAATTTGCTTTTGAACTCAATTTAATGTGTTACCATTGACCTAAAAAGCCCTAAATGACTTGGGGCCAGGATATTTGAAAGACTGCCTCTTCCCATATGTGCTTGCCAGAAATTTACCCAAGGAAGATAAGCTTGGGGGAGAAAAGAAGAGGCAGGCACAGTTCCATCATACCTAGGCCCACAAAGAGATGAAAGGTCCTCCCTCTATCCCAACTGCCATGGCCTCAGAGAGAGAGAAGAGGAGGCAGGCACAGCTACATTACTCCTAAGCCCAGAAGCAGATAAAAGGCCCTCCCTCCATCCCAACTACTACTGCCCTGGCCTCAGAGTGAGAGAAGAACCAGTAGTATCTGCTGGAATTAATTTCCTCCTCCAATGCCATTCCCTTTTTCTTGTGTGTTGAGTCTTATTTAGACTGTATGCCTTGAAGGCAGGGGACTGTCAAAATTAACCATTAAGCCAGACTGAGAGCCTTTGTGGCTGAAGAGCAGGATATAAATATGCTAAAATAAATAAATAAATAGGCTGGACCCATCTCTTTTAAGCTTCAAGTGGGGCAGGGAAGGGATGGAGAAAGAAGAAAAGCTCTGTGGGGAATGATAAAAGAGATATAGGGTCTTTACAGACTGCCAGAAATAATGCAACTTGAGTCTACTTTAACTGTCCTGCCTTAGTGCTAGGGAATGATGGGAATTGTAGTTTTTTCTGAGACATTGAGCCTTCTCTGTCAGAGAGCTCTGGTGCCACAATAAACTACAGTTCCCATGATTCCTTAGCACTGAGCCAGGGCAGTTAAAGTGGACTCAAGTTGCATTATTACTGGCAGTCTCTAAAGGCCCATAGATAAAAAAATGGGCCTTTACATAGTCAGGATGAGAGGTGGAGCAATTGTCACTTTTATAAGAAGGAGGTACAGAGGCCAGGGTAGAACTTTGCAGTCATACAGAAACGAGACACAACAGATGGATTGAATGAGATACTATTGATAGGTGAGTCATCTGACAATACAAATTCTGTGCTCAACCATCGGGTTCAAAATATACTAAACAAGACCAATACTTACTTGTGCAGCAGCTGGTATGAGAGTACTGTTGAAAGAACATGCAGAATGCTGTAAAAAAACAATCGCCTCTTTGCAGTTTGTAACAAATGGCTCAAGTTTCTGGAAATGTAAGTATAACAACTGATTAACATAGTAAAAGAAAAAAACCTTACTGTTTTTCAATAGTTGTGCTTGTATTAGAATGCATTCAATTGCATACAACTACAATCAGGTGCTTTATTAATGGAAATGATATGTCAGAAGTTTCATTGGGTGTCCTCTATGTATTATTTTTTCCAAACTAGTTTAGCACTATTGTTCAACAATATTCTAAGTTTGTGTTGCCTCCATCATCATCTTCATGTGTTCTCTGACAGCCAAACAACAGACAGACCAACATGTATTATCAATACAAAAACAATCTACCCCATAATGCAAATATCATATGGAACACTTCCAGTTGCTTCTGTCAGGAACTTTATTTAGCACAAAAAGAACAGGGATTAGGTGGGGGGGGGGGGAGGATGGTTTCTCTCTCTGCGACTGCCCAGACACTCCAGCTGGCAATCAAGCTTGGGGTGGGGGAGATCACATTGTACAGATAGGATTTTCCCCCTAAGCTTCATTACTATTGGGTGTAACTGGAAAAACAAAGGTGAGGGGGAGGAGAAGAGAGAGAAGGGAAGAGAGGCAGAGAGAAAAAGGGTGTGGCAGAAAGAAAATGAGTGGCTACTGCCAGCTTTGGCCACCACACCTATGCTACTGATTCTGGCCCCAGCCATCTCTGGCAGGCAACCCTTAAAAGATTTCCCCAGAGGGAATATACCTCAACATAAATAAGGTCCCCACTGGGACCTACAACATTACCGTGGGGGAAAAAATATCTGATTCTGAAAGGCTGAACATGATTTGTTTGAGTTTGTTTGAGGAATACATAATGGCTCAGTTTACACATGGCAACAAACTGTGGCTCGTATTAACCACAGTTTAGAAACCCTGTGCTTTCAAACATACCACCAGGACAAGATGGTTAAAATGTAGATTGTTTTCATCCTCTATCTCCACAGTGCAGTTATATCTAGGGGTGGCTGAATGGCTGTAATTGTGACTCATTCATTCTAGCACTGTACCAAATCCTCATTAAGCTTCATTCATCCTGATTTGCTATGCTCTCTGAACTGACTTATGAACTTTCATTCAAGTTACATTGCTTCTGGAAAATATGGTTAATTTCTAACTTTTATGTCCACCTACATGTTAGTTAAGGCAATCAAAAATTGTTTTGAATTCTCAAAAATAGTGCAAAGATTTCCAAATCTTAACTCACCCTCCGGAAACATATCCAGTCATTATGATTGTAAGGGAATGTCCCATCAAACTCTGCTGTCAGTTGGGTGCAGTCAATGAACCGATGCAATGCCTTCAGTGATGTGAGAACTTCACACTGTGAAACAAAGTTAACATCTATATACTGTTTGTAGACTTTCAGTGAAATTTGCATTGTGATTAACAATATAGCTCCAAGTAATAAAAGGCTTGCATGGTTTCTGAGGAGCAAAGCAGATTGGCAGCTTGGAGTAGACTCTGGCTGCTCCAGCCCCGGTTGGCCCCCAATTAGCGCAGGACTGTGGCAACCAGATGGCACAATCCTGGAGCCAGCCATTGCTATGGCCCTGAATGGGTCACCGGCAAGGACCGCTTTTTTAGTGCTCCTTTTTTGGCTGGCTTCGGGCTGCCTTAGGTGGCCACAGAGTGGCTTCTGGCTGCTCCGGAGGTGTGCATCATCTGCATGCCCTGTCCCCAAAGTGGCCAGAAGCCACTCTTTCCTGCCTGTCTGTTTTGGACCTTAGTGACTTTTGTCTCATGACAAGAGTCCCCCTACCTGAGGTGAAGGATCTACTTATAATGGATCTACTTCTGGAGGTATTTCTGGTGGTTGGTGAAGCAAAACTCTGCTATCACTTTGCAAAAGTTAGGTGAAATAGACCATCATCATGATTGCTTCTAACAGCCCTGTCTTGTGGCCGAAGTTGCTATGGATACTATTGGATTCCAGGCTTACGCCTGGAGCATCTTTATCCTGGATACTCTAAGATGACAGAGACTGTGTTTTTCACAGCTTGTTGAGAAAAAAGCTTTACAGAATTCTCTTTACAGAGATTCTTCCAAAAACAAAAATGCCTTTCAATCTGTGGATATTTGCTACCATACTGCCAGGTGGGGGGAAGTTTTTGACAGAGCACAAGGGCAAGAAAATAGACCTCTGCTTCCCATCCAAAAAGGGACTAATGCACGTGGAAGTTATTAGGAGGATGCTGGCCTAAGTTTGGCGACTCTGATCAAGCACAGGAATTTGTATAGCTTAACACTTTAAATTATAAACAGATTTCCCTTACTTAAAAACATAATCTATTCTAAATTGGTTTACCGGAAATTGAATGTCTTTGTCAATCCTAAAAGCAGACTCCTTATCAGTCAATATCAGAGCACTGTGGATGGAATGAGGAACAGCACTCTAAGAGAAAGCAATAAATAAAGAAAGAAAGAAATCTGATGAAACACAGCATGTAAACCTTAAACAGATATGCACTTAATGCTCATTTACTAGCAAGTACAACCAATAACTTTTTTTTTTAAAAAAAAAGAAGACATTTCCTAACAATAAACTTGAATCTGTAAAAATCAGTGACAACAGCAAATACCACAAAGGACGATGAATGAGAAGGCAGCCACATTCAGTGCATGCCTGATAGGCTTAGAATGGCAGACAACGGGTGAGAGCTAGATGCAGTCATACTTCCAAGTTGACTATGGGTGAACAACTAAGGCAAGGATTCAATTTCAGGCTTCTAGCATGGCCAGAGGGGTATTGTAGGACAGGGTAGAGTGAAGGTGTGTACAAGTCAAGGTCCAACCCAATTCTCCTTAGGAAATTGTTACAGCAAGTGGAATGGATTATTTTCAACATTTTCTATTGCTTCCATTTCAGAGGATCCAAAAGGCTAGCAAGTCTCATTTAAATCCAGGATACCTATTTGGAGTAGCCATGCTGGCCATACAGCAAAATAAAGCAAAATACAAAATCCTTACTGCTGCTAATCGAGTTTAATGCAGCTTAAATTTCACTGTCCTTTGTCCCAGTCCCCACATGGCAAAGAGAATTGCATCCTCAGCCTGCTTTGAGATCCCTCCAAACCAAATGAACTACAACAAACACAACATCTATACAAAATGCAGGCCTGTGACTTCAACACCATCACTCTTTCTTCCTCTCCTGTATGATTTTTTAACAACTTTTTCCTGATAAATAGCACTTACAATAGCAATAGCACTTACATTTCTATACTGCTTTATAGTGCTAAGCACTCTCTAAGTGGTTTACAATGTGTTAGCCAATTGTTCCCAACAAGTTGGATACTCATTTTACTGACCTAGAAAAGCATGGAAGGCTGAGTCAACATGGAGCCCTATAGGATCAAACTCACAATGTTTTGACTGCATTACCAGCATTTAACCACTGCACCACCAGATCTCCTTAAGAGCCCAGTGGAGCTCTGAAAGTTTGCATTATGTGTTTTGGTATCATTCCTCTGTGCGTTCTCATTAAAGACTCAACTTGAGACTTTGTGTAAGTGGACTTCTGAAATACAGAATTTGGTGGTGCCGGATGTACGTCCTAGCAGTGTAAGTCTCAAGAGACAGAGACAGATGGGGAGCAGCTAAAAGTAAAAATAAGCCTAGCTGGAAAAAGTATATTCTACTGGTTCTGAACACACACTGAGAAGTAACTACACTTCCTGAAATTTCAGATAAAGTCCTTGTGAATGAAAGATTGGGGGATCCCTCAGAGAAAGATCCTCCTTTTGACCCAAAGAAGGACTGCTTACCACAGCCTGGAAAAGTTACCTTTTGGGACTGCAATTTCCAAAATTAGCTAGCCAGCATAGTCAACAAGTCTGCCTGCCTGAATCCTAATCCTTATGCCCAGTTGTTTATTAGGTCCTATCAGGCATGATCAAACCAATGTTAAGAACTTGAAAATCTCACCTATTTCTATGGCAGATTTTTAAAAAAATTTATTTATATCCTGCAAACAGATGGCCCAAAAGGGCCACCATTGGGCTGATCCGGAGACAGGGCGTGCACATGACGCATGACCCCAGATCATGCAGAGACCACTTGGAGACTGTGCTGGGGCCGCCTAACCCAGCCCAAACCCAGCTGCAAAAGGAGCAGTTTCTTACCGCTCCTTTGCCATGGTCCTGTGCTGATTGGGGCAGGAGTAGCCTCTGGCTACTCTTTTTGTCCCGTCTGCTTCATCCCATTATCACAATGCAACCACATATGGGCATACATTCCCTTACAATTACAACTCTTCCAACATTTTGCAGTTAACTGTTTAGAAAATCTAGCCAGTTGTACCATTTGTAGAGTAGTTTTAAAGAACACTCTCTTAGCAGAGCAGATCTAGATTTGAATGGGGGGGGGGACTCCAAATCTTATTCCAAGTGGCCGCTGAAATTGATGTATTCAGATTTAATTCCCATCCCGCCCCCCATTGGGAGAAACCATGCAGTAATGCTTGCACATTCTAGGGGAATACAAAGTCTCCCCTCCCCTAATGAATTTTGCTAATAGGGATTAATTTTCCGTAAATTGAGCCATGTGGGCTGAATGGGTGCTAAGGTTTCAAGTAGCTGTTCATTTGCCTTAGGGGGGAAATCTTGCAATGTATAGAGCCCTTTATTTTCCCCACAGTCCAAACTAGGAAATGTTGTCTGGGCTTTGAAACTTAGGATGCAAAAACAACAGTCAAACCAGGGAGGGGCTCGGGGCCATCAGGTAGTTCCATTTTCTCCATGTTGCAAGAGAAGAGTAGAGAAAAGGATTTGTGATTTCACGAATTTATTTTGTTGGGAGAGAGAAGAAAAATAAATTCCAGGGGAACATCATTTCCATTTTCCTATTGAGTCCATTTATTAGAACCATCCTGTCTTATCAACTGAATAAAGTTGCTTAACTGGAAGGCAGCAAAATAAAATTCAATATGTGGTATAGCCAGACCAGCTTTCCTGGAATTAATAAATCTGAAATATTTTTGGAATTGAGAATTCTGGTTATTAAAAACAATGTACTGATAGATACTTGCCAGAGTTTAAAGTAAGTGGGATAGAGTGTTAATAGTAATGTCTGGAAAAGAAAAAAAATGTTTAAGGAGTAAGAACATTTTGATAAAGAGAATGCATCCTAAAAGGGATAGCTGCAGGTTTTTCCATGCTTCCAGTTTCACTTTCATCCATGTATTAATGGGCCCACAGTTATTAGAAATCAGTTGGGAGAGATCATTTGTGATAATTACACCAAGGTACGTAATGCCTAAGGGCTATATTTAAAAGCCAAAAAGCCTTTGCTATTTCTCTTTGGAGACTACTGAGACATAACATAATAGATTTCTAAAAATTAATCCATATTCCAGTAAATTTATCAAAAGCCTCTAAGCTTTGTATTGGGGCAAGTGAGGAGTCCTGATCTGACAGAAAAACAACAACAAAATATCATCCACATAAAGACTAATTTGTTGCTTGGCTTTGTTGATCATAACATCTTTTATCATAGGGTTATTTCTAATACAGCAAGCTAATGGCTCAATTGTGACAGTGAACAGGTGGAGAAAGAGGACAACCCAATTTTGTGCCTCTCTGTAATTTAATTAATAAAGAGTCTCTCCTACTGATGTGCATCATTGCTTGAAATTTCGTGTAGAGATTCATAACTAGGGAAATAATGTGTCTCCCAAGTTCATGGTACCAAGAAGGCTAGAAAGACAGTCCCACTCCAACCTGCCGAAAGTCTTTAAGATAGTAAAGTAACGGGGGTATTTGACAAGCTATGGACTATATTCAGCACTCTTCTAATGGCATCTGTTAATTTTCGGCTGTGGCAAGAGATTAATTGTGTACTTTAGAATAGAAATGTATTCACATTAACCTAGAAATATAATCAACTGGAATCCTTCTGCTGACAGAAGGGTCTAAGGGGGATAGGTGTGGGTTGTGTTGTTCCTTCCACACACCTGCAACCCCCTGCACCACTTCCCACACTATTCCACAGGCTTCCCCATCAGTTGGCGCAGATCTTGGAGACTTAGGGCCTTTGCAGACTGCCAGAAATAGTGCAAATTGAGTCTACTTTAACTGCCCTGACTCAGTGCAAGGGAATCATGGGAATTGTAATTTATTGTGGCACCAGAGCTTTCTGACAGAGAAGGCTCAATGTCTCAGAAAAAAATAGTTCCCATGATTCCCTAGCACTGAGCCAGGACAGTTAAAGTGGACTCAATTTGCACTATTTCTGGCAGTCTGCAAAAGCCCTTAGAGGTGTAAGGGAAAAAGTGAAATCAGCAAAATTGATTTCCCCAGTTAATTGATGAAAACCTTAATTTGATTAAATCAGGAGTCCCTGGACTTTTTGATCCGGGGGCCAGTTTGCTGGCCCCCAGATCTTCTGGGGGGCTGGAGGCACGCGTGACTCCGAACGCCATTTTGTATTCCAAAATGGCATCCGGAGTTGTGCGCACGTGCATGGTGTTGCGCGCACATGCACACGACTCGGGTGCCATTTTGGAACACAAAATGGCGCCAATGTAGTGCACATGCACGCGCAACGCCGGGTGCCATTTTGTGTTCCAAAATGGTGCCTGGAGTCATGCACATGCCCGTGCAACGCCGTGCACATGTGCACGAATCCGGATACCATTTTGGAAGACAAAATGGCATCCGGCGGTGGGTGCGAGCGGCGGCGGCAGCAGGACCGGCCGCGGGCTGGTAGGAAGGCTTCGACAGGCCGGGTTCAGCTCGTAGTTTGAGAACCCCTGGATTAAATGATGAAACCTTTACTGTTAGTGGAGGATACCATTGGCTACAATGAATTTAGCAAGATTTACTGATATGTAAACTGACCTATGATTACCCTGTATAATTTCTTATACTTTTTTAAATAATACACAAGTACAAACTTGTATAATGTTAACAGCTTCTACCCTTGAGGCAGTTTTGCTGTTGCCATGGTTATCTTCACCACCATTACCATTCACCACTGTCACCATCACCATCATCCAGCAGACATGGGGAACCTCCAACCCACTAGCTTCTGTTCCAGTCTCTCTCCCTCTTCCCAAGTAAAAGGTCTTTAATCAACAGATATCAGAGGCTACCTCAGTTCTGGGGTAGGGAGAAAGTGTTATCTCCAATGTGTGCAATTTGTGCAAATACAAGGTAAGCTCCTCCACAGTGCTAAGAAAGGCAAAATGTCTTGCCTCCAATCTACAGACTGAAGGTAAGACCTTACCCAGTTCAGGGCTGCTTTGCTTCTATGTTGCCTGATGGGATAGGCAGACAATTTGCCACCACACAGCAAAGGAGCCAAATGTTTTGTCTGTGTGCATGTGAGAGACAGACAGACCCTAAAAAGAGAAAGAGAATATGGAATGTGTGTGAAGGTGCTCTGTTCATGTGTATTTGTATATTTCTGTGAATGTGGGTGCATATGAATTATATGTTTGCATGCATGTATGCACAGCCAAAATGTATACATGCAAATGTGTGTGAACTAACTTCAGACAAGCAATGGTAACAGAGCCAATTCATCCCTCAGGCCAAAAAAGCTTTCCCCTCTCTATTCTAAAACATGTTCAGTCCCATCCACCCACCCATTAAACTTGTTGGGAGTATTAAGAAAGGCAACATTTGTATAAATCAAAAAGTTATATACATAGTAAAATGTTAATGTTTTCAACGTGTACTTTTCTTTAGGGGAGGGAGGAGATAAGTATTCTAAAGGCATTAAATTTCTGTTAATTTCCTCACTTCAGAAAATCCACAAAACATTTCTGAAGAAAATTGTTTTGATTTTTCTTGCTAATGAAAACTTTAATTCACAGTGGTTAAAAGGAAGATACCTTCAAAAGTGGGATTAATATAGGGAAAAATGCATTATGATAATTGCTTTATCTAATTCTTCATTTCCATTGCTTTCAGCTGAGGCCAAAATCATGTTGCAGCACTATGCCAACATAAAATGTTATACTTCCAAAATGTAATTCTTGTGAGGAGTTGTTTTACCACAGGGAATACCTATCATATTGCAGTGAAAATAATAAAACCAGTTTAATTACAACAGTGTGAATTCAACAACAACTAAGTTTCCCATCAGTGAAATGATTTGGCAACTATGAAGCATCTATATACTTCCAGTACGTATTTCCTCAAAATACATTTTATCAATGTAAGAGATTATGACTACATTGGGCAAGTAGCTAAAGTTGCTGAAAAATGAGCCATGTCCATTGTTTATAAGACAAACAGAAACTCAAATAGCAACATATTAAACTACTAGGTGAAATGCAGTTAAATCAGATGTACTTACTACTATTTTATTAAATGAAACCAGAATTTAGATTTCTTCACTGAAACATTCTGAAGCTTAATGTTTAAAAAATAGTTTCAGATTAATCAATAGATAGAGGCTTCTGAAAATGTTCAAAGAAAGAAAGAAAGAAATATGTTCTGCTCATGAACTTATGAATACATATCATAACCTGTTAGAATATAGGCCATGATACTAAGCATCTTGTTGCAATGGCAGCTCCCATGTCAGGTGCACAATGATTTTGGTCCAGGTTTCAGCCTGAACTTGAAAGAAGCTACCCAAGGTGCTGAACCACCAGCCACCACTGCCTTTTTGTAACTATCCTTCACTCACCTGTAATGTTGCCAATGCTTTGAAAAGGAAAGAGAGATTCTGACGCTTGCGAACGTCCACTAAAATAAGCAGCCCCAAAGCACGAACCTCCTTTCTGAAACACAAAGGCAGGTATTCTTTAAATTATACTGACAAAAAAGTAAATGGAAAAATGAAAATGAAGCACAGGACCATCATGAACCCCAGAAACATCAGAGAGCAATTTGTATCTACAATCATAGTAAATTAGCCACAATGTAATTTCATCACTTGCATTAGTGTTGTCATGTTAAAAGCAAGTATCCAGTCAGATCAAGTGTACACAAGATAGTAAAGATTTGGGTGCATGCCACCTTAAAAATAACCTGATTTTCAAGATCATATGTCCATGTTAGGCTACTTTAGGAAAATGTAATGTCCTGTCTTTATCTAACTCGATTATCACACTTCATGGACGAAGCCAGAAAGAGTTTATTGTAAAGATCTGCAGGACATCCTTTGCTAGATCTAAATTGACAAACTTCACTTCCATAGCCCCCTTGGACTTTCCTGCCATCCAGATTCCTTCCCATTGACTGCCATGCAGCTATATAATCTTGGTTCACACACAACACTCCCTTATAGCTGCTCACCCCTTCCTCACACATTCATGCTCCCAACTTACAGCATGGCTAAGCAGGCTTAACTCAACCTGGAAGAAAGAGCTATGAGGGGTGGCTCTGACAGCAGAATTGTCACAGCTCTGAAAGAAATATGCACTTGTCACTTATGTGCACTTGTCACTAAGGTAAGAAACAGTGCTAACGAACATATATTACCAGAAGTCTAGTTTTAATGAGTAAAGTGCTTAAATAAAAAAAAATCATTACAGTTTATATATTTGATGGATTGTTACCTTGTGCTCAGGCATACAGTCTAAAACAGGGGTAGGCAACCTTTCCCCTTTAAGGGCCGAGGGACTTCAGCTCCCAGAATCCCAGGAGCTATTGGCCAACATAGGACTATTGGCCAACATGGCTGAGGCTTCTGGGAGCTGAAGTCCCTCGGCCCTTAAAGGGGAAAGGTTGCCTACCCCTGGTCTAAAAGATAGCACACAAAAGGAATGGAATGGAGAAAGAAAGCAAATTCATTACTAGTTTTTCATTATAAATCTGTCAAGCCTTGGGAGGAAAAGGTTTTGAATTTCAATGTTCAGATTAATAACACAGTTGTTAAATACATACATTTTATTAGTGGCATATCATGATTAAGGAAGAGCACAACATGGCTGTTTATGGTCAGACAATGGCACTCCCTTAGCTATGGAGAGCATTTATGGAGTTAAGGTTTCAGGTTACACCAGCTCCATTTCCCAAAGCATATCCAAGACATCTAAATACCTCATAACAGGTGTCATATGCCATTCTCTTTGTATGAATAAACCCAATCCTAGCTTTGCCCTTCACCACATCACATGTGCAATCAAATGTATACACACTCAATCCTGCTCACAGGTGATACAGGCAATAATTTTTCATGCAATGGCTAGCTTCCTCAGTTTACAATAGGCCCTTCACATTTGCTAGGGTTAGGAACACAGGACCCCTGTGAATGTGGAAAAAATACAAATTAAAAAAACCCCTCTATTTTTTTCACTTCAGAGGACACCTTTCTGGGAATCTCTAGGTCCTCTAATACACCTCTGTGGTCAACATCGGCCAGAAGTTAACCACAGAATTGTGCTAGAGGACCTATAAATGCATAGACAAGTGTTTGCTCTAGGAATCTCTAGGTCCTCCAGCACAACGTCTGGTGAAAGTTGGCCATAGGGTCACACTGGAGGACCTAGAGAGAACATATTAATGTTGTAAGCTGCCCTGATTGCTTCTTATATTAATCAAATCACTGAATAATCAAATCTGCAAGTCAAAGCCTCAAAATGTGGAAGGCTGACAGTATAATGTGGGTTTAATTGGCCAAAAGGTACAACATTCTGAATCCATATTTTTAACATAATTTGTAGTATTTTAAGTTACTTGATCACATTATAGTATTTCATCTGTCACTTACAGACTTCCATTGCTAATACATATTTCACAGCATAGATCCTTCTCTCTGTTTGGTCAAAATCATCTATGTCAAAATCATAACGTTAGTTTCAGAGCTGCAAGTTTCTCTTAAAATTGCCATGAAGTGATATAAGGCCTTGAGAACGACCTGGAAGGCAATCTTTCAAAATGGCACTCACTTTTACATCTTGTCATCTTATGAACAATTCATCTGGCATACTGCCTGTTTTTAAGTAACTGATGTCATTAATCTATTTTCTAAGTCATTTTCTATATACCATCTGGCTGCCACAGAAATGTAGTTATAAAAATTATAGAATCATAGGATCACAGAATTGGAAAGGAACACAAGAGTCATCCGGTCCAACCCCCTGCCATGTAGGAATACACAATCAAAGCAATCCCAACATAAGCCCCACCTAGCATCTGTCTTAAAACCTTCAAACAAGGAGACTCCACCACACTCTGAGGAAGTGTCTTCCACTGTCAAACATCTCTTACTGTTAGGAAGTTCTTCCTAATGTTTAGTGGAATCTCTTTTCCTGTAATGTGAATCCTGTGCTCCATGTCCTAGTCTCTGGAGCAGCAGAAAACAAGCTTGCTCCTTCCTCACTATGGCATCCTTTCAAATATTTAAACATGGCTATCATGTCACCTGTTAACCTTAACCTCCAAGTTAAACATATTCAGCACTCTAAGCCACCCCTCACAGGACATGGTTTCCAGAACTTTTACCATTTTGGTCATCTTCCTCTGAATGCTCCACCTTGTCAATACCCTTCTTGAATGGTAATGCCCAGAACTGGACACAATATTCCAGGCGAGGTCTGACCAAAGTAGTACTATTACTTCCCACAGTCTAGACACTGTACTCCTATTGATGCAACACAGAACCACACTGGTGTTTTTAGCTGCCACATCACACTGTTAACTCATCAGCTTGTGGTACATTAAGACTCCTAGGTCTCTTTCACATGTACTGTTGTCGAGCCAAGTGTCACCCATCCTATATTAGTGCATTTCATTTTTACTGCCTAAGTGTAGTACTTTACATTTCTCCCTGCTGAAATTCATTGTGTTAATTTTGGCCCAACTCTCTAATCTGTGACAGTCGTTTTGAATTTTAATCCTGTCCTTTGTGGTATTGGCTATGTCTCCTAACTTGGTATCATCTGCATATTTAATAAACATGTTCTCTATTCCATTATCTAAATCATTTATAAAGATGTTGAATAGCACTGGGTCAAGAACCAAATCCTGTGGCACCCTGTTTGT
Source organism: Phrynosoma platyrhinos (assembly GCA_020142125.1). Lineage (NCBI taxonomy): Eukaryota > Metazoa > Chordata > Lepidosauria > Squamata > Phrynosomatidae > Phrynosoma > Phrynosoma platyrhinos. The sequence goes on from CM034710.1 coordinate 47,922,896, forward strand.
CACTTCTCTCCAGAATGAAGAGGAGGCATTGGCGAGCAGCCAATTACAAAGACACATGACAGTCACATTGTCTAGGCCACATTTTACTAGTTTATTTGCAAGACCTTTATGGGATATCCATAGCATTTACTTTATCTACCAAGAACACAGTTAAAATTAGTCTGGTATGATTTGTTTGGAGAAATCCATACTGTCTTTTAGGGATCATGGCATGCCTTTCCAAGTGCTTATAGACTGTCTGTTTAATGATCTCCTCGAGCATCTTTCCTGGTATTGATATCAGGCTGACTAAATGATAATTGTTTGAGTCCTCCTCCACCTCCACTTTTTTTTTTTTAATGGGCACATTTGCCCTCCTCCAGTCTCCTGGGACTTCTCATGTTCTCTGGGAATTCTCAAACATTATTAACAGTGGTTCTGAGACTATTTCTGCCAGTTCTTTTAATATGCTTGGATGTACTTCATCTGACCCTGGAGACTTGAATTCATGACCTTGGAGACTTGAACTACCTCTTTATCTATTCTGTATTGCATTTCCCCTACTGCATCACCTGCTCCATCTTCCCCAGGTCAAGCTTCTCTTTTTGGGAGAAGACCAAGGCAATGAAGGTGTTGAGTAGTTCTGCCTTTACTCTAGGTCCCCTTAGCATTTCACCAACTTCTCAAAGCAGCAGCCCTACCATTTTCTTGTTCTTCCTTTTGCTATGAACATAACCATACAAGCCCTTTTTATTGTTCTTAACCTCTCTAGCAAGCCTGAGCTCATTCTGCTCTTTAGTTTTCTGGTTTTTTCCTCTACACAAGCTGGCTATGTGCTTGAATTCTTTGGTGACTTCCCCCATTTTCTATTTTTTGTATATGTACCTTTTGTGAGTTAAAAGTTATTTAGTCATCCATCCTGGATTCTTTAGACCAGGGATAGGCAACCTTTCCCCTTTAAGGGCCGAGGGACTTCAGCTCCCAGAAGCCTCAGCCATGTTGGCTAATAGTCCCATGTTGGCCAATAGCTCCTGGGATTCTGGGAGATGAAGTCCCTCGGCCCTTAAAGGGGAAAGGTTGCCTACCCCTGCTTTAGACTTTAGACCTCTCATTTTCCTCCTCAATGGAACTGTTTGAAATTGTGCCTTCAATATCCATCAGGAGCTCCCTTCTCTTTTAGTATTCCTGACCACAGGATCACACCCAATACTTCCCTACATTTATTGATATCAGTTTTCCTAAAGTCTGGAATGTGTGTCTGACCATGCTTGGCTTCCCCTTTGAGCTATACAACAAATTCCAGAAGAACACGGTCACTCCCATCTAAAGATCCCACTACTTCCACCCCATTAACCAGGTCATCACAGTTGGTTAGGATCAGATCTAAAATTGCTGATCCTCCTCCATCATCATCATCATCATCATCATCATCTTCTTCTTCTTCTTCTTCTTCTTCTTCTTCTTCTTCTTATTATTATTATTATTATTATTATTATTATATTTGTACCCCACTTTTCCCACAAAACTGGGACTCAAAGTGGCTAGTTGCTTCTTCCATCTTCTGAACAATGAAACTGTCTGCAAGGCAAATGAGGAATTAATTGGACCTTAAATTTTGGGCAGAGTTTGACTTCCAACAAGTATCAGGATAGTTGAAAACTTTATCTTTACCTACATCTACATCTACATCTATATCTAGAGAGAGAGAGAGAGAGAATATATAAAAAGACAACTAGCTGTCTGCTCCCTTCCCACAGTAAGAAGAACCAGGGTACACAGAAACATTTATTATGAGTTTTTTGTGGGTTTTTCAGGCTGTGTGGCCATGTTCTAGAAGAGTTTCTTTCTGACGTTTCGCCAGCATCTGTGGCTGGCATCTTCAGAGAAAGATCTGAGAAAGATCTGAAGATGCCATCAGAAAGAAACTCTTCCAGAACATGCCCACACACCCTGAAAAACCCACAAAAAACTATGGATGCCAGCCATGAAAGCCTACAACTTCACATTTATTATGAGAATGATCACTGTGTGGTATTTAACCTTCAATGTGGTAAGGTTGTCTTCCTCTCAGTTTTGTTATTCTTCAAACAGATATAAACATTATTGACAATTCAGTCCTCAGCCTTTCCCCTTCCTGCATTTTTAGTCAGACTGCACATATTAAAATAATCTTTAAGCACTAGTTATATACACACATATATTGCTGTGGTGACTCTTTTCCTTTCCTTTCCTTTCCTTTTTCTTTTAAAACACTAATAAGAAGATGGAAAAAGCTGTGGGCTAGGGTGTGGGTTACAGTCACCAGCCAATTAGCATTATACAGCTCCTGCTTCTGATAGCGTCTGTGAAGACTCATAGAAGTAGGAATAGGAGTCATCTGATCAAAAGATGCTGAATGTTCTTATGCCATGTGACAACTGTCTGTGTGCAGAAAAAGTATCCTGAAACATTTTCTTAAAACACATAAGAAGCTTTATTTCTTCACAGTTTCTTGCACCTTTCCCTGCCAGTCTGGCTTCAGATTCTCATTCAGCAACTACCTAGTCTGCTTCCTTATGCCTGTTAGTAGCACTGGGCAAAGTGCAGCTCTGGGGACACAGGCTCATTTTCTGACCTTTAATCCTGTCAAGCTCTCTGAGTGGCCCTTTTTTCTAGTAAAGAAAGGATGGATGAGCTATCTTTCCTGAAAGCCTTCAGGAGAGGCAATTCACCATTTACACTTTTTTACAATTTACTCTTTAACATCAAAAATACTTGCCCCCCCAACAAGTGATTTCCAACTACATCTAGTTTTGTTTTGTTGTGTTTGTTTGTTTGTTTGTTTTGAGCTTTTGGCAGTGTATGTGACTTCAGAGGCTCTCAAGGGCAGAAAATTGGTCTCTGAAGCTGGCACAATGGCTGCTTCCTTCCATAAGGTTTAGGAGGATCTAAAGCAAGGAAGATCTACAGATAAGGTTATTTATTATTTGATGGTTCTGAGAGGTAAAAATGGACCATGACCTTTTAAAATGAATTTTTATCCATGTTCAAATCCACACAGAACTGTATGCAACAATAGGGCTCTATGCAAGATCTGTATTTGTTAGAAGTTGAAGTGTTGGGATCTGTCTCTTCACCAAGGGAGACAGATTTGACTGTATATGCAAGATGAAGAATGGATAAGGATATGTAAAAGTGCTTCTGAAAGATTATTGAGAGGAGGCAATACTTGTGTTCTTGAATGTGTTTTAAGGCTTTCCATCCTGGAGAGCCTGTACTTTATGAACTTGACAAATCTGAGGTCCAAAATCAAGCAAACTTCACCCCTTTTCTTGTCCACCATGAAGAGGACAGAGTACACCCTTTGAATATTTTGGTTGGTGGGATCAGTTCTATGTCCCCCAGCTCTAAAAAAGGCATGGTCCAATGCACTGAGAGGTTCTTTAAGAGAATTTTGGAAACTGGTGACCTGAGAAAGCAGAGTTTGGGCTTTTGATTGAATTCTATTGTGCAACCTTTGCTTATTGTTCTCAGTACCTACTGATATAATGTGAAAAGGGCCATGCTTGTATGAAGTGTGAAAGCCTCCCTCCTATCCTGGGAGGAGGACAGTCACAGGCTTAGTTTATTTCTAGTAGGTTGGCTTCTTTGAAAGAGGTCCTGTCTGGGCCTCCCTGGGAAAGAAAAGAAAAACTGGGACCTAGATCTGGCGGGTTTTAAAGACCTGAAGTGTCTCAAATGAGAGAAGGAGCACAAGGGACAAAAAGTCTGGGATTGTTTACCCTATTGCTTTGGCTCCTTCTATGGCATAGTCCTTTTCTTCTTCTTTGTTTCAATAAAGATGTCCTTAAGTGCTTCCTTGCCAAAAAGGAGGTTTTCCTTACAAGAGACTGTGGCCAAATCAGATATGGAATGTGTGTCTGTATTCCAATGTTGTAGCTGAACGGACCCTCTGGCTCCAACAGAGCAAGCAAAAAAGGCCATGGAATCTCTGGTACTATCAGCTACAAAGGGTAAGTACCTATAGACCAGGGGACTCAAATGCAATGTCTTTAGTGGCTCTTCCATATCTATAGTAAAGGTATTCCCTGCTGACAAGGTTGTCAAGTCATGTCCGACAGTAGGGGGTGGTGCTCATCTCCGTTACTAAGCCAAAGAGCCAATGTTGTCAGAGACTACTCTGTGATCATGCGGCTAGCATGACTGCACAGAATGCTGTTTACCTTCCCACCGAAGTGGTACCTATTTATCTACTTGCATTTGCATGCTTTCAAGCTGCTTTCAAACTTGCATATCTATGGCCATTCCACTAAAAGTAGTGGGCATGCAAACAAGGCCTGCCATTTGGGACAACAAAACAATCTCATCAGCCCTCAGCTTCAATGAGGTCAAAAGGAGAGCTGATTTCAGCTTCAACAAGGCTTATTTCCTCCCCAGTCAATTTAAGCTCCCAAAATGCAGCAGCAACTCTGGAGAAGGCAAACAATTGGGGAGGGTATGGTTGAATGCCCATCTTTACAGCCCGCACAAAGATCAGTTAAGAGCACTCATATGTCCCAGACAACCTTCACATGATTTACAGAGGGACTCTCAGGGCAAGAAGTGCCCTTAACATTTGTTTTTGCTTTTCCCATTTTTCAGCCCCATGGAAAAACAATGAGATGAAAAAAGGAAAGTTACAATGGTGGGGCTGGGGGAGAGGAAAAAGCAGTAAAACAGGGCTTTTTAAAAAGGTAAAGCAAACAAAAGGGGAAAATAACAAGCATTGTACATCACAAGATTAGGGCCTTGATGATGATGGCATTACACTTCCAAAGGACTAGTTACATTAAAAATGTGAAGAGATTCTTCTCCTTACCTAGGAATATTGTAGAAATATACTAGAAGTTGTGTGAGCTCAGTGACTCTGGAATGCTCATGTAACCAGACATCATTTCTCATGTTGACTTGCACTACTGCTCTTCCACCACGATCCCTGTTTCCTAACCAGAAATTATAAATGAATGAAGTAATCTTCTGCATTAACACCAAACACTTACAACATCTTAGAGTTTGTCTATTTGATGGCCATGATAATGACTCTCCCCTTCAAACCAAATCACTTTGTTATCACATGGGCTGTACAGGGAGCCAATGAAAGTTAAAAGGAAACATAACAGAGGTACATACACAAGTCTTTTCAACTTGGCAAAACACTCCATCCCTCAAGCATCTCTTTGTCCTGAAAAGTATGTTTCATTCCCGCTATAATATACACTGATTTGCCGATTGGATTATATGTGCGTTGTTCACACTGGGAACCAGTTCAGAGCTGATTGAGTTTGGTCAGAGTCGCTTTAAAGCGAGAGAAATGCAACAAAAATGCATTTTTAAACACTAGTTTTTTGGCGATTCTTTTAAAAAGATCCAATTCTGAAGCATATTCAACAAGTGTGAACAATGGGTCTGATTCGCATCGCACTGGAGGGGAGGAACTTGAGAGAATGACAGTTGAGAATGAGAGGACTCAAACACCGACAGTCCGAACGAGCCAGGTGTGGGACCTCTCCGAGCCCAAATGCTGCCTTGGAGGAGACAGGGTCGCTTTGCTGCTTGGCCTTGCCAGCTCCTCCAGGGGTCTCTCAGATCCCTGCAGCCGGGAGGGTGGTGGGGGAGGTGGAGGTCTCCATAAAGAGACCAGAAGAGGTACCACTGGCCGCCAACTCTCTCCCCCTCTATCCCTCCCCAAAGACTGCTCAGCGTGATCCACTGGTCCCTCCCTTAGCTTCCTGCCTTGGAGCCCCTGGACTGCCTGCCCCCACAGATCCCGGGAGACCTTTCCCAGACTCCCCTACCCCATTGGAGGTCCTGCCCAGGAGAAGGAGAACGCCTGGGGAAGGGGAGAAAGGCGGGTTGCCAGGGCTACCAAGGGAAGGAGAAGCCCAAAGTCTTGCATGACCGGGAGCCGAGGCCAGCCGAGCAGAAGAAGTGGGTGGGGATCAGGGGTCCTTGGGTACCTTTCCTGGACCCACACTGGATCTCTGTCTGGATAAAGGAGGGAGCCTCGATGGTGAGGATCCACTCCCAAGTGAAGCCAGGGTTGACTGAGGGAAAGGCAGTGCCGGAGCAAGAAAGCCAGGCAGCAAGCGAAGGGGGGGGCAGCCCCATGGCCTTTGGGTCAGCAGATCAATGACTTGAAGGTTTTCTGTGCAAGCTCAGTGTGTGTGTGTAGGAGGGATGCCCTTGCCTTCCCCTGAGGCTGTGACTTTCCCAAGGTGTTCATGGTGGATTTCATGACTGAGCTGGAAATCAAACCCTGGTCTCCAGAGTAGTCCCTCTGTTGGCTTCCTCTCTGCTGGAATTGTTGGGCATTGCCCCCCACCGCCCGATCCTGGAGCCCCCAGACTGCCTGCTCCCTGGGAGGCTTGGGAGTTTCAGAGCCTGTTGGTTCAGATGACGCACTGATGCGCATCATATGATTGACATTTAAAAAAAAAACAGTTAGTGTGATGACAAGCATGTCAAAAAAGACACGAATGCATGGTATTCTTGGAATAATTTGCTTCCATAGTGGGAACTACAGATCAGCTTGAATTGATTCAAATACCTGGTTTCAATTCGACTCACAAACCAATTTAAATATAAGTGGGAATGGGCCCTAGGAATATCACTGTTCTCTCCTGCTAAATGGTGATGTCATTAGTGCCTTTGTGACATCTGCAACCATTAAATTCATTAAAGAGAAGCAAAGAGGTTTTGAGATGCTGATGTGCATTGGTGAAATAGCTGCTGATGTCACAAGTGCTTTTCCCTCTCCTGTTTCCTTGCTACCCATAATGGCCATCATTTGCCTACCTACCCAACCTTCATCTTCAGCCCACATTTATTACCCATTTGTTTGCCCTTCAGATGAATGTAGGGCCACAAAGGCTGTGTACTTCATATGAAACAAACTCCACAATGCTTGCCACATGCTTCCCAGTTAACCATACAGTGCTGAGTCAGAACACCAGGTCCTGTGCACTGAGAAAAACAGAATGTAAATCAAATAAATACATAAAAATAGACATGGGAAGATCTCTAGGAGAAATATTACAAGACATTTCTATGTGGCATATAGATTTCATATTTTTATGTTTCTTTAAACACAACATCATCTATGTAGTGCATACCACAAAGAAAAATTACTCCAGAATACAACAATTCTTCATTAACTTCACACAACTGGCTTGGTAACAAATGTTCAGGATCTTCCGGGTCTTCAGACAGCAATTGATTCTCATGGCAGGCAGCATTTACATTAGATTTATAATTCAAAAAATCAATTTTGGAGTCTTCTGGATCTGGAAAAAATTTTAATCAAGTGAAAGAGAAAGCTTAGTCACTCACTCAACATTTTCTGATTAATACATTTAGTTTGTAGTAATTTGCTTTAGAGAATTCATAAAACAGAAAAATAATACTAATATTTTGTAAAACCTCATGGAAAATCCTCAAAGATGAGGAAGACTTAAAGATAACATTTTAAGAACCATTTTGTAGCTTCTGTGTCTTCTGCCACCTGGAATTCTGTGTGTATAGGAGTTCCTATCAAATTAAATTACTCTGGAGGTATGTGCTGTCACTATCTAAAGATCTGCTGCATTTTTACGATTAAACTTGTTAAACTTTTTTGCAATTAAACTTTTTGCTATTAACTGCCTTCAGTCAAAACCGAACCATGGTGACCCTGTAGAGGAGAGATCTCCTAGACTTCTTGTTCTCCACTTCTCTGCTTAGGTCCTATAAATTAATACCCCTGACCTCCTTAATAAGAGTCTATCCATCTAGCATGCAGTCTTCCTCTCTTTCTACTGTCCTTTACATTTCCTAGCATTATGGTCTTATCCAATGTGTCATGTCTTCTCATGATGTGACAAAAGAATGATAGCCTCAATTTGATCATCTTGACTTCCAGTGAGATTTCAGGCCTGATTTATTCACATACTTATTTGTTTGTATTTTTGGCTATCCATGATATTCCCAGCACTCTTCTCCACCACAGCTCAAATGAGTTGATTTTTTCTTAGCTCCTTTCTTCACTGTTCAGTTCTCATACCCGGACACGGTAATGGGGAATACAATGTCTTGTACACTCTAGGGCAGCGGTTCTCAAATAGTGGGGCGGGCCCCCCAGGGAGGGCGCGAGGCTCCGTAAAGGGGGGCCCATTACGGCTGGAGAGAGGGAGATTGTCCCAGCGCAGCCCCAGTAGCAGCCCGACGTGCTCTATCCTGATTGGTCAAACCCACCCATGTGACTATTTATAGTCGCGCGGGGGGGACGTGAAATGTTTTCTTCTTTCCTAGGCGGGGTGTGACAGAAAATAATGGAGAAGCACTGCTCTAGGGTGACTAAGCAGCCATTTTATTTTTGAAAGATTATTTTACATTTCATAGAATCATAGAATCATAGAGTTGGAAGAGACCACAAGGGCCATCCAGTCCAACCCCCTGCCATGCAGGAATTCCCAATCAAAGCATCCCCGACAGATGGCCATCCAGCCTCTGCTTAAAGACCTCCAAGGAAGGTGATTCCACTAATGCTGAGGTGGAATCTGTTTTCCTGGAGCTTACATCCATTGTTTTGGGTCCTAGTCTCTGGAGAAGCAGAAAACAAGCTTGTTCCCTCCTCAATATGACATCCCTTCAAATATTTAAACACGGCTATCATATCACCTCTCAACCTTCTCTTTTCTAGGCTAAATATCCCCAGCTCCCTAAGTCGTTCCTCATAGGGCTTGGTTTCCAGACCCTTCACCATTTTAATTGCCCTCCTTTGGACACGCTCCAGTTTCTTTACATCCTTTTTGAATTGTGGCGCCCAGAACTGGACACAGTATTCCAGGTGAGGCCTGACCAAAGCAGAATAGAGTGGCACTATTACTTCAGATTCAAGTAAAACTAGATTATGGAAAGGACAAAATTTATGTCCAAAAATGTGTCTTTCACATATTGTTTTTAAATCACAATATGTATTCAGCACCGCTAGCCACACAATGTCGATTTAAACTCAACTGGAGGAAATATATTGCAAGAAACATCTAGTTATCTAAAGGAGTTCCATCCAACTAAAATCAACAGGACAAAAATAATCACATGTCTTTTCATTCTGAAATAAATGATGCCTAAGATTGCACACTTACTTTGCAATAAAGGACACTAAACTCAATGGGAGTTACTTCTAAGTAAACATGCCTAGAATTTTACTAGACTAAGTTATTAATTTAATTTCTCAAAAGGTTAAGATAAGAATGTGTGGAACGTCCAAAATACTAATTTTATTGCAATTATTATTATTTTCATGGGTAGCTGCTACTTTTGAAAATCTTTAAATTACTTACCTTTAGAAAAAAAACTATGCACTACAACATCGGTGTAGCTTTAAAATCATAAATGCAGATTACAAAACTAAAGAGAAAGTAATATCTTACACTCCTTACAAGCTAAAAATTTACTGACTATAATTACATTCTTTATGAAATTATGTTCTTGGGACAGAAAACATTGGATGCTTTTGAGTTTAGAACCTGATTCTAAGCAGAGCTGAGAAAAGTTACTTTTTTGAATTATAATTCCCAAACCTTTGGCCAGCATGAGCAAAAGCTTGTAGGCTTGTAATCAAAACAAGTAACTTTTATAAACTTGTTCTAATCTAATCCATACAGAAGCACCTAGCCATTAAAAAGCAAAAAGCAGCCTTAACTTGCTAGAGCCAAAAAATGAAGACTGGGGAGGGGGGGAAGAGGTGTTACATTTAATCATAACTTTAAAACACTTAAGAAACTAAGTGAATGGAAGCTCTGGCATCCTTGCTCCATTTATAGTGAAGTCTTATGTGTTCTATCTAATGAACATTTTCCAATAACTTACAACCTGAGCAGGTCAGGCTGGCAGAGAGACTTGGGACACACCACTGGCTAAAAATAGTACCAGGACCTCAACTCTAAAACTGAAAGTTGTTTTCCTATTCCCTGTGCTAACATTAGGAAGCAGCACAATTTCCTTGTGTATACGGTAACATTCCCCAATCCTACACACATACAAATTGCTGCTGCCTAGAGCTTTAAAATGTTTTATTTTTGGACTACAACTTCCATGCTGGCTGGGATATAGTGGAAGTTGCATCCAAAAATGTAACTTTTCCAATCTCTGCTCCTGCCACTCTGTGAACAAGCAACAATTTAAATGCACATGACATAACCAGATTCTACATTCAAGATGTAGGGTTATTCATCTTGCACTCATGCACTTTCTCGGGAAGAAATGTTTGACACAATCATTCAGAAACTCTTAAAATTCAGGAGATTAAAGGCCTTTGCAGACTACCAGAAATAGTGCAAATTGAGGCCACTTTAACTGCCCTGACTCAGTGCTAGGGAATCATGGGAACTGTAGTCTACTGTGGCACCAGAGCTCTCTGATAGAGAAGGCTCAATGTCTCAGAAAAAAAATGCAATTCCCATGATTCCCTAGCACTGAGCCAGGACAGCTAAAGTGGACTCAATTTACACTATTTCTGGCAGTCTACAAAGGCCCTAAGATAGCAACTAAAAAGAAGACATGGTTGCACTACACCAAACTGCCCATACATCTGAATTAGAAAAAACATTAAAGATAAATTAATTGCATATTTGCCTTTCTCAGATTAGTATTTTATATCAAGTTAAGGAAATATAATGTTTGGTCTCAATCCTAGATGAGGCTGCCGTACTTTGACCACATCATAAGAAGGCAGGATTCATTAGAAAAGTCATGTGCTAAGTGTTTCTAAGTATCATGCAAAGTTCAGTGTAGTTTCTGATTTCCTGACTTACTGGATTGTGCCCATGGTAACTTTTAATCTCCAATTATAACAAGCCAATTGATGACAGGCAATGGATTGCTCCTTAATTCCATTTATTTTGCTGCTGTTGTTACAAGGGAATATATATCTTTATTTCATTCAAAGACATTCTTAGCCAGGATTGTTCAAACGAAACACAAACATGAGAAACTCAAATGTATCGAGAGAATCTTTGGTTATAAAGCAAAATAAATGAACAAAAGGCATACAGCTTAAAATTGTTTAAACCATCTTATGTAGTGGAGTTTTATTTTTATTTATTTTTTTACCTTCATCCTTTTTGCTTCTGGTACTAGTGAAATCGTGTATTTTGGAATCCAAGTTCTCCAGCCTTACAGAATGGCCATTGATGATTTTGGGTGAATTTGCACTGAATTCTCCATCTGAGGACTCACCAGGTTTATCATCTTTACTTGGTGAATTCTTATGTGTTCTATCTAATGATTGTGATTTTCCTGAACATAGCCTGAAACCTTCATTTGAAGAAATTTGATGGTGTACAGGAAGTTGCCCCGAAGCCTGAGAATGCTCACAAAATCTAATGGCCTCTCTTGTGTGCACACATTTTGAAAATCTTGCCGGCCAAGAACTTTCATGCTGAACATCATCTTCATCATCGTCATCATCCATGTGTCTTGTGTCCTTTATATGTTTAGAAGGTTCTTCTTCTGCAATTGATTCCTCAGAGCTAGAACCTAGGTTCATTGGATTTTGCAAAGCTTCTATATATGACTTTCTAAACAAGCGCTTTCTTTCAAAATACAAAGACTCCTGTCCTCTTCGATGTGAGCTGCTCATGTCTGTGTCAAAAGCTATGCTTTTGGTGACACAACCTTTTGCTAGTGGAGAACTTGATGCATTTTCTTGTAAAAAATCAGATGTAATGTCAAATCCCTTTCTTGGTTCCTTGGTAACATGTTCTGCCACTGAAGCAATATGCTGGCATTCCTCGGGATGTGCTACTGAATTTATATCATATTCACTTACATTTTCAGTTGGAGGTTCTAAACTTGGTATTTCATCCTGGCTTCTAGCTCCATGACAAAGACCAGAATCAACATTGCCTTGAGTTCCACAGCTGTCTGAAAATGGCATTTCTAGCATAGTAGAGCAAGCACCATTAGATGGAGAGGCCTCATGGAAGTTGTTGTTTTCCATGGTGTGCGTCATGATTTCAGTTTCAAGGGTGCTGCTTAACTTCTCAAGCAGAGATTTGTTTGTGTAGCTCTGAATAACTTTTTCAGTGGTAGGAACAAAAGTAGGATTCACAATATTTTTCCAAGGTGTCCTATATACAGCTGGGCCTGTTGTCAGCAAGCAGCTCTGCAAAGGACTTCCATTCCATTGACAATTTAAATTTTCCAAAAACTCTGTTGTGAAAATATAGCCATACATGGTTTCAGGTACATGAAGTTCTTCTATTCCATGCCCATGTCTGGAGAGACATTTTAATACTAAATTGGCAGACTGCTTTCCCACTGGCACAATCTGGAAGTAAAAATCTCCTGGTTTTAAACGAACTTTACAAAGAGATGCCAATTGTACTACGACTTTCTCATGGATACACAACGGCCATCCTTCATGGCAGAAAATAAGGCCAGCATAATTGCCCTATAAATAAGAAACAAAGTGATATATCTTAGCAGAAGTATTTGCCTTATGCTGCTTTACTATCTTCTATGTAGCAAAATACAATATATCAATTGACTTTTAACAAGAACAACAGATATGGAACAATAACATCAGGATGCTATGTATTTTAGAACTAGCAACAGTCTCCAAATCATTCCTGCCTCTTTAGTAGGCATGGAATGGAAATATACCAATTTCCTGACTGGGGTCAAAATTGGAGTTCACAACCCCTTGATAAAATTATATGGGAAGAAAAATGGCACATTGAAAGTTCCTGCAACTTGCTGGAACTTTTGTTGTTGTTGTTGTTCTTTGCATGACTTGAACTACAGATTTTTAGAGAACTGCTCAAGAGTTTGAGAAACTGCACAGCTTTGTAGTAAAAACCCACATTTGCAGTCCTTTTACTACATGCTGAAAATTGCACAGCCTTCTGAACACTTACATTGTTTCTCATTATGTACTTTAGAAAAATACACAAAATGCAAAACTAAATTATATGTCATACCCATACAACCAAAGCAGTGAAGAGATCAATTTCATAGCTGCAGCCTTTGTTCATTTGAAAACTGCACAACCCAAATATTATGCAGTGGGAAACCAAACTTGGGCTGAATGAAGCTACAGCCATGTGGCTATTTTGTAAAACACTGTGGTTTTATATGTAAAAATATCCTGCACAACAAAAAATTGCACAACAAAAATTCTGCACAAAAAATTTAAAAAGTGTAAAAATAGCAATGTTGTACAAGAAAATTCTTGCACAAAAAATGTTGTGAAAAATTCAGCAATTTTGCACAAAAATATTAATGTGGCTTTATTATTCAAGACTGCTGTTTTCTGCTCATTTTGTTGTGTAAGTTTTTTAAATTTTAAATTTTTACATTTTACATTTTAAAAATTCCCCTCATTGCTTATTTACACGGAGTAGCACTGCAAATAATCCCATGCCTATTTAAATCAAAAGATTACAGAAATCTTTAGTCCTTGTAATTAATTACCTACATTAACAAGAAAAGGATAATCTATAAAACATTACAGAGTATTAACCAACAACTCATGATATTCGCTATTTTCTAAAAAAAATTTTACTGGCTCCCAGGCTTTCTTCTGCTTGCTCCACGATTTTCCCCTTAAACATAAAGTTAATTTATCTACAGCAACCAAATCAATTAATTTTCTTAACCATTCTTTCATTGTTGGTATTTCTTCACTCTTCCATTTAGCCGCAAAAATTAACCTGGCCGATGTTGTTATATAAAATATGAGTTTGCCGCACTCTCTTTCCAAAGCCTCATTTTCTACCATGCCCAACAAGTATAACTTGGGCTCCGGTCCACCTTTTATTGGAATAATATGTGTTGTTATCTTGTGTATGTTCTTCCAGTATTTGCTAACTACTGGACAGTTCCACCAGGTGTGTATAAAAGTCCCCTTCCCCTCCTTACACTTCCAGCATCGGTCACTGACTCCTTTCTGCATCTTAGCTAATTTTACAGGCGTTAGGTACCAACGCAGTTGCATTTTATGGAAGTTTTCTTTCAACTCATAACAAAGAGAGTATTTTAATCTCTTGGTCCAAGATTTCTCCCATTGCTCAAACGCAATATTTTGTTTTAGATCTCTGGCCCATTTCACCATGTTATCCTTAACCGGTTCATCTTCTAAATCTAATTTCAGCAACATGTCATAATATTGTGATATCTTGGCTCTCCCTTCTCCTACTACAATATCCTCAAAAGCTTTTTCTCCTCTACCAGTTCCCACGCTATTTTTATCTAGTCTAAACCTTGTCTGCAATTGCCAATATAGGAACCAGCTACAATTATACCCCCTTTCTATCAGTTCTTCTCTTGTCATCAATTCCAGATTATCCATTCCCTTCTGCATTCTAAGTATATCCTGGTAAGTAGCCCATCTGTTTTCACATAATCTTTCTCTACAGAAAAGGGCCTCGTTCACAGACACCCATAAGGGAATACCTCCACATAACCTACCTCTATATTTGTTCCAAACTTTTATTAGGGCTCTCCTAATAAAATGGTTTAGAAAGTCCTAATTTACCTTAAGTTTGTCATAAAAAAGGTACGCATGAAATCCGTACCGTAATTCGGCGCCTTCCAAAACAAGGACCTCTTTGTTATTCAGATGGAACCAGTCATTTAACCACATAAAACAACAGGCCTCATAATAAATCTTCAAGTTTGGCACAGCCAAACCACCTCTCTCAACTTTGTCTTGCATTGTTTTTAAC
>CM034710.1:47937700-47949329 GCA_020142125.1 Phrynosoma platyrhinos
TAAAATTTCCATCCTTTGAATTTTAGGACTCAAATTTTGGGAGATCATAAACAAATCAATTCGGGACCAAGACCTGTGCCTATCCGAAAAAAAGGTGAAATCATTTAATGAGCTATTTATAACCCTCCATGCATCAGTCAAGTTAAGTTGTTCAGCCATAATAAAAAAAGTCATTTGGCAATTTCCCTTGGTTGGTTGCAATTGGCCTGGTGCTTAACCTATCAACTTTAGGGTCAATTACACCATTAAAGTCCCCCATTATTAATATATTATCCGCATTTAGTTCACCCAATTTCAACAGTAAATGCTTATAAAATTTTCCTTTATTCTTATTAGGAGCGTATATGCCAACAACCAATAATCTTAGCCCAACCCAACTTATTTCCACGGCCACAAATCGGCCCTTAGGATTGATCAGTGCCTCTTTGGGTTCAAACCTATCTTTAACGTATAATGCAACCCCGTGTTTCCTTCCTTTTGCAGCCGATATAAATTCTTTCCCCAACTTTTTATTCTTCAACAAATCAGCATTATCACTCTTAATTTTTGTCTCTTGAATGCAAATTAGATCACATTTTAGTTTACTTATATAATGAAAAACCTGTTTCCTTTTTATCGGGCCATTTAGGCCTTTAACATTCCAAGTTAAAAATTTGCTTATTTTAACCATCTTCAACAAAAAGTCTTTCATCATCATCTACCTTTCCTCCTCCCATTTCTTCCTCACTGTCACTATCATTTTTCCCCTCATCAGTTGCCAATTCATCTATCTCATGATACATCCCTCCTCCAATTTCTTTTCCGCAACTTAAATCAGACTCTGCACTTCCCTGAGGTTCTTGAGAGTCCTCTAATACTGATTTTCTGTCCGAGAGAATGGCTTTCTTCTTAATTACGGCTCTCTCCTCTATTTCGAGTTTCCCTGGAGCTTGTCTTTCCTGTTTGTTCTTACCCTTAGATTCTTTCTTAGAGGCATCTCCCTTAGTGTCTTCTTTATTCTTCTTTTTACTCTCAAATCTTTCGTCTACCTTGAATTCTCCTCTATACTTCCTCCAAAATTCCTTCGCCTCGTAAAGTGATCTTAATTCAATTTTTGTCATTTTGAACCAGAAAGTAAGACCCTCGGGAATTAACCACCTATAAACGATCTGAAATCTTTGGAGCTGATTTGTAAGAAAGGAATATTCCTTTCTCTTCCTCATCACTGAGGGCGCTACATCTTTAAATATCTTAAGTTCAAAGCCCTTAACAACGAAAGGTGATTTGGTTTGTAAGCTTAAGAGCTGATCCCGTACCTGACACCTGACAAAATTTACAACAATATCCCTAGGGACATTCCTCTGAGCCGCTATCTTGGAATTCAATCGGAAAACCTTATCCACCTCAAGGTCACAAAGATGTTCTGGTCTACCCATGTAATTGGCTAATGGTGGTATTAAGATATCCATTAAGTTCTCACCATCCACTTCTGGCAACCCCCTAAGTTTTACAGATCTTTCCCTCTGTTTAGCATCATTTCTGATCCTGTCCTCTTCAAAACGACTTGGAAGTTCTTTTAGACCTTCTAAACTTTCCTCAAACTTCTCCTGTCTTTCCTCAATTCCACCTATCCTTGATTTCATCTTACTAAATTCCAAGGAGATCTTATCAATTGCTCTCCTCACGTCCTTCATTTCAGATCTTAATTCTTCCTTGATCTCAATTTTAAAGTCATTTACATCTTGCCGTAAGTCGTGTATTTCTCTGCTTAGGTCTGATCTCATTGCCTTTATCTCCTCAAATAATTTCAGATATGGGTCACCACTCCCAGCCTGTTCTAAGGATGGCCTTCTTTGCTGAGAGGCTTGTGATTTAAGAGTCTGGCTCCTTAAATTCATAGACATTTTTACCTATGGGTGTTTTAAATATCTTAAGTGTATTATCTTATTACACATTCTTAACAAAAACACCAGGATAAATTCTATACTTCACGCTTAAATTATTAAAGTTAAGGAGGGACACAATCCAGATGATTTGCAAACGTATGGATATCTACAATGCAAAATATATAACAGGCTCAAAAGTCTGTTCAATGAAGAATTTAAAGATCCAGTATACTATCTAACAATAGAGATACCCTATATGTACGACCGTACCTTCAGAATATTGCTATTTTAACTGTTAACTGTTACAACAGTTATGTATCTTTATCCTCCAGTTTGAGAATTATACTTCTATATATATATATTTCATTGATAGTGACAGTGAAGATTCTTAGTTCAGCAATGCCCAAAAGAAGGAAAAGGAGAGAGAGAAAACAAAAGAGAAGAAAAGCCTATCTAATATATATCAATGCTTATCTAAATTCCGTATGACCCTTCCTAACATAACCTCGGTATATCCTAAATATACCCTAAATTCAAAGCACAGCATCCATTATAGGAGCAAACTTAATAAACAGATTTTAAAAATAGAGTCTTATATATGGTCTCTATGTAAACAATGCAAACAAGGTAACAAGGTGGTTTAGGCTATGTCCCTCTTTCTATCCATCTCTTTCTTTTTTGCTTTACTATTAAATATCTTCCAATTTCCAACTTTCTACTTAAGGTCACAATGAGCAAACAAAAAGTGTCCCAATTTCCAATAGAGTGATTGAAATATGTTGGAGTTGAATTCAAGCAACTTCAGGTTAAAGGAGGTTCAGATTGCTGGTACATATATCACCCCAAACATGAAAAAAAAACATCAATAACATCCATAAACCAATTCCAGTTCAACAAATGGAACATTGGGGTTTCAAAGTCCCAAAAGTTCTCCACTCTTACAGCAGTGAAATTCCGTCTAGCGCCTCATGAACTTGCCTAGTCCTGCGCAGTTCTGTTTAATAGATAAACCGGCTTAATTAAGAAGTGGTTGGACTCCAAATCCCAGCATCCTCCGTTCTTGCTGAAGCAGAAGTCCTCCGCGCCGGAAGCGCTAACTTGGCCCTGCCCTCACTCTCCTTTCGGCGTTGACTGGGGAGGGAGCGTCTTGCTGTTATCCCTTCACTCCTTTCGCTCCTCTCACCACCCCCACGCTGATTGCAAATTCAGACACTGAAGAGGCGCTTTTCCAAGGGCAGTAGATGAGTCTATAGACGGCAATTCCACACTGCTTGGCCAGAAATACAGCCACCTCCAACCCGGATCATCAGATTTGCTGCTGGTTGTCGTAAATTCCAAGGTAAAAAAGGTGGAGTCCTAATCAAAGCGCTCAACACTGGAGGCCTCCATACATAAACTACTCCGCCTTTGTACAATTCTTTCTAATTCTAATTATTTTGAGGGTTCGGAGCTGTTATTTCCCAAAAGACTTACAGTCTCGACTCTGCTCTGTCACGTTTAACCAAACACTCATTTAAAATTGGCGGCGTTCCCAACCGCTACCTGCGGTAGCCTCGGCAGCATAAAGCATAAAGAAGCTGCTTTCGACCTCTCTTCCACTTCCACTTTCTTCCTTCGGTCGTTATAAAGTTTCGATGTCTTTCCCGGTCACCAAACAGGGACCACACTGCCTCTCTTGTATTCCCCTTACCAGAGGAATATTTACGGACCGATATAGATTGCAAAAACGGTCCTTAACACTACCGAGCAGGACAGAGCGTATTACAAACTCGTCCTAGCGGTCCGCCATTACCAACCGGAAGCCTTTTGTTGTGTAAGTTTTTGAGCAAAATTTGTTTTTTGTGGAAAACCTCAACTTCGCACAACAAAAAAACTTTACACAACAAATTTGCACAGAAAAATGCAATGCTGCACAAGAAAGCTACTTGCCCATTTTTTCCTTCAAGACTGCTGCATTTTGTGCAAAATATATCATGCAACATTTGTGTTGTGCAATAGTGTTAAAATGTGCTGTTAAAAAACAGCAGTCTTACACTAAACACACATGTGACTGCCTGGAAATAATCTTTTTTGTGCAAACCCAACAGTCTGAATGGTGCATAATTTCCTTTCCATATTGAAAAAAGGTGTTTGGGGCAAAGCTGTATTTTTTTCAGAAGAAGTTGCACGGTTTCTGGAGAACTACATTTTGGGCAAGCTGTGATGCTTTCACAGAAAAGCTGTGCAGTTTCCTGTCATTGTGGGTAAAAATTCTTGCATGTTTCAAAGCTACCGGATAAAGAGTTGTTGTTTTATTGTTCAGAACTCAGAACTCAGAAAATTTGAGATTCACTACCTCTACTCTTCAGTACAAATTATCAACACAAATCACAACATGTCTAATTGTTGTGGTCAGTTGTTCAAATCATTTCTAGGAATGCTGCATTACAGTTTTATAACATCAAACTCTGCAACACTAGATCCATCATATCTTTAATCCACTGATCCTGGTAGATCAAAATCCATTGATCTTCTGGATCACTGAACACTGTGGGAAAACAGATTTTAAAAAAGAAATTATCACACGGAATGACAAGCATTCTTTATCCAGACCATATACTAAAAACAATCACTTTTGTAGTTCCCATCCCTAAAGTACAGTATTTGAAATAACAATTTACTCTCATTATTTTATGTTTTAGATAGCTTCAACAAATATATGTTGAGCCTCCCTCTTCCAGATTTCTGAAATTTGAATTACTTCAAAAATCAAAACTTTTTTTTTTATGGGTGCCTGAGACAGTGGTATATTTGCTTTCTGATAATTCAATGTATATAAACTTTGTTTCATACACAACATTATTTTTAAAAAATGCATAAAATTACCTTCAGGAGATGTGTATAAGGTGTACATGAAAAATAAAATGAAGTTTGTGTTTAGACTTGGGTCACATCTCCAAGATATCTCATTATGTACATATATTCAAGTACAGGTATTCCAAAATCTTAAAAAATCCAAAATTGAAAACACTTCCCAAGCATTTTGGGTAAGAGAGACTCAACTTGTATATCAAACATCTGCCACAAGGAAAAAAAATCCTATTAAAAAAGAAGTCTACAGAACTATAACAACTCTGAGTGTATTCAAACTATTGATTCCTCTGATTAAACTGGTATTGGTCTCTTTTTCACATTAGACTCGTCCCTCCACGCTCACTGGGTTAGGGGCACAGGACCTTCGTGAATGTGGGAAAACTACAAATAACAAAAACACTATGTTTTTACCTGAAAGAACACCTCTCTAGGAATTGCTAGGTCCTCCAATGCAACTCTGTAGTCAACATCTGCCAGACATTGACCACAGAATTGAGCTGGAGGAGCTACAAGTGCCTAGTGGAGTGTTCTCTCTAGGAATGTCTAGGTCCTTCAGTGCAACTTTTGGTTAAAATTGATCATAGAGTTGTGCTGGAGGACCTAGATATTCTTAGAGAGAACATATTAGTGAAATCCATGAATAATCAAATCCACAAAAGTCAAAGCTGCAAATGTGGAGAGATGAGTGTATATGTTTAGGCATATACCTCTAAACATAGTATGTGAAATACTAAATGTGTACCTTCTGTAGATCACATAAGCCACAGTAAGAGGAACAAACCTGTGATTTCAAAGAGATGTATCATAGGAACTGAAACAATAATGAAACTCTAAGAAACACATCTTACAACCTTTCCTCTTGAGAGACAGGTGATAAGTTCAGTGTACATAAAGATTTTATTGTTTCTTATCAAACGAACAATATTGAGTGAGCAAAGCATCTGAAAAAGAAACATCGTCTTCTTGCCAGCAGTGGCATATTTCTATCTCAAGTTTCTATTCACTGAGTAATCATTACTCTTGGTCTCTGACAAGGGATTTCCTTTCACCGTCAAGAGTCACACTTCAGATCTAAAGAATCTCAGCTCCACTAAAGCCTTTTGTTCAGTTAATAATATCATTTAAGCCTTTTTGATAGGCAGTCAAGAGCAGATTTTTCATGGGGAGGATGCAGGGATGACTGTTCCTTCTCCCCATCACAAATATTCTCCACTTGATAGGCTACGGCAGGGGTAGGCAACCTTTCCCCTTTAAGGGCCGAGGGACTTCAGCTCCCAGAATCCCAGGAGCTATTGGCCAACATGGGACTATTGGCCAACATGGCTGAGGCTTCTGGGAGCTGAAGTCCCTCGGCCCTTAAAGGGGAAAGGTTGCCTATCCCTGGGCTACGGGAAGCACATCCTCATGGAACAATCTGGCAGTGGGGAAGATATCTGGTGGAGACCTGGGAGTGGCAGCTTTTCACTCTCATGTAAGTGGAATGGTAGATCAACACTAGGTTTTTAATTCAGCCTTTGAAGGAGATGTGCAAGGTGCTGAAACCTATCCCGCAAATATGTTCAGCATCTTGGAAAACTTCTTTAAAGGTATCAAACACCTGGAGCTGACTCATCTTACTACTGACATAGCAGCCACCAGCTGCCACCAGGCCTAGACATTGATATGGGGAAGACACACTGAAAACCTATCAGAGTTGCATGTAGTCTGTGGGCCATGGGTTTCCCAAACATTTGGTAAGAGCAAAAACAGGTCCCAGATTTGTAAAGGGATGGGAAACCTGTTGCCCACAGGTTACTGCCCTTGTATCTAACCAGAGAAAGTTACAGTTTTATATTGTCTTCTGTCATCTATAACTATTTTAGCAACAAGAGTGTTGGAGGGGCATTCATGATAAGTAGGCATAAACCACTGGCACCATCACTAGATGCAGACAGCACCTGGTGACACCATCAGAGGGAGTGATGCAGCAGCTTCATGTGCATGCCCTCCTCAGCCATATGCCAAGAGGTAGGATCAACACCATCCCCTTCAGGACTTGGGGAGCTAGTCAGTAGCCCGGCTGGGAGGGTAAAGGGTAGATGGGGCACCTAGGCGACAATGCTTCTCTCATGGCAAGCACTCTCATGGATCAGCAGGGCAGCTGGGTTTTGGCAGTAGTCAATCCCACCCCTATAACATCAAATCCTTCAGCCAAAAGCCAAGCCAAGCCCAGCACCTTGAAGAGCCCGCATTTTAGCCATGGCTGGAAGCACCATTCCTTTTCTTCTGGCCCTTGAATCGTGTCGGACAAGGGGTTAATGACAGAGGTACTTCTCATTGTAAAATACTCCCATCCACATACACCCTGGAACTGCACAAATCCACCTCCAACCCCCTCCCCCTCTGCTCTCACATTTCTGCCCCATCTTTTCTCAAATAGGGACTCAAGGCAGCTTCCAAAGCATTATCAGTTAAAAAAAGACACAGGATTAAAAACATCCAAAACCAAAACAAAACACAGTGATTAAAACAAAATTAAAAGTGTTTGAAACAGCCCCCTCCTGCCTTCTTCCTCCTCTTCATTCTCCCTCTTCCCCTCTTTTGCCATGAGACAGTGCCCCAAAAGGTGGGGGTCTGCACCCCAGCTCCCCCTCATTGCCTGTCCCAGGAACTTTCCCTCTGCTCCTCTGCCTACCTCCAGCTGGCAGGGGCTAGCCAGCACCCATGGGGGCTTCTGCGTATACACCTTCACAAGGTGAGCCACAGCCATTCCCATAGAACTACTATCTGTAGGGGTGAGCATGAGAGAGAGGGAGAATGTGGTAACACAGAGGTGGGCTTCAGACAGGGTCAGAGAAATGGGTACCTAAAACAGACTGGAAATGGCACACTTGAAGGCACCTAATAATAATAAAGTTCATGTATTGCTTTTCTGCCCATCAAGCCATGGACGATTTAAAAAATCTTTTAAAATAGTTTTGGGAACATTTTTTAAGCCAACTTTTTTTTTAACTACAAAAACTAGTCTGCCACCAATTTTAAGAGTTAGTTTTAAATACAGACCAAAACCTTTGCTTTGAGGACCACAAAAAACTTTGTGGCATTCAATGACCTTGCTGCACGTGTGCACTGACCTTAGGGTTTTCTTTC
Source organism: Phrynosoma platyrhinos (assembly GCA_020142125.1). Taxonomy (NCBI): domain Eukaryota; kingdom Metazoa; phylum Chordata; class Lepidosauria; order Squamata; family Phrynosomatidae; genus Phrynosoma; species Phrynosoma platyrhinos. The sequence continues at coordinate 47,945,548 of CM034710.1, forward strand.
TCTAGTGCCCAGGATGGCTTTGAGTGAGGGGCACAAAGGATGTGCTTGTCAGCTGGGGGGGATGCCTTAGCAGCCCAGCCTATCTCAGATTAACACCCCCAAAATGTCCATCCTTGGCAAGCATCAAGAACAAACCATTTGGAATGAGGAGGTGAATGTCTCACACTCATAGGGTTAACAGCCCTTCGCCTCATTTCAAAGGTGTTTCCAGAACCTGGGGCAGAACCTACCCAATCCTCTTGTGCTTGCCAGAGCACCCTCCAGATGAATCCAAGTGGCTCCCAATTGCCCTCAGCTTTTCAGTAGCTCCATGCCCTACAGAAACTACCAATACAGTTTGCTGCTCAACAATGGTGTTGCTGTTGCTGAATTAGGTTGTGAAATCTATCCACCACCACCCTACTTCACACGTCACACCCGTGCATACACAAATACACAAAATGAGTGTTTTTTGCAAAGGACGAGAGGCATGGAAGATTCTCCACTGGGTGACACCAACCCTACTGATGCCACTGGCATAAACGTAGGAGCAAAACAGATGGGCAGGAAGAAGGGCCAAAAGCTGCTCCTGGTCTAATTGCCCGGGCCTGTGGCGAACACACACTGCAGCCTTGAGGGTGGCTCCTGCCGTGGTCCCAAATGGATTGCGGCAAAGAGCAGAAAAAAAGTGCTCCTTTTGGGGCCAGTTCTGGCCCAACTTAGGTGGTCCCAGCATCACCCCAGGGCAGCATCCAGGTGCTCTGGGGGCATGTGTCATATAAATGCCATACCGCTGGAGTGACCAGAAGCCACCCGCATCTGCCCGTCTGTTTCGGGCCAAAGATTGGTGTCAAGAAAATAGGAAAAGATAACAATTTTTACAGTGACCTGAATGTAATTAAGCAGTAACTAGAAACATTTTCTTTAACATTATAGAATGAAACATGAAAATAAGATCCTATATGCAGAGGTCCTGAATTAGCACTACACCTTACAAGTAAATCTAATATATTATTTTGTCTTTCAGTTTTAATCCATAAAAATCTTTTTTTCTTTCTTTTTTCTTCTTCAGAAGGATGCACAGTTACATACAATAATGTTCCCAGTATAACAGAAGCAAAAAAATAAAAGCACAAGAGGAGGAAAAATAACCACACAAGTCACAAGTGTCAATAAAGGCTGACCAAATGTCCAAATGTAAGTCCAATTGTAAATTTTGTCTATACAGTCAGCCCTCCGTATCTACGGATTTGTCATCCATGGATTCAACCATCCCACTGCTTGAAAATAGTTTTTAAATTCAAAAAGCAAACCTTGATTTTGCCATTTTATGTAAGGGACACCATATTATTATTTTACCATATATAATGGGACTTGAGCAGCCACAGATTTTGATATGCATAAGAGGTCCTGGAACCTAACCCCCGCAGGTACCAAGAGTTCAGTGTACACTATTCTTTCAAATGTTGCAAAGTGTTAGATTTTCTATCCATTGGATCTTGACATACTGCTTCTAGTATCAAATATAAATACCATCTGGAAGGATGCCATGACTATTTAATGTGTCCCACTAATGGCCATTTAATATGATTTATGCCATCTGAGATAAAAAAGGAAACATTTTGATATCTAATTCAATTAGAAGACTCCCCCCCCCATAACACCCATATTCCCAGACATCACCAATTACATACAGGAAGTTTGCTTGCCAGTGCAAATACTGCTTTCCAGGGCCCCTTTGGCTCAACTCTATACTAAACGTTATAGATGCAGCAGTGCCCACAATGGTTAAAATTCACTAGGTTTCCCTCCCTAACCAGTCAGTGCCAGCAGAGGTCACAACTGGCAGAATTCCTCTGTATAGAATTCTATCCAAACACTGCTTCTATTGTAGAGTTTTGAGCCACTTGATATGTACTGATGTAATGCTCTGTTTCAATTCTGAACACTTCCAGTGTAGAGTCAAAATCAGTCCCTTCAGTAACACACAGTTGTGTGTAGTTGTGTGGCAGCCAGTTAAATGAGCTTTCTGATTCATTCTTAAAAGTTCAGACTTTACTGAAACAGAAGCACATTAGCCTCAAGATCTCTCTTCCCCTTTCAGGTCTGGATGAATGATCAGCATCTACCAACTACTAATTGCATTTTGTTTATGTCTTACTTTGTTATTCAAAACGGTGCTATCTGATTTTATTAAAATATTATGTTGATTTAAAGGCTGAAGTAACAACCGACCTATGTCATTATTAAGTAACACAACTAGCTTTAGAGATGTTTTAAACTACTCTTCAAGTTAATTATTTTCAGTATCTTATCTTCTACTTCCACAGTAATTCTTATTTTCAGATCTTCTACTTCCAAATAATTCTTAAATACTTTATATTTATCTACTTGCAGTTCTTTAGCAGGTCTAAACTCAACTGAGTCTTCTTAAATTATTCCTCGATTTATTCCTCAATTTGATGGGTCTGTCTTAGCCATTGCAGGGATAATGGTACTGTCCTGCCCTCAGAAGGTGACAGATCCAGAGTTGATTCTTTGGGAAGTTTATTTACATTTCAGTTACACTAATGGTTTTGCTGAAACCCTTATCTTTGCTTGAAATGACAGCCACTGAGATTATCATTTCCAAGCATTCTTGACCCTATCAAGAATGCTGTATTCTGTAGTGTTGCAGGCTAGGAAATTGTATTGTATTCTGTAGTGTTGTAGGCTAGGAAATGTTTAGTACAGATGGCAAATTCTCAAGACAAGCACATTCACAAAGCACAAGAAACTGCCTTAGGGTTTACTCTGCAAAAGAAATAGTGGTGCAGAATCCCATTTCTACACCATTGTTATTTGCACAATGTTTCGTAGTGGAGCTTCAAGTAGTGAAAAGCCACTTAACTGTGGAACTGACAGATCAAACAGAACTCTTGACGTCTTGCTGTGACCAATTTGCATGACATTTTGCTGGCAAACATTCTGACATCTGTTTCAACATGGACACCATTATTCTGACAAAGAAAGAGATGGCTGCATCCAGCATTACAGCTAATAGTGATGTTTTCAATAGGTTTCAGCTTCTGCAGCCTAGTGCTATGGAAAGCTTATTAAGCAATTTGAAACCCAATTTGATAGAGTAATTTGAAACCTATCACCAAGCTCTTTGGATTCAAAATTTTGTGTATTATAATTTATCAGCTTATCATCTAGACATCAGAGGTGTTAATGCCTCACTGAAGGAGGGTATGGGCAGTGCTAAATATACACTACTTTGGATTTCTTGATTCTGCATCATTTTCATTGTATCTAATGTTGCATTCCTGAGTGGGAAAGACAATTATCTCTCAAATCCATATAGTATTTAAGGATGCTGATTATTTGAAGTTATTCCAATCTGGTTCCCAGTCTGGTTTTGGGAAACAAAAGACTTCATCAATCAGGTGGGCAATTCATGGGGCCAATGGATTGAGGTCTGGTCCTCAGCATTCTTCATTACCAATTGACACTACATTATTCCACAGCACCCTATTTATTACACAAAATTCCAACAATTATTAAGAATAATGCTATACATTCCTAGGAAGTTTTCCAGTTGTCTGGGGATCTCTAAATTATACAAAAATCCCTCTTCCATAAACGCAGAATTTCAGTCCAGAAAATAAATGAGCATAGTATTCCCCATTTTGTCCTATAATTAGCAACATCTTGGCATTACTGACAGGCACAGTTCTTGCCAGTTTAAGACTAATTAAAAATGGAAGCATTCATGAAGGGCTTTTGGGGGTATGTCAGCAGCAAAAGGAAAAAGAAGGAAA
>CM034710.1:48009303-48025027 GCA_020142125.1 Phrynosoma platyrhinos
TTTTTAAAATTCCAGTTTTATAAAGGAAAATCAACTTCATGGTTCCTAGATTTCCGGTGACATTAAAAGAGCCCAACCTACTGTGCCCAGAATTCCATAGCATGGAGCCGTGGCGAGTGAACCGGTGTCAAACCGGGTTATTTTGTGGAGTGCGGACGCAGCCAACTCCCTTCAGTGAGTCCAGGCTTTACCTTTACCTTGGCTGCCAGGGCAAGGGAGCTCTGAGGTGGAGAAGCCCTCCTCCGCCGTCCCTTTTGGCGGCTCTGCTCCTGAGGCGAAGGGAGCCCCCACAACCTCCTCCTCCGCCGGGCGCCGAGCGACTGAATGAAAGAAGCGAATGGAGAGAAGGGCACCGGCCTCTCGCCCCGCCCCCTGACGGAAGCTCCGCCCCTTCCTCCTTTGGAGGCTGAGAGGGAGCGCCTGAGGGGACCCCACAGTTGGCTTGGGGCCTAGTTGGGAATGCCTCAGGCTGCAGCCTCACTGTAGTAGTAGCCCTTTGAAGCCACTTGAACTGCCCTGGCTCAGTGCTAAGGGATACTAGGAATGTGGCTTTGTGAGACATTTCGCCTTCTCTGTCAGAGAGCTCTGGTGCCACAAAAAGCTACCATTCCCACCATTCCATAACAAGGAGCTGTGGTGCTTAAAGTGGTGTCAAACCGCACCCTGGTGCCCCAACAAACTACCATTCCCAGGATTCCATGGTACTGAGTCATAGCACTTAATCCAGGGGTAGGCAACCTTTCCCCTTTAAGGGCCGAGGGACTTCAGCTCCCAGAAGCCTCAGCCATGTTGGCCAATAGTCCCATGTTGGCCAATAGCTCCTGGGATTCTGGGAGCTGAAGTCCCTCGGCCCTTAAAGGGGAAAGGCTGCCTGCCCCTGACTTAAACTGATGTCAAACCACACTCTGGTGCCCCAATAAAATACAGTTCCCAGGATTCCAAAGCATGGAACTGTGGCACTTAAAGTGGTATCAAGCCATCCTCTGGTTCCCCAACAAACTACCATTCCCAGGATTCCATAGCACAGAACCGTGACACTTAAAGTTAGGCTCTCAGTGGATTGAGGATGCATCCTTATGAGGTCCAAAACACACTGCAGTCCCTTGGCCCTTAAAGGGGAAAGGTTGCCTACCCCTGGTTCAGGAGATGGCAGCCCTCCCAAAAAGATTTGGAGAAGATGCGGGAGGAAAGAGATGTTTGTCCCTTGCAGAATCAAAGTCTGGGGGCCTACCCAAGTTCATGTGCTTGGGTCTTATGGCGCATGGACTGCAAGGCCCATGGTTCCCTCCTCCCCCCAACACCACTCACGGTCCAACCCCTGAGATCAAATTGTTGATTTAAAAAAATCAGTCCAAATGGTTCCAGGGGACACAATTTTGGATTGCAATGTTGTTTCAACGGCCTACACCCTGGAGCAGCAGAAAATCACACTGAAAATTGCCTAGAAGTGATTTCAGTTTTCGGTAAATGAGAGAGTCTGAATGGGACGTACTAAAACAAATTACAGTACTTGCCCATAGGGAATCATTGGGGAAGACTTGTCCATACGGAAACATTGAGGAATACATGCTAATTGAGAAATATTACAGAATAATTGCCCATAGGGAATCACAGGGGAATATTTGCCCATAGGCAATCATTGGAGAAGACTTGCCCATAGGGATACATTGAGGAATACTTGCCCATAGGGAAACATTGGAGAAGACTTGCCCATAGAAAATCATCAAGGAATATTTGTCCATAGGGAATCATTGGGGAAGACTGGCTCATAGGGAAACATTGGGGAATACTTGCCCATAGGGAATCATTGGGGAATACTTGCCCATAGAGAATCATTGGGGAATACTTTCCCATAGGGAATCATTGGGGAAGACTTGCCCATACGGAAACATTGGGGAATACTTGGCCATAGGGAAACATTGGGGAACACTTGCTATGGGCAAATATCTTCCAACGATTCCCTATGGGCATGTATGGCTTCTCTATGAGCAAGCACTGTCATTTGTTTTAGTATGTCCCAGTCTGAACAAACTGAAAAGGGCCCTCTTAGGATTTCATCCATTCCCACCTGGATGAAAGGAATGCCTTTACCTTGAAACCTCTGATCCAAGAAGACAGAGACTATCTCCATTTCCAGGAGTGTGGGAAAAACCACTTGCAGAATTAAGCTGGTACAACCAACATTTTATCCTGTATTATTAGCTAGTTATTTACTAACAGAAATTATAAGTTAACCCAAGATGTCTCTCAAGGTGGCATGCAACAAGAAATAAAGCAAGTTATCATTCAGTAACAAAGTATAACAGAAGAAAGGGCATAAACTACTAGCCTGCCCCAGATTTCCCAGTCCCAGGCAGCACTGGCAGGCTCTTAGGCTGCATCCACACTGGAGAAATAACTAATTTGAGCACCACTTTAACTGCCCTGGCTCAAGGCTATGCAATTCTGGGAATTCCGCTCTGGGCCCCACAACAAACTCCAGTTCCCAGAATTCCATAGCCTTGAGCCAGGACATTTAAAGTGGTGCCAAAACGAGTTGTTTTTCCAGTGTGGATGCAGCCTTAATGTGCCTATTTGACCCTTCTTTTTTTCTCATCTGCAGCAGCATCTGGAGCGGAGGACAAGATGGGACACAAGAGACTGGCTTTCAACCTCCAACCTAAAAGCCTCTTAGACCGGCCAAAGCACATTTTATTTATTTTACTGCTGTTTTTAGCAGCTAACTGTTCATTGCTGTTTTAAAAGAAAGGGAAATGAGGCTGAGATATTCCGAATCCAGTGGTGCAGCGCTGAGCCAAGCTGAAGAAGGCAAAATGGATCAAAGCAACAGTGGAACACATTCCCTCTGAGTGTGATGGACTCTCCTTCTTTGGAGGTCTTTAAACAGAGGCTGGATGGCCATCTCGTGGGTGTACTTTGATTGTGTATTCCTGCATGGCAGGGGGGTGGACTGGATGGCCCTTGTGGTCTCTTCCAACTCTATGGATGTTATCACACGTGGGCCAGAAAGCGAAAATAAAAGTGGAAATGAGGCATTCCGAAAATAAACCGAAAATAAACTTGTTTCCACAAACGTCATTACCTTAATTGCAAATTTACAGCAAGTGCAATGAATGTCCACACACAAGCGAAAATATCCCGTAAATGTAGTAGAAATGAGCCTCTTGCACATGCGCAGATAGAGGAATGAGCCTCTTGCATATGCGCAGATAGAGGAATGCTTGTGGGAACCATGGGTAATGACGGGGAAATGCTCCCCAATACGTATTTGGTTATCACATTTACGGTAAATGTGGAATCCCTTATCGCACAATTGCAATTCCTCAAGAAACCGAAATTCAAAAGATCTCGGATCTTTCCACTTTCTGTCCACTTTCATTCTGGTTTCTGTGCGACGTCGTGTGAAAACACGGGCCAATAATCTGGAATCGGTTGGGATTTTGTGTGGATTTTGTGTGGATTTGGCACGTGTGATAACGTCCTATGATGCTATGATGTTTGAAAGAGGGAGAGCAGAAGCAACCAAAGGGGGAAAAGAGATTAAGGGCAGAATCCATCAGGACTGCAACAGGAAAACCCTGATGATCAGCTAGGCTTTTAAACTCTGCTGTAAGAGCAAAAAGGATCCTCCCTATTCTTTTTCTCTCTCACACACAAATGAATGATGGGTTCAGAAAGCTTTTTTTAATTGAACAAAAACACTCTCCTCCCCTTTGCAAAGAAACTTGACATTTATACCTAACTTTGGTCAGTGGGCTGTAGTTCAAACCTAAGAACTGAGCCTTACAGAAGTGATTCTCATCCTTTTGTCCTTCAGATGTTCTTTGACTTTTGCCCATGCTGCCCGGGACTTCTGCCTATTGAAATCCGAAATTTCTGGAGGACCAAAGGTTGAGAACCACTGGTCTATAACGAATATGAATTGAAAACAAACTTTCACTTGTTTGTAACCAGATATTCTAACTAGCTAGGTCTGTACTAAGGCCCTTATCAATGCAGAGCCTTATCAATTATGGTAAAAATGATTAAAAGTCTCCTATAAAAAGTTTTTTTTTAAAAAAAAAAATCATCATCATCATCATCATCATGAAAGGAACTCAGCAAGTGTAGCTACTCCATCCCTCCGGATACAGAAAATAATACTAGAGCGTGAAGAGAGGCTACTGAAGGGTTAAAGAATCTGTTAAAGACTCTTTCACAAGCTATTTGTCTACACTAGAGCACAATAAATTGTTAGTCTGTAAAGAGGATGTTCGCAATTACAGATGCAGAAGCCAAGATGCACAAACCTCCTACAAGTTGGCAGAGTGTATTGCTTTCTCTTCCCTGCACAGCCATTCACGGTCTTGCCTTGTCACCATCAGACTTGCAACCAAAGTGGGTGGAAACCAAAGTGGCTGTATGGTATAGGAGAGTGGCAGATCAACCTCCCATACCATAGAGCCCTGGAAGACTGCAGAACAGATAATTTCACAGGGCTCTGTCACTATTAAGCATATCATGGCTGGGAGGTTAAAATCATGGTGCATTGGATGCCTTGATGGGATGGAACTATGAGGGGAAGACGATGGCAATTTCAGTGCTTCTCAGCAATGGTTTTATCACTTAATTCCAATGGCACTGCTTTCTTTGATTGGCAATGATTTCACAGTGGGACCTGTGATGGTGGCATATTTAGAAGATGATGCATTGGATGCATTCAGGGGTCTTGTGTAACTTACACATTGTGCGTTACTTGCTTCCTCCTGTTTAAAAGCCACATGTGACAAGCTCTGCCTGTTTATGTGAGAGTGTGAGTGAGTCTGACAGAACTAAATAGGATTTTACTTTTGTGTAACTCTGTACAGGTCTATGTTACCAGTAGTAACTGTCTTCCTCCACTGACCAAATGGGTTCATCTGATGTCCAGAGCAGATACATGGTTGGTGAAATATTAATACAGAGGTACAGGTTGGCAGTTCGAGGCCCAGGTGCTGCATGATGGGGTGCACTCCAATCACTAGTCCCAGCTTCTGCCAACCTAGCAGTTCAAAAGTGTGCAAATGCAAGTGGGAAGCTAAACAGCGTTCTGTGCAAACATGCTGGCCATATGATCACAGAGTAGTCTCTGACAACGCTGGCTCTTCTTTGGCTTAGTAAAGGAGATGAGCACTGCTTTCTATGGTTGGACACGACTTGACAACCTTATCAACAGGGAATACCTTTACCTTTACCTTACCTACAGATACAGAACACATTTTAGCAGCTAACACAATTTTTTAGGACAAAGAAAAGTATGGCTTTGGTACAACTTGTTATTTTCTTTCTTCCAATTGCACACCGATCCCTAATAGCCCAGAGACAAAATCAGTGCAGGGAAAATGAGCAACACTCATACTGATTTGCAAGTGTATGGGCAAAAATAATAGCCCAATTGTATTGACACTAACAAAACCTTCCCTTTCCTAACTTGCACTGGTAAAAATAGCAATCAAGCCTATATTTAATTTGTAACTTCAAAGTACTTTATTAAAAGATTAAACCTGTCCAGAGAAGTTTACAGAAAGCAACCAATTCATTGTATTGTTGGTGGCTTGTGACTCACAGCGCAGATATTTCTCTTTCACTCACCCCAAATTCATTTCGAATTCCCACTCCATGCTGTTCCCCTTAGAAATTTAAATAGAAAGCCTCCAATAGCATAGGAATGGAAGGTACATTTTCTTTTTGCTTTTGCTAATTGCTTATTCATGCTTCAGCTCTTTGTCAATGCATGTTTAAAAAACACATCTTTTTGTCTGCTGGATCTGACGAATGTGCTTCTTGAGTAAACAGTTACTCAGCAAATATAGTGCAAAGTAATTTTCTCTGACTGTTTCTTCAGTGACAGTGTCTTACATGCTTGTAATATTCTACAAGATAACATACTTTCCCCTGGGTCTCTCCATGCTTTTTCTCTACCTTGTCTCAGACATTATAACCACAATAACTGCACAAATTTTACAAATGTAAGAAAAATTAAAATATCAACACAATACATTCTTCTTTAATCAATGTTTTATAAATGTATATAAGGAAATGAGAAAGATATAAAAGGTAAAGATGTACAAGTCTGTCAGTGCTCTCTGTAAACATGCACATCCATTTACACAAGCCTTTAATTATTTATCTCAAATCTTTGAAAGGCTAATTGTTACCAGCTCCATGCTCCTATGACCATTTCATACTGCCTGAGCAGTGTATAAACCTACACATGATTATATTTTCTAATTAGCGTCAGCATTTGGAGGGCTGGATTTAGGGATTAAATTGCTGTCATCATTTTTCTTGTCCCTGCAGAAGGATGGGGAATATGTTTACTGTTCTCCCTGCATGTGGTGTGTCTGATAATTAAAATGTTTTGTCTTCCTTATGGGCCAGATCTCATCCATTCCAATTAAGACGGGAATGTCAATTTAAAATTTGGTGTTCTGGATGCTTTTATTGCTTTATTGTTTCATTACTAAGTTGAGCAGTTAAACCACAGAGGTGCAATGGAATCTGTCTCTGGCATGGGTCTAGCTTGTTGTTGTTTGCCTTCAAGTAATTTCTGACTTATGGCAACCCTAAGACAAAGGGTTTCTTGGCAGGATTTGTTCAAAGGGGGTTTGCCATTGCCTTCCTCTGAGGCTGTGAGAGCATGATTGTCCAGAGTCACCCAGTGAGTATCTGTGGTCCAGCTTATCCGGTGCTTGTTGGGGCCATCTTTGATCATAATAAATAAAGGCAGACTACATATCTGTTGATGCTGAGATGTTGAAATTGTGTTTTGTTGTTGTTGTTGCAAATGACCAGATTCAAATTTGACAACCCTAAAACATAAAATTTAACACAAGGGAGGGAGAAAATACCTAGATATAGTTTATGAGGTTACAGTGAGGACAAGCTGGGATCAGTTTGTTTGTGAGCTTGGGACTCTGAAGGAAGGGCCCTATTCTGTGTTCGACCAGAGGGAGCCATACATCATGGGAAGAGCCAGGAGAGGACTTTCTATACTGTCTCCTCTCTCAGTATACCTCACTGTGGTATACTCATCTTCTAGAGCAGGGGTCCACAACCTTTTTGCTGGTGGGGCCAGTTGCCCTGCCCCCTGATTGTTGGCGGGCAAAAGGGGGGGAATGGTGCTGGAGGTGCACGCATGGAAAGCTAAATGGTGCCCCGCATTGTGCACGCATGTGCACGACGGCGGGTGCCATTTTGGAACGCCAAATGGCGGCGCACGTCACAAGCGCATGCGTTTCAAAATGGTGCCCGCCATCGTCTACATGCATGCGCGAGCGGGGGCGCCATTTTGGAAATGAAAATGGCGTCCCACATTGTGCGCTCCCTGCAGCAGCGGTGGCGGCGGCAGGACTGGCCATGGGCTGACCCCTGTTCTAGAGGGTATTCTAGCACCCATGGCACTTTATTAAAGCCTTTGGAGTCTCATTGTTTTTATCCAAAGCTGCACCGTTTTAACTGCTTTTAATTGTCTTGTTTAACTTGGCAAATGGTTTAATATGCTTTTAAGCTGTTTCAATTATTCATTCCTGTTTATACTGTATTTATTTATTATATTCCCCTCTTGTCTACATATATATATATATGGGATGAAGTGGCTCAAGTGGTTAAGATGCTGACTCTGTTGATTGCAAGATTGGCAGGTTGGCAGTTTGAGGTCCAGGTGCTGCATGATGGGGTGAGCTCCTGTCACTAGTCCCAGCTTTTGCCAACCTAGCAGTTCAAAAGCAGGCAAATGCAAGTAGATTAATAGTTACCACTTTGCTGGGAAGGTAAACAGCATTCTGTGCAATCATGCTGGCCTCATGATCACAGAGTAGTCTCTGACAATGCTGGCTCTTTGGAAATGACCCCTATGGTTGGACACGACTTGACAACCTTGTCAACAGAAAATACCTTTACATGTGTGTGTGTATATATACACACACACACACACACACACACACACAGAGTGGGCCCTTGTTATAAATGGTGGAACCGGTCGAGACCCCCCCTCCCACATATGGAAAAAACCGCATGCCATTTCGTCCCCCCAGGCGTGAGCTCAAGTCCATGGATGGCAAGTCCGTATATGGGGTGGGCACTCTCTCTCGCTCTTGCTCTCTCTAAATTGGCTAATTTTAGTTTATTGTATGCTGCCCTGAGATTGTATGATATGTTGATGTTGTGTGCCTTGAGGTCATTTCCAACCTAGTGGTGACCCTAAGGTGAACCTATCATGGGGTTTTCTTGGCAACAACTGTTTAGAGGAGACTTGCCTTTGCCTTCCCCTGAGGCTGAGAGTGTGTGACTTGCCCAAGATCACCCAGTGGGCTGAGCTGGGAATCGAACCCTGATCTCCAAAGCCAGAGTCCAACATACAAACCACTACGCCATGCTGGCTCTGATATAAGACACGCTAGTATGATATAGGACATGATATAAGTATTTAAATAAATAAATAAATAAATAAATAAGGGACATCCCTCACTTCTATAAATTTGGATATATTTTTTTTTAAATAGAGAGCAGACTCTGCATTTCCTTGAATACCTCCCACAGATCGCCCTGGTGTTTCTGGTCACAAAACTATTGCTCAGTGTGTCACCATCTCAGTGGAAGACTTCATTTACGTACTTCCGTACACCAGTGGTATTCTCTTTGTCTTCTTTGCTGTACCTTCAACCAAAAACCAGGACTTAAATATCTGAAAATCAGAACTTAAACCATTAGCAGCATGGTCTGAGTGCTGCTTCAGCTTTGTTGCCCCATTATTATCTTTCAGTGTATAATGATATGGAAGGATCCTGCAAGGGCAGAATCTCAGCATCCTAGATAGCCTCCTAACCTGGCAAGGAGCCTGGGGCCTGTCAGATGGGACTATGTGCTTGGGAATTACAACATTCAACACAGTGAAGCTAAAAGGAATAGAAAAGGATTCATAAGGCCAGTGAGACAGAAGCTTCTCCAAGGAAGGACTTATAACATGATTAATGGGACCTCCGATTGCCCATGCTGAATAGGGAAAGTGGAATACCCCACCTGGTTGGAGATTTATTATGCTCAAGTGAGTAAATAATTTGGATTGCAAATAATTGAAGCCCAGCTTCCATTATCAAAGTATTATCAACCTAAAACTAGATCCGAGAAGCACAGACATCATTTTGCTCAAAAGAATTAGGGTATCATTTAAGTGAAAATTTTGGACAGAAAATAGAAACTAAACATAATATTTTTAAAGGCTTAAATCGCTAAATGGCTAATGTCAAGACCACCCTTGAGAAAAAGAGGAAAGGGGAAAATAAAGACTGTTTTTGATGGTGGATCTCAATTGAAAGTGTTTTACAACACACCATAAAAGCTATTGTAAAAATTACTGCCAGAAAGGAAGGAAGAGTCTGAACTTGCCTTTGCAAGACTTAAAGTGTCAGTATCCAAGATTTCTAATCAATTTTTTCATCTGAATGAAAACTAATGATAGAAAATAATGTGACTTTAAAACATAAGGTAGAACATAAATTCGATGGGTTTAAAACAGAGATTTCAGCAGAAATACGTTATTTTCAGAAGGCTGTTGGAAAACAAGGCTTTCTACCTCTGTTTAGAACTCAACAACCACTACTAATAAACATGAACAGGAAATTTTGCTATTACAAATGGAATTACTACTTTATGGTTGGATTTAGAAAGGTCCCAGGATAAGAGTGATTATGATTGATTAAAAGTTGAAACAATCACAGATCAAGCTAAGAGGTGTTCTAGAGGAGTTGACAGATAAAAGACAGGAAATTTTAAAATCTTTAGTGGGTCTTACAAGCACATCTTTGGAACAGATGGCTTAAATACATTTAAGTATTATATAGGCAGAACTCAGCCTATGCACAGAGGAAAAAAACTGCCTAGAGATGGGATAATTGTCTTTACACAGAAAAGCATCAGAGGAAAAATATTGAGAGCACATTTCAATAACAGCTTTAAAATAAATGAGAAAGAAATACAATGGGACTGCCATATTGGTGAGCTAGCTATCTGCAGATTTGAGTGACTACAGATTGCCATGCTCCGTTTATTAAATGGTTACACATGCATGCTGGATGCACTGGCACAGCTGTGCACATATTGCTGCCATCAAATAAAATGGGGTGTAACCATCTATGTTTTTCCCCCATATGTGTGTATGGGGGGGGGGAGCAGAACTGAACCCCACAGATATTAAGGGAGCCCTGTAATTGTGTTGGTTCCAGGACACCCCACTGATATGGATAGATGACTATATACGTTTTTGGTGATCAGGGGAAAAAGACACAGCTTTTTGATGGATAGTCGCTAAGGGTTTGATAACTGCGTATGCAGGCAACACATACATAATTAATTGTTTGGCTAAGAGCATGTGATTTAACTAAAAAGGTGATGGAGGAGACCTCTGGAGGAGATATATAAAAGCTACGAGTTGTTAAGAAGAAATAAAAATATCAATAAAGCAACATAATTTAATAAAACAACCAAAATTAATTTGCAGATAATCTTATTGAATGTGAATGGATCAAACCCACCTCAGAAAATGAAAAAAGCCAGCTTCCGGGTGGCTTGGGGACATGGCGTTTTGATGCCATACACCCTGAAGCCACCCAGAAGCCACCCAGCTGTTCAGATGGGGACAGCTTCAAGCCACTCTGGGGGCATGGCGTTTTGATGCCATACACCCCCACAATGGCTTGAAGCTGCCCTGGGGGTTATGGTGGGGCTGCCTAAGGTGGCCCTTTACTGGCCCAAATAGGAGCAGATCTTTTCCGCTCCTATTTGGGCTGGCATCAGGGCAGATTGGGGCCATGGTGTGTGGTTGCCACAGTGCCAGGGTAAGCAACTCCAGGGTGGCGCCAATCTGCCTTTTTGGGTGGTCTGATTTGCCCCTATATTACTTGTCTCCACAAGACCCGTATAAGAAAAAGGAATTGCAAGCTTTTGCAGAATAAGAGTATGGGCTTGGAATTGTCTGTGCAAACAAGAACAGAATAAATGGAGTAGTCCTTTTTGTACCTAAAACACTACACCCTAAATTGGCATTGCAAGATGAACTAAGGGGGGAAGCAGACTGGCGGCACGGGGCCGCCCTGGAAAGGTGCGCCGCAGGACCAAGGCAGCCCCACGCCTCGATCCTGCGGCGCTCCTTCCCCGTCCCTGAAAGGAGCACTAAAATAGCGCTCCTTTCACAAGTCAGTGAAAGTGCGCCGCAAAAGCTTGCGGCGCACTTTCACTGACTTATCCGCCGCAGCGTGTGCGGACGCTGCGGTGGGAGGTTGCCCTCGGAGTGCCGGCTGTGCGGAGGGCCGGCGGCTCCGAGGGCAACCTCGGGAGGAGGAAGGGGCGCCGAACGTGTGGGTGCCCCTCCTCTTCCCTGCCTCGAGGACGGCTCTATTAGCCGTCTGCCGAGGCCCTAAGTAGATTTATAATTGTGGAAATAAATTGGAATGGCAAGATAACACATTTAAAGGTCATTTATGCCCCAAATAATTAGACATCAACATTTTAATGACAATTTATTTAAAAAGACATCAGAATTGGATCTGCAAAATCTAATTTGTCTGGGGCAGGGGTAGGCAACCTTTCCCCTTTAAGGGCTGAGGGACTTCAGCTCCCAGAAGCCTCAGCCATGTTGGCCAATAGTCCCATGTTGGCCAATAGCTCCTGGGATTCTGGGAGCTGAAGTCCCTCGGCCCTTAAAGGGGAAAGGTTGCCTACCTCTGGCCTGGGGGAAGGCATGGAGTTATTGATCCTAGTAGGGATAAATCTAGTAAAGGAATTCAAAAATATCAAGGGAGACCACCTAAGAATCTTTTAAAAAATATCTATACTGAATACTTTGAACTAATAGATGGTTAGAGATATTTGCTGCCAACTCCAGGGACTATACTCTTTTTCTCAAGTCGCCATGAATCTTTTATGAGAATAGATGTGTTTTGGATTTCTATAAAATTATAGTCAACTAAGGCCCAAAATAGATGGGCAGAAGGGGGCAGCTAAGGTGGCCTAAAACCGCCCACTGAAGGAGCGGATCTTTTCCGCTCCTATTTAGGGTTGCAATAGGAGGCGCCCTCAGTGCCGTGGCGTATGTCCGCCGCAGCCCTGGAGTGATCGGGCTCAGAGAGGCTTCTAGCCACTCTTTCCTGCCCATCTGTCCTGCCCCTTGGTAAAAAAGATGGACGTATCACCAAATATTTTCTCAGACCATAGTCCCACTATGATGTCTCTGAAAATGGAACAAAAACACACTTCAGGTGTAGTTTTTATGAATATCTATTTCAAGACAGAAATATTACAACAGTGTAAAAATAAAGAATTGTTTTGAATATGACATCTGAGAGCTCAAATTATGAGAGGTGTTTCATAAGGAAGGTAAAGATCTTAATAGGTTTACATATCTTCAGTTTAAGGAAAGATTTAAATATAGAGACTGGAGAAAATTATTTTTACTTAGAATTATGTAAGGATGATGACCATATAATTTTTAAAAGTGTATAAATGCTTTTTGAAACTAGAGACAGAAGTTGAATATGTAAAAGCATATATGATAAGGTGGGCACAAAATTTTGGACCTAATGTGCAAATGGATGTATGGGGAAAATGTGGATCAAAGACATAAAATTTACTTTGAAGAGGAATTTAAAAGAAAATATGTATAAGATGGTATATAAATGGTATCTGACCTCAAACAGTCTGCAATGGCCCCTAGTAAACCACAAGTTGAACATGAATCAACAGTATGATGCAGCAGCTAAAAAAACCAATGCAATTCTAGGCTGCATCATTTGAAGTATAGTATCTATATCAAGGGAAGTAATAGTGGCACTCTATTCTGCTTTGGCCAGGCCTCACCTGGAATACTGTGTCCAGTTGTGGGCACCACAATTCAAAAACGATGTTGACAAGCTGGAGTGTTTCCAGAGGAGGGCGACTAAAATAGTGAAGGGTCTGGAACCCATGCCTTATGAGGAGAGAGACTAAGGGAGCTGGCTATGTTTAGCCTGGAGAAGAGATGGTTAAGAGGGGATATGATAGCCCTGTTTAAGTATTTGAAGGGGTGTCATATTGAGGAGGGAACAAGTTTGTTTTCTGCTGCTCCAGAGACTAGGACCCGGAACAATGGGTGCAAGCTCCAGGAAAAGAGATTCCACCTCAACATTAGGAGGAACTTCCTGACAGTGAGAGCTATTCGACAGTGGAACACACTCCCTCGGAGAGTAGTGGAGTCTCCTTCCTTGGAGGTCTTTAAGCAGAGGCTGGATGGCCATCTGTCAGGGATGCTTTGATTTTAAGTTCCTGCATGGCAGGGGATAGGACTGGATGGCCCTTGTGGTCTCTTCCAACTCTATGATTCTATAAGAACTCCTTTTTCCATATGTGGTGGACTAACATGAAAGCAAAAAATTATTGGGCTAAGATGTACATGTTAATTGAAAAATAAATATAAAGGTAGATTTTGTAATCTCACCAAAAATGTTTTTACTAGCATTATGGTTACAGTACTAGACAGTAAAGATGGACAAATTCTCTGATATATGATAACAGCTACAAGAATACTGTTTGCTCAAACTTGGAAATGGACTAAAGAATTGACAATGGAAGAATGGATTGTTAAGGTTGCTGAGTTAGCCCAAGTTGCCGAACTGAGGTGGGTTTTGAAGGACAACCAAATTAAGATTTTCTGAAAGACTGGAAACCATTTATGAACTTTGGGGGCAATAAGAAATCTAACGATACAGTAATTTGAGGTTATGACTACTAGTAATTTTAGTAGTAGGATTGTTTTATTTGGAAATGTAATGTTCAAATAATATATTTTTTCTAGCTTTTTGTTTCTTAGTGTTCAGTGTTTTAGTTAGTGTCGAGTAGTTTAGGGCTTTAGTTTTATGTATTAGTTTTAGTTTAGCTTTAGTTATATATGTACACATATTTTTCTTCATTCGTCTTCTCTCTTTTGTCTTCTATTTCTTTTTATATTTTTCTTTCTAAATGTTATGAATTAAATAGCTTGTGTTAAAATTAATAAATATATGAGAACTTAAATATTTATTGTTTTGTGGTGGTGGTGGTGGTGGTTGTAGTACTAGTAGAATACGAATTTTGCTTAGTTCCACACTCAGTGGGGTGGCTGAGAGCATTGAGGCACTTTATTGCCATGAATGTAACAGGACATTTTTAAAAAGATATATATGAGACAGCAAGTTGTCACCTCCTAATGAGATTTAAGCACTATATTTCACTACATTTATGATGATGTTGGTGTGATGATTAGAAACAAAAGTCCATCTCCCTCTTTCCTATCACAATTTCCCCAATTACACTTGTTCTTCCCTGCTTGCGGACTTGCAATCTGCGGTTTTAATCCTTTGCTGACAAAAAGCCAGGAGGGACAAAATGGTGTGTATGCTTCAAGTGTGCATGCAGTGCCGCACACAGGAACACACAGCCATTTTAATCAATTAGGTCTTGAATATTTGCATTTTTTCTGATTCACAGAGGGGTCCGCAACAGATCCCCTGTGAATCGGGAGGGACGAGTGTAATTATTTTTTTTCATATACTGTGGTACACATAGAAATTAGTATATACTGCTGAACATACATGATTTTTTCTCCTGCTTGAAATATTCTGTACAAGTTTATTGCATTAAGCGAGTGAAAGTGGTGCCAGGCTGTACAGCTTGTTCACAGGAACCTTTTACAAGAATCAGTGAGTTATTTGGTTTATAAAAGAGTCTTGCTAAGATCAAGTGAAACATGTTCATTAGATTCCAAACTGCTGAAATCTTTTTAGTATGCAAGGCTGGAGAAAAAGAAACAGCCACAGAAAGACTGTCCAGCGAGGAATTAAATGAGAATTAGAATTATTGGCCTGCACACTGATAGCACAGGAGGTGAAGCTATTAGGTTGTGTAAAGGAAGGATTAGTGAGAACAAAGGTCACACAACCTTGAGAAACAAGGATATTCAGTAGGGCATTTTTTGTTTCTCAAAAGTATGAGACTTAAATAAGGTATGAATATTTTTAAAACCTTTGATTTTTTTATTTTTCAGTTTTTCTTTTTTTAATTCCAATTTTATGAAAGGAAATCAACTTAATTCTTCTGATTTCCTGTGAGATTAAAAGAGCCTAACGTACGGTATTAGTACTGGATAAGGCTTTTCAAACATCAAATGTCTTATTTATCCATACCCTGCGTTTGTGCCATATAGTATGCCTCTAGCAGCGCATAAAATGCAAGATTGAAGCTACATCGCTTCAATGCACTCATTAAAATAGAATCAGAGAGATGTTTTTCATCCATCCTAAAATACCTGGGTCTCTGAAGAAAACTGTGGTTTACAGCACTTTCAAAGCTAGCAAGGCTAGGCTTAGGTGAGTCTCACTAAGATCCAAGGTACTGGCACAGAAGGACTTTGCCATCATTATGGGCACAGCTTTTAATGGCTGGCAGAGGGCAGGAGGACATATGAAGCACAACAGCTGCTGCCCTCCTACCCAACTCATTATCATCAACAAGGAATAGAGGAGGAATAGATCCTATTAGATTATGTCTGTTGCTGGTAAATTTAGATGGACACAATATATATAGTTGCCTATTATTTTCAGGATCAATGAGCTTTTAGATTATCAAATCAAATCAAATCATTTTATTACATCCGTTCGGCCAGTATAAAAACACATATAGAAAACACAATAAAACAAAT
>CM034710.1:48025127-48086393 GCA_020142125.1 Phrynosoma platyrhinos
CGTCTTATATGCCGGAGCGTCTTATATGCCGAAAAATACGGTAATACCGTCCCTAAAGCGCTTTTGTTCAAAGACAGCAACCATTTTTTTAGCTAAGACAACAGGAGAGATGGTCAATATAACTGGCTGCCACATATATCTCTGGATTTTGACAAAGACATTTTAAAATCTTATGACATAACATGTATCTAACCTGTAATATATACAATGTAAACTATGAGATACACAGTCATAATATATATTATATATTATAATTCATATTAATAAAAAAAAGTGTCAACAGCATAGTGTAATAAGACAATAATATCTAAGGAATACTAACCACTTAAATAAAGTAGTTAATTAGACTATTAACATTTAACATAGCTGTAGTAAAATTGAATCCCTTACAACTAGGCAATGGATTTGCAGATTAGACTAACAAAATATTAATTCACTTCGGCTATATTGCCCAAAGCCTTAGCTTTTAGATTATGGCCTGAACAATAGTACCACTCAGGATGATTGGTTCCACTGCACTGATAATGAAACAGAGATCATCTGCAGAAGCCCTCATGTTTTGAAGGCTTCCTTAGCAGTCCCAATTAGTGGTATAGTCCCACAGTTCTACAATGATCCAAAGAATAGAAGCTGCCCAATAATAAATTCCCCTGGGTGGGTGGTTGTTTGTTGTTGTTAGCTACCCTCTAGTCGACTCATGATGGCCCGGGGATGAGGCATCTTCAAGATCCCTTGTTCTCTGCTGCTTTGCTTAGCTCCTGTAAATTCAGGTATTAGATGAAAAGGAAAGGCAGAAGCTGGCTGTCCTCTGAACACTGCTACATCATTGGATGAATGCTCTTATACAGGGGTAGGCAACCTTTTTGAGCTGGGGGCCGGGTTGCTGTCCCTCAGACAACTGGGGGGCCAAAGCACCAAAAATAAATAAATAAATAAATAAATTTAAAAATTTAAAAAATATGCATGCACACCCTCTCAGCCCTAGAAAAGCCATGGCAAAACCCCTGTGAAGATTTTGCCAAGAAAACTCCAAGAACAAGTAATAACAACAATAATCAATATCATCATGGCGGGCGGTGGTGGCAGCGGGGGGCGGCGGCAGTGGTGGCAGGACCGGCCTGAAGCTGGTCCAAAGGCCTTGGGGGGCCACATCTGGCCCCCAGGCCTTAGGTTGCCTACCCCTGCTCTTATAGCTATTTAAAAGCATAGGATAAAAAATAAAGCTTCATGAAACCCCAAAACAAAGCAGAACAAAACCCAACACCATTAAGGCAGGAGCAGAATTTGTGTAATACAGTATTCCTACACCACAGTTCAGATAGGCTGTTCAGAAAGATGCCAAGGTTGATTGCCTCAACATCTTCTGGAGCTCCAACATAATCAAGAAGGTCATTTGACCTGTATATATCAAGCAGCCTGATTCTCGCCTCCTTTAAAGTCTGCTACGGTCAAAGAGGAAACCACAGTTCCTGGATCTAGCTGGGTATGCCCTTTCTGCCAGATACATTTAGTCAAGAGTGCAACATTCATGCCCACATGCGATCAGACAAACACAGCCAGACAAACACAGTCCACAACCTCAAGCCTTGGCAACTAGAACTTATCCTGCATGACCAGATAGTGTTCCTGGCATTTCCTGTAGTCAATGACGGACTAGAGATTGCAAGCAACTTGATCTTCCAAATGTATCACAATGTACCACTGAGGGTACAGTGAAGGATTTCTTTGAGCCAAATTGCAGGACCCCTCACTGTCAGGAAAGGATTTGTTGGCCAGCACTATGAAAGTGCAATGGAGGTATTAAAAAATTTCCAAAGTGATTAAATTAACTATATATCCATTTTTTTTTTATTGCAAGGGATATCTATTTATTGACTGTAGAATGGCTTCACACTTCTATTGGCATTACTAGAGGTGATATCCTCTCCACCATATACCATCTTAACTAAAGACTGAAACAACATGTGGGCATCTGACTAATATCTCCAATTCTTTTTCTCCTGTTTGATTTGTGATATCTTGCCTGATGAAGAAGCCCATGAAGCTTTGAAAGCTTGCAACAAGTATATTGTGCATTTTGGTTGGCCAATAAAGGTTTCATTGATGGATTTTTGTTTGAATTTGCTAAATGGCGAACACAGCTACCCCTGAATGTTAGAAATGTTCAGAAAATTCTTGACCAGGCTACGGTGGGTGGATGAATAAATAGTGTTGGAGACACTCCAACTAGACTTTAATTCTAAGTTAATTTATTAGGAAATAACCCTGTAAAACTCTTCCTGAAAATACATGTGTAGGATCATGTTGCTCATGTTTCTGTTCCTCCATTTCTGGAACTGATTAACATTTTTCTATACATTCTCATGGCTTAAAAGCATCTGGAGGAAGTTGACCATTATGATGCTATCTTAAGGCAGTCTCTTCTGCCCTGGTCGTTCTGTTCTCTCTTTTTAGCCCTCTCACCCCCATCCCCCAAAATAAAATTAAACCTGGCATTCTAGTTCCAAGTTCACAGCTTGTTTGATAGGACTCGTCTATTCATTTTTTTTGTGGAAGCCAAAAGTAGCTTTTACCATTGACTCAGTAGATCTACTTCTAGTGGAGACTAAAAAGAAGGTTTCAGCTTCTGTTTGCGAGCCCAGTTCAAGATGCTGGCTTTCACCTGTGAGCAAAGTACTAGAAGGATTGCTTCTCTTCACATGTTCCTTCTCAGGCTTTAAGACCTTCAGAGGCCTTTCTCTAAGTGCATCTAGTAATGAGTGAGGTGCAATGAGTAGCAAGTTTGCTGGGTGGTGCTTCAGCTGTACAATGCCCACTGCAAAGAAACCCACTTGGTATCTATTTGGTAGCATTTCAACATCCAGCAAAGATCTTCTGATTTTCACAGATCATTCTAGATAATGTTAAGGTCACTCTAGAACGATAGTGTTATTTGTTGTCATGTACCTTGAAGTCATTTCTGACCTATGGTGACCTAAGGTGAACTTATCATGGGAATAATAGCTACTTTTAAATCTAAGGGTTTGTTTTCATACTGAATCTATACTATTGCTTGTTTATTATTGTCAAATTTTAAAGGGTTTTGTTCCTTGTTGTGAATTGTCCTGACAAATTTGTTATAGGCTATCTTATATGTACTGAAAGTAAGCAAGCAAACAAGCAAATAAATTATTCTCCATAGCAAGCATACTCCATCTGTGCGTAAACTCACATCACCCAAGGTTTGTGCTGATAGCCAAACAGGTTCCAGGATCATGTAAGAATAAAGAAGGACCCAGAAGGCTGATCCAGATGGTCCTTCAGGTCAAAGGCTGTAAAAATGCCTCTCCATCCAGTCTCCTTACACTTCAAACCCAGAGAATGTGATTCTCCTTCAACCACTCAATGTTCATAGTAAAATGAGGAGGAGTGGTCCTTTCTGATTCAACTGAATACAGAGTAATATGTCAGCCACTACTAAAAATGTGGGGCCCTCCAGTGTTTCATATTTGCATCTAGCAGCTGGCTCAGGGTGCTCAGCATTCTCATGATTTTTATGAGAACAAATTGGGTGCTAAGAGGATGGAGAGGAGCATGATACTTAATATGTACATGCAAGGAGCAAGAGGATCTCACACCATTGAGAGTGGGCAGCATATTCCAGTGTACCCAGCACACATAACAACAGCTGTGCCCATCTAAGGGCAAGCAACATAAAGAAAGGACGGAGTCTTTTAATTGCTCGTGAAGATGCCCTCCACATGTGCTGTAGGCAATGGATTGTGTATCAAATGCTTAATCTTGTTTTTGTTCTGTTCAAAAATAAGTATTTTGAACTTGCTGAGGCTGGTGCTAAAATCTCTTTGCTGCTCCACATACATTCCAGTCTTGTCTAGGGGGTCATTCGCACATTCTTTTTACCGTAACAATGTGAATATTCTCACTTGCGTTCCGGTTTTGTTATACACACTTTGAAATGGCATCCATCCACATCTCTTTGAGATTTTAGCAGGAGCCTGAAGCTGAGGAAGGGTGTATATGTCCCACATTGCTGGTCCTGGATTCATCCTTTTGGTCTGGGGGGATGGCTTTCCTCCTGGGAAGCCCTTGAAAGTCCCCCATAGCAGAGAAAGAGGGGAAGCATCTCGTGAAGCTGGCTGGGCAGAGCCTCGTCCTGCCAATGAGTCGATGATGCAGATGTATTCAAAATCCGTCCAAGGTATGCTTAGTTTAATCTGGGTCTGTTAGTATGATTATTCACACTCCCGACAGTGCAAATCTTTTTTTAAAAACCGGGAAAAGATCCAGTGTCAAATACCCCGGGTTAAGTGTTTTTTTTGGTAGCCCCCTCCCCCAAAAAAACCCTGAATCATGTGCATTCAGGGTGTGTGTAAACAACAAGGATTCAACTCAAATTCTACCTGGATTATTTTCCTCATGTGAATAGGGCCTATGTCTCTCTTGTAGCTCGTAGCAATGTGTTAAGAGCTACAAATACCAGTACATTCACCCCTCCGTTCTCACTGACTTGAGATCTGCGGTTTTGAATCTTCACGGAGGGGTGATCGCTGTTAAAATCAATGGGGTGTGTGCCTGCGGGTGTGCTCCGTTCAAGCCTATGGTGCTTGAGTATTGGTGAGTCTCTGTTTTCGAAGGGGGCTTCTGGAACAGATCCCCCATGAAAACAGAGGGCTGACTGTAGTACTTATACAGTACAAATACAAACACAGGAGCAAAACATTGTACATATTACTGCAGTTGCTGCTTAAGAGGCAGCATATCTTTATGGGGTGAAATGCAGCCTTGAAATGAAATGCAACTGGAAAGACATTCTTTCAAGAACTTAGCTGTGTCCCGGCTCAACGTTTGCAGCAAATGTTCTGTCTGTTTAGGTCTCTGAATGGCTGACACACACCATGAAGTGTTCTTGCCCTAATTCAGTCCTTTCTCTTTGCTCATCATTCTTGTTTTCCTGCTGGCAGCCTCTTCCCTGCACCCATTTATCCTCCCCCCCCCCTCTTTTAACTTCATTGTATTGCCTGGGTAGCTATTGTACCAAGTCTCCCTGGTTGCAGGAACCACTACTACAGAATGTTTGTGCTGAAGCCCAGCAGTGTGTCTTGCATTCCAAGCCAACATTATCATCGCACCACCCTTACTGTCAAACACAAGCACTCATGCACACAAAGACACTCTTGGAACTCTTTTTTAGTTGTTTTTTTAACTATTCCAATGGAATAAATTGATCCTCATGTTCATTAATTATCCCGGCCTCGGGTACTCCCACCCCCAATGATCTTCACGTGGCCCCATCTACTGATGGATGAAGAACATTGCCTTGGGCCAATCTTATCTTATGCTTGTAAAGTTTTTAATTTTTAAATTGTTTGAATTCGTAGTTTTAATTTTCATTGATTTAATACTGTTTTGGGGGGGAGGGATTATGTTTTGGGATATATTGTATGGTTTTATTGTTGTAAGCCACCCTGATTGGGTCCCCAAAGGGCGGGATATAAATAATAATAATAATAATTATTATTATTATTATTATTATTATTATTATTATTATTATTATTATTATTATTTTAAGATTGACTTCTAATTAAGAATGACATCATTGACAAAGATTTCAATAGAATAGCCGCAACAATAACCATACCCAGAGAGAGAGAAGCAGAAAACAGGATTGAAGAAAGCAGAGTGTAGTCTGTTTATATGGCCTGTTTGAATTAGACTATGATATGATTAAATATACACTGAATCATATCATATAAACAGACTACTGTACTTTCAGCTTTATATGTTTCAAACTTCAGCCTCCATAGAGCAGTAGCTTCCAAAGCTGGAGTGTTGGGGGGGGGAATGCCTGTTTATTCACACATTGTATTAAGTCGTGACAGGCACTTTGCTGTAGTAGATTGAGTGTTGGACTAGGATACAAGGAGATCAGGGTTCAAATCCCCATTCAACCATGGAAACCCACTGGGTGACCTTGGGCGGGTCACACATTCTCAGCCAAAGAAAACCCCACGATAAGGTCACCTTGGTTGAAACAACTTGAAGGCACACAATGACAATAGCAAATGGCCCAACCAGCCTCCATACATATTTTTTTAATTGTTTAAAGTTGGGATTTTAAATCACGTTTACATTTTTAGTGTCGCGGTTTTTTTTTTAACTAGTTCTCTTTGGAATACACCTTGGGTTTAAGTCTGAAAGGCAGCACATAAATTAATAACAACAACAACAACAACAACAACATGTATTTATACCCCGCCCCTCTGCATAGCAATTGGCGCGGCTTCCAACATAAAATTACAATACAGTAAAATCAACCTTAAACCCCAACCCTCCCAACCCTTAAAAAGTTATTAAATGACAACAAATTTTAAAAACAATTTAAAACAAATTACACATATTTTCTAATTAATAATCAAACACGACAGCAGAGAATATATATATAGAGAGAGGGAAAGAGGTACGGGAACAGGTTCCCTGACTGGGAGGACTAATCAGGACTAATAAATTAAATAGTGGGTGTGGGGGGACATTTTGCCATGTTTTAGCCCCCCCCCTTCACACGCCATTTTAGGCCCAGGAGAGATACTTTCTAACAACTGGAAGTGAGCAGAAGTATCTTCCTATTCATTACTGTTTTATTTTTGTTTTTTTTGTTTTGTTTTTTTAAAAAGGCCTCTCCTGGATCTAAAATGGCCCATGGGGATAAAATATGGCAAAAATGTCAGAGGGCATTTGGGGGAATTTTTTTTAAATCACTTTTTTGACTCCTGGGAGGCATATACATCCTGTGGATGCACTTTGCCCATCTATGATTGAAGGAATCCTCAGAATGAAGCAGATAACTGCAGGCAGCCCTCTCTGGGTAGACAAATCGAATGAATCACTGGAGATTATTACATAAGGATATAAACCAGCTTACCTGATCCAGCTTAAAATTAGAAATCGCTTCCTGGATGCAGCCTGGGTCCATCATCACTTGAACGGGCGCTTCTCTTGCCTCTTTTCAAAGCTGGGAGTTTTCCAGCTTGCAAAATTGGCTGCCAGAGCATCCCTCTGAGCGGTGATGGAGCCAGGCTGCACCTGGGCGTCCATTTCGGTGGCTAAATGCATCTGATAATATCAGAATGTCACCTGCTTCTAATTTTAAGTTGGCTCAGGTAAAACGATTTATATTCTTATGTGATAATCTTCAGTCATTTTGAAGCCACTGCCAGAGACAACTGGAATGTGCGGCTTCATGTGATGGCCAGCCCTGTATTCATCTGAGTAAATCATACTTCATTTCCAAAAATGAATTAAACATTTCCCATTTTCCATAAGCCTATCCCATCTTTTTCTCTCCTCTGTCACATTATGTGTCAGTTTAGACACATGTGTAAGTTCCAGCCTATCTACAAATTATTTAGTGATTTATATTTTTTTTATTGCAGTTTAAAGAACTGGAATAGAAAGTCAAGGAAGACTTGAAGAAAGTCAAGGAAGAAAGTGGAAAGGCAGTTTTATAAACATTAAAACACAAACAAAAATAAGGACCACAGATGATTTATATAACTTTAAAGGAGACCGAGGTCCAAAGCACACTTCAGAAATAATCCAGTTTGAGACTGCATTAATTGCTCTATCTCAGTGCTAGAGAATCCTAGGCATTGTGGTTTATTGTGGCACCAGAGCTCTCTAACAGAGGAGGCTAAATGTCTATCAAAGCTACAGTTTCCCGAATTCCCTAGCACTGAGCTAGGGCTATAAAAGTGGTCTCAAACTGGATTATTTCTGCAATGTGTTTTGGACCGATAAAAATATTGAAATAGTTCAAGCTTTTCCATATTTTAATCAGAATGGAGATTGCATTCAAGAAATCAGAAGATGACTAGGACTTGGAAGGGCAGCTGTGAAAGAACTAGACAAGTTCTTGAAATGTCAAGATATATAATTGAGTACTAAAGTTGAGATTGTCCATGGCATCATATGGTTGTGAAAGTTGGACAGTAAAGAAAGTTGATGGGAAGAGAATCAACTCATCTGAGATGTGGTTCTTCAGATACCATGCATTGTTAAAAAGACCAATAAATAGATCCTAGAGTAAATCAAGCCTGAACCCTTCTTGGAAGCCAAGATGACTAAACTGAGAATGTCGTACATTGGCCATATCATGAGAAAACATACCTCACTAGAAAAGACAATAATGTTTAATAAGGTAGAAGGCAGTAAGAAAAAAGGAAGACCACATTCTAGATGGATAGACTCAATCAAGGAAGCCATGGCCCTAAGTCTGCAAGACTTGGGTTGATGACAAGATGTCTTGGAGGTCTTTCGTTCATAGGGTTGCCAAAGTCAAAGTTAAAGTCAACTTGATGGCAGTTAATAACAACAACTACAACAACTACTGCTGCTGCTGCTACTACAGCTCTGGCCATAACAGTTCTAGCAACAGAAATCATATATGTCGAATTCCTTCTGATGCTGATATGCAAATCTCTCTATAGAACATAAAAGGGTGATACACATACACTTATCCAGGATTTGATTGATTGTTCTCCAGAGGTAAGTAAGATAAGAAAAACAGCCTTGTGGAAAAGGGAGGAGTGCCCTCTAATCCCAAGCTTCCAGTCCTGATTTCAGCTTCTCACAGCTGTGATGGGGGGGGGGGGGGGGGGGGGGAGAAGAGAAAATTACATCTTGTGGAAAACATTGTGTCATGTGTGGCTTGACCTTTATAGAGAGAATACCATCATCTGGGAGAATATTCTTGACCTAAGAACTTCCTGCAAGGCTCCGTCTTAAATTGTTGTAACTAAATGGAGGACTCATTATGGGTGACTGTAGTTGCTATGTTTTAATACACAGTATTCTTTACCCTCAAGTGGTTAAGATGCTGACTCTGTTGATTGCAAGATTGGCAGGTTGGCAGTTCAAGGTCCAGGTGCCGCATGATGGGGTGAGCTCCCATCACTAGTCCCAGTTTCTGCCAACCTAGCAGTTCAAAAGCAGGCAAATGCAAATGCCCCTCCATTTTTGTGGAACATCCATTCCGGACCCCCCCCCCAAAAAAAACAAAATTCAAGCCCCATTGCCTTCAATGGTTGCGTGCTCCTGCATGTGCTCCTGTGTGCATGCCATTTTAGCTAATGTTCTGTGAATGATTGAGACTGCGGACTCAAAGTCTGTGAAAATGGAGGGAGAGCTGTAGATAAATAGGTACCACCTTGGTGGGAAGGTAAACAGCATTCCATGCAGTCATGCTGGCCACATGATTACAGAGTATTCTCTGACAATGCTGGCTCTTCGGTTTAGTAATGGAGATGAGCACCACCCCCTATGGTCGGATGTGACAACTTTATCAATGGGGAATTCCTTTACCTTTTATTATTGAAATGCATGGAATTGCACTGCATTATACAATCTACATTTACAATGTAGTATTCTCAGGAGAATGGAAACTGGGTTGGAGACAATGTGTGAAGAGTGAAATGTGCATCCAAGCACATAGTGATTTTAAGCAGAAATCTGATGTCTGATTTAATGGAATTTCCTGTCCTGGGGGAGTCTCCCAGGAATGGTTCTTACCAAATTCCGGCATTCTCTTCAGGAATGTTAGCTCTGAGGAGGAGGAGGAAGAAGCTATTAATAAAATACACTTAGTATTTGGGGTCAATAGGACAGATTGATATAATCTCATTGTTGTTCGTTTTCCAAAAGGCAATCTGAATCCCGCAAATCCAGTTGCAACACCTGAGCCTCTTGAGTTGATCCTTGCAGAGTCCTCATTTGAATGTAAGTTGTCAGTGATTGGAAATAGATATTTTTAGAATGTACTGATTGTAATTCTCTCATTTAATTGATTAAAGGAAGCACAGAAAAAAAAATATCCAAAGTGAAGATGGCTCTTAAAATAAAGAAATTTAATGTCAGGAATATGGTGGCATGTATACAGACAAAGAATAAACAACCTGTAATTTAAAAAGAACTCTGGATAGACTTAAAAGTACTATGTCATTCAACATGAATGGTTTGAGTTCTAAGACAAAATAGTACAGGATTTTGCAAACAGTAGAAAGCCAAAATTCTTCCTTCAGGAGATCAAAGAAAACAAACATGTTTTGAAAGTTCTGATACAATGCAGCAGCCTTGAAGAGGCAAAGGCATTGAACCTCTATTTTTAGAGGCAGTATCCTTTGTGAGTACCAAATGCTGAAAGCAAACAGAAAGAGATCACTTTCCTGGCCTCCTCTTCCAAAAGAACTGGCTACATGCTGTTGGAAACTAAATATTGGGCTGGATGGACCATAGTTTCATTCAGCAAGGCAATTCTTATATTGTTATATATGTTTTTAAATACATTCTAAGAAATATTAGACACTGTCAAAGAGATAGAATGATAACATGGTTCTAATAAATTATTTTTATTGCTATACTTTTTCTCTCTGTCTTGCTGATAATCTATAATATTATTAAAATATAGTTCTGGATACTGTACATTAAAGTCACACATTTCATTGTTTAATGGTTCCCTGCACCTAATCTGGTGTTTTAATATTTTAAATATTTTTATAAATCAAAATAACCACTGAACATCAAAAAGAAAATATGAGACATTAGAAATCATGACAAAATCATCAAAAAGCACCAGTTCTTTATGGAATCAGGTTTTTAAGGCACATTATTACTATATATATATATATATATATATATATATATATATATATATATATCTTCTTGCAAAAAAATCTGATCTGTCTGCACACTGTATTTGTATTTTCTCCAGTCAGAAAATTCATTTTAACAAAGACTTTGTATTTCACGTGAGATTGTGCGTCTCTGTGTGCATGCACATTTGTGAGCAAGCATGCACCTGTGACATAAACTCAACAGATTAAGAGTGCAAAGTAGCAAAATGCACAGAAAATACACCATTCAATAGATTCCATACTAAATAAAAGCAAATTATCCAGGGATTTGAATATTAACTGTCTATGTGTCCTATGAATAATATGTCCTTTTATATTTACACATAAAAAGTGAATATTCAGGCCCTTGGATAATAAATTAATAATGATGATTATCACCTTACATGCTTCAGTCAAATCCCTTCAGTCCACTAAAAGGTTACTGTGAAGATCCACCAAAGCAGTCAAAGTTAAGCACCTCAGTATTGTAGATTTCATCTGAATTGTTAAGGATGTGCTCACATTTTCCCACTGAAACCAGTGGGGCTTCAGTATCACAACCCTATGCATCTTTACTCAGAAATAAATCGTACTGCGTTAAATGGGCATATTTCCAGGCAAGCTGTTTTATAGGACTGCAGTCAGAAATGCTTCACTTTCACCTGGTTATTCCCTCATTTTGATGGCCCCAAATTTTGTACTGGTTCACATCTTTTAGATTTTTTGTTCCTCACAAATCTTTCATTCCTTTTGGATTTAACATCAACTTACAACCCACTTTCATGGGGATAAAGATCAGATAAACATTGCATCATAGCAATCCTTTTAAAAACAAAATGGACATAAAAATGGAAAGTTACAAAAATGCACATTTCCCCATACCTACAATTTAGTCTTTCAGCAGTTATGCTTCATAGCATACACTTCTGTCATATTCAGAACTAACAAATATCTGTGTAACAGTCATGTCTGCATAAAGTAAAAGTGAACTCTAGGGAAACAGCAGCACTAGCAAGCAATAAGAAGCCTAAGGGCATGTCTTTACCATTATGAAATTGGAGTATTAAGTGTTGGATTACATGTACACAAATACATATGCAGCAATTAAATTCTGCAGATGGAATATTTGTAGTAGTGTATGACATTGCCTTAAATGCCATGCTTTTCTTTTCAGTGAAGTCAGTACATCTAGTCACCTAGGTGCATGTCATCAGATCATGCATTGTGCACATATGAACTACTCTAATGAGACATGAACAACCTTTTGGGGAGCTCGCTGTGGCTTAGTGGTTTCAGTGCTGGACTACAACTCTGGAGACCAGGGTTCAATTCCCAACTTAGCCATGATACCCACTGTGTGACCTTGGGCAAGTCACACTCTCTTAGCCTCAGGGGAAAGCAATAGCAAACCTCTTCTGAAGAAAGCTTGCCAAGGTTCGCCTTAGGGTTGCCATAAGTTGGAAATGACTTGAAGGCAGACAACAATGCAATAATACATGCTGGGGGTGGCTTTTAAGTCAGTGCATGGATGAATTCTTTGATTACAACAGTACTGTGGAAAAGAAAATATATGTCAAAGGATTAGGCTTCCTTTGAGTGAATATCTGGAATCAATTCATTAAAAACACTATCAACTTCCACAAATGAGATACAGGACAGAAGGAAGAATTTATTTTCTGGGCTAAATGCTTTGTAAGTTGAAGACTTAGGGCATGATAAAACTTGAAGAGTTAAAGTCATTTAAATTTTGCAGATTTAACAGAGAGACTTGAGCATGTACTGAAATCTTGTCCATCAAAATCAATGGAACATAAAATTGGCTGAACTTCGGTTGGACAGATTCTTGGGTAGCAATAATACAGGTACTTTCTCTGGCAGTAAGCCCCTCTGAATTCAGTGGGATTTACTTTGGAGCAGACAAGCACAGGACTGCAGCGTTAATAAAGAAAATAACCCAGCCATCACTGAGGAGGGTATTGAAAGATTTCCCATTTTTATTTAAGAAGTTGTTATGCCACAATAGTCATTTGCTTTATGCCATGGGTATAAAACATTTTGGGATCTGAGACCATAAATGATGCAGGTGCAGAACTACACATACATATGTGTACGGGCATGCTCATGCACAGCTCCGTGATCCTCTCCCCTTGCTGGGAGTTAATAGAGAGCCTTATTTCCAGTCACTTCCTCCAGTGGAGAAAACAGCAGTCTGTATGAGGATCTAGGGAGAGGAAATGGAGAGGTCTCACTCCAGCCAGAGATCCTCAGAAAGATGACTCTTTCAGCAGTGAGTAGGTGGGGGGCTACTATACGTAAGAGAGAGGCCATTTGTATGACGTCTCCAAGAAAGGATGGGGATTTAGTAATGGGAGGGTGAAGGTACCCAGGGAAGAGAAAGAGTTAGAAGCACACTCTCATTCTGGGCTGTAGGCACATGTACCCCAGTTTGTTTGTTAACTGCCTTTGCGTCGATCTCTACCCATGGTGACCCTATGGATGAGACATCTCCAGCCCCCTCATCCTCTACTGCTCTGCCCAGCTCCTGCAAACTCATATTCATGATCTCTTTAATAAAGTCCATCCATCTAGCATGTGGCCTTCTCTTACAAGCCATCGCATTCCCTATTGCCATAGATGTATGTGAGAGCTGGACAGTCAAGAAAGGAGATAGGAGGAAAATCAACGCATTTGAGATAATGTGGTGCTGGAGAAGAGTGCTGAGGATCCCATGGACAGCCAAAAGGACAAACAAATGGGTCCTAGAGCAGAACAAGCCAGAAATATCCCTAGAAGCCAAGATGACAAGACTTCGACTGTCATACTTTGGATAAATCATGAGAAGGCATGAATTGTTGGAAAAGACAATAATGTTAGGAAAGGTGGAGGGAAACAGAAAGAGAGGAAAGCCACATACCAATACTCTAAACCTCCAAAACCAGAGAATGCAAAAATGGCTTAGAGCACAATCCCAAACCCTTGAAGTGGTATATTAGTGCCTTTCCACCAGAACATCACTAGTAGGTACAGTTCTCTCACAGTGAAGTCTCCTACAGAGCTTCAAATGGTTCATCCCATGTGTGGAGGTGAAATCAGCTGGATACACTGGAATTTAAGCTATTCTGTTTTCCAAGATGGAAAACAAAAGTGTGTGTGTTGGTTTTTTTGTAAATTCACAGATTTACTGGGATGAAGAACCTAGCAAAACTGCTCTCCTTTCTCTAGACAGGCCTAAAGATGAAACAATAGCTTAGGACTGCATGACTAATATAAAATCCTTTCCCAGTGGACTTGAATTTTCTAGGGAAAAATTAGAATGCAAGGATAATTGTGCACATAGAATGGCGATGTCGGAGACAAATTTTCTATGTTCAAAACTCAAAAGAAAATGGAAAACTTTGTTGGGAAAATGTATGCAAATAGGCACTGATGCAATCGGACATGAAAAGTTTTAATAATTATGCAGTTAAGGACAGTGAAAGGTCTGTACATAGCACATCCTTCCTTTTCTTCAATATCTGATGAGGTTTACTTCTAAAAAATGTCTGGAAGATGGTTGGAAGTGGACTTGCAAACTGCAGTATGTGCTATATATAGTTTACTGTGGCATTTGAATGGACAAGCCAATGAATGATGAGACTAGATGGAAAACAAGCTACTCTGTACTATAGCATTACTGAAGAGGCTGCAAATCCACACTCTGCTTCAGCCAAACTGAATGACTAGCTTTGTAAAGCCTGCCAGATTAAGGCTCCTTCTATTCTATTTCATTTTTAAATGTTGTTGACACACCTGGGCTCTTACAAGTGGAAAAATATTCTTTGTAATGAAAAAAAAAATCTTTGCAGACTGCTAGAAATAGTGCAGATTGAGTCCACTTTAACTGCCCTGGTTCAGTGCTAGGGAATCATGGGAATTGTCTTTTTTCTGAGACATTGAGCCTTCTCTGTCGGAGCTCTGGTGCCACAATAAACTACAGTTCCCATGATTCCCTAGCACTGAGTCAGGGCAGTTAAAGTGGACTCAATTTGCACTATTTCTGGCAGTCTGCAAAGGCCCATAGTATTTCCCATTAAACCCATATACTAGAATGTTTTAGCAAGCAAGGATAATTTTTAAATATAGCATGGACCTCTAGTTTTAGCACATTACTGTAGTCCAACAACATCTGCACATCTACAGGTTCCCCACCATTGCCCTAAATCACAATTGGTTTAGAAGGACAGTGAGAAAAAAAGTGCATTCTGAAATGGCAAACACGATACTAGATATTAAAATTGTTATACAGTACTACAAAGCATAAGTGACCTGAGTTTTCATGGCACTTAAACGAACCATCAAACACAGAAGTATATGAAGAAATAACTGTTGCAAAAATATTGACTAATTTGAACAGAAACTTTAAGGCTTCAGTCCCATATACACTTATCTGCAATTAAATCCCTTTAAAATCAGTGTAACTAATTTCTGAGTAGATATGCACATTTCTGCACTGTGGTTCATGCATTCATGTGGTTCACTACAGTGTGCCTGCGCCATATGCGGGTTCGCTGTACATGGACTCAAGATCATGCGGACAGCGAGCCCTGGTAGAACGAATAGGGTGTGCACAGTGCCATGCGCTGCGAGGGCACACCCCATTCAAATGGGACTTCAGGTTCTACATTTTTTGCATTACACAGGTGGTGGTGGTCCAGAACAAATCCCCCGTGTAAAAGGGTCCACTGTAGTTGTATTTAGTTTTCTTTTCTGAGATTATATGGAGTAGAACGGTTTATTAAGAACCAAAAATTTGGTACTTGGTGCATGAAAATTCTAGAGAGAGGACAATCCCACCTGCCATCCTGGACAATGCTGATGACAGAGCCTCCAACATACCCAGAGCCTTTCAGTAAAAGCTCAGCAAGGCAAATGTGAGGAAGGAATGGCATTTCTGCTGATCGCTTTCTCCTTGCAGCCATTTCTTTCCTTTTTCTGCCCAGATTTTATTCCATGAAACCAAGAGTGGGCATAGATTGGCAGCCATTTGGGAGGCCAGATATTCTGTGAATTCTTTGATTCCCCAGATTCTCCTCACAGGCTCTCTGACCCACCCTGACCAACTATGTTTACCACCACCCTTTTAATTTTGGAAAAAAACCACCACAGGCCTTTCCAAACTAACTGGGGTGTGTGTGTGTCTGTGATGTCCTAAATCACACCAACTGTGTTAATCTGCAATATCAGTAGGCAAAGGAATCTTATAGCACCTTTGAGACTAGGGAGAGATGCAGATGGCGCAAAGCGCCATCTTGGAGGCAGGGAAGGGGAGGGGCAGCCGTATGGCAGCCACCTCAATCCCTTCCCGAGGACATCATCAGAGCGTGCACCATTATACATGGTGAGCGCCCTGCCTACACCCTCCCGTGCAGCCTCTGCACCGGAAGAGATGCAGAAGAGCTGCGTGATGGCTCTTCCGGCGCCCTTTTCGCCAGTTCTGAAAGGAGTGGCATTTTGGCACTCCTTCCATAGCCTCCAAAAGAGTGGATTGGGGCTGAGGCATGGGGCAGCTTCGGCCCCAATCCTCTACTTCTCAGGGCAGCCCACGGCTGCCCGTCTGCTAAGCCCCTAACTGAGCAAAACAAGTTGTAGCATAAGCTTTAGTACACTTGGTCTACTTCCTCAGATCCATGTAAAGTGTTACAACAAATGCTAAGATTTCTAGGTACAACAGGAGTGAATTCCAATCTCAGAATCAGAATCTTAGGGGGGCTGCAGACTGCCAGAAATAGTGCAAATTGAGTCCACTTTTAGGGTTAAGGTTAGTGCTAGGGAATCATGGGAATTGGTTTTTTTTCTGAGACATTGAGCCTTCTCTGTCAGAGAGCTCTGGTGCCACAATAAAATACAGTTCCCGTGATTCCCTAACCCTAACCATTAAAGTGGACTCAATTTGCAATATTTCTGGCAGTCTGCAACCCCCCCTTAGGCTCTAAACCAACCAGCGATAAACACCGGCATCGGGGAAGAGTGGGGGTGTTGTGACGACATGCTGCATGCCCCGACTCTGTCCCCAAGCTGCTGGGAAGCCACCTGCCCGATCGACATGCTGCACTGCAAAAATGAAGAAAAAACACCACCGCAGGGGCAAAGGTAGCTTTTCACTAATTTAGAAAAGAGCAGCATTTTGCTGGCCCAACAAAGCATTGGATTGGGGCTGCGGTGTGCGGTTGCCGTCGCCCCGATCCAGTGCTCCCAGGGGTGGTGCGGAGATGCTCTTTCAAAGTGGTCTGTCCAGCCCCTTAGAGTAGATGGGGCCATGCAGGAAGACACAACTAAAGCACTCCTGAAATATGCCCATTCAACCTCTGTTTAAAGACCTCCAAAGGAGGAAATTCTACCACCATCTTATTAACACTTACTTGAGAATTCTACCACCATCTTATTAACACTTACACATTGCACTTAGAAAAGCTTACTTCTGAACAAACATTAATAGGATTGCACAGTCTATAACCGTGATGGCAAACCTATGGCACATGTGCCAGAGATAGCATGCAAAGCCATCTTCCGCCACACGCAGAGAGTGAGGAGGAGAAGGAAGAGGCATGGAC
The DNA here is from genome assembly GCA_020142125.1 of Phrynosoma platyrhinos. Taxonomy (NCBI): domain Eukaryota; kingdom Metazoa; phylum Chordata; class Lepidosauria; order Squamata; family Phrynosomatidae; genus Phrynosoma; species Phrynosoma platyrhinos. Next base: position 48,042,382 of record CM034710.1, read on the forward strand.
CTGTTCCTCCTCCTTCCTGACTCTCCCCAGCCCATGCCATAAGTTTGCCCATCACAAATATAGACTGTGCAATCCTATTAATGTTTATTCAGAAGTTGTTCAAAAGGAAGGGCTTTTAGTTTGGTCATTCAGCCCCTAAAAGGTTTGCCATCACTGATCTATATGTTTGAAACATTCTTTAATTCTCTGCAATATTGATTATAGAAAAGAGAGAATTAAAGCCCCAGTGGGATTAGCTATATAGAAATGATAGTATTTAACCAGTAAGAAAATATATCTTTTGATTTTACAGTCAATACAAAAAGGCACTAATCCATTTACTCAGAACAGATTTCTTCATATCTTCTTAATCTTTGCAATGGAAATATGGCATAATAAGAAAATGCTAAAATACTGGGATCTCTGGGCCTTGAACTAGAACTGCAGTGACTGAGGCTAAGATATAACCTAAAAAGGTATTGTGGAGGCTGTCTGACTATACTGGCCATGAAACCTGCTTCAGCTGCAGAGTCCATTTATGATGATACATCTGAATCAGTAGGGTTGGTGTAGGTACTGGAAGCCTTCTTCCTTTGCCAGATCAAGAGGGTAGTATATTCTCAGATGAAAATTGGAGAGTACATTTTCTAAGTCTAGGTTTCAGTATGGATGCCCATACCCTGACTCTGTCTTTAGAAAAACAGCACAAACAGCAGCATAACTTTCTACTTTGAAAATGTTCCTGTCACAGATAGCTAAGAATACGGCTTTAAAAAAAAACAAAACAAAACAAAACAACGAGAACATAATGAATTCTCTTGGTGCTTCCACTGTGGAATGGCGACAGCTATTTATCCACCTGAATGCCAAGTTCAGTCTTTCTAAAAGTATGTTCCACAAAAGGTTGCAGCATTTAAATAGTTTCTCTCTCAAATCTGGTTCACTCTGTTTTTGTTCATCGGAGGCTCAAGTCAAGACTCACAGATGAGTTTCTTCCTGTTCCCAAGGGTGTGGAGGGATGTGAAAAGAAGCTGGAAGAGATGCTACCTTTTGGAGTTTAGGACGTTGCACAGGTTTTGGTCTGTGGAATGAACGTCGACTCTGCACTCGCCTTGCTGTTGCAGATCTGTGGTGAGCTTGCATATTAAATGGCCATTTTTTATCCTGGGTGTTCCAAAAAATAGATTCCACTTCAGGTTCAGGAACAGAATGGCCAAGCTGTGGACTCAATGGGTCATAGTTAGTGTCAGTAGAATAACTTGTATTTAAATGTGTTTGATCATTTGGATTGAAGACCGTCTGCCACTGGAGGTCAGGTACATCCTCATGAGAATAAGTCAAGAACTCAGAGTACTCCCTGTCTTCTAAGGGTGTATAGTTTTGTTGCCACACTGAACCTAAGTTGTGGAGTTTGTCTGACAAAGAAGCCTCTGGTTTTGTTTGTTCATATTCCCAAGGGGGGAACATCTGATCAGAAGAATATCCTGACAGCAAAACACCAAATGTTCCGTCACCTGTGGAACGAAAACGTCAGAATATAGATGAAAATCAACAATAGCTGGGAGACCTTCTAAAAACCACTTTCCACATTGATCCCTTGGTTTCTGTAGTTTATATTAAACAATGCTGCTTTGAATATGAGGAAACCTCTAGACTGATCCAGTGAAAGTAATATGCAGAGACTGCAGATGAACAGTTCTGTATTTCTTACATTTTAGCACCACCCAGTGGGCACTTAACCAATCTTGCCCATACAATAATTTACACATGCATTTGAGACTCAGTCCAGTCCACCCAAGAGGTCAGCACTTACGAGCTGAGAATTCCCTTGGGCTGTGTAAATGCACACAAAAATGTAGAGGGCTCTGGGAAAACGTGTCTCTAACCCTTCTGTTAAAACCATGTAACCCTCTCTCTTGACTTGATGCACATTATTAATGGTCCAGAGCTTTAATACATTGAATTAAGTGGAGCAGAAGGGATAAGACTGAGATCAGTGGTTGCCTATGTTCGCTTTATACCAAATAGGTCTTTTTCTTGCACTTCTGACAATTCTCTGCATACAGATGCTCTCCTTGCATAGATTAGAGGTGCAGCTACTCTATAGAAATAATGCAGTCTAACACCACTTTAACTGCCACAGCTCCATCCTACAGAATCCTGGGATGTGTAGTTTTGTGAGGCACCAGCACTCTTTGGTAGAGAAAGCTCAAGACCTTGTAAAACTACAAATCGCAAGATTCAATAGCTACAGTACTTAAAATGGTGTCAACCTGCATTATTTCTACAGTGTAGATGCACCCTAAGTCATTCACTTATTTTTAAATTATGTGTGTATAAAGCAGAAAGAATTTTATTTATTATTTAAATTTTAAAATATTTTCTAGGAACAAAGGTTTGTAAGAAAACAACAGACCTCTGGGAAATATATCCTGAAGGTTGTACATTCCAAGACCCCATATGACTTTGTTCCAACCGCCTAGTATACACATCATGACACCCACAAAACTTATCAGTTCCCAAAACATTGCATTTATCATTCCCAAAATATCTCCCAAGAAAAGGAGTTCAGGAGGAAGAAAAAAAAAAAAAAAGAACAGAGGCCACCTTCCATGAAAAGATAAGTTAGCATCAAAGATAATAACAGTGGAAATACTATGCCATGTGGTGTTGTCCTTGCTGAATTAGAAGACCACTATGATGTGGCTCTTTACAATGAAAGAGTTTGTGCTTGTGCCCAAAAGATTTTGCACACATGATACTTTTGTATCTTAGATGAGGGGCAAAAATCTTAGGAAAATCCAAGATAATCAGATCAAGACAAGTTAATAATGCTATTATCACATAAAAATAACATGCCAAATGGCAAGTTTATTGCTCTGGTTATTAAATCTAAGTTAAATTTAAAACCTAAAATGTCTGTAACAAACAAAATGTATAGAAAGAATAGGTACTCTGCTCTGGGTTTTCTTTTATTAGATACAGATCTATTACGTACTTTTTAAGTCAAGTGTTGCTTTTTTACTGTTTTAATAAGTTGTTTTAATGTACTATATATGGATATGATGTGTTTTAACTTACTACAGACATTTTATATCATGATTAACTGTATTGTAATATTGCTTTTGTTTGTTATATTTCTTTGTTATGTTTGTTTGTTATGCTTTTGTTTGTTAAAGGAATAAATTTGAAATTGAACCAAATTGAATTTGCTTAAAATAAATAAATAAATTCTGAGCTTAATGCCAGAGATGATGGGGAGGTAAAAAACAGGGAAATAATGTAAATAAAATAAAATAAAAGGGAGACAAGAATTTGGACTAACATTTTAGAGGACTGTTAGAATAATTGAATCAAAACAAAAGTGCAAAAGTTGAGGAAGCTAAAACTAATTAAACACTAATTTTGTAGTGTGCAAGAACATATAAAACTCACATTTTGGCTTTCAAGTACAAGATGTTGAAAGAAGAGAAGGGAAGAAGGGAAGACCAAAGAAACCTAAGAATGAGGGAAAGGCCATTTGAAAGATGATTAAAGATTAGATAGAAAGAGACTGATTGAAAAATAGGGACAACAGTCATGTTCAAAATATTACATGTGTGTTGACTCTGGGAGAAAAGTTCTAGGTCGTTCTTCAGGGCCATCTACTTGCAAAAAGGAATCTACGGATCTATTGCTGAGTCGGATGGGGGCAAGCCGTTGAAAGTTGTTTGGAGAATAGGGTATCTGTACTCGGGCCCTTTGGGATGGAACCACCATCTCTTCAGAAGATAGCCAAGGTGGAAACCTCATAGTGGCATTTGGTTCAACGTCAGCTGAAAATACTGGATTATCAATGCCTACAAAAGTCCATGAATGATAAATTTTAGTTAGCAATAAAGAAAGGTCAGTAGCACATGACATCTTCCATGCTGAAATGAGCTAGGAAAAAAAGAATTATGTTGGTCTGCTTGCACAGGTGGTTCGTCTTTTTGTAAAAGGCTCTCAACAAAGCTCCATTGCAATCCTGCCTTCACACTACAAGAATGGAAAAATCAAGGCATGCCCAAATGAGATGACAGCTTCACAAACAAGTTCCTCTCACAAGAAAAACAGAACTTTCCAGCTCCTTCCCTACCCTAAACCCCTGCTGTAGGACAACAATATCTCTGTTGTGATGGATTTGGATAAGTATGCTTTTCATTCTGTGTCTCATTCGTGAGGTTTAAGAATAGACTTTATTTGTATCAGCAATATTGCATGTTATGACACATTTTACATTAGAAACTTTGCTATCTGTCTTAAAAATCAAATCAACTCCTTTTTTTCTTTTGTAACATGAAGCATTTCTTAACTATACAACATAAGGTGTAAATGAGTGCTATATTGAAAAACAACTGCATTCAAGACAGACTATAAATCGTAATGGTCTCAATCAAATAGTAGTCCTACTTAAAACAAATCCAGTGAACTGAATAGCACTTGTTAGTCACAGCTGACATATCCCATTGAACTCAGCTGGTTTTCTCTAGGTAGGACTAATGTTGGATTTAATCTAATGTTACTATTTTGCAATGTCATTTTCAAATCCTGGCCTTCTAGAGAATTGGAATGGTGAGATTTATAACACAGGACAATCCCCGTATCTGCGGAAACAGTACCTGCAATTTCACTTACCTGCAGAAACATATGTCTTCTCTAGGCATTTTCTAGGCCCTCTAATGCAATTCTATGATATGCTTCTGGTAGAAGTTGACCATAGAGTGATGCTGGAAGACCTAGAAATGCCTAGAGAGCTATTCTCTCTAGGAATCTCTAGCTTTACCAGCATGACTCTATGGTCACTTCCAGCATCATTCACTTCAGTAGGTTTGACTATTATCCACGGTTTCGTGTTTCCACAGTAAGTCTGGATACTTATCCCCCATGGATACAGAGGTTGTACTGTACTGTAAACCAGGCTCAATGTATGTAGCATGTTTCATAAGGATTTAAGTATTACATCTGCCCTTGATTTTTTATTTCAAATATACAAAATTATTATAAGGGGAAAAAAATACTGTAACATCACTGCTATAGACAATGTTGTTACTTACTACTGTCATGTCTGAAACCTGCAAATGGCCACCTGACTTCCAAGTGTTTATAATCAGCCAATGAAGGGCTTTGGCAGGAAGCATTAACCAATCCTGAAGCATCCTGACTCCCAAGATAAGGAGCTAATTAGATTTACCCTTTGGTTACTTCCTGTGATACTTTTTTGCATTCATGTCAAACATTATTCCATAGCAAGGCTTTGCGCATGCAAACAAGCTGTAATTCGGTAAAATTCCCCGGGGGCATTCTTGAGGTTTCCTTTCATTTGCCAAAGTCAAACTATGCATCTCTTTGTTCTGCTCCACCTGACTCCTCAGAGATAGAGTCCTTTGTACTATCTGTTTTGAAGCCTGTAGCTATCTTGGAGTTTAGATACTCAGGGCTAAAGCAAATATTACTTTAACAATATAGCTAGCAGCTATGGCCTTTTCCTGTTTTACTCTAGAATAAGTGTTAGGGTAAAGGGTGACTCAAGTAGTTTTGATGCTGACTCTGTTGACTGCAAGATCGGCAGGTTGGCAGTTCAAGGCCTGGGCGCTGCATGATGGGGTGAGCTCCTACCTCTAGTCCCAGCTTCTGCCAAACTAGCAGTTCAAAAGCATGCAAATGCAAGTAGATAAATAGCTACCACATTGGTGGGAAGGTAAATAGCATTCTGTGCGATGATGCTGGCCACATGATCAGAGAGTGGTCTTTGACAATATTGGCTCTTTGGCTTAGTAACGGAGATAAGCACCGCTTCCTATGTTCAGACATGATTTGACAACCTTGTCAATGGGGAATACCTTTACCTTTAAGTTTTAGGGTCCTATTCTTTCTTGCTATATCCCACTGGATTGTTTTAATGGTTCACTATTTCACACCATAAATTGCAGGCATTATCTGTCCACTCCAGATTGGGACTCACCTCAGCAACTAGACTAGGATCAAATGGAGTGGTGGGGTGGAAAATATAGCCTTTGCTTCCAGGATTTCTGTCATTCAGCTCTAAGACTGACAGAAGCAATTCAAGAAGCAACTGAGGCAGGAAGAGATGCAGCAATGCTGCCACCACCACTACCTACTCTATCTTACTTTTGGGAGCAAAAGAGAGGTCACTGGGGCTCTTTAAAGAACAAAAACGCCTACACAAAAGTTTTATTTTGTTATTTTTACTTTTCAAATGCCTGGCTTTGAAGGATTCTTCCTCAGATACTATGTGAATACTAGTATTCTCTGAGAGATCACATGCATCATGCCACTGGCAATCTCCCAGGATATTGATAATCACTCATAATGCCTAGTTTTCACAATCCTTCAGACCCAGTCACCTGGAAACTAGTAGACCCCAGAGAGCTATCTTCAACAGCAGCAGGTTCCAAGACCTGTGGGGAATCTCTAAATGGGAGAGCAAATTCGCTGTTCCTGGAGGTCTGCCACCTGAACATCTGCCTTGCTGGGCTTATTGGGGGGACTGGCTCTATTCACTCGGTATCCAAGGGTTCATTCCCACTTGCATTTAAATTACTTTGTGAGTCACCTTGTGAGTCTCTGAATGGATTCAGGCCCACTATGGAAGTGTATTATTTTATTATTCCATGAATTCGTGTCTTTTTTTGACACAGTTGTCATTCCCACTTGATTTGCGCTCCTGTCAATCAAATTGCATCATTTTGCTGGGGAGGAGGAGGTCTCCATGGCACTCGGGGGGGGTAATGCTGCTCCTCTCGCCGTCCTAGGTGGGCAGCGGGAGCAGGTCCAGCAGCAACAGGAGAAGCAGCAGGAGACCTTGGTCTTCCTCTTCCTCCTCCGCCTTCGCCGCCACCATCCAATTGCTCCCAACAAGAGGAAGAATGAGGCATATCGAGAGAAGGGGAAGCCTTGTCGTACTTGGCGGTGAGGACATCGGGTCACCTTGGTTACCCAAGTTAAAAGTTTGGGGCTCCATCCCCTGCACACACCTGTCGATGTTTTCCCACACTCTCCCAACCATCATTTGAATGGGAAGACTGGGGAAATGATTCCAGGTCAGGGTGGCCAGATGTCATCCTCCTTTCCCAGGGCATGCCCTCCATTTCCACCTTCTGTCCAGGAGGAATTACAAAGGATCCTCCATTTGGAGAAAGACTAGGAAACATGAGTTGACATTTATATATGAGTGCTTTTAGACCTGAAGCCCTTGCATTTAAGGCTGGTATCGCATGAAGTCACTGGGAACCCAATGGCAAGGGATTTGGGAGGGAGGGGGAGAGAAAGAGAGAGGAGATACCATAGAAAGAGAGAGAGAGAGAGTGAGAGAAGAGTGGGTTTTTCCCCCCAATCAAACCTTCAACTCAAATGGAAGACTGCCCAGCAAAAATGGGGACATCTCTCTCTCTCTCTCACACACACACACACACACGCTAAAAATACACACATAAATTTATGCTTCCTAATCATGCTCAGAATGGAGGATGTTTCAGTATTCCTCCTGGACAGAAGGTTGGAATCTAGGACGAGTCCTGGGAAAGCAGGACTACCCTAAGGCAACCCTATCATGGAGTTTTCTTGGGGCCTAAGCAGATGGTGCTTTGCGCCGTCTTCAAAGCAAGGAAGCGGAGGGGCAGCCTCATGCTGGGCGCCCCAATCCCTTTCCGAACACGTCATCGGAGCGCCTGTCGCTCCGCATGACTGGCGCTCCGATGACGTACTTCCGCCGCAGCATCCGCACACGCTGCGGCGGAAGAGATGCTGAAGGTGCGCGCAAGGCCTCTTGCGGCGCACCTTCAGCATCTTGTGGAAGGAGCGCTATTTTAGTGCTCCCTCCAGGGCCTGAGAAGCTGCGTACTGGGGCCGACGAGTGCGGCTACCTCAGCCCCAATACGCAGCTTCCCGGGGCGGCCCATGCCCGCCCGTCTGCTTAGGCCCCTAATCAGTTTCTTCAGAGGAGGGTTTGCCACTGCCATCTTCTGAGGTTGAGAGTGGGACTTGCCCAAGGTCACCCAGTGGTTTTCTATGGCTCAGTGGGGTTTCAAACCATGGTCTCCAGAGTCGTAGTCCAACGCTCAAGGCACTATATCAGCCTGGCTCTCTACTCAGATGTAACTCTACCTATTGCAATGGCATTTACTTGCGGGTAAGTGGCTATTAGGACTGCAGTGTTGGAGGAACCCAGAACTCACAGAGGGGGTTTCCCTAGTTAAGCGGGAATTTGAACCCTGGTTCTTTTGCTGCCCAGGCTTCCTCGGGGGTTTGATGGGCCTAGGTTGAGGGGTGTCTCTCCTTGCCGCCACCATTCAAGTCAGGGCTGGCGGCCTCCAAGCGGTCTCCTCCTTGCCAAAGGGCCAGCCTTGGCAGGGCTGCCCCGGGACTTGGCTTTTCTGTGGGTGGGGAAGAGACCTCTGAAGAGATCCCGAAGCTCAGGGCCAGGTGAATGGATGCCCTCACCACCAATGAGGACATGGCACCGCCAAATGGGGGACATCTCTCTCTCTCATATACACAGACACACACATTTAAAAGCTAAAAACACAGGATATAAATTAATGCTTCCTAGTCATGCTCAGAATGGAAGGCATTTTGGAATTTCTCCTGGACAGAAGGTTGGAATGTAGGATGGGTCCTGGGAAAGGAGAGGGGGGAAAATGGTGGATTTCCCAAAAACCAGGGGAGAGATGGGTTACACCCTATGCCATACTTCTGCCATTAGTCCCTCCCTTTCCAGTGCGATGCGATTCAGGTCTGTCGTTCCCACTTGCTGAACACGCTTGTTAATCGATTATTTTCAAAAGAGCCACCAAAAAGCTACTATTTAAAAAGAGCGCTTTTTTTTTTTGCATTTGTCTCACTTCAAAGTGAGTCTGAATGATGGCAGTTGCATCTGCAATCGAATCCATTCTGAACGAGGCACATATAAAGCGATCAGCAAATCACTTTAAATTATAGTGGGAATGAGCCCCAAGATTGATCCTTGTGATTTTTTCTTTCTTGACATTATCCCAGCTTTACTCTGGTGCTTATCCCATTTTTCTAAGATTGTCGATCTTCTTTTCCTTTCCTTTTACCAACTTGCTTCCTGATGTATCCAGAAAGACCTCTATTGCCTTCTATATCAAGACAGGAAGATTTACTTTCTAGGTGACCTGGGTCTATATGTGGTATGATCAATCTGTTGGGTTCGCTTTTTGGAGTCTCCTAAACTATCTGCTCTGAATCTAGAACAATGCTGGACAAGCAGGGAATGTAGAGGCTGCTATATAGGTCTCAAAGTTCAATACAACGTTTACACTATTTTTAAGAAGTTGTTTTCATCTGCCTTGGTAGCCCTGGTCGTCTTCAACCAACCAGCCAGATCATAGCCATAGTATTTTACATAGTTCCTCTCTCTTGTCTTATTTTCCCAAATCTCCTAAGGAGAAGCCAAGTTTTAGGGCTCTTTATTTTCATTTCTTTTTTAAAAATGAAGTATAGATGCAAGGCTCAAAATAAGATCTAAGCTGCCATTCATTCTCCCCATCACTGTTTCAAGCATCAGTATCTTTGTATATATATGTATATATATATATATATATATATATATATATATATATATATATATATATCTTTGGGGATATCATTTATTGTCTATCTCTGACCAACGAGGCACTCAAGATTCTTTAAAAGACATGAGGCTTTTGTCACACTGTAAAAGTTGGAAACCCAGGCTCATGGCACCCTGTACCCATTGTTTTCAGTAGCACCCATGTTCCCTCTAACATATAGCTTCTAAATTCCCCATCTTGACATTTCCATAATACTTCCTTCAATTCTTATTTAGCAAATATTGGCTTTCTGAACCTGCAGTTCCATATTATTAGTGAACCATGTGCAAGAAGGTTAATATACTCAACAAACTGCTTTGGCAGGCATTCCCAGAATAGATCACCTTACTTAACCTGCCCTCCCTCCTTGCTAGACATCCTCTCCACACACTTAATGGTGTTCCAGAATGCTTGCTGTTTTAATCCATGTTTTTACTTTAGTATTTTATATTTTTTAAAGGGGGAGGGGTTTAATTGCTATTATTGTTAGTAATGTTTAATGTAGGGCAAGTTTTATCTAAATTCAATTTTATATTATGTGAGCCACCTTGATTGCTACAGCAGAAGGCGAGATACAAGAAATAATAATAATAATAATAATAATAATAATAATAATAATAATAATAATTTTCTCTTTAGTAATATGCATATATAAGTTAATATAAACACTAGTACTCTTTGATCTGAATGCTTGTTTGAGCTAATTTTTTTTACCCATTGAAGTGTAGCTATTCCCTATGTTGTTGAAAGACTCTGCATTAAGTCTGTTGTGCATATTCCACACCATTAAAGGAGAACACTTTTCCCCTGCATTCTTCTTGACACGTGTGCACACATGAATTTGCATACAGTAGGACCTTGGTGTGTTCCAGGTCACACACACACACACATACACACACCCATGGATACCAAAATCTGTGGATGCTCAAGTCCCATTATACAATGGCACAATAAAATGGTATCCCTTACATAAAATAGCAAAACAAAGGTTTGCTTCTGGGATTTAAAAATATATATTTTTAAGCCATGGATGGTTGAATTTGTAGATGCAGGATCTTCTGGATACCGAGGGCTGATGGTATATGCAAAAATGAGAAAATGCACAGCAAGAAAACCAAGTGTTTCTAGAATACAAAAACACTGCACAGATGAGATAATGTACTCATTTCCTTACCGCCTGTGTCTGTGAAATTCTGCTTGGTGACATTAGCTAAGAAGTCCATTGCTCTCCCTGTTTGTCGGAGATCATAATCATTTTCCTCTGGTTCAGAAATCTCAATTTCTAGGGGAGAAAACCACAAAATAATTAAGTACAGTATGACCCTTTGTATCCATGAGTCCAGTAATTGCAGTTTCACTACTCGCATCCAGGGGAAAAGGGTGATAATGCTGATAATATTCTTGATAATACATATCAAAAAAGTGGAAGAATGCTGTGATGTCATTCAAAGTATATTGATTTTCAAGAATCTTATACTGTTTTTAAAAAGCCAGATGATTAAATAAATAAATTTTGCAGTGCATCATCACATCATCATGCTTCTAATCTATAAAAAAGAGATGCAAGAACTTGCCAGGTTTTGTTTGTATGTGCCCAAAATATGAGGAAATGTACCTCTAGTATTGAAAACCATGGAATTCACCTAGGACTGTCAGTGTTTATATGTTAATGTCTACATTCACTCAGTTTTGGACATCATTATAGCATATATAGTAAATATATCACACACATGCGCATGTACACCCACCCACACACCAGTAGTGATAATACAAAAAAGTGGAAGAATGCTGTGATGTCATTCAAAGTATATTCATTTTCAAGACTCTTATACTGTTTAAAAAATCCTAGATGATTAAATAAATAAATTTTGCATCATCTCATCATCATGCTTCTAAACTATACAAAAGAGATGCAAGATCCAAGCCATGATAAATGTGTAAATGTAATCCAGCTTTTTTTTTCCACTGCTAAACTTTTTAAAAATGTATAATAATGTAATATTGTTTTAACATGTATTTACCTTTTTCCTTTATGGATTCTGTAGACAGATTTCCATTTGGTATGATATTGCTATTTTTCTGAAATAAATAAGCAAAATGACATATAAATCCTTTTTAGAATATAGATTTAGAAAAGTAGATCTTTTAGTGGGCCCAAATATTTTACTGGGATAACAAGTAAGATTCCATGTATCATATAGCAAAAAAAGTGTTGCAAATCTTTTATTTTATTTTAGAACTAATGTATTTAGACCAGGAAAAGGTATGAACTCATTTGTATCTTCCCTATTATATAATGAGTAAGGATGGTGTAGTGCAGGGGTAGGCAACCTTTCCCCTTTAAGGGCCGAGGGACTTCAGCTCCCAGAACCCTCAGCCATGTTGGCCAATAGTCCCATGTTGGCCAATAGCTCCTGGGATTCTGGGAGCTGAAGTCCCTCAGCCCTTAAAGGGGAAAGGTTGCCTACCCCTGGTGTAGTGATTTGAGCATTGGACTATGACTCTGGAGACCAGGGTTTAAATTCCTATTTGGTCATGGAAACCCATTTGGTAACCTTTCTGTCCCCTGACTTTGGAGATCAGAGTTCGAATCCCTGTTTGGCCATTCAGTAACCTTGGGCAAGTCACACTCTCTCAGCCTCTGAGGAAGGCAAACCCCCAAAGAACAAATCTTGCCAAGAAAATCCTGTGATAGGTTCACCTTAGGGTTGCCATAAGTTGAAATTAACTTGAAAGCACAAAACAACACAAATAAAGAGTTCTTTCATTAAAGTTACATAAACAAATTTTCAAAAACAAAATTCAGTCCAATGGAATAAAATTATATTGATTGTCCCAATATCAGATAAATGGAACACATTTATCTAAAAGGTTGGGCTGAATTAGTCTGTGTCTTCTAATAATATCTTCCAACTTGGTCAGCTCTACAATGTCAAACACTTTCTTATTTTAGTTACAGTGGCATATCAATTTATAAAAATATACCAGAATTAGAAATGTATTATATGCCTGAGTATGACATTGGTAGGATCTCTGTCACCTCCTCTCCCTGTTGTATTATCACTTTTTAACCTTGACTACAGAGTTTATCACACGGAGACCTATGTGCTTCCATTCTGAAAATGATTAAAGCATACGCATCCCGGAAAAGCACAAAAATGTGCGAATGATTTTCACGACACAGAGCACAATAACATGTTAAAAGATAAAGGTATTCCCCGTTGACAAGGTTGTCAAGTCGTGTCCGACCATAAGGGGTGGTGCTATGCGAGAAAGTGGGTAGAAAGTACATTTGGTTTTCACACAGATGCGGACAAATCCCATTGATGGAAATAAATTTTTTTGCGCGTGCACACAGAAGAAGTAGTTGTGTCACCTGAAATCACCCAGAGAAATAAACAATTTTATGTACACAATTTTATTTATAAAAATGTACTCTACTGTCCCTTACTTTCTAAGAAACAGTATCCAACCTAAGTAAAAAGAACAAAATATTACCCAAAAGAAGTAGAAAAGCTAGAAAAACCCTCTCTATCTCTCTTGCTCTCGCTGCATCCCTGCCTTCCCTCAGCAGCTGTTCCTTTAAGAGCCCCAGCTAATGGAGAAGGCTGAAGGAGGAAAGACATTCACACAGAGAGAGGTGTGCAAGGGAGAAACAAGCTTTTTCTGTGTGTGTGTGTGTGTGTGTGTCCCTGCCTTTGCCTCAACAGCCGTTCCTTTAAAAACCTTGACTAAAGCATAAAAGGCTATGTCCCTCTTGGCACAACAAAGTAGCACTGGAAGTAAACTTGCTCCAAAGAACCATGGGAAATCTGGCAACAAGTACAAAAATGGGGAGAATCCCGCAAATAGCTTTTACACTATAGCAATTGTGCAAAAACAACAACAACAACAACAACAAGCGATATCATGAATAAAATGGAAATGAATTCACAATATTTCCCCAAAAATGCCTATTTTTTGGTTCATGACACTTTCTTGTCGGATTCTATGCAGTTTGCGCGCAACGTTGTGTGACAACCATTTGCACAACTGAGCCTAATATGCTGGATAATCGTGGTTCTTACCTGTTTAAACTTCCAATTTCCCCCATGTGATAAACTCCATAAAGAACTAACTCTTATGTTCACTTCAGTGCTGCACAAACCACTAGGTGTCACCCTCTTCACCCTCAGTCACTACTTGGTGGTGCAACAGAAAGTGCAGTAAGCTATTCCATGGCAGTTTCCAAGACATAAACATAAACACCACCTCCATATAAAAAAAGCTACTCTACAGATAAATATACTAGGCATGTTTACTAGACCCAGGCCCCAATGGCCCTTCCCCTCTAGTAAATGTGCAAAGGATTGCAGCTGTAGCCATAAAGTACAAGCTATTGGTTTGGAGACTATTACTGATCAAGAGTCTGTTCCTATAAACTGCTTTTCAAAATTTCAGTTAACTATCACCCTAAAGTTCTACCAACACAGCAGCAACAGTCTGCATATTTTGTGACCCCATCTTTTGTTGACCTTTTGGTGATGTCACTGAAGTCAGAAATGCATTGTAAGTAAAAACTTTGCAACATATTACTTTCTATCAATGTTGGGGGTGAGTGGGTCTCTTATTTCTTCCCTCCTCTTTACAAAAGCATCCAAGAGTTCGTTGCTTATGTAGCAGATCTTCTATATCCCTTATTAAGGCCCACAAAGTAATAAGTGGCCCTGCTGGTCCTGTTCCTACGTGCATTGCTACCGAGCCTCAGTTCTTATGTCCCACAGATTCAGTCTGGATCCTTCCCCATACCTGTTGTGTTGTAATGCTTAAAAACCAACCATGCAATTCCAAGTGAAATATTTAGCTCTGTTCAGCTGCTCAGGTCCCCTTCCCTGGGCAATTGCAACAGCTATCAAAGGAAAACTAGTTTCATCTGGGGCTGAACCAGGTTCCAATTGCTTAGCCCCTTGTCTTAGAGGACCTTGATACCAGCTGCTGGGCACCATGTAATTTCTGCTTTGTGCTAGACTTGAGCATGATAATATTTTGCAAGACATTTTGAGAGGGATAAAAAGAATGTTAAACAAACAAATAGCTGTAATATTTCATGTAGCTTGGTTCACAGAGTACAGTCGGCCCCTCAGTGTTGGCGGGGGTTCATTTCCAGACAACCCTGCAGATAAAAAATATGGACCTCATTATCTTCAACAGACGCCAACACAAACATGGCTGCTTTGCATGCACCATCATTGACAACAATGGGGCAGGACCATCTATGGATGCCTCATGGATGGCTAGCTTTCCAACACAGAGGGCCGACTGTATGTTCTGCTGGATACCTGGCAACCCTTAGTTATGCAATCTTAAGACACTCTGTTCTTACTCTTTTTTGGCCCCGATCCCTCTTGTGAATTTTATTTAGCTTCTTAGGATGATTTATGCCTAGCTTGGTGCTCTTGAAAGACTCCAAGCGCCTCCTCATGGTTCGGTGGAAAATCTCCTTGGTTTGCTTATCATCTTCTTCTGGATTTACTTCATGGCGACTATACTTGTGCTGTAGCCCAAACCAAAAGAAAATCAGAAGTTAGAAACAGTGACACAGGCAAATCATAATAAATCCTTGCCTCATACCGAACAATTAGAAATCCTTTGTTACTCCCTCCCCACATACTCTGAAACACAAAACAAAAGTGAAAATTAAAAGAAAAAAATTGCTAAATCAACAGGAGTGTGTAGTTTAAAACTGTCTGGAACAGTTGCAGTTATACAGAACTTGTAAATACACTCCTCTCACATACACAAGAAGAATTTATTCAAATTGTATTTCACAAAGGAGATATTCCAGCATTTCTAGTGTGTGCATATTTCATAATAAACCCAGAAAAAGAGCTTAGATAGAAAGATTTTGCAATCTTCATTTCAGAATTGTGAATCTGCAGAAATGTGGGTTCTGTCCACTTATTGTGGGAAAGATGCATCTTCCTGAAGTGAAAATGTAAATCTCCCACTTCAGATTAGACTTGGGACCTTTAGAACATCAAAAGTGTCACCAACGCCTGCTGGAGTGAGCAGAAGGAAAACTGCAGCTGAAGCTATTTTGCAAAAACTCACACAAAAGCTTTTGCAAAAGTTCACATGGTGTTATTCAAAGCCAGTATTCTGTATCAGCTGCTTAGGCCCAAAGCCCAAATAAACTGGTTTCTGGCTACATTTGGGATGTAGCATTTAGATGACACACGCCCTGAACGCAGCTGGAAATCACATTGAGGCTACGTCTTTTACAAAGAACGGGGCCAAAAAGGAGCAGTAAAATACCACTCCTTTTGCCAACTCAGTTCAAAACTGCACCAGCAGCAGCCCAGATCGCGGCCAGGCGTGTGCAGTCGCTGCAGCCCTGAAGCGAATGGCGCCAGCACAATGCTGACACATTTTTTGGGCTTGTCTGTTTCGGACCGTAATTAACTAAGGGCCTCTACAGACAGCTCTTTGTGCTGTCTTGGAGGCAGGGAAGGGGAGGGGAGGTCGCACGCTGGCTGCCCCAATCCCTCCCCAAGGATGTTCTGATGGTGCAGCATCTTGACACGCTGCGCAGGAAGGGACGCAGAAGAGTCGCATGGCGGCTATTCGGGTGCCCTTTTCGCCGGCTCTGAAAGGAGCGGCATTTTGCCACTCTTTTCTGGGCTGGCAAACGGGACGATCGGGGCCGCTGCATGTGCTAGCAGCAGACTCGATCCTCTGCTTTCCAGGGTGGCCCAGGGTGGCTTGTCTGCATCCCACCTAAGGTCTGATTCCTACTTACAAATGAATTGGTTTGTGATCTGAATTGATGGATCAGTTCGACAGTGTAGTGTGGTTCACACTACATTTGCTCTGATCACATTTTTTTGCAGTAAAATAACCCACTTGTGGTTCACATTGACAAATGAATCGATTCAAAATGGACGTCCTGATGCTGCATGCCATGCATAACAGCACACAACGTCAGGATGTCTTTGGCGTGGGGTTGCGGTGGCCGGTGTGTGGCTGCCCCTCCCCATCTCTGTCTCCAGGCTGGCCCTTTGGGCCAGTCTGTAAAGGTCCTTAGTCTCAGGCTTCTCATATAGCTCTTCTACAAGTGGAAGATGACTCCTGGATGTGGAAGGCCACTTTTTAAACTCAACTGTCAGTGAAAGTGTGAAAATCAGCTGCTCATAGCATGAAACAAAAGTCTGTTTTAAAATAATATCGATCTGAAATGCTCCGCCTGCCAAACATCCAAATGCTGAACAATTGAATCTCTTTGCTTCTGACTTCAATTATTATGGTAGAACTGCTCTCACCTGCTGTCGGGGCTTATACAGGTACTGTTGTAGAGTATGATGGGTGAACATATCTTCAGCATCTCGGATACTTTTTCTTCTCTCTTCTAGTGCTTGCATATCAAGGCATACAGAACTGGCAGTTTCTCTCCTAAAACAACAACAAAAGTAGTTACCGTATGTTTGCTTTCCAGCTACAAAACTGACAAACTTTATTGACATGGTACAATTCCATGATAAGATGAGCTAGGAGTGCAAACCTCTTGAAGGAAATTAATAAATTCTTGCTGCCTATATTTTGAATATACACCAGTGAATCCTGGATTACTATTAAATATTCTGGTCCATGAAGCTCCCACCACTATTGTAAACAGCTGAACAGCTAAATTCTGAGGTTGACCACCTTCAGAGGTAACATTTGAAGAAGATATTTGAAACTTGGGACCTTATCACACGGGGGTCTAAAGCAGTCGCATCCCTGTCGCATCCCCGTCCCATCGCGCTTCCTTTCCCCGTGCGATCACACGACGTCGCAGAGAAACCCCGCCCATCTCCGTCCCAATGCGGCATCATGCTGCATTATCCGGCATCATCCACGTTCTTTTGAATTCCTGGTCTAAATGGGAATTACATTTCCTGTGACCAGAATGATACTGGGATGATGCTGCTTTCTGTATTAAGGAAGCGCAATGGGACAGGGATGTAACTGCTTTAGACCCCGTGTGATAAGGTCCTTAGGGGTGAAACAGACTGCCCTGAACCTCATGCCGTGGCCCCAATCTATCTTTTTGTGACCAAAAAAGGAGCGGCAGAGAGCCGTTCCTTTTTGTGCTGGCAAAAACCTGGCTTTTCCCACCCCATCACAGATGGAAGTCAGCTTTATTGTGCTTTGGTGGCATGTGGCATGCAAACTCCACGCCATTGAAGCACCCGGAAGCTGGTGCACATCTGGGCAGCCGCATGGCTTCAAGACGTCTTGGGGGGGTGTTGCGTCTAAACGCCACACCCCCAAGCCTCCAGGAAGCCAATGTTTAGAGCCAGTCTGTTCTGGCTCTAACTGGGAGAAAGTAGTTGGCAGCTTTTGTAGACTAATGCATCTGAGGAAGTAGACCTTTGTCTATGAAAGCTCATGCTTTTTTTTCAGTTAGTCTCAAAGGTGCTACAAGATCTCTCTACATACTGATTCTACATGGCTGTATCTTTGAATTTGGAAGTGAGAGAAGGCTTTCTCCATGGCTGTTCCCAGACTATAGAACTCCCTCCCACAGGAGCATAGCCTGGTCTCTTCTTTTGCTTCCCCCCCCCCCTTGCAAACACAGACTTTCTTATTCAAACAGCTTTTGGTCCTGGTTGTTGAGGATGTGTTTTTCATGAGGGGTGTTGATGGACTCCCCCCCTTTTTTTGGTTAAGTTTTAAATTTAAATTGTTTTAATTTAGTTTTTAATATGCCAATTTATGTAATTTAAAAAAAATGTTTTAACACTGTATTGATTTTATGTGTTATGTCACAATCTTGTTTGGGTTCCACACTAGAAAAAAAATGCAGGACATAAATTAGATAAGCAAACAAACTAGGAGAGCTATCAGTAATATTATTTTTATTAAGAATCGCATTTTAGTGAAAAGGTAATATAAAAATATATTTTTTAAACTAAAAGTTTAAAGATGTCTGAACCTAAGATCCTAATTGCTTGTTCCCAAACTGGTCAAGATTTGGGAATCAAAACCAAAACTGTTTACAATCCTGCTTTTTAAAATGCACGCACACAAAACAGAATCCTAGGTTTGGTCATCTGATTTAATTTATTGGGTTGGACTCATGGGGGAGCCAAGTGGGAGCAAAAGTCGTGCATGCACTAGTATACAGCTCATTCATCATATTCAAGTATTGGCCTAGAAAATAGAAGGTAGGTCTAATTATTTGTTATAATCACAGAGGTATGCCTGAAGCATGTTTCAGTGCTCCCGCTGGTCAGGAAAATGCTAGACTATACAAAACTAGAACATTAATTGGTAAATTTTGTTGTAATTTGTTTTAAACTGTTTTTAAATTTGATATTGTTTAATAAATTTTTAAGGGTTGGGAGGGTTGGGGCTTAGGGTCGGTTTTACTGTATTGTATTTTTATGTTGGAAGCTGCTCCAATTGCTATGCAGAAGGACGGGGTACAAATAAATTTTATTATTATTATTATTAAGAAGAGGCTTCATCTCGAAGGCTAGTTTTCCATTGGTAGGAAGTTTTCTACATGGTGGAGAGCTGAACATGCATTCTTAAAAGGGATCCTTCTTCCGTATAATCCACCCTGCGCCCTTAGGTCCTCTGGGAGGAAGCTGCTTCAACCAATGAGAACTAAGTTGGCGGCGACCTCCCAGAGGACATTCCCTGCCACTGCTCCCAGACTCTGGAACGTCCTGCTGGAGGAGATCCATCAGATAACCAACCTTAGATGGCTTTAAAAAAGCCATCAAGACAGATCTCTTCCGGCAGGCTTATCCGGAATAAACGACTCACCTATTTTGATCTCTCCCTGTCAGACATTTTTATTTTGACTCTGCCCCAGAATACTTACTGTTTTTAAACTCTGTTTATTGTTAAATTTTAACTTCTGAGATTGAATTTAATGTATTTTTAATGGGGGATAAATTGTGTTATTTATATTGTTGTAAGAGTTTTTATGTAATTGATTTTATGTAAGCCACCTTGGTAGCCAAGGCTAAAGGCAGGATATAAATAAATAAATTATTATTATTATTATTATTATTATTATTATTATTATTATTATTAAAACTGCAGGTTTGAGCACAGTGGAACTTACTACTTATCAGACATATATTGCATTGTGATCCCCATCTCCTTTGACCGTGAGTCCCTGGAATCAAAAAATAATTGACACTCTGGCCTCGTTCCCATTATGATTTAAAATGAATTGCTGATCAGGTTATATGTCTGTCGTTTCCACTTGAAACCGGTTCCGAACTGATTTTACTTGGTTTCAATCGTGATAAGCGAGGCAAATGCAAAAGAACCACTCTTTCCTGACACTAGTTTTTTGGTGGTTCTTTTGAAAAGAAGCGATTAGCAAGCGTGTTCAGCAAGTGGGAAAGAAGGACCTGAATTGCATCAAACTGGAGGGGAGGGATTACTATGGCAGAGGGTTGACACATCCCTCACCAATTTTGGGGAATTTCCCCCAAAACTAGTGAGGGATGGGATTCTGGCCATGGCACCTATGACTCCCTCCTGTGTTTTCTTGAATGTGTTGCTGGTTGCGTCACCAATGACATGTAGCTGATTGACAGGCATTTTGAAGGGGCACAAACTAGTGGGAACGACAATCTTTCCAAAAAAGAAGCGAATAAAGAAAAGACCCACTTCCATAGTGGGAACAATGCATGGACTGGAATCGATTCACCAACCTGGAACTA
This sequence comes from Phrynosoma platyrhinos, assembly GCA_020142125.1. Lineage (NCBI taxonomy): Eukaryota > Metazoa > Chordata > Lepidosauria > Squamata > Phrynosomatidae > Phrynosoma > Phrynosoma platyrhinos. Next base: position 48,062,681 of record CM034710.1, read on the forward strand.
AAGCGAATCGCAAACAGAGTTAAATGTAAGTGGGAATGAGCCCTTAGAATCACTTCAGCTGAGACTGTGGGAGAGTTTACTCTGTTCTAGGTAAGACTGGGCTGAACATCTGGATTCTAGTCAAGATAAAGTACTCTGAAATCCTATTTGTCCCAAAGAGAGTGTTAAACCCTTAAAAGACTCTCTCCAATTAAAACCAGTGGGGCTTTAAAAATGCTTAACTTTGGCTGGATTTCTACAAAAAATGTATTTTCTTTCTCTCGTCTCAACTACTTTTTATTTATGTAATGCTAGCTTTCAAGCCACTGACAGACATAAAGTATGGGACAAGCTTCTAATCTACTTACAGTAATTGGGACACAGAAGCTTCTCCATTCATTTGATTGATAATGCTGAAGTCCACATTGGCTGTGTTGTCAATGCTTGGGGAGCGGATGAATGCCAGAGAACCTCTTCGTTCTCCCTGTTCAATAAAGAATGCACACACACACACACACTTCATTACAGTGTTTTTAACCAGAAGACTCAGGAGGGAGAGATGTTGACACTAAGGCTCAAGTATCTTAAATTACAAAATATGGGATCATAGTTTCACACTGTTTCTCCAAGCTATAGTTTATTTTTTTTAAGTGCTTCCTTTTTCTTTCAAAGCTTTATACTTTGTACACATTTACTCCACCTTTCTCCAAGCACAGGAATAAAATATTTAATCTCTCCCAGATTATGGAATGGCCTGCCAGATGAGATCTGTCATATTACTACCTTGAACAGCTTTAAAAAGGCTGTTAAGACAGATCTCTTCCAGAAGGCCCTTCCTGAATAGATACCCCGGCCATCAAAAGACAACCCAACCTGCTCTGATCCTGCTGCAGTTACTGTTTATTTGTTTATTTGTATTAGCATTTTAAGTGTTTTTTTAAATTGTCTTTGTTTAGTAGTATTTTAAGGGGTGGATGAGATTGTGGGATATGAAATGTATATTTTAATGTAAGCCACCCCAGTTGCGTTACACAGAGGGGTGGGATAAAAATATAATAATAATAATAATAATAATAATAATAATAATAATAATAATAATAATAATAATAATTACAGATTTATGGGTTTATTTTTAAAAAATCATGTATGGAAAGCATAATGATGTTATTTTTTGTCACTATGGTGACTTCATGAAAGCAAAATAATATGATGGCAATGAGAGTTTATACAAATAGCGTGCTTTGCCTACTAAAAGTGAGACAAAATGCACAGATTCCAGACTAGTAGGAAATTCACATACTTTACCACTGGAGAGATACTGAAGTCACCTTTTCACCATGTTAGACAGGAAAAAAGGAAGTGTGTGATACTTGTATCATCTTTGCTACTATTTTTTTTTGTCACTGTGTGGAATTATTGGGTAATATGCAAATATGTTTGTGTGTGTGTGTATGTGATCCCAATAGATGCTTTAAATTGGCAGGGAGCGCAGAAAATAGATTGCGATCTACTGTTTGATCTGTGGGTGATTTGAATTAGGATGGGAAGGGTTACCCACATCATGAGAAGACATGACTCACTAGAAAGACAATAACGTATGGTAAAAGGCAGTAGGAAAAGGGGAAGACCACATTCCAGATGGATAGTCTCAATCAAGGAAGCCACTGCTCTAAGTCTACAAGACCTGAACAGGGCTGTTGATGGCAGAGATGGCTTGGAGGTCACTCAATCATGGGGTCACCATAAGTTGAAGTTGACCTGACAGCAGTGAACAACAACAAGAAGGCAGGGTTTCTGCCCTCTAATAATTTAATGATAAAAGGGTAAAGGTATTCCCCATTGACAGGGTTGTCAAGTCATGTCTGACCAATGAAGAGCCAGCATTGTCAGAGACTACTCTGTGACCTGTGGCCAGCATGATTGCACAGAATGCTGTTTACCTTCCCATCAAAGTGGTAACTATTTATCAACCTGTATTTGTATGCTTTCAAACTGCTAGGTTGGCAGAAGCTGGGACTAGTGACAGGCACTCACCCCATCATGCAGCACCCAGGCCTCGAACTGCCAACCTGTCTATCTTACAATCAACAGAGTCAGCATCTTAACCACTTGAGCCACTGCATCCCCTAATTTAATGATAGCACACTATAAAATTGTTGAAGCTGGCCAGCTGGCTCAAAGAAAGGCAAAGGCAACCCACCTCTGAACAATTCTTGCCAAGATAGGTTTGCCTTAGGGATGCCATAGGGCCGCTTCTCCTAGAGTATTCTGGCCCTGAATTCCACTCAACCCCCCCCCCTTACCTGCTGCAGCAAAACATGGTGATGACAGGTAACCTTCCGATTCCATGGGGGACTCAGAAGGCAGCCTCTCCTTCCATGTCTTCCGAGTCCACACTAAACTTGGAAAGTAGCGGGGGGGGCTGGCCCTCCTCCTCTGTCCTGGGCTTTTTCCCTGGACAGATTAGCCTGGAAGGGCACGTGAGTGCCCTTCCTGCCCCAAAGGGGGAGGAGGGCCCAACCAGGTGTCACCCCTCTTCTGGGTGTCACCCAGTGATCCTACTGCCCAAGAGACTGCACGAGAGAAAAAGAAGATGCCAATTCTTGAAGAAGAAGCAAGTTTAGCTGAACCATACCACTGAATTCTAGTTTTATCTCACAGACTCAATCATTTTCACTTGTGAAATATTAGTATTTCAGAAGCTGGCTTTAAAGTTTTGTGCTAAACTCCCTGTACACCTTATCTCACTTGTACATTATCTCAATGCATGTGTCAAAGGTGGTAGTAAGCAACTGGCTCCATCAAAGATGGCTCTGCCATCATTTTGTACTTGGCATTATTTTGTACTTGGTGTTCTGGAACCATGCCCTATGAGGAGAGACTTAGGGAGCTGGGTATGTTTATCCTGGAGAAGAGAAGGTTAAGAGGTGATATGATAGCCCTGTTTAAATATTTGAAGGGATGTCACATTGAAGCTGGATCAAGCTTTTTTTCTGTTGCTCCAGAGAATAAGACCTGGAGCAATGGATGTAAACTACAGGAAAAGAGATTCCACCTCAACATTAGGAAGAGTTTCCTAACAGTAAGAGCAGTTTGACAGTGGAACACACTTCCTCAGAGAGTGGTGGAGGTTTTTTCTTTGGAGGTTTTTAAACAGGCTGGATGGCCATCTTTTGGGGGTGCTTTGATTCTGTGTTTTTCATGGCAGGGGGTTGTACTTGATGACCCTTGAGGTCTCTTCCAACTCTATGATTCTATAATTCTACTAAAGATAAAATCATCCCACAAACCTGAAATCTACCCACCTATGCTCTAAATATCAAAACAAAACATTTGCATTAAAATCATTGCAATAAAAGTGCTCAGTTTTGATTGGAAGTATATACATACCACTAATTTACTATTACATTACTAATTTAGCATGGGATCAGAAACAAATCTAAGTAAAATAAAAATCTGTTTCATCACAAAATTTATTTAGGATTACCTCTGCCACATAGCTAATGGCATCCTTCAAATTGAGCTCACGGAAAACTTTAAGAATCTGGTCTCTGGTTTTCTGAGCAGATCTTCTCATCAGTACTTTGCTGAGGATTTGTCTGTCGAAATTGGACCACCTTCAACACAAAATTTAAACACAAAATTTGAAGATGCTCTAAATTAAATGAAAATGTTTAATATTTTTGTGTTTAAATAACCAAGACTGTGACCATTCCAAGAGGACCCCTGTTTATATTTTAATGGGTGGGAAGCAGTGGACCCTTCAGTTGTTGGACTGCAACTCCCAGCAGCTCTAGCCTACATTGGGCCTCTGCAGACGGGCGATGGATTGGGGCCGCGGCAACCCCACGCTGCAGCCCCAATCCTCTCTTTTCCCATCCCGAAAAAGCGTGCGGCGTCAGGACGGTGTCGGCGTGGGGTTGGGGCTGCCGGCGTGTGGCTACCCCACCCCAACTCTACTTCCAAAAGAAGTGTGTTACTGCCAGTTTCTGTGACTAGTAAGAAAAGGATTAGATATGCAAATTTCCAAATGATTTCAAACTACAGTTGCCCCTCTGTTTTTGCGGACTTGAAATCTGCATCCTTGCCTGTTCATGGGTGGCAAATGGAGGGCGATAAAATAGGGTGCGTGCCCGTGGGTGCATGCCCCCATGAAAGTCTATGGGGCTTGAATATTTGCATTTTTCCATTTTCGCGGAGGGTTCTGGAACGGATCCTCCACAAAAATAGAGGGGCGACTGTTAAATACAAAGTGTTACAGAGGAATTCCAGCCATTCCAAGGCTTAGTAGAGAGTATGGCTATCTTATTAACAGAACCAACCTGTTTCACTGTTAGCTTGTTATTAGAAGACCCTATGTCTGGCTATTGTATTGTGCTATTTTAGTCACACTTTTCCATTCATTTATAAATGGTTCTCTTCCAGTAAGATAAAATGGCCTATCTCTACTTACTTGTCTCTCAGGTAATTGTGTCCTATTTGACCAGATATATCTTCAATAGCTGAAAGAATGTGGTCAAAGGCCTGTGAAAACAAAGAACACAGCTTTGACTGGGCAACTGGACAGTGCTATAGAAAGTTCACATATAGACAGAGGCTACGTTTGGACAGTGTACGTATGCAGAGGGTAAAGAAATTACCATTGTAATAGTTATTTTTGGTATGAGTGAATAACAGATTAGAGCTGAAAAATCTGGGAACATGATCCTGATCTCCACAGACCAATAGGACTCCTTACAGCATTGCAATGTAATCTTTCCTGCCCTGTGCACCATTACTGTGCCAGAAACACCATAACAGACCAATCTGCTCTCAATGAGACATCCAGCAGCCCCTTCTTCCCCAGTTATTTACAAGAGCTGGGGCAGTAGTGCCTTTGTGACCTTTGGAAAAATTGGAAGGTTTCAAGGAGATATGCCGGAGAGTTACAGCCTGCCAGTGAATCATACCGGGTGTTAGCAGCATAGGAAGGCTTATGCCACAGTCCTATAATAAGCCCTTGTACCCCCTTCTGCTTAGCATGCAGAATCACATCCTGATCAACAACTAAGCATTCTGGTCTGACACTTCTGGGGCAGTTAGAGAGGTGGGTGGGCTGTATAAAATGGCCTCGGTGGGCCAGATTTGGACTAGAGAACCCCAATAGCCAATTCCTACACTACAATTTCCTTTAGCATCCAGTATTTCAATACAGCAGCAGATCAATCTGATCAGACTCTACCAGATGCCTCCTCACTTCCAAGCAAGTAGGAAGATGTCCAAGCAAGTATTGGCCAACCATGATCTGGGTGTGTGGGGGGCAGCTCATCTTGCCAATGTGAAATGAGCCCCCCCCCTCCAGCAGTAAACTACAGGCACTCTATGGTTGTTCATCTTAAACTTTCGCTTTGTTGTTTTGTAATCTGTCCCTGACACCTTTTTCAGAATTACCGCCCACTCTTTTTTCTGTTCTGTTCTTTGCCGTTGCTGAAAAAGAGCACAATCCACCAGAAAGTTCTGTATCATACCCATGGAAACAAATGGCAGCTGTGCACAAACCTCATGCAGTTCCATAGGGCTCTGCACAGGGGGGAAATCCAGTAGACTGTACCCTTCTATCTGTGAACATTAATTCTCTAACCCTTTGCAACTCTTTCACACGTAAAAAACTGTATGGATTCTATGGCCCTAGTCTTTTTGTGATATAAAAATATGAAGCATGTTTCTTTTTATTCTTTCCTAGAAGTAAGTAAAAGAGTAGCGATTCTTAGCCATAGGGATCAGAAACTCCCTGAGTAGGTGGACAGATGGGGTTTGTCAGCAGGTTCATCCTGAATTTTGAAAGCTTATAAATATAGTGGACCCTTGGTATCTGTTAGAGTTTGGTTCCAGGACCCCGCGTAGTTACCAAAATCCATGGATGGTAAAATCCCATTAAATACAATGGCACAGCAAAATGGTGTCCCTTATATAAAATGGCAAAATCAAGGTTTGCTTTTTGGTATTTATATATTTTTAAAATATTTTTAAACCGTGGATGCTTGAATCTGTGGATAAAAAAATCTGTAGATATGGAGGGCTGACTGTAGTTCCTTTTTTGAGGAGGGGGAATCCTTATAAAGAAGGAGTCATTCAGTAAGGATAATAATATCCCCCCCACCATGATATGTAACATTTAGCACTGTATATATTTTGTGACTGACAGCCACTCTCCAAAGTCACAAGGAAAGGACCTTCCCAGCCCTTTTACAAAGAGCCTTTCATTTGATTTTCTGGGGTCCTGTTCCTAGAACCTTTGTCATATAAAACATGCTCTGACACTGAGCTATAGGCCATGCTATATTCTCCTGCTGTCCTTCAACACAAGGACATGGGGAATAACACATTAACCAAAAAGCTGAACAACCTCTCCCAATATCCAAAATATCCCTTTGGATTCTGCTGACCCCTTTGGATTCTGCTGAATCAAAAGTGGATAGTGAGCCCTCCTGCACCACACCAAAAGCTGGAAAAGAACAGATCTTATTTTCGTGGCTCTGCTTGTATGTAGCCAAAACTATCTACTCACAAAAAGGAGGGTATCAGAAAACTCAGAGGAGCCCAAAGATTTGCAAAAGTGCAAAAGGTCTTTAGAAATTAAACCCTAAAAAGGGAAGGGGATCAAAACAAATTAGTGAAAATTGACCATGCATATGTTGCAAAAAATTTTTTAGAAGAAAACCAGGGGAACGAGATGAAGCAACCTGAAAAAGGGCACGACTAGCGGGCTAGCATCCTGAACAGGAACATTCGCTACAGAACTATTTTCTTGCAGGCCCCCATTATACTACTCAAATGGGTTGCATCTATATATAAACACATGTACATATGGTACCCAGACATCTAATTTTCAGATGCCACCATTCGTCCTCACCAATGATTGAGTGTAAGTAAAAACACAAATTGCTTACCCTGCCATGGAGCTTCTCATTCAGTTTGGGTTCTCTATGCTCACTTTTTTTCACTTTCAGCCACTGCACTAAAGGCTTGATTGTCAAACCCTGTGGAAGAAAACAAACAAATTACTCTCACTTGATTTACAAGAACCAATGGGAGATCTTTCCCACATTACAGATGATGTAAATCTAGAGGAAGCACATCTATGACACTAAAAAATCTCAATTTTAGGCACTTTCATCGCACATTATTTTAAAAGGCCATGACTGAGAAAATGATACAGCCTGAGGTCTGAAGGTAGTGGATGATTTCTGAGGTCTGAAGGTGGTGGAAACCCCAGACCCATTACTGCTCACAACAGAATGAACATTTGGCCCATGGGGTATGCTTGTGTAATCTCATATTGCAAAAGCATCTCTACTTCCCCAATTATGCTGGCATAACTCCCAGGACTCTGTGAACTGTACTGTGTACAGCCTCTAATAGTGATATGGGAAGTCCTGGGAGTGAGAAAGAACACCTTTATGTTGTAACTGCTGATGTGGACTTATTACTTCTGTTGGGTCGTTTAGACTGAGGGGGGTTGCAGACTGCCAGAAATAGTGTGAATTCAGTCCACTTTTAGGGTTAGGGTTAGTGCTAGGGAATCATGGGAACTGTTATTTTCCTGAGACATTGAGCCTTCTCTGTCAGACAACTCTGGTGCCACAATAAAATACAGTTCCCATGGTTCCCTAACTCTAACCCTAACCCTAAAAGTGGACTGAATTCACACTATTTCTGGCAGTCTGCAACCCCCCTGAGGTTCTGTCTGCATGGACCAAATAAAATGCCCTCCCCCCGACCACTCGGTGGGGAGTACGGTGCAAACTTCAAACCTGGGTATACCTTAAAATGGAGTAAAAACTTTACTATTGGCTCTTGATCTTCCCATGTGATCAACACTAGCTGCCTCATTCTGACCTTAGAGCAAGTGACACACTGTGATGGCAGCTGCACTGGGCAGCACAGCAGGGCATGTATGTGAATAGCCACCCAGTGTCGCAAAGGAGAGCCCTAGATATCAGGGGGAAGTCAGGGCTACCTACAGAGTAATTCTGGCCCATGTAGTCACCATCAGAAATAAACTATTCTAGAGCGAGATTTTTTTCCTATTCAAGTGGTATTGTTGCCACTTCCATATGGCCATGTTACATGCTATTCCTCAAATATTGACATAAGAAAACTCAGTGGGTTCCTTGCTCTCCTAGTCAGAATTATGGGAGTTGCCAATACTGGCATGGAGTGTAACCATAATGTTCTTCCTAAAAATCTAATGTCATGTGATTCTATGTGATTTCCTAAATCATAGGATTTAGAATCATAGATTCTATGATTCTATGTCTTGAAATTAATTTCATTGTAGTATGAAGTAAGATTTTACTTTACTACTACTACTACTACTACTACTACTAAACAATTTTGTGTGCACACAATTTGTATGCAGAAAGGCATCCCCCCCCCCTTTATAACAAGGATTAGAAGAAAATCATTTATGCTTTTGTCACAAATCATTCAGTGGGCCAGAATTACTGAAATAAATTCTTGATTGCTAAATGATGAAGGAGTAGAAACATGTAATTTCTCCCCACTTAAAAACAGTGTTAACAATTTTGAACAGCAAATAATATTTACATTTGCAAATGTATTGCTTGCCATACTTATAGAGCTCTCTCATGAAATATTAACTTGAGATCTATTAATATACTCAGCGCTGACATGGAAACTTTAGTCTTTAGCACAGAGCAAACTGTGTTTTGTCCCAAGTGGTACCTTTTGAAAACATAAAATAGGATCACTGTTACTAAAATTATGAAGATAATTATACTCTCAGCTCACTGGCATAATGTAAAATTCATATTTAGGAGCTGCCTTTGCTACTGCACTGGGCCTTCTTAAACACGGTATGAGAGAGGATGAGTCTTAGGCTTGCGAATGTCTGATGTCCTGTCCTTCCCTTCCAATGTGCTGTTCTTCTTCCTAAGTAAAACTAATGTCTGACCTGGATTTTAGACCTAAGGCAGGCATGATATAGCTAAGTGCAGCATTCAGGTGGGTCAGGATTACCTCCTGCCTACAGTACAAGAGGGGAGGACATGTGTGCATGAGCCAATTCCTCTCAGACTGGATTTAGGAAATAATGTTCAACCAGGACTTTGGATTTCCTTCTAGTAGGAAAAATGCTGAAAAATTGAATACCTGGACTATTACTGTAAAAAATACAACAATGATTGTTGTGCTGACAAATAGGTTTCTATCCTTGACTTTGTTTCCATCCAAAAGTACCACCAAAGCAAAAGCAACAGCACCACGAAGGCCACCATATGACATCACTACTTGGTCTATTATTCCCAGCTGGACCATTCGGAAGTGGTTCAGGACCCATGTCTGCAGAATTACACCTGTTAAAACAAATATTTCAGAGTAACAAAAATCTTCATGTGTGCATTCCCTTTTGGAAAGGAATTAGGAAATATATGACTACTGAGAGACTGTAAAGCAATAGCTACTGCCAAAACAGAATCTTGAATTCCTAGAACTGGCAAATTTGTCTATCTTAGTGAGATCTAACATCTGTCTTAGTGACTTTCTGAATGCATCAGAAAGTTGTTGCTAAGTGCCAGCTCTAGTCACACACTGTCACACGGTCTTCATCTTCTACTTTATATATTCCATTAAGAGGAATGGGGGCTAGGTGAGTGTTGTAATGAACATCCAAATCAGCAGCACACACAGAACTTTCTTGCAAGGTTGGAACATATGTCTAAAACAATAGCAATTGCTTTAAAAGGTTTTTATTGCTTTCCACTGTTAATCTTTTAGGTAATAATTGCAACTTGGATTTCTCTTTTAGGGTGTTGAAAAGTAATCAGTGCACCAGCAAATGATCATTTGAAACTATGATTAAATGATGTTACTAAATATTATCAGCCTGTCTGTATTTCATCAATGTTAATATACTGAAATAGCATATTGAGATGGATGTTCCTCTGATTTCCCTCAGCACTTCAATAAGTGATGAATGGGGTGACTGAAACAACTGGAAGAATTCTGTTCTTCTCATAACTTAAGGACCTCAAGTAAGGAGGAATAAATATTGTGGCTGGCCTAGGAACTAGGTTGGTATGCTTTTAAAATGTCCATGGTGTCAGGAAGCTACTTGGTTTTGCTGTAATGTTTTTTTAAAATTTCCTTACCAACGACTCTGTAGATAGAAATGAAGACTAATGTCAGAAGAACAAAAGCTGTGTTCCAAGTCCAGATTTCAGGATTAACAGCAGAAATTCCAAGGAACATAAAAATAATAGTCTCTGCACCACTAGCCAGCAGCTTCATAGTGTACCTCACAGTGGTAGCAGACTGCTCTGAAATATTTGCCTTGACATATTTTTGACAGCAGATCCCACAGAAGGTTATACTGCAAGAAAGAGAACAAGCATATCAGTTATGTACCCTTCTAATAAATTTGTCTTAATTATAACTCATTTTCTTTATTGTAGTTTTGATTAAACTCTTATCTTTTAAAATATAAAAACATATTTTGCCAATCTAGACTCTATAAACAACTGTTTCCATTACAGGGTTGCATCTTTGACCAGGGGCATCACTAGGGGTTGCGAAGGTCCAGGCCACACCAGGTAACACCTTAAGGATGGGTGACACCACTGCAGCCCAAACAGTGGGCAGAAACGGGCTGTGGCGTTCACCTGCATCAGTTTAAAATGCTGAAGAGATGGTGTGAGTGGAGTGAGCCACAGTAGGAGGAGAAAGGAGAAGCCCCGTTGTTGCTTTTTAAAATTTTAATTTTTACAAAATTATTTATTTAATTTTTTTGATTTTTTTTAATTATTCGTGTTAAAAAACTTTTTAAAAAATCCTTTAAAACACTCACTTTAAACACATGAAACTATATACATGTAGATACATTTAGGCTGTACATATGATATTGTAATTTGAAGGCACAATTTTAATTATGCTTGTTCTTTAAGTTACAACTATTACCATTACATCCAGTTATATACAAGAATTACAATTTATGAGTAACATGAGTACAAAAAACATTACTAAGGATTCTGTATGGTGTGATAGGGAGAAATTCAATGGGCCTGTGTGACACCATAAGTTACCGCACCGGGCGATGCCAACCCTAGTGGCGTCACTGTCTCTCAGATACTGACCTCTCCTAGGCCAGAACCTCTGCTTGGGACAGTCTTCTATAGAAATGAAGAGCTTAGCATAACATACCAGAAGACATTTTGAAGGCCACAATTTTTATCTTTTTGTTTCTTAAAATAATGGTATCAAGGAATACCAGATACTTCAGGCTATATTTCAGAGGAAGGAACTGGCAAACCATATCAGAGTTTTCCTTGCCTAAGAAAACTCTATGGAAAATTTGTGAGGTTGCCATAAGTCAATGGGCAATTTGAAGGCGTGCGCACATGCACACCCACCCACCACCCAACATTACCTGCAGGAAGCCATTCTCTATCAAGTGATACACAAAGGTATGGCTGTCTTTGACAACCCAACAAGCAGATTTGGGATTATATATTCCATAATTATAACTTGGAACTGTTCTCATCCCTCCACATCTGCAGCTTTGACTATTGTGGATTTGATTATTCATGGATTTTATTAATATGTTCTCTCTAGGAATATCTAGGTCCTCCAGCACAACTCTATAATCAATTTTAACCAAAAGTCCCACTGAAGGACCTAGAGATTACAAGAGAGGACACTCCACTAGGCATTTGTAGCTCCTCCAGAGCAAATCTATGGTCAATTTAATGTCTGGCAGATGTTGACCACAGAGTTGCACTGGAGGACCTAGAGATTCCTAAAGAGGTGTTCTGTCAGGTAAAAACATAGTGTTTTTGTTATTTTGCCATTTATCCACATTCATGAGTGTCCTGTGCCCCTAACCCCAGCAAATGTGAAGGGAAAAGTGTAATTTATTTCTGTTTCACACAGGGCCAAGTCAAAACATTTGCCATCCTCAAGTGGCCTCACTACTTTTTCCTGAAGAGGAAATCTGTGAGGCATGCTTTCACAATGTGATAAGCTGCAGGTTTCCAGCTTTCCAGATTTGCATGGCTTTGAGACAAAGTGAGAAAAATACAGTCCTTGGCGCCATCCTTTCCAGTCCCCCCTCAAAAATTTTCAATAACTTTTCCCCACTCAAACCATCTCCCACACCCTAATTGTAAAGGAAGTAAAGTGGGAATTCAGTACAGTTCAGTTCCTAGGTAAATACCTAAAGGGATTTTCAGGGCCTAAAATAGTTGAGGTGGGGAAAAGGACACAGCAAAATGATTTTGAGAGAAAAAAGTATGTGTGCCCTTCCCCCAAGGTCTTGCAGGGAGTCAGTGCAGCATCCTAACCCCTGCCAGCTGCCCATCCCTACTGTAAGAAATCTAAAAATTTCACTCAAACATCCTTAATATCATTCTAAGATTCTCAAAATGCTCTTGGATTTTTTTGTGTGTTTTGTGTAAGGCACCAGGGTAAGAGACTCCAGCAGATCTGCGCTCTCTTTATTATCGGGGTAATTTGCAGGCAAAAAGAAATATTGGTTTGTTTTCTGCGGTTTTCAACGCAGCAGGATCAGATGATTAGAGAAGCCCACAGCGGATCTAGTGGGCTGATCCTGGTGATACCTGTCATTTAAGGGGGAAGCAGACGGAGGCGCCGGAGACGCCGCCGGACGGAGTGCCGCGGGAGCGCAGCCTCCGCACCGCGGTGCTCCGGCGGCGTCCCTGGAAGGAGCGCTAAATCAGCGCTCCTTCCACAAGACAGGGAAAGTGCGCCCTAAAAGCGTAGGGCGCACTTTCCCTGCCTTTTCCGCCGCAGCGCGTGCGGCCGCTGCGGCGGGAGGTTGTCCCCGGAGCGCCGGCCATGTGGAGGGCCGGCGGCTCCGAGGACGACCTCAGGAAGAGGAAGGGGTGCCGCGCGTGCAGCTGCCCCTCCTCTTCCTTGCCTCGAAGACGACTCAATTAGTCGCCTGCCGAGGCCCTTAGTGTATGCTGAGCTGCTTAAGACACTGTTGACCTTGTCACTTGACATCCTATCCAGTTCACCATCTGAACGAGCCAACAGCTTCCCTGCTTCTCTGGTGAACTTTCTGCCACAAGCCATATTTTTGGCCCAACCAGATTACATGCATGTCACATTTCGTTTTGCAAAGATACTCCCTCACATGGTGAAAAATGGCTGTCATAGCACATGATTTTACTCGCCTACAAAGCTTTCATTTAGTATAATCTGTTTTGCCTTTGGTTGGTTGACTGCAATAAAGACAATTGTATTGTATTGTATAATTTGTGACTGATTGATCATTAGATGTCAACATGGACTTAACTGACATGTCTTGAGTGTAGAGATATCCAATGCTGGTGAGGAACTCCACTGTGGGATAGGAAACAGGGTAATCATAAGGAATACACATTCCCTTTAACAACTAGTTTCACCTTTTGTTGACAATCCTAAATGTGCAAACTTTTCTCCACAATGCAAGTGAGGTGTGGGGTCAGCTTTGTTCTGGTGCAACAAGATGGCCGCTGGACAAATTACATGATATACCATTTCTTCATGAATAGGATTTTTTTATTATTGCATTTTCCACAGTTTCTCTTTATACTGAACTTTTTATATTTACATAAGAGCAGCCATACTGGGTTTGGCTACTCTCCAAATATGGTCAATGCCCTTTGCATGAAAACTATAGAAATAAGAATGCATTCTCCAATCTTCTGGCTGGTTTCCAACTTACACCAGGTCTCAGAGTTTGGGGTTTTTCTCCTCAAAACTGTATGAATTTGTTGTTTTTGTTTTTTGTTTTTGAATCCAGATGGCTCATCATTTCACTGAAGTTTGACATTACATTCATTTTAAATGATAACATTCTCTGGTAACAATAGAAACAATGAATTCATTAACTGAAACTTACGCAAGAATGGCAGAAAGTGAGAGCATCTCGGCAGTTAGGTATGACAAGTAGGAGACGACAAACACAAATCCAGGCTCTATGATTCTGACGTGTTTTGTGAAGCGAGTGATAAGTGAGAGCAGGAATGCAAAGACGACACCAATGAGAGTACCTCCTAAGCTCACCACAAAGAACGATACTGCAACAAAAATAATACACAAATTGCAGTGCATTTTAAAGGCAAAACACATTTATGTTAAATCACTCTTTGCTTTCTGATGGCTAGTAAAATCAGGAAAATAGTGCTACAAATTTTTCATATGATGTTCTAAACAGCTATCCAGATTATTTATCTATTTTGAGGGGTTTAATGTCCTGATGAGAGCCAGTGTGATGTAGTAGCTTGAGTGTTGGACTATGACTCTGGAGACCAGGTCTGAATCCCTGCTGAGACATGGAACCCACTGGGTGATCTTGGGCAAGTCACACTCTCTCACCCTCAGAGGAAGGCAAAAGCAACCCACTCTGAACAAATCTCATCAAGAAACTACCATGGTAGATTTACCTTAGAAATAACTTAAATCTAAAACAACTTGAAGTCACACAACAACAACTACGAATGTCCTATGGTGAGATTTCCTCATGTGTGTGGGTCTGTACATACATCTCTTATCATTGTCATGGTCTTGACTAATAAACAATACCAGGGACTCTGGAAATGTTTTCAAGGTTGGTGGTGGGGTTGACTCCAGCAGCCAATTTGATATAAATCTTGCCTTCTTGCAGGTAGTTGCAGAGGGAGGGCAAATAACTTTTCCCATCCATGATTACTGAAACATCCTTAAATGGGAAGACCCTTACAAGCACAATGTGTATGCAGGAATGCCCCCCATGAGTTCAGCATAGATTGCTTCAAAGTATGTGTGCAAAGGGTCTTTATTATTTTTGAGAGAGCTTAATGACAATAGCTGCCTTAGGATTTCTTAGAGCTTGATAATTTAATACACGTCTTCACTCATTCTGGGGTCCATAGTCAAGACATAGAAGCATCAGCCATATATGTATGACATACAGTGGATGAGGAAGTACACTATGCCAGGTTTCTGATACTGAACCTGGGGCCAATGATGTGAATCCATGACATATCAGGATCCTCACAAACATTTTCCCCTGCACATCAAGCAAGTTTCTTTCACTCCACAGCTACCCCAAAACACACAAAGTCCAACACATGAGAAGCTAGAGAAGAGAAGCATTTCAAGCAAAGAGGTTAACCATTTAAGAAGCCATGCTTCTCAGGAAGGAGATGTGGAGAGGGACAACCTGGATGGAGTGGCCTCCATCTGCCATCAGACTATGTGAGTTCAATGTCAGCCAGGGTTTAGGCTTGACTCAGGCTTGCATCCTTCTGAGGTCACTAAAATGAGTACCCAGCTTGTTGGGGGCAATTGTCTTACAGTTGTAAACCGCTTAGAGACTGCATAGTGCAGTATGAAGCGATATATAAATGAAGCTGCTGTTGCTATCGCTGTTATGGAATAATCAATTTTCTTATCTCAAAATCATGCTGGGCATTTTAATCTGGGAAATGAAATCATGTCTCCCGTACCAACTTATTTTGGGAACCTGCTATTGTTTATTATTATCTGGAAGAATTCTGCAGAGATTATTCCCT
Source organism: Phrynosoma platyrhinos (assembly GCA_020142125.1). Classification (NCBI taxonomy): domain Eukaryota; kingdom Metazoa; phylum Chordata; class Lepidosauria; order Squamata; family Phrynosomatidae; genus Phrynosoma; species Phrynosoma platyrhinos. The sequence continues at coordinate 48,078,217 of CM034710.1, forward strand.
CTTTAAGGTTTCTGGTTTGCTTGACATTTACTCCTCTCTGATATATAGACCAAGACAACCTTCACTTTGTTCTTTTCTGCCCTTCTCCAAGGGATTTTATAACCAGAGTGGAATATGGTATCCTATTATTTCTCTCCAATGCACCAAGTTCCTACTTAAAACCAAATATTTGAAACCTCCCATTTTGGCTTGGAGGCTTCTAGAATTAGCACAGAATGACCTATGTACAACATATCTCTTTAGATGTCTCTAGAATATGCTTTTGTTGTTGTTGTTGTTTTGACCTACAGGCTTCTTTAAATAACTATCACATGTTATCTTATGGACTATTTCCACCTTGTTCTGATGAGTACTGTTGGAAACATTTTCACTTTCATGCCGTAGAGATTATTCATGTTGAACTGGGTGCCACTCAGTTCCTGTCAGCTTTCCTTCTGGGATGAGTTTAAAAGCTATTATACCACTTTGTAGATGTTCCATTCTGGATCAGATGGTACCCATCCCCTTTAGTACAGACTCAGCTTTTCTCAAAATGTTACCAAGTTTTGAGGAGATTATTGCATGCCTTAAATAATACTCCTTACCTCTCCTGAATTTAATTTGCACTGCAGCTGTGTTTTATTGCATGGCTTTTGCAGTGGAATCCAACTTCAGAGTAGATCCCTGCTTCAATATGCATTTGAAAATGCGCTCCAGTGGCCATTTTTCCAAGTCAGATGGTTCCGACTTCGAAAAATGGCCGCCGGAGCACGTTTCTCAATTCGCATTGGAGTGGCGATCTACTCTGAAGTCAGATTCCACTGCAAAAGCCATTTGATAAAACAGGGCAGCAGCATGGATTAAGAGTTAAATTCAGGAGAAGTAAGGAGTATTATTTAAGGCATGTAATAATCTTCTTCATCTAGCATCTTATCCATACATTAACACCCCAAGATTTTCCTATCTAGTTGACCTTGCATGTGGAATAAATGGGATTCCAGAGAAAGCTACTTTTGAAAGTTCTGTCTTTCAACACTTCAACCTTGCTACCTAACCTGGTTTCCAAGATCTTACAACTACACTTCTCCATGGCATTTCACTGATTTTTCTCACAGACCATTCTGCCTCCCAGTTTCTCCTGGATTCAGAAGGGTTCACTTGTTCCCAAATTGTTCAGGAGCTCATTACATGAAGATTAGCTCAATAGATGTCTCATCAAGACCCAGAGTGATTTTGCTTGCTATGTTTGGGCACACATTATGTCTGTTTTGCTCACCACCATACAGAAATACATGAAATACCAGATGCAACTTTTGTCATTGTTAACTTGCTTCCTTTTATAGCATGGGGGGAATCATGCAGACCTCCAGTTGCAGTTTGACTGCAAAACAGCACTAGCTAGCAAAACCAATGTTGAGAAATGTTGGAAGCTGGAGTCCAACAACATCTGAAGGATTGTATGATTCTCACTCTTTTACAGCATCAATGAACGACAATCCCAGGCTTTTATGTGATGCTCATCATGTGTATCTCTGGAGAGTGGAAAGACCCACAAAGAGAAAACAGAAGCCCCTCAAATTTACACTTGCAACACTGGCTTTAGCAGGAATCAGCCCACTTGAACCATACTGCCTTTTGCACACTGGCAGTAGCAAGACATTCCCCCTTATCTAGCTTTATGGCTCTCTTTAAAAGGATATAAACATAAAAAGACTGTTATATATCCAATAAACTGCACAAAATGTACCATGCTGGAGTCATTCATAGAATACAAGCATGCAAAATGGCTTTGTATATTCAATAAGATCGAATGAGTCATCACTTAGAAATGGTCCCTATATCTTTAAATGCTCCAAGTCTGGCCATAGACACTGCCTGCCATCTCTTATCTCTGTTGGTCTGCTAGCCCACATTCCTCCCCATCTGCTGAGACATGCCAGATTCCAAGTTTGATTTATAGTATCAATGATAACAAAAGGGTAGCTGATGAGGGGACCAATGGAGGACGAAAGAAGGAGGTCCAGAGCTTGGAAGGAATATGTTACAAGACACAACCTGTAAAGCAGGGCTAGGCAACCTTTCCCCTTTAAGGGCCGAGGGACTTCAGCTCCCAGAATCCCAGGAGCTATTGGCCAACATGGGACTATTGGCCAACATGGCTGAGGCTTCCGGGAGCTGAAGTCCCTCGGCCCTTAAAGGGGAAAGGTTGCCTACCCCTGCTGTAAAGAATTATGGTAGTAGTGGTGGCACAAGGATATAATTATCTACTTTTTTCTGGATACTGTAACAAGTGCCTACATCATTACTTTCTGTGTTCAACAAAGAGGCTGCTTAGTATTGCTTCCAAAATAATAATTCTTCAACCAGTCCCTTCTCAGCATTAGAGAGCAACACAACAGAACATGTGGCTGGATGCCTGCCAGCTGTACTCCCAGGTTTGGCCAAAATGATCACTCTCAAGCCACTGCAACCACGCTTCCTGTGGAATATGTCACTTCACTCTCCAGTGCCAAGAAGTGATGCATGAAGATACTTCTTTCAAGCAACTTTGCAGCAACAGATAGGATCCTGTGCTACTGTGAGCAGTGAGAGATCCTTGTTTCAAATAAAAAATAGGATAAGTTGGGGTGCAGACGGGCGGCTTTGGGCCGCCCCGGGAAGCAGCAGATTATGGCCGTGGTTACCCCACACCGATCCTCCCTTTTGCCACCCTAAAAAGAGCGGCAAAATGCCGCTCCTTTTAGGGGCGGCAAAAGGCTGTCCTAAGAGCCAGTGCGCGGCTCTTCTTTACCATTTCTGGTGCAGCATGTCAGAACGCTGCGCCGGGAGGGCGTCCTGATGCAGTGCCCTTTGGGCCCGTCTGCAGAGGCCCTAGCTCCCCCTGCCACTTTGTATATTTAAAATAAGCACGGACATCCCTTCCACCCTCCCCCAAAATAATGACTAAAGCAATTTGCTTATTTAGCAAAAGCAATGTGATGTTACTTCAACCCTCCCTTTCCTTGTGATAGAATTCAGAGACATATAGCGTGTTAGTCTGGAATATCAGTATACAAAGGGATCTTGTAGCATCTTTGAGACTCACCATGAGGAAAATGTCAAAGCATAAACTTTCATAGACAAAGATTATTGCACAATGATATAAACTGGCTTACCTGAGCTGGCTTAAAATTAGAAGCGGGCAGCAGACACATTTAGCCGTAAAAATTGCCACCCGGGTGCAGCCCGGTTCTATCGGCGCTCTGAGGGGTGCTCCAGCAGCCATTTTTTCAAGTCGGAAAACTCCTGGCTTCAAAAAGAAGTGCAAGGAGCACCCCTTCAAGCGCCAATGGAACTGGGCTGCACCTGGGTGGCTATTTCGGCGGCTAAATACGTCTGATAATATCAGGATACTGCCCGCTTCTAATTTTAAGCCGGTTGAGGTAAACTAGTTTATATCATTATGCAATAATCTCCTTGGTCTACTTCGTCAGATGCATGGAGTGAACCGATACCCAGGAAGGACTTTTATAATTATAATTAAATAATGGAAATGGAAATGTGTGGGTATGGTGATGAGGAGACAAGTTCAGTTCTAACAATGGTCATTGAACGACAAAGGCAAGAGTAAAGATGTTGGCTAAGGCCAGGGTGGGTGGATGACAAAATGAAATGGTGGGAGGGAGTTTTGGAATGTGGTGTATGCAGGCTGGGAACCTTAGTGAAGATAGGTTAAACTGGCTAAGAGCGTCCAGTGTTGTAATATGTGTAGTGTGCCAGGAAGCTGTTGTCTTTGTTCAGCCCACTGCTGATGGATTTAAGTTTGTGACTTTCTGGGCCTGGCAGGGCTGGTAGATGGGTTAGAATGGGAAGAGAAGGAAAGGAGTCCATGGCTGCCCCTGCTGCCCTGGCACTTCCATTCCCCTGCTGGGCGAGCAGCCCTGCCAGATCCTGAAGGGGCTGCCAGGTGACAGCAGCACATCATCCCCACCAGTGGCTGCAGTGGGCAGACAGCAGAGATGCTCTGGCTGGCATAGGGGGATGGCTGGGAGGGTGTTCAGGGATATGGATGGTGAGTGACCCCCCCACATCCCTTCACCCACCTTCGACAGTGGAACACACTCCCTTGGAGAGTGGTGGAGTCTCCTTCTTTGGAGGTCTTTAAACAGAGGCTGGATGGCCATCTGTCGGGGATGCTTTGATTTTGAATTCCTGCATGGCAGGGGGTTGGATTGGATGGCCCGTGTGGTCTCTTCCAACTCAATGATTCTATGATTCTATGACACATCTCTCTCTCTCTCTCACACACACACACAGGTATCTACCCCTTATGGATCCAGAAATAGGACTGCAAATGTGACATATTGACACCTATAGGTAAAATGTAATAATGCTGTCAATAGCCATATATTTTGCTTCATTATATATGGAGGACACTATCAGTTTGGCCCACAACATAATAAAGAAAAAATGTTTTTTAAAGGATACGAAATGGGAACATTTAGTTTTGTGTGTGTGTGAGAGAGAGAGAGAGAGAGAGAAAGAGAGAGAGAGAGAATTTGTGCACTGCGGATTCTGGGGATCGAAATGTAGAGAACATGGGATACCTTGGTGCAGAAATATTGTCTTTTAATGTTTGACATAAAGCTTGACTATTGTTTGATTACAGAATGACTGTATTATTGTTGCATTATAGAGTATGTCCAGTTGTGTAAAGTTGCCAATTCATGTGTGCAGGTGTACACATTTCTCTGCTGCGTGATTTGCAGGGGAGATGTAACACATGAAAAGAAGGGTATTTACACTTCTCTCTTCTATTCTGCCATTATCACCAACCACAAGAGCTGTGATTCTAGAGTTTAGATCATTGTTTAATGACAGAATCTCAGGCCTGCAGTTTCAGATGTGTGGGAGTTTCGGGGAGAATGTGAGAGGCAAGGGAAGTGTTAAGCCCTCCTCTGCCCACTCCCGGCTTCTCATGTGGAAAACTGTTCCTTGGCAAAACTTAATGCTTTGCAGCAGAAATAGAGCACCTGAGCACTGGCATGCACAACTTCACAGGTCATTCCAGATCTAATCTAAGGATCCCATTTCAAATTAAATTAAGCAAGCACCATGCGGTATACAGGTTTCATTTTAAGATTCTGAAATAATATGTAGCCTCCATATTTCTCAAATATCCTGCAGCTACCAGTGTATCTTTGCTTTTCTATAGTGTTCACTGATATCTGAAAATAACATAGCAGAGAAAAAGCAAATAGAAGAATGTATGAGGTAATAGATAGAATTTATTGCCTATTTCTAAAATCCAATCAATTTTTGATCATGCTGTATTACAGTTTTAAAAGTTACCCATTTAAAAGATATTGGGAGACAAATAAATGCCCAAACAAGAGGGCATATTTTCTACTCTAGTCTATGTTTTAAGATGCAACAAAACAGATATGGTGTGAACCATATTAGCACTGATGAAAAGAACTGATCAGACAGTTACTGAGTGTAATATAGATTCCTTATCACCTTATTTTGATGACACTTTAGACAAAGCAAGGAAAGTAAAGATCACCGTGTTTTTTTTTAACCAAAACATTTAACAGTGGTACAAAAATATTAAGATGCACTTAGGTCATGTCCCTTCATCATAACACCAGACGTGGCAGCAGCAATAATCTGGGACACAAGAAAAGCTTTTATCAGAGGACACTTAATAAATTAAGACAGTTACTATAAAAAGAATGGAAGAAAGAGAGAGAAAATGGATTGCACTGGAGGGTAATCTAGAAAATCTGTAAAAGAAAAAAGCTATGCAAATAAAAACCCTTGGACAACTGAATTTAATATTTGTTTCTAAAATCTATCACAAAATTAACATTGCAATACAAAAGCAAAAAACACTGAACCCTGAAAATATTGACATACCAGCTAAGGAAATAAATATAAAAGAAACAAATTCTTCCAATAAAATCTGGAAGAGAAATACCGGTAGTTAGCAGAGCAATCCAAAACACCACATCCATATCCTTGCTAGGTCCAAGCTACCAAGAATTACTGAAGGAGAACCAGCACTTGTGCATTCCATAGTCTTAGGGGTACATTTGGCTACAGAAAGGCTATGGATTAACAGCACACCCCCATATATACCCCAATATATATTACCACCTGTCCCACTACAGAGTTCTGACATTCTATCTATATATATATCCATAGACAGCATATTTATGTGAAACTGAGGCTCACAACAAACGGGCCAAAAGGAGCAGATTCTGGACGCTTCGGGTGCAGGGTGTGCAGATGACGCATGCCTCCGACGCAGCCAGAAGCCGCTCTGAGGCTGCCTAAGGTGGCCTTAAGCTGCCGGCAAAAGGAGCGGCAAAAAAACTGCTCCTTGCTGGTGGCTTGTTTGGGACCGCAGCAGTAGTCCGCTTCGGAGGTGGGCCATCCAGTTGCTGCAGTCCTGGGCTGATCATGGCTGGAGCTGCCAGAGACCACTCCAGCTGCCCTTCTACTTTGCCCCCAAGACACCTGAAACATGGCATGCATACTAAAGGGATCTTATGGAGGATGCTTCTTGGATCCTCTTAAGTACCTTCTCTAGTCAGTATGTGGCATATATTCCTAACCGTGAAAGAGAAAGCTGCAGTCAGGCCTGATATAAACACTTCTCCAGGCGAATGCTAGGTAGTCTCATGCGGTGCAGTAGGAAACATGCTTCCTTCTGCAAGACTTCAAATTCTTCAAGATAGGAGGAGAGAGAGAGAAGGTCCTGCTGTCTATAAAGGTCAGGAGGAGAATGAACAAAGGGTAAAGCTGTGTTCGCCACAATGGAAGAAGAGAAAAAAGCATCAAGAAAGAAAAAGGATGGAAGTAAAGAGACAGTGCCATTGGACCTTATCACACGCTGGCCATGAAGCGAAAAGTAACCAAAATAAGAATAAATTCAGTTCTATACCGAAATGAACTGAAATGCTTCACAATACGTATTGCGTGATCATATGTATTTCACCTGCGCGGCCATTGCGCAATAATTCCGAAAGCTCGCTTGTACTTCCCCGAAAAACCGAATGTCAAAAGATCTCAATTCGTTACGGATTAGCTCCAGGTTCTGTCAAGTTTCGGTGCAACGTCGTGTGTAAACACGGGGAACTAATACGGATTAGCTTCGGGTTCTGTCAAGTTTTGGTGCAACGTCGTGTATAAACACGGGGAACTAATACGGATTAGCTATGGATATCCTTTGGATTAGGTCTGCTTTAGACCCCGTGTGATAAGGTCCAATGTAGAGGAAGGGAAAGATCATCTGGGTGGGTTTGCATGGTGAGGAATTAGAAAGAGCATCTGAGGGGAGAGAAAGAACTTTTTAGTGAGTAAGAAGAGAAAAAAGGACCTAGTTCTGTGGCAGAAAAAGAGAGCTGGAGTAGGGAAGGAGACGACTGCCTGGGTCAGTGGGTGAACATTGGTTAGTAAGAAGAAAAGAACACCGGATAGTATGAGTATTAAGAAATTTCTAACTGGTATTATGGAGCTGGATGCTTCTGCTGATATTATATACTTCATCATATCAAAGCTACGTACAACAAATTTAAAATACAGAGTATGGTCAGTGAAAACAACAGCAACAAAACAAGTAAAACAAAATTAAACACACACACAAAAAAAATCCAAACAATGCAGCTGAATAAATATCAGGATAGGTCTGCAGGAACAAAGGAACAACAAAGTTTGCAAATGAAATAGTTTAACTAATCTCAACAGGGAAGGAATTTTGGAGGTTCAGAGGAACTAAAGACCTAACTCCTGGAAAGAGTGAGCTGTATCTCAGAACATATAGAATAGCCTAAAAAAGTCCTTCTGGTGATATCTCAGTGGTCCAACGGAGACATGGAGGAAGGTGATCCCTAAAGTACCCTGGGCCCAAACTGTTTAGTGTTGAAGATTAACTGGCCACAAAGGTTACTTCATTTGTGGCAGGCAGGGTTTTGAGGTCAGATTTCATCATTTAAGGGCAAATCTCGCATTCACTGTCACTGATATTAGATGAAATAATCTGATTATATCCTTTGGCCCAGGGGGAACCCTCCCAGGGCCTACTGAACTGTATCCTAAATGTGTTGTTGTTAACTGCCTTCACATCAATCTTGACCCATGGTGACCCTATGGATGAGACATCTCTAACTGCTCTGCCCAGCTCCTGCAAACTCTTATTTGTGGTCTCTTTAATA
>CM034710.1:48146216-48161197 GCA_020142125.1 Phrynosoma platyrhinos
TCCTGTAAGTGCCGTGCGATAAGCTTAAAAGTCTGATTACTTGTCTCCATTCAGCAAGGAAGCAGAAACGGGAAAGATGGAGCAGGAGAAACAGCTTCATCTTGCTTTGGCCTTTACCTCTGGGTGGCAGTGAGAGGAGAAGATGAGACTCAAGGACTGACAAGGCTGGCGTATGGGGGACGGGATGGACAAGATAGACGCACGGATGTCCTGGGTACTCTAATGTCCCATTTTCTCTCACTCCAATTGCCCAAGCCATTTTCTGTCACACCTCTATCTTTCCCTCCTGCCAAATCCAGACATGGAACAAACAGATCAAGCCCCTTTTCATTCTTGCTTGAAAACTTTACACAGAGGTTGGCTGGTACACTGGGCAACCTGACAAATCTCTGGGAGGAAAATACTTCTTTATATAAAAAGAGAACATTCATTCCTTTCCACCACCTGCCTGTTTCCACACCCTACTTGCCCACCCCTTACCAGGTGGTAGCAAGTGAAGGATAGTGACATTATTTTCCTTTCCGTTTTTATAACCACGTTTCACTGCAGGCATGTTCCAGAATGTGCAGATACTCTGGGCCAGTGAAAATAATGAGCACAAGTGAAACTTTGCTCTACATCATGCCCACTTCAAAAGGGGATTGGGGGGAGCTTAGAAAGAAATGTAGGACTATATCTGTGTTCTGGAACAGATATAGAGCATTTTCAAGACCAAAATGATAGGGTGTATATCTACGTACATTTCACAGATGAAAACCGGGACATGTGTGGCCAAGAAACATCAGTGTGTGATCAGGATGGCAAAATAATAATAATAATAATAATAATAATAATAATAATAATAATAATTCATTTATAGCCCACCTCTCTGCAAAGGATCGAGGTGGATAACAATAATAAAATATCACAATGACATTAATTAAACATAATTTCCTAACCCCCAATTAAAACAGAAAACGTCATAAAATACAATCAATTTACTAAAATCAATCTAAAATTAACCTTCATTAAAAGGAGGCATTGTGGGATGAGAAGAGCAACCACAGTTATAGGACAATGGGAGAGTCCATCTATGAATCTGGGAATACCAGCCGGAAGAGATCCGTCTTGATAGCCTTCTTGAAGGTATCGAGAGTTGTAATATGACGGATCTCCTCTGGGAGGTCATTCCAAAGTTTAGGAGCGGCCGATGAGAAGGTCATCCTTTAGGGCTTTAAAGGTTATTAATGAGGAAGAACACGCAAGCTAAGAGAGGCTGTAGCAGTTTGATTTTGCCTGAACCTACTGGGAAGGGCAAGATTCTGCTCCCTCCTCTCCTCTCCTTCCTCTGAATAAGAATTAATTGTGTGGAAACTACTTTTATATTTTGAACTCAGTTTCCAGTAACTGAAGTAAGCAGAGAATGAAGAGGGAAAGTGAGAGGCAAAGAAAAAAAAAGGACTTTGTGAAAGCAGGTGAAAAAGTGGTATGACAGATAATTAATTGGGACTATTCCTGCCAAATTGGGATCATTGAAAGGTATGTACCTACTACAGACATGTACAGTTTAAATCATTATGCCACTGTAGAGGTGAATAGGTGCAATCTTCCTTGAGGATTCAAGCTCAGGAAAAATATACTTTCCTGCTGTTCAGAAATATAAGCAATTATTATTTTTAAGTTTAGGAATAATATTTACTTTAATATACCAAAAATAATCTGCTACATTTTTAAAAAATTAAAAATCATTGGAAGTCTTCTCTCTCTCCCTCTCTCTTTTTTAGGAACACACACAATTGGTTGCTTTCACTTTGCAAGGTGGTGATAACATTTTTAGCAAATTTATCTTGGCAAGCTAACACAGGCAGCAACAAAATCCCTTTTCCTTCTGAGGAAACCTGAAACTTCCTAAACATTAAATAAAGGGCAAAGAAGCATTGCTTTGGCTTTCCCATCTGGTGGTCTTTGTAATGCCTATGTTTTAGGATGCTAAATGTTGTGATTAATTCACCAGAGAGAAGAGAAAGGTGGATAGCAGGACATTTGGCAGACAGGTTCACTTGCCTGGAGAAAGCATCGCCTCCTAGATACTTCCTAGTACTTTTAGTGTATTCAAATAAGTCTGAAATATTGTGAAGATTTGCACCACCATACTGAGAATGAATAAAATATATTGATTCAGTTATCAGGCTTTACCATGGAACCCATACAAATTTAAATGTGACACACACAAAAACAATAAAATACAATAATAAAATTCAAAAACATATGATAAATGTCAATATAGTAAAAGCCAATTTGTTTCAATGGGATAAGTTTTTAAGGTGTATCTTCATTACTCTCAGCCCAAAACTGATTTCTGTAACAAACTCTTATTTCTGAAAGAAAAGAAAAGACAAATATTCAGATTGTCTTCTGGGATATAGAAAAGTTAACGAGCTAATCATAAAGATCTCAATAAAAGCTACAGAAGAAAAAAGTATTACTTGATTGTAGCACCTATAGGAGCACAGCATTAAACTCCCATGCATATTCAAAATTATGCTCAAAATCCTCCAAAATAGACTCCGACCATACATGGAGAAAGAAATCCCAGAGGTGCATGAGAGGTTCAGAAAAGGAAGAGGCATAGGGACCACATTGCAAACATATGATGGCTAATGGTGTGCACTAAGGAATTCAACAAAAAATAGCATGTGCTTTATACATTGTAGCAAAGCATCTGACTCCATATAGACCATGAAAAGCTATGGATGGCCGTTAAAGGCATTGGAATGCCACAAAATCTGGTAATCCTGATGAGAACGATCAGAATCAGAAAATCAGAAGAAGATTGGGAAAGAGAAGGACAGTATGAAGGAACTAGACAAGATCATAAAGAGCAAAGATATGTTCCAAATGTCTTAATGTTTTCCAGAAGAACCTTCATTGAACCCATTATCACGAGATCATCTCCATAAGCCCTTAGTTTATAAAAGGTAAAGGTATTTTACCTGAATACTAAAGCAAGAATAAGCCATGTCATTGTAGCCCCTATTACCATGTATGGATGCGAGAGCTGCACAGTGAAGTCAGATAAGAGGAAAATCAACACATTGAGATGTAGTACTGGAGAGTGGCAAACAAGGTTTTCTGGAGATGCCTCGTCGCCATAGATCAGGGAAGACTAGAGGGCACTTAACAACAAACTCTGTTCAAAAGGCTCAGAGTTTGGTAAATGGCAGTGCAACAACATTGGATATTATTGCACCACTGTTTTCTCCCAATCTGGGTACAGGCTGAAACCATATAAAAACTGATGTTATCCCGTAGCTTTGTGCCCACATTGGAGGCATCCCGTACCTGATTGGGACTTCTCCCACACTGAGCAAAAAATGGTTCTTTTCCGCTCATTGGTCAGTATGGGAGAAATCCCGATTGGGTAGGGGATGCCTCTGATCTGGGTACAAAGCTGTATGATAACATTAGTTTTTACACGGTCTCAGCCCATGCTCAGATCAAGGAAAAAAGCTGTGCAGAATCTCCACTGATTGAACTACAAAAGGGAACTAGACAAGATTGCCTGTTTTCGTCTTTGTTGTTAACTTGGTGTTGGGAGCTCTACTGAAAAATGCTAGACAAAGTGACAGAATTTGTGGAGTGAAAATTTAAAAAAGAAGAGTATAAACTAAGGCAGGGGTCGGCAACCTATGGCCTGCGGGCGAGGTTTGGCCCGCCGAGGCCTTGGGACCAGCCCGTGGCCAGTCCTGCCGCCACTGCTGCCGCTGCTGCACCACGCATGAGCGCGGGCGCCATTGTGGCATCCAAAATAGCGGCTGCGCTTGCACACGCACGCACACGACACAGAGCACCATTTTGGAAGGCCCAATGGTGCCGGCGCTGTGCAAATTCGCATGGCGCTGGCGCCGGTGCCGTTAGGCGTTCCAAAATGGCGGCCCATGTCGTGCGCATGCGTGCACGATGCAGACCACCATTTTGTAACACCCAGCAGCACCGGCGCCGGCGTTGTGCAAATTCGCATGGCGCAAGCGCCGTTGGCTGTTCCAAAATGGTGCCCCCCCATGCGCACACATGCGAACAATGGTGGGCGTTGTGCACATGTGCACGCACGGGAGCAAGCACGCATGCAAGCGCAAGCGCAAGGGTGTGGGTCCCCAGCGCCATTTCCTCCCCCCTGCCCCCCAGCAAATAAAGCATTGCCGACCCCTGAACTAAGGGATGCATGGCTCAAGACGTTAAAACGCTCTGTTGTTTGCAAGATTGGCAGTACGAGACCCAGACAGGTTGGCAGTTCAAGACCCAGGTACAGCGTGATGGGGTGAGCTTCCATCACTTGTCCCAGCTTCTGCAAACCTAGCAGGTCGAAAGCATACAGATGCAAGTACATAAATAGGTACCACTTCAGTTGGAAGGTAAATAACGTTCTGTGCAATCATGCTGGCCACATGAACACAGAGTAGTCTCTGATAACGCTGGATCTTTGGCTTAGTAACAGAGATAAGCACTGCCCTCTACAGTCGGACACGACTTGACAACCTTGTCAATGGGGAATAGCTTTACCTTTTATAAACTAAGGGCTTATGGGGATGATCTTATGATAATGACACAAAACACATTGGGTTCAATGAAGGTTCTTCTGGAAAACATTAAGACCCTTGGAACATATTCCAGGTTTAAAGTGAACTGTGATAAAACAAAATTGTTGACTACTGTGGCTGCATCTGCACTGCCAAAATAATCCAGTTTTAACACCACTTCCACTATCATGGCTCAATGCTGTGGAATTCTGGAAATTGTAGTTTATTGTGGCACCAGAGCTCCCTGACAAAGAAGGCTAAATGTCTCCAATATGACAATTCCTAGAATATAAGAATAGATTGTTAAGGTTGCTGAGTTGGCCCAAATTGCCAAATTAACATGGGTTCTAAAGGATACTCCAACTGAAGATTTTCTGAAATATTAGAAATTGTTTATGGACTTTTCAACCAATAAGAAATCTAACAATGTATAATTAGTGGTCATGATTATTAGTAATTCTAATAGGACTATTTAGCTAGATCTTTAATGGTAGAATACTTCCCCCCTTTTTTATTTTTATTTTCATTGTAGTTAAGATTGATGGGTCAGAGAACTACTGTGTTTTAGTTATATGGTTTCCCCCTCTCTTTTCTTTTCTCTTTTTTCCTCCTTTTTTTGGTACATTTTCTGAATACATAACATTCCAATCTTGATTGCAAATTAGATTGTTAGTTTTAAAAATTAATAAATAAATGTATGGGTTGTCACAGATCAATAGGCAATTTGAAGGTGCACATGTGGCCCCATACAAGTTATCATTTTGACTTTTCTGCATTTTTGATTAATCTGTTACATTCATGGCCTTTAATTTTGACCTTTAAATATTAGAAAGTAGGTAGGTCTGCATTAGCAAAGTCCTTCAGGGTTCTGCATTATGAATTTCATTACTCCCTATTTCTTCCTGTTTTGGATCACTCATTATTGAGCAGTTATTACACTAAATTGGTTACAAACCATCTTTCCAGTTGACGTATTACAGCAGTTCCTAAACATTTGTCAAGATTCTATGCCTGGTTGTTCTGTTCAAGTTATCCTTCCTGTTAAAATCCAAAACATGTCTTCTTTTGAAAAGAAAGTATTTTGGGCCTCATGAAGTTCCACTGTTTGAAAACTTAGAAATCATGTCACTGTCTTAGGCCAAATGTAGGCATGATGGCAGATGTGTGTCTTCCATTGAAAGCAGCAGACCAGTTATAATAGATTCACTTATAATAGGTAGCAACATATCCTGAGTGAAATGTTATCACTGTGATTCTGCAAGTGGCAGCCAGTGACAGGACATTCAGGCAGGGTAATATATAGTGCAGAGGAGTGATGTCACAACACACTGTATTTTGAAATGTGATTAATGGAGAGACAAGGAGATGCTCGCTCTTTGGCTTAGTAACAGAGATGAGCACGATCCCTATGGTTGGACACAACTTGACAACCTTGTCATCAGGGAATAATACCTTTACCTTTACCTTTAGGTACTGTATGCACACCTTGGAAGTGGAAAACAACTGAGTGGTTATTGAAAAGAGTGTAACAACATTATATTTTAAAACACATACACATAGTAATCTTTCGGCATTCCTGCAACCTCTGTCTTAACATATCGTAACTGCCCATGCTGTTGGCAGATGTCAGGTAACTGCTTTTTTCCAGACTGATGCTGATTGGCAATTGGTGTACTTAGGTGTTTCTTCTGAAAAGCTATTCATATAATTGTTCTTCCAATATGACTGCATAGGTGTCCAAGGTGTTCCCTCCACACCTTCTTACTGGTAATGTTTAATCATTTCACCAAAACTTCTGCTACCTACACCCAGCCAAGATAATCACCTAGCTGTTGTCTGACATAATCAAGGCTAAATTCGTAAGATCTGTCTCTATAACTGGCCACAGAAGTGTGATGTTTAGTGTCAGTTATTGTCGAATTACTGCATTATTACCTGAACTTTTTTTTTTTTTACATCTTGACATAGCACTATTGTCATAGTGATTTCAAATGAAATCAAGCCAAAGGGCAGATCCACTGTCAACATGCCTGTGAACCTAGAATAAGTGAACCTAGGCTGAGTGGTTGTACAACCCACATTATAGGAACATGAGAAGCTTGAATCAAGGAAAATGAGATACAGTAAAATAAGAACTGGAACATATAAACATTGCAATATTAGGAGTGAGTGAGATAAAGTAGACAGGAATAGAACATTTTGAGTCAGATAATTAAACAGTGTTTTACTCAGGAAATGAAAATCTAAGAAGAAACAGAGTGCCAATATAGTGAGGAAAGATACAGCAAAAATAGTCAAAGGATATATCCTTTGACTATTGACTAATCAATAGTCAAAGGATATAATTGAATCAAATCATATCAATAAGAATTCAGGAAGAACCCAATGTAACCACAATCCAAGTTTATGCTCCAACCAAAGAGGCAAAAGAAGAGGAAACTGAGAGATTCTATTTGGGAGTCCAAGAAGAAATTGATCACACACCAAGACAGGACTTCTTGCTAATCATAGGCAACTGGAACACAAAAATAGGAAATAGAAGCACAATGCAAAAATAGGAGCAGAATCCAAGATTGCAGGAAATTATTGCCCAGGCTCAAGAAATGATGCAGGAAACAGACTGACTGAATTCTGTGAGGCTAACCATTTTTTCATGGCAAACAAATTCTTCAAGCAGCCCAAGAAATGACAGTATACATGGACCTAATTACCTAATAGCCAATATAGAAATCAAATAGATTACACAATTGGAAGTAGAGGAAGGAGAAACTCCATTCTATCTGCAAAAACAAAACCAAGAGGAGATTGTGGTACAATCATAGAATCATAGAGTTGGAAGAGAGCTCAAGGGCCATCCAGTCCAACCCCCTGCCATGCAGGAATACACAATCAAAGCACCCCAGACAGATAGCCATCCAGCCTCTGTTTAAAAAAACCCCAAAGAAAGAGACTCCACCACACTCTGAGAGTGTGTGTTCCACTGTCGAACAGCTCTTACTGTCAGGAAGTTCCTCCTAATGTTGAGCTAGAATCTCTCTTCATCCAGTTTGAATCCATTGCTCCAGGTCTTATTCTCTGGAGCAGCCGAAAACAAGCTTGTTCCAGTCTCCACACAACACCCCTTGAAATATTTCAACAGGGCTATCATATCTCCTCTTAACCTTCTCTTCTCCAAATAAACTTTTGTTGTTTTGTTGTGTGCCTTCAACTCGTTTCTGATTTATATGATCTGAAGGTGAACCTATCATGGGGTTTTCTTGGCAAGATTTATTCAGAGGAGGTTTACCATTGCCTTCCCCTGAGGCTGAGAGAGTGTGACTTGCCTAAGATCAGCCAGTGGGTTTCCATGGCTGAGCTAGGAATTGAACCCTGGTTTCCAGAGTCACAGTCCAACACTCAAACCACTACACCATGCTGGCTCTAAGACAATGAACTACTAATAGCAAAAGTTAGAATAAAAGTAAAGAAGAAAACTAATCTGACCATCATGCCAAAAGAAGAACATCACTGAGGAATTTAAAGACAAAGTGAAAAACAGATTTGCAATATTAAGTCTAATTGACTGGGAGCCAGAAGAACTCTGAACTGAAGCCATAGACACTGCTAGAGAAGAAAGAAGAAAGACACTGTTTTTAGCCAAAAAGAAAGAAAAGCCTCAATGGATGTCAGATTAAATTCTCCAGTCACGGACAAAAAAGAAAGAAAAATGAATTGTGACAGAAATAGAACCAGGACCATGAATGCAAATGTACAATGACTTGTGTGTAGGAATAAAGAGAACTACTATAATAATCAATGCAATGAAATAGAAGCTAATAACAAGGAAAAGCAAGAGACCTCTTCTGCAAGATCTGAGGAATCAACAATCAAGGTCAAATTTAAGTCAAGAGTAGGGATGGTCTATGACCAGCAGGGGAACACATTACATGGCCAAGAACAAATAAAAAGATGATGGAAACAATGCACAGAAGAAGTATATAAAAGGGATGACTTGACAACAGATTCATTTAAAGAAGAACCATATGAGGGCAAACTTCAAATTTTAAAAAGTGAAGTGAGGGCTGCACTCAGAGCACTTGAGAGAAATAAATCACCAGGAATGGATGGCATACAAATAGAGCTGCTCCAAGTTATAGTGACAGAATGTACTCTAGTTCTAACTAAAATATGTCAACAAATTTAGAAAACTAAACAATGTCCCACACACTGGAAATTATCAGTATATATTCTAGTCCCCAAGAAAGGAAACACCAGGAACTGCAGTAATCACAGAACCATTGCATTAAATTCTCATGCAAGCAAAGCAATGCTTAAAATTTTACAACAAAGATTATTGCCATATATGGAGTGAGAATTGCCAGATGTCCAAGCAGAGTTCAGGAAAGGAAGAGGCACTAGGGATCATATAGCAAACATACATTGGATAATGGGACATACTAAGGAATTTCAAATGAAGAGCAGCTTGTACTTTGTAGACTATACCAAAGCATTTGATTGTATAGATCGGGGTAGGCAACCTTTCCCCTTTAAGGGCCGAGGGACTTCAGCTCCCAGAATCCCAGGAGTTATTGGCCAACATAGGACTATTGGCCAACATGGCTGAGGCTTCTGGGAGCTGAAGTCCCTTGGCCCTTAAAGGGGAAAGGTTGCCTACCCCTGGTATAGATCATGAGAACCTATGGATCCCTCTTAAAGAAATGGGTGTGCCATAACATTTGATAGTCCTGATTGTATTCAAGACAAGAGGCTAGTGTTAGAACAGAATATGGAGAGACTGAATGGTTTCCAATTGGCAAGGGGATCAGACAAGGCTGTATTCTATAACCCTATTTGTTTAATCTGTATATTGAAAAAATCATATATAAAGCAGGATTGGACTCAGAAGAAGGAGGCATGAAAACTGGAGGAAGGAACATCAATAATCTAAGATGTGCAGATGACACCATAACAGTAGCAGAAAATATCAGACATATGGAACAATAATTGAATAAGGTCAAGGTAGAAAGTACAAAGGCAGGTTTACAGCTGAATATCAAGAAAGCAAAAATTATGTCCACAAGAAATCAGAAGAAGACTAGGACTCGGAAGGGCAGTTATGAAGGAACTGGACAAGATCCTTAAGTATAAAGATATATAATTAATTGTTATAGTTAGGATTGTCCATGCCATCATATTTCCCATTTCTATGTAAGGTTATGAAAGCTGGACAGTGAAGAAAGCTGATAGGAAAAAAATCATTTCAGATGTGGTGCTGGAGAAAAGTTCTGAAAATACTGTGGACTGCTAAAAAGACTGATTTCCTAAAGCAAATCAGGCCCAAACTCTCCCTAGAACCAAAGATGACTAAACTGAGGTTGTCATATTTTGGCCATATCATGAGAAGAAAGGACTCACTAGAAAAGGTAAAGGTATTCCCCATTGACAAGGTTGTCGAGTCATGTCTGACCATAGGGAGTGGTGCTCATCTCTGTTACTCAGCTGAAGAGCCAGCGTTGTCAGAGACTACTCTGTGATCACATGGCCAGCATGATTGCACAGAATGCTGTTTACCTTCCCACCAAAGTGGTAACTCTTTATCTACCTGCATTTGCATGCTTTCGAACTGCTAGGTTGGTAGAAGCTGGGACTAGTGACAGGAGCTCACCCCATCATGCAGCACCTGGGCCTCAAACTGCCAACCTGCCAATCTTGCAAACAACAGAATCAGCGTCTTAACCACTTGATCTACTGCATCAAAAAGAAAAGACTATAATGCTTGGTAAAGTGAAAGCTAATAGGAAAAGAGGAAGACCACATTCTAGGTGGATAGCGTCAATCAGAGAAGCCACAGCCTTGAATCTGCGAGAACTGAGCAGGGGGTGGAGGATAGCATGATGGAGGCGTTCTCATTTATAGGGTCACCATAGGTCAGAGCTGACTTGAAGGCAGTTAATGACAACAACATAGATCTTGGCACAGCTGTTATGTGAGTGCTGTTCTCAAATCTCAAAGAGGTGTGCTTTTTTCCTTCCCATCACTATTCTGGAACTTTCCTTTCTATCACATGCCACACAAACTATACAGGAACATAAGAACACAGGAACAGGCATACTGTCTAGTGCAGGTTCTGTTCACACAATGGCCAACTACATATTTATGGGAAGTATACTAATGGGAAGCCTGTCAGCAGAACATGAATTCAGCTGCACCTTCCTGCTCATGTTCCCTCACTGTACAGATGTTGTATCTACTGGATGTTGTGTGTAGTCAGCCTGACTAGTAGCCACCGAGAGTATCCTTCATTGATTAGTCCAAAGCTATACAAGGTATTGATCATTACTACATCTTGTAGAAGTGAATTCGATAAATTTCACAGTGTGAAAAATTCCATTATGAACCCCTGGTTCTATTATAATGGGAGGGAGGTAAATGTCTTCCTAATCTCTTTCAGCATGCCATGTATACTTTTAACAACCTTTACTATCTCACCCCTTTTCCTAAAGTTATAAAAATAATGCACATTTGTTCCTAGGACTGTATAAGACTGAGTCAGGATCATTAAATCGAGACAAATTTCACGTAGGAATCCCAGAAATCGAGACAATTACATCTTCAGTGATTTAAATTCAGTGATTTAGATCCTGCTCCCATTAAATTGAGACAAATTCTGGGATTCCTACATGAAATTCAGAAATCCAAAACTTTGTGCTTGCCAATGAGCTAGAAGGGCCATATCTTCCTGCCCCTTGAAATGGATGAAAATTGGATATAGTATCCCTCAGAGCAGATAAACCCTGGCAAATTTCAGAGAGTTAGGTTTAGAGGTTTTTATGTCACATTAAAAACTTGTTCTTGGAGCACCTTTGAGACTAACTAAAGAAAGAATTTGACAGCATGAGCTTTCTTAAGTCTACGAAAGCTTATGCTGTTAACTTCTTTCTTTAGTTAGGAGCTTATCGCTCCACTAAATAAGCCAGCTTATTTTTGCTGGCTTCAGTCTTCTTCCAGGATATCCCCGGATGTTATCAGATGTAGGTTGCTGCCGATTTAGCGGTGATGCCACTGGCTGGGTGAGACTTGGGCTGAAGCCATGCTCAGCCAGCGCTTTTTCGAAGTTGGGGTGCTTCTGACTTCAAAAAGTTGATGTCTGGCTCACATTCGACCCAGGCTGAATTTGGCTGGTGGGATTACGGCCAAATCAGCAGCAATTTACATATGATAGCGTCCGGGTAATATATTGGAAGAAGATTGAAGCTGGGGAAAAGTAGGCAGTTTTTAAAAAATGTGATAAATCTCAAAGGTGCTACAAGATCTCTCTACATACTGATTCTACAGACTAACATGGCTATATCTTTGAATTCTATCCTAATAATTTGTTCTTTTTAAAAAAAGAAATACAAGTTTTCAAAAGCTTTTACGGCCTGTTGAGTACTCTGTCCTGCCAGTTTGAGCTACTTTTGTCCAGCCAAAGTCCTCCTAGAAGTCAGGGCACTATGTGATAGCAGCTATAGCCTTCCCTCACCCCTCAGGATCATCAAGCTTTACAGCTAAAGTACTGTTGCACTGAAGAGCTTAGCAAAAGGGAAATATGGGGGGTTGCAGACTGCCAGAAATAGTGCAAATTGAGTCAACTTTTAGGGTTAGGGTTAGTGCTAGGGAATCATGGGAATTGTTTTTTTCCTAAGACATTGAGCCTTCTCTGTCAGAGAGCTCTGGTGCCACAATAAACTACAGTTCCCTTGATTCCTTAACCCTAACCCTAACCCTAAAAGTGGACTCAATTTGCATTATTTCTGGCAGTCTGCAACCCCCCTATGTGTCAGTTTTCTGCACTTGCCTTGGCTTCTGGTGTATGATTGGCATGTAGATCAATTATGAACCATTTATAGAATGCACTGGTCCCAATACAGACCCTACCTTGGAGGACCCACATTTACATCTATTCATTGCAATAACTGTTAGTTTATTCCTTCTCTGCATCTTATTCATTCCTCTTACCCCATGAGTTCTGATTTTCTTAGGAGTATTTGGTGAACGATTCAGCTAAAAGTCTTTATAAGTATCAGTAAACAATGGATCACTCCTATCCCCATATTTATTGACACTCTGAAAGAACCTTAATTGACAGGATTTTCTTAGAAAAAGACACATTAAAACCAGGACCTCTGTTTCTATGTGTTTAATAAGTTTGCCTTGAATTATATTCTCCATCAATTTAACCAGAACACAAGTTATACTAATTACTTTATAATTTCTCGCAGCCACCTTGAAATACCTTTAACATTTCTTTCATATTGGGCACTGTCCTGTCCTCTAGTACAGCTAGGGTATTATTTGTGCTTCCACTGTTTAGCTGCTGTGAAGTTGTCTGGGCAAAAAGGTACTCATTAATAGTAGAGCACCATATTTGCTATCCACTCCTTAGTAGTTATAGCATATTCCCTACACCAGTTCTTGTTTTTCTTACTTTGTATGTCTGCTGTCATTGGGAATAGCTTGTGCTGGGCTGTGTCAGCTCTCCTCTCTCCGCTCTCAGGTCATATTGTATATTTTCAGACAAAAAATATCTGAACACACATGCACACAGAAACAGGAATAAAAAGCAAAGTAGCAGCTGAGCAGTGAAACCCACTGGGTGACTTTAGGCAAGTCACATGCTCTCAGCCTCAGAGGAAGGCAATGGCAAACTGCCTCTGAACAAATCTTGCTAAGAAAACCCCATGATAGGTTGCTTTAGGGTTGCCTTAAGTCACAAACAACTTGAAGGCACACAATAACAACAAAGCTATGTGGTCCATAAGTAAAATTGAAATGCAGAGTTAGGTAATGTTCTTTACTAGACTCCTAAAATGTTACAAAAGTAGCACAAAAGTAGTATGAACTTACACACTTCTAGTTAAGGTGTGTTTTTCCCACCAGGCATGATCATACAAAATTAGAAGATGGGGAAAACACAAAGTTCAAAAATAAGTCCTGATGTCATAATGTCTGCCTTTAGCTGCAAGATGTAAAAAGTGAACTGAAGAAGCCATAAAGTCTCTCTTTATAGCTTGTTGGGAAGCATAGCTTCTCCCCATCCCCAACTGATAGGGGGTAGATGAAGCTCAAACAACTGAGAAATATTTATTTAAAAGCATGTTCTGAATCATAGTATGAGTGTGCAGAGTGGCAATCTCATATTAGAGTCTTTAAATAGGGATGACTGACTATCCAGATATTGCTTCACTGCAACTCCCATCACTCCTAGTCAGCATAACCAATGGTGAAGAATACTGAGAGTGGAAGGTGGACAACATTTTTACCCAACTGAGTTTTAAAACACTAAACTGAAATTTTATAACAACAATCATATGCAGTTCTGCAGTTCCTACTGTTGGAACCACCTCCGTGACTAAATCCTAATGTGTTATCAGCTGGTTTCCCTGTAGGAAAGGCAAAGGCCTTTTCCACACAATCACCCACTATTAAGCTACAATTGTTCATGTACACCTCATCCTGTTTCTATGCAAATAGACACATCTGATCAATAAAAATATACTAAATGCAAATCATATAATACCAGGGGAAAACTTTGAAGTGAGGAGGAAACAATCTCTGCTCAATATTCTGCCCTAACCTTTAGCTTAGGAACAATATCCTTTAGGGGGGCCAGGACAGGAGAGAACACTATGTTTTTGCAAGTGATACTGGGTGGTTTAACAAAAGTTTGTGTCCTCTTCCATGAAGAGTATAAAATTTTACAACCCATAAACAGATTAAACAAAAACGGTCAAGCATGATGTGAAATGGGCAGACAGAGCCTTGTATTTGTTTGATCACATGTCTCCACCCGTCCACATATGAAACAGGAGGAGGGGAATAAGATCTTACTCAAAGATAAAGAGGGCCATGGGGATGGGTAAGGGAAGTGGACTACCACCATCCCTCTCTTGCCTTGCCTCCTTTCAGCCTATTTCCTCAGGCATCTTTCTCCCAGGATGACTCAATGCCAGCATTGGTATCAGACCAGGGGGGGGAACAGCTCAGCTAAGAGAATGAACCCTTGAAAGGAGGAGATATTCAGCACCTCTGGTTTGCACCTGATGTTAAAAACAAGACTCACTCCCTTCCCTCACTGCATACATTAATAAGGAAGAAGAAATTGAACATACGTGGATGCCCATCACATCTAGTTTTGCCATTAAAGATGTATGTTAAAGAGATAAAAATTGTTGCGTCTTCATACCCCTGGCCCCAGGTTTTATCAAAAGTTCAGTACAGTGGGCTCTTGGTATCCACTAGGGTTTGGTTCCAGGACCTCCCCATAGATACCAAAATCCATGGATGCTCAAGTCTCATTATATACAATAGCAGAGTAAAATGGTATCTTCATCTAAAATGGAAAAATAAAGGTTTGCCTATTGAAATTCAGATTATTTTAAATACAGTGGTCCCTCCACATTCGCT
>CM034710.1:48161297-48187839 GCA_020142125.1 Phrynosoma platyrhinos
TTTGGTTAAAGTTGACCATAGAGTTGTGCTGGAAGACCTAGATATTCCGAGAGAGAACATAATAATACAATCCGCAAATAATCAAATCCGCAAAAACCAAATCCACAAATGTGGAGGGACAACTGTATTTTCAAACTGTGGATGCTTGAATATGTGGATAAAAAATTCGTGGATAAGGAGGGGTGACTGTACAAATGAGTATTCATCACAGATTCACAGTGCACATTTAATTTCTGAAGAAGCTAGTTCTTTGAATTGTTCTGCCCACTTGTGGAAAGAAAATTACTGCTGTTTTTGTTGCTATTGCTATAGATGCCAACTTACAGCAACTCTGTTGTTGGGTTTTATTAGGGAAAAAAACATTCAAGGAGGAGGCTTGCCATTGCTTTTCTCTTAGGCTGAGAGAGTGTGCCTTGCCCTAAGTCACCCAGTGGATTTCCATGGCTGCGTGGGCATTCAGCATCTGATCTCCTGAAGTCCTAGTCCAACACTCAAGTCAGTATACCATGCTAGCTTCTGGTGCATCACCCTACATCACCAGATTTCTGAAGTGAATGGGAGGCTGTGCAGGTGATATGACACCCATGGAGAACTCTCACTTGCTTTTCAATAGCTTGGTTGAGAACTTGCACAAGTTAACACGTTAAACACATTTTATATCACAATTATGTGTCTGATATGTAGTAAAATATTACAACCAAACTGCCCTGGATACTGTGGTGTGTTTTTTTGTATGTGGGCTCTCTTTATTATCTTGGCTATTGCTACAGAGGTTTCCCATCACCTTAGCATGTAATCGGGGTTTTTTTTTCCTGAGAGATCATACAAAATTCTCAGCAAAACGTGTTTGCATAATCTTTCTTTGGAAAAAGGAAAGTTGGCTTCTAATTGCAGTAGCAGACTAATTTTGCATGCATTGGTTCATGAAACAGATTTTGCTTGAATCAGGTTCCTGCTGAATTCTTGTTTGGATAGTTATTACTGATGTTTCTTTAATGATTATTTACATTGCGGCTCATGAAAAGGCTGTTATGATCACATCCAATCTGTCATTAAGTTATACAGGTGCAAGGCACTTTAGAGTTTCTTTTCCCCCTTCACATATTCTTGACTGATTCTATATTAATAAGGTGGAGGAGGGAAAGATGTGTAAAAAGGTGACAGCAGCAGCGGCAGCGGCAGCATCCCCATGAGAAGGACATACTGAATGTGGAAAATCAGATTTGTCAAAAGAAATTATAATACCAATATCCCAGATCAGAAGTGTAGACAAGATGGACATGATATTCATCCACCGCTGGTGGTTTTCTCTTCTCCAATTTATTAGACAGGGTTGAACTCCCCTTAAAAATGATATTTGCATCTTGGAGGAGTTCGTTGATCCAACACTCATAGACACCCAAAATGTCACTTGTATTGACAGTGCCTTCAATGAATTTGGAGTACCAGCTGCATCTTTTCTTGGAGAGGGATGTGACCATAGTTATTCATGTTCTAATACCATCCAGGATAGAGAACATTGTATGTGGGACTGCCTCTACAAAGTGTTAGGAAAGTGGCATAGAATACAGTAGTTAGATTGTTAATAGGTATAGATCACTTTGAACCTACTCCTTTACTATTAAGAAATCTTAGCAGGCTCCCCATTTTCACCCTAGTCTCAGTTCAGAATTTTTAACTTTAAAGCATGCTATGTTCTATAGTTGAGTATCCAAAGGACCAGTTTCTCGCACATGAAGGTGCATTCCTTTGGGCCAGGACCACAGTTTGAAAAGTTAAATTTACTTGCTCTTATAGTTCTATGCACCTCACTCCAATTGGTTTGTTACCAGAACATTTACAAATTTTGAAGAAACTCCTGAGAGAGATGGATAGACTAACAAGAGTACTTAATAATAAAGATCTAGAATTGATTGATGAAGAATGGGCTCCAATAGAAGAATATTTAAAACTAAGATGGGAATAAACTGGCAAAGCTAACAAGTAAAAAGTAAACTAGATATAGAAAAATAATTGTTTAAAGATATGGTTTTTGGGTATTACAAGTAAAAGTATCAATCAACAGGTTAAGAGATATAGAAGGGTAAAATTCACAGGGAAAAAAGAAATGTGTACTTACTTCTGAAGAACTAAGGAGAAGTGTATAGAAATGTATATAGGTATTAGATGAAGAAAACTAAATGTTATATATAAGTTATATTTTATGTATATTTTAAAATTAATAAAATAAAATTGGACATTTTTTTGAAGAAACTCCTTACTTCTCCATTTATAAAAAGTATAATTGTTACTTCTAATTACTTTTTAAAATCTGAATGTTTTCCCCTTTGGCAGCATGAAAAACAACACAAGCCAGCACTTCAATCACGTGATATTCCTCTTCTGTCATAAATAAAATTGTAACTTAAAATTCTAATAAAATAAAATAAAAGTGCAAATAAAATAAATTACTGTGCTATGCATTTTGTTTCTGCTTATGGACCAAACGGTTGCAGTTTTTTTAAAAAAACAAAAACAAAAACAAAAAACCACACATATCACAATGTGAAATTATGAGAAAGAAGGCATCCCTCATTAAGTTACAATCATAATGTGAAATTATGTTGTTATGTTGTGTAGTGGCTTGAGTGTTGGACTATGACTCTGGAGACCAAAGTTTCAGTCCCTGCTCAGCCATGGATATCCATTGGCTGACTTTGGATGAGTCACATTGTCTCAGCCTCAGAGGAACGCAAAAGCAAGCCCCTCTGAACAATAGGGTCATCTTTGGATCACCATAAATCAGAAACAACTTGAAGGCACACAATAACAACAATGTAGCTTCAAATTGCCTGTTGACTTATTGTGTATTTCACAGGGTTTTCTTAGTCCACAAATACCTGGGGGTGGTTTTGCCAGTTCCTTCCTCTGAAATGTAGCCTACAGCATCTGGTATTCATTGGCAGTCTCCCATCTAAGGAATTTATCACATGGGACAGGTCCTGTGCAGAAACTGAATTTAAACTGGAAAAAAAAAATGAAAAAGCAGGAAGATTTTCAGATGACATCGGGGGTTAACCTGAACAGAAAGTCGACAAAACCTGCAAAAGCGGGTTGATTTTAACACGACGTCAGGGTTAATGAGCATTAATGCGACATTAACCCAAACAGAAACTAGACAAAACCCGCTACTTTTTACTTTTGGAAAATCCCCAAAGTAAAAATGAGCGGGTTTTGTCAACTTTCTGTTCAGGTTAATGTTGCATTAATGCTTATTAACGCCAATGTGTCTGAAAATCAACTTGCTTTTGCAATTTCCCCCAGATTTTTAAATCCTGTTTCTGCATGGGATTTCTGCACTTTGCTACCCATGTGATAAACTCCTAAGTATTAATCAGTGCTGATCCTAGTTAGTTTTCAAGATTAGACAGGATCTGGTCCCTTTGGTATTTAGGCCCATGTTATCTGTATCAGTATACAAAGGGATCCTGTAGCACCTGTGACGCTGAAAGAAAGACCTTTGTAACTAAGCTTTTGTAGGTTCACTCTACTTCAGTCTATTGCATTAGATGCAGTTAGTTTCAATGGTGCAATAAGATTCCTTTGTTATGTTGCAGTTATGGGGGAGGGGAGGGTTAATTAGGAGTAATTAGTACTTTGTAACAAATTACCTCCAAACTCTGTCCCTGGTGTGGACAGTGAGAGTCATTCCTTTCCTAGTGAGAAGGAGAGGGAGATTATATATGTGTGTAGGGGGTAACACAAATGCAATATGGTAAAGGTATGACTGGACTTCTTAGTGTAAAGGGGGGGGGGAGTTTGTTTAGCTTCTCTTATTAAGCTAGTTGCTTTTAGTGAACTATGAGCCTTTGGGATGATTATGTAGGATGAGCAACAATGGTGGAAGAGGGGAAGACATCTATGTTCTGTTTCCTATTTCATTCCATCCCCTGGCTTTATTGATCTTGGGTTTTACCTCCTTAGGTGCTAAAATGTGTAAATGCTGTTAATCAATGACAATTTACTCATTTATGGGATGTGTCAGTATTGAAGACCTAATCACAAAAGACATCATCATGGCCTCTGTCATCAAGAATGAATGGATGAAGGGGACAGGAGTAAATTTCCTCAAGTATATTCACTGTACAGGACCAACTTTCCTTGGAAAGATGGGGCTGGTGCATGTCTACAAGGATTCCAGCACACTTGTTGGCTCTCTGTTCACTGGTTTGGGGTGTGTGTACCTGATGGCCGGAACCTGAGATAGGAGTAAGACTCTGTTGATGCACAAGAATGCTTGAGATAGTCTCATTGGCCATACTGAAGCTTTTGGAGGTGATAGTCTTGGGAATTTTAATATTTGAGCTAAGAGTATCTTGCACGATACAGCTCAGGATTTCATCGCTATGTCAACCACAGGCTTGTCTAAAGTAATATATGATCCCACACACAAGGTAGGATCCATTGTATTCCAGACCAGGGGAAATTATCTGTGGGTACAAGAGTCAACAGTAGCACAGTCAGTATGGTCAGATCATTATGCAATCACTTTGACCCTCAGCCTATTTGTAATCTCTGCTAGGATCAAGGCTAATAAATCTTAAAGATTTTCTGGTGTCTGTTGGATTTTTTTCTGCCAAGGCCCTAGTCTCTGCTTGGAATGAGGGAATGATATAGGGCATTAATATGATAGCACCAAAAGTAATTGATCCTATTGTAGATCCATGTAATCTCCTTATTACTCTGTTGACGTTATGATGATGAAATAGCCCACTTAGTAGTTAGCTCCTATATGGAGTTCCCATTGGGAAAAACACAGTGGACAGCAAGCTGGATATAAATATTTTAATAAGTAAAATAAAATAAAATCAGTCAAATGATGGTTGCAGAAACAGACACTTGACTTCTTAATATTGCTGGGGCTTTCTTTAAAATTAAAATTGAAGCTGGACTCAGCCCTGATACGTCCTCCAGGACCTATCACAGAAAATGCACTTGCATTTTTTGAAAGTGCTAGTGCTGGGCTTGACACACATATATGAACGTTTGTGCGTACATACATTTAATGTTTCTACTTTTGTCTTCCTAAGTGGAGCTCTGGGCAGCACACTTAGGGGGGTTGCAGACTGTCAAAAATAGTGCGAATTCAGTCCACTTTTAGGGTTAGGGTTAGTGCTAGGGAATCATGGGAATTGTTATTTTTCTGAGACATTGAACCTTCTTTGTCAGAGAACTCTAGTGCCACAATAAAATTCAGTTCCCATGATTCCCTAACCTTAACCCTAACCCTAAAAGTGGACTGAATTCACACTATTTTTGACAGTCTGCAACCCCCCTTAATCCTCCTAACAGTCCTACAAGATGGTCTAGGCAAAGAGACTTAGGGCCTTTGCAGACTGCCAGAAATAGTGCAAATTGAGTCCACTTTAAGGGTTAGGGTTAGGGTTAGGGAATCATGGGAACTGTATTTTATTGTGGCACCAGAGCTCTCTGACAGAGAAGGCTCAATGTCTTTAAAAAAAAAAACAATTCCCATGATTCCCTAGCAATAACCCTAACCCTTAAAATGGACTCAATTTGCACTATTTCTGCCAGTCTGCAAAGGCCCTTAGCTATGATTTGAAGTCAAGGCTGATCAATCCAGTGTTCAGATCCAATGAGCTTGCGATCCAGTGACCCTACCCATGAATGGAAAATCCTTCTACTCACTGGGGGAGAGTTTGCAAGATTCCCTTTCCAAAATCTGGACTTTTGGGGACACTAGGTCATGCTCAGGAGGACCCTTCAACTCTTTGGAGCAGCCTTAGAGGAGTTAACACAAGGGAGAATTGTAGGAAGGGGAGCCATAAAACCCCATTACAAATGCGTATGCAAGGGGATCTTGTAGCACCTTTGAGACTAAGGGGCTCTGCAGACGGGCAGCCATGGGCCGCCCCGAGAAGCCGTGGATTGAAACTGAGGCTGCCCCACGCCTCAGCCCCAATCCACTCCTTTTCCGGCCCTGGAAGGAACGCTAAAATAGCATTCCTTCCACAAGGCGCGGAAAGGGCTCCGGAAGAGGCGGCGCACGCCTCTTCGGCATCTCTTCCGGCTCAGCGTATCTGGATACTGAACTGGAAGGATGTCATCGGAGCACCCACCATGTGGAATGGCAGGCGCTCCAATGACGTCCTCAGGAAGGGGTTGGGGTGCCCGGTGTGAGGCTGTCCCTCCCCTTCCTTGCCTCCAATATGGCGCTTTGTGCCGTCTGCAAAGGCCCTAACTGAAAGAAAGAAGCTGCCAGCAAGAGCTATCAAAGACTTGAGCTCACTTCCTCAGATGCATGCGGTGGAGACTCCATGCATCTGAGGAAGCAGGCTGAGGTCTAGGAAAGCTCATGCTACTACTAGCTTCTTTCTTTCAATTAGTCTCAAAGGTGCTAGCTACAAGAACCCCTTTGCATACTGATTTTCCAGACTAATACAACTATATCTTTGAATTCTATTACAAGATCTCTGTGCCTGGTTCTGTGAATAACAGACAGTCTAATGTAAAATTCAACATATCACATTGGCGCTTTATCTCTATACAAAAAGGCATGCACACCCAAGAATTACTGACTCATTTCTAGCAGACTTTATTCATTTTTGTCCATGTCTTTTAAATCAACTCATCAGAGCAATTTCCATTACTTTCTTTATGTAAAAATGTATAGATCACCCTTCCATTTTTTTCAGAAAACTCAAGCTAGCGTCTTAAAAAACAATTTAATGATAAATCAGCAGAAACCCATTAAAATGGCCCAGATCCAAAAATCAAAATCAAACTTCCCTTTTGAAATCAGTATTAATATCAGAGGCATCCTCATCCCTGGTATCAGTCTGTGATGGTGGTGGGGGGCTGCCAATGGGCAGCAGTGGCCAAAAGGGCTGCTGTTGCAGTGGGGGTCTCCTCGTAAGACAGCCTCCACCACCACAGCAAGCCAAGAAAGGGTTGATCTGCCACACTTGAATTATCCAAAACTTTGGTGTAACATTTTATACTATACTGTTTTCCTAAACCTTGACAAAGATGGGCAATGGGTGCATCTACACGGTAGAAATAATGCAGTTTGACACCATTTTAACTCTCATGGCTCAATGCTATGGAGGTACATACATGTTTATTCGGTCAATGACCAGCGAGATTTAAAAGAAAATACAAAGCATAATATATAAGTGCAACAACAAACTTTGTGTGACACACAATAAGATAAAATAATATAAAAGCACACTCTCCTGTGATTTTATAAATTTCATGATTCCATGAAAATAAAATATGCTAAAATCTTTTGTACAAATAGCAGAAAAGCAGCGGCAGTATTTTAGGAATACCAGCTTTACTATGTCCATCTCCACATCCCTTGTACTTTTGCAGATGTCTAGGAGCAACATGCTGACTGAAAAGCAGCATGGTGTAGATAGACATATTTTATTTGGTCGATGACCAGCAAAATTTAAAAGGATTACAAGGCCCAGTACATAAGTATACCAATGGACTCCAAAAGTGACACAGTACAATAGAATAATGTGGAGTACAGAATTTGTATTTCCCCTGACAATTTCCTATGGAATTCCAGGATCTGTAGTTTTTTGAGGTATTCAGCCTGATCTGTAGTTTTTTGAGGTATTCTGGTGCCACACACAAACTTAAAATCCCAGGGTTCCCTAGCCTTGAGCCAGGGCAATTAAAGCAGTGTCAACCTGCATCATTTCTGCAATGTAGATGTACCCAATGTCAGTCTTCTTTAGGGAGGGCTATGAGAACACAATGAAAAAGGTGGTATCCCACACACTAACTACATGAAAGCATGCATGCAGGGACACACACATACTCCAATAAGATTTCAATTGCTGAGCAGACTGGAGAAGGCGTTCCTTGGGATTTGTTGAGATAAGGCAAAAGTAATCCTGCAGTGTGAAGAATGGAGCATCAGAAGAATTGCTTCACTGGCTTAAAGCAAGAATCTATCTAGTCTCAATAAGCAACTTATTTCCAACAGTAGCAAGTCAGATGCTTCCAGGAAGCCAACAAGCCAGCCCTCACAGCGACAACACTTTCCAACTTCATGTGTTCTCCACCTTTTCAAGATACACTGCCTCATAACGTGGAGGTTCTATTCCCCTGTCATGGCTAATAACCATGGCAAGACCTATTGCTTATAGCCCTGTATAACCTCCTTTCAAAACTGTCTGAGCTTCAATAGCTGCCATCACACTTTGTGCAGCAAATTCTACAGAGTAAGCACTCCCTATGGAAAGGAATTTTGTCCCTGAGGCTTCAATGCCTGCATTTGAAAAGGCAATGCAGTTTTTATGACACCCTTAGCTTCACATATCAAACAGCAAAATGATCAGGGCAAAGCTGACTTTCAGCATTGTAAAATTCAAAACAGCCGCTGCCTCCACCCTGTAAAATACATTATCTTCCAAACGATCTGGAGGACTGGAGGGAGAAATACTGAGATCCCTTTACTTGCACTTGTATCTGAATGGGCAGATCTAAAGGATTTGCTGTGGATACAGCCATTATTAGTCTATGTGGTATCCCATTAAATCCCCAAGGGGCATCTACGGAAAAGAACACAAATCATGCAAGTAATCAAGATTTCTAATCACGCATGGGGGCATTCTTTGTGAGAATAAATGCAATACCCCTCAGCTAATTCCCATAGGATGTGGGATGCCTGTCTGCATCATGTTATGGTAGTGAGTCTGCCATTATCCACATTCACTTGTACTGTGAAGCTTGCATGAAATGAATTAATCTTGTCCATGCCATGGTAGCATGGGGTTTGCAGCTCAGCTCTTCCACAACTGTTTTCTTCCCAGCTGATCCCCATTTCTTGTTTCCTTCCCAGTTCCCTTGTACCATATTTTAAGAGGGAGTGATTCCAAGGACGGGGGAAATCTCATACAGAAACAGGGTATTAAATACACAAAAACCATGCAAAAGTGGGTGGATTTTCAGACGATGTCGCTGTTAAAGTGTGGTTAACCCAAACGGAAAGTAATCAAAAGCCGCTTCTTTTTACTTTCGCAAAATCCTGAAAGTAAAAAGCAGCGGCTTTTGACAACTTTCCATTCAAGAAGCAGTTTCCCCCCCCCCCATTTGCTCCAGTCTGTATTTTATATGTATATATTTGTGGTTTTTTTCTGTTATAAATTTTTATTAGTTTTCAACAAAGAAATACAAACTATAAGCAAGAGGGAGAAAAAAGATTTTTGCAACTCGTAAACTTAACAAATTTATCAATAGCTACTAATACCAGAGTTTAAAAGATATCTGGCTCTAAATCTCATCTTTTCCCTATGGGAGCTTTTAATATATCCTAATTCCAATGTTTGTGTACTTCTCTCCATTTCCTTTCATATTGTTGGGATGATTTTTCTGCTATATGCATGGAGAGCCTATCCATAGTAACTAATTCATTCAGTTTGTCTTCCCATTCTAGTAGTGTAGGTATTACCTAAGAAAACAAATGCTGGAAATGTAAGGAAGAGGTTGGTACTATGTACCATATGTGGTGGCACTGTAGTAAGACCCAAGAATTCTGGGGGGAAATTCATAAGACTATGTGTAAAATAATACAGAAAAACATTTCCTTAAAGCCAGAATTGTTCCTATAATAGACGTGATAGAGACTAAGGGCCTTTACAGACTGCCAGAAATAATGCAGCTTGAGTCCACTTTAACTGCCTCGGCTCAGTGCTAGGGAATAATGGGAACTGCAGTTTATCGCGGCACCAGAGCTCTCTGACAGAGAAGGCTCAATGTCACAGCAAAACTGAGCCAGGACAGTTAAAGTGGTCTCAAACTAGGTTATTTCTGGCAGTCTGTAAAGGCCCTAAGTTAACTCATGATGAAAAGAGAGTTATACTGTACATGGTAACAGCTGCACGAATGTATATGCAAGGCATTGGAAATCTGAGGTAAAGAAGTAGCTTTTGACTACTCCATTTGGGTTAACCACACTTTAACAGCAATGTGTGTGAAAATCTACCCGCTTTGGCAGGTTTCCCCCACCTTTTAAATCCCGTTTCTGTATGGGATTTCCCTGCGTGATAAGGTCCTTGCAAGACTTAGCAACAGATCTGCATCTCTGGCTAAGGACCCAGCATCTTGGGGTGGGATGGGGGCTACTACAAATTCATAACATGGGCCTCCTTCCCACAGCTACACCATGGTCCTTTATCCCACACAAGCTTATGAACCATGGAAAACATTGCTTTTAATTCTGAAATTATCATTACGTAGGGTCTCTGCAGACGGACGGCCATGGGCCGCCCTGAGAAGCCGCAGATTGGGACTAAGGCTGCCCCATGCCTTGGCCCCAATCCACTCCTTTTCCAGCCTTGAAAGGAGCACTAAAATAGTGCTCCTTCTGCAAGGCGAGGAAAGGTCGCCGGAAGAAGTCTGGACGCTGAGCTGGAAGGACGTCCTCGAGAAGGGGTTGGGGCGCCTGGCATGAGGCTGTCCCTCCCCTTCCTTGTCTCCAAGATGGCACTTTGCGCTGTCTGCAAAGGCCCATAGTCTACATTTCTGAACAAGTCCACATTTGCATTCCCTCCAACATTTCACAGATGAAACCTGGGATACACGTGGCCAAACAACATCAAAGTGTGGTCAAGATGAAAAAAGTTATTATAGTGGGGCCTCGGTCTCCGCTGAGTTTTGATTCCAAATACATGGATACTCAAGCCCCATTTTATGTACAATAAATGGCATCCCTTATATAAAATGACAAACAACTCAAAGATTTGCTTTTTGGGATTTAAAAAACAACACAATTTCAAGGCATGGTTGGTTGAATCTGCGGATGTAAAACCCATGGATATGGAGGACTGGGTGTAATAAGTAAATGCACACAAGCTTGGAGAGTCTGCAGCAGTTTGCTTTTGCCTGAGACTACTGGGAAGAGCAAGATTCTGACTTCTCCGCTCCTGAATTAACTAGGGGCCTCGGCAGACGGCTTATTGAGCCGTCTCTGAGGCCAGGAAGAGGAGGGGCCACCGCACGCGCGGCGGCCCTTCCTCTTCCTGAGGTCGCCCTGAACACTTCCAGGCCACCGGACGCCCGGCGCGTTCAGGGCGACCTCCTCCCGCAGCGTCCGGACGCGCTGCGGGGGATAAGTCAGAGAAAGGGCGCCCACCGCTTTTAGGGCGCCCTTTCTCTGACTTATGAAAGGAGCGCCAATTTGGAGCTCCTTTCAGGGTCGCTCTAGGAGCGCCGCGGTGGGGCTGCCATAGCCCCGCGGCGCTCCGGACCAGGGCGTCCCAAACGCCCTGGTCTGCAGAGGGGGTCAGTGCAAACTACTTTGAGCTGCACTTTAAATTCAGTTTGCAACCATTGATGTAAGCTATGGACTCCTCTCTGGGGCCACAATAAACTCCTGTTCCCAGGATTCCATAGCATTAAGCCAAGGCAGTTAAAGCAGCGTCAATCTGGATTATTTCTACAGTGTGGATGCAGCCTCAGGCAGTTAGACACTTGCTTGAGGACCAACAAATCCTATTAGAAACAGCAAGAGCCCTGGTCCCCACTGTTTTATGGGATTATGCTTTGCTCTTCTCACTGAGCAGTCTTCTTTTCTAACTAGGCGTAAGGAACAATATTTACTGTGAAGACATGGGGCAAGACTACAGTGATCCCTCCACATTTGCTAGGGTTAGGGGTGAAGGACACTTGTGAATGTGGAAAACCCGCAAATTCTTTTTGTGAAGTCGAAGGCTTTCATGACTGGCATCCATAGGTTTTTGTGGATTTTTCGGGCTGTGAGGCTATGTTATAGAAGAATGTATTCTTCTAGAACACAGCCTGAAAAACCCACAAAAACTATTCTTTTTACCCAAGAGAAACCCTCTCTATGAATCTCCAGGTCGTTCAGTGCAACTCTGTAGTCAACATCTGCCAAAAGTTGATCCCAGAATCATGTCAGGAGTACCTATAAATGCAGAATTTCTAGGTCCTCCAGCACAATTCTATGGTCAGCTTCTGCAAGGGTTATGCCATAGGACCTAGAGATTCCCAGAGAGAACATTATTCCTGATGCAAACAGATATTATTCCTGATATAATATAAGTTAAAGTTAAAGACAATACTGTTCAGGGAAGAGTTCTCAGGCATTGCATGATTATTATTTGATGTTTTTAATTTGTTGCCTCCTTTGTATTAATATGTATTATTTTATTATTTTGTAGAACGTTCGCCATTGGCAGGCTTATCTTTATATATTTTTATCTATTTTATTGATTGTATGTACAGTGCTGTGTAAATCTACAGTGCTATATAAATAAAGCATAATAGTAAAGACAGATCTCTTCCGGCAGGCCTTCCCAGAATAACTGTTGTCTGGTGGGAGATGAGTTTCCATTTAGTTTTATTATTCTGATCCCTTGTGCTACTGTTTATAGTTGTATTTTATTGTTATATTTTAATTTCTTCTCTAGTTTAATTCTGTTTTAAGGGGATGGGAGGGTTGGACTGGGTGACGAGGGAATGTTTTAACTTGTTTGTTTTAAATTGTTGTAACCCGCCCCGATTGCCTTGCAGAGGGGCAGGCTATAAATAACAAATTATTACTTCTTCTTCTTCTTCTTCTTCTTCTTCTTCTTCTTCTTATTATTATTATTATTATTATTATTATTATTATTATTATTATCCTGTTGCAAACACATGAAGACTTCTTGAGGGATCCATTGTTCTCTGACACAAAGGGGACTGTGACCTCACTGGAATGTAGAAATATTGGATTGCAAAAGAGGGGTCCCTGTTGAGATGCAAATGGATTTTAAATTTCCTGGACTTTGCAAATCTCCCTATAGCCACAGGGCCAGAAGGAGGAGGATCCTGCCTGCAAAAAATCTCCTCCCCATCATATACCATCTTAACTAAAGACTGAAACAACATGTAGGCATCTAACATCTCCAATTGTTCTTTCTCCTGTCTGGTTTGTAACATCTTGCCTGATGAAGAAGCCCATGGAGCTTCAAAATTTGCAACAAGTATATTGTGCATTTCAGTTGACCGACAAAGGTATCACTGATGGATTTTTGTTTGAATTTGCTAAATGGCCAGCACAGCTACCCCTGAATGTTTTCTAGAGAGAACATATTAATCAAAACTGCAAATAATCAAATCCACAAAAGTCAA
Source organism: Phrynosoma platyrhinos (assembly GCA_020142125.1). NCBI lineage: Eukaryota > Metazoa > Chordata > Lepidosauria > Squamata > Phrynosomatidae > Phrynosoma > Phrynosoma platyrhinos. The sequence continues at coordinate 48,174,447 of CM034710.1, forward strand.
AGCTGCAAATGTGGAGGTCCAATTATATTTGTTGTAAGGGAGCATAGTTGAGATGATTCCACATCCAAATGGTAATTAATTAATTTTGCAGCCTAGTTGTTTTAAGGAAGATATTGTATTTTGGATAATTTCCAGAATACTATCATGGCATCTTAAAGACTCACACACACACTGGCATAACCTTTGTGGATGCATGTATACACATATGTACTACACCAAAATTGCAGAAAGTACAGCCCACAACCCTCTCGCATCCCCAGAAGCCCACTTTTGTGGGCTCTAAAGACCCCTCCACCAGTGCCCCAAAGCCTAATGCCCTTCTCCATTTCAAAAAATCGGTGTACAACATTCAAATGTACACAAAAATGTGCCTGTTTGTCTTCACTTTACCACACACACACCATGCAACAAAAGCTGTTTCTTCAGCTGAAAATCAGCCCCAATTGGCAACCGGATGTAATGTGAAGTCAATTCTACTCTATCGGGAAGTGCGAGTTCAACCTGCAGAAGGACACAGGAGCAAAAATTGGCTCCTGACTTTCACACAACTTGCCAATGCTACACACACACATGCAAAAGCATGTATTGGACCAGCCAAGCTCTGTTGCAATTACATGTTGTGTGTTGTAATTTAGGACTAAAAGACATGTCATATGCACTCACGGGATTTTTACTGATTTTAACCCAGTGGTTCCCAAACTTTGGTCTTCCAGCTGTTTTGGACTTCAGCTCCCAGTAGCCTCGGGCCAGCTTGGCCAACAGTCAGGAATTCTGGGAGCTGAAGTGAAAAACACCTGGAAGGCCAAAGTTTCGGAACCACTGTTTTAACCGAAACCCATCGTGGAGGCTATAGTGTTGAGTGGAGAATTGAAGGAGTACACTTAACACTTTCCGCAGGGCTGGTTTTAGGGGTTAGTGACTTGGGTATTTGCCCTGGATGTCAAGCTTCCATATCATTAAATGCCCCCCATTCCATTAGTTGAATACTAATTGAAAAAGCAAACTTCCATCAAGTAGCTTTAAAGTATTTCCTCCTGCCCCCGGTTTCCACTTTTATATCATGAGGTCTAGACAGAAATTACCAGAACAACCACATTGGTTGTCTGATGAAGACTCTCAGGTGCATTTTTGTGGAAAGGAAAATGCACGATGGAGCACAATGTGTAGTTTGGGGCACTTGTATGTTTTCTGTTTATCTGTTCCTATGACTGAAAGCTGCAGGTGGCAGCTGAATTTAGAAAAGTTACTGCTTGTACTACAATTCCCACTTGGGAAATGGTTGGACATTCTGGGAGTGTAGTCCAAAAAAGTTATTTTTCAAACACTGGGTAGCAGTTACACAAAACTGAACAGCAGTAATAAAAAAATTAGACTTATTTCTTTTGCTTTTAGGGTCTAAGCAGACGACTAAAACAGTCGTCTTGGAGGCCCAGAAGAGGAGGAGCCACCGCACGCGCGGCGCTCCTTCCTCTTCCTGAGGTCGCCCTGAGCGCTTCCGGGCCACCGGACGGCCGGCGCGTTCAGAGCGACCTCCCTCCGCAGCGACCGGACGCGCTGTGGAGGATAAGTCAGAGAAAGTGCGCCCGCCGCTTTTAGGACGCACTTTTTCTGACTTATGAAAGGAGCGCCAATTTGGCACTCCTTTCAGGGTCGCTCCAGGAGCACCGCGGTGTGGCTGCCATGGCCCCGCGGTGCTCCGGACCAGGGCGCTCCAAACGCCCTGGTCTGCATCCCCCCTATGTCACCTTACTGATAAAATTACATCTGTATTTCCTCTACTAATTAAGTTTCTGAACGTTTTCTTTTCATGGCTTTGGATTTCCATGTTTCTATTCTTTTGTTTACTGATGCTGGCTAGAGATGGATTAACTTCTCAGGCTGCACCTGCACTGCAGAAATAACCCACTGTGATTGCCATGGTTCAATGCTATGGAATTCTGGGAACTGTAGTTTGTTGTGGCACCAGAGCTCTCTGACTGAGAAGGCTAAATGTCTCACAAAACATAATTTCAGAGCATTGGGCCATGGCAGTTAAAGTGGTGTCAGAATGGATTATTTCTGCAGTGCAGATACAGCCTACGAACTTTATCGCATGGGGGAAAATCCTGTGCAGAAACAGGGTTTTAAATTGGAAAAAAACCACAAAAGTGGGTTGATTTTCACACAACGTCGTTGTTAAACTGTTGTTAACCCGAACGGAAAGTAGTCAAAAGCCGCTCCTTTTTACTTTTGGAAAATCCCAAAAGTAATAAGCTTATCGCATGGCACTTAAAGAACAGGAATGGAAGGGAAGGGAAGGGAATGGAATGGAACAGAGCAAAAACGCATTTTACTGCACGGGAAAATGCCACCAATGCCACCGGGAGTTCCCAAGGTGTTCCCCAGCCATTCCTGGCAGCAGATTTTGAAGAACAATTTTGAACCGGCCTTCAAAAATCAGCTGCCAGGAACGGCTGGGGAACCCCTTGGGAACTCCCGGCAGCATCGGTGGTATTCTCCTGTAAAGTAAAATGCATTTTTGCTCTGTTCCGTTCCATTCCCTTCTGTTTCGTTCTGTTCTCGTTCTTGTAAGTGCTGTGTGATAAGCTTATAAAAAGGAGTGGCTTTTGACTACTTTCCGTTTGGGTTAACAACAGTTTAACAACGACGTGTGTGAAAAGCAACCTGCTTTTGCGGGTTCTCCCCAGCTTTTAAATCCCATTTCTGCATGGGATTTCCCCCGTGTGATAAAGTCCTAAAATTCAAAGGAAAATTGACTATGGCCAGGAGAATCAGAGCACAAAAATCTCCTCTAAATGCTGTTGCACAAGAGAGAAACATTCACCTTAGCACCTGCATTTTAAACAGAACTAGATTGATCTCTCTCCTTTTACATGGTTGGCTTCATAGGCCTTTGTAATTAGCTGTCTGTGGGTGTGTGCATGCACACCTACACACCCACACACTCCTTTAAGTCAGCTGTAGACTTATGGTGATGCCATGCATTTCATAGGGTTCTCCTAGGCAAGGAATACTCAGAGGTGGTTTTGCCAGTTCCTTCCCCTGAAATATAGCATTTAGTACCTGGTATAGGTACCACCAAAATAGCCCTCAGGACCATATAGTTACAGCCCTCACAACAAATACCACAGTTCACACGCATAGCAGAGTTATTTCCTTATTGTGCACAGTGTTTATAGTAAAAGGAACAAAAGGTAAGTCCTTACTCAATGGTATTTACAGTCTAAATGTTGGCACTCAGGGAAACAACACAGGAGAAAACAGGAAGAGATTGATGCTATAAAGGGGGAGTGGAAGAGAGGTGGCTTTTGTGGAGAGATTTGGACGTGGGGGGTAAGAAACAAAGGACATATCGTGATCCATATTCTGAAAAGACAAATTTAAAGTGTTTTTATGATAGCATACTGTAAGATCCTCCACACCAGGGTTAGGCAACCTTTTTGAGCCGGGGGCTGGGTTGCTGTCCCTCAGACAATTGGGGGGCCGAAGCACCAAAAATAAATGAATAAATAATAAATAAAAATTAAAAAAAAATTAAAAATTAAAAATTAAAAAAATATATGCATGCACACTCTCTCAGCCCCAGAAAAGCCATGGCAAAACCCCTGTGGAGATTTTGCCAAGAAAACCCCAAGAACAAGTAATAACAACAATAATCAATATCATCATGGCGGGGGGCGGCGGCGGCAGCGGTGGCGGCGGCGGCAGGACTGGCCAGGGGCTGATCCAAAGGCCTTGAGGGGCCACATCCGGCCCCCAGGCCTTAGGTTGCCTACCCCTGCTCCATACCTATGGTATTTTAGGTTACAGAATCTGTAAGTCTGCCATCTGCTGGGAGGGTAAGGCTACATAACAGGTGCTGTCTCCCCTCCATAGTTGTCGTTGTGTGTCTTCAAGACATTTCTGACTTATGATGACCTTAAGGAGAACCTATCACAGCGCTTTCTTGGCAGAATTTCTTCAGAAGTTTGCCCTTGCCTTCCTCTGAGGCTGGGAAAGTGTGACTCACTCAAGTTCACCTATTGGGTTTCCAGGGCCAAGTGGAGATTTGAACCCTGGTCTCTGAGTGTCCAACACTCAAACCATTGTATCACACTAGCTCTCTGGCACCATAATGTACATTTATGTTAGCATATTGCAAGATCCTTCACACCTATGGTGTTTTAGATTACAAAATGTGTAAGCCTGCCATCTGTTGGAAGGGTGAGGCTACATAACAGGTTCTGTCTGCCCCTCCCAATTCATGGGGGATTCGATCCGGATCCCCCCCCCGTGCGAAAATGGCGGCTCGCAAATATTCAAGCCCTATTTAAAGTAATGGTGCATGTGCCCATGGAGCACATAGAATCATAGAATCATAGAGTTGGAAGAGACCACAAGTGCCATCCAGTCCAACCCCATGCTGCCATGCAGGCACTCAAAATCAAAGCATCCCCAACAGATGGCCATCCAGCCTCTGTTTAAAGACCTGTTTAAAGGTTCTAAAAGAAGGAGACTCCACTACTCTCCGAGGGAGTGTGTTCCACTGTCAAACAGCTCACACTGTCAGGAAGTTCCTCCTAATGTTGAGGTGGAATCTCTTTTCATGTAGCTTGCATCCGTTGTTCCGGGTCCCATTCCCTGGAGTAGCAGAAAACAAGCTAATGCCCTCCTCAATATGACATCCCTTCAGATATTTAAAGAGGGCTATCTGAAGGGATGTCATATTGAGGAGGGCATTAGCCTCTTAACCGTCTCTTCTCTAGGCTAAACCTACCCAGTTCCTTAAGTCGTTCCTCGTAGGCCATGGTTTCCAGACCCTTCACCATTTTAGTCGCCCTCCTCTGGACATGCTCCAGTTTTTCAACATGCTTTTTGAATTGTGGTGCCCAGAACTGGACACGGTATTCCAGGTGGGGCCTGACATGTGGGGTTGTGCACAAGTTCATGCGGCCATTAAAAATATAGCCCCTGACCCTCCCCAAAAAGAGTGGGACCGTGGACCCCAAGTCTGCGAATGGGGAGGGACAACTGTATAATGAAAAATCCCGAAGGAACAAAGGATGGAAAGAAGATAAGGGTCAGGACTGACATTATGGGACATATGTATTCCCTGCATATCAACACTTTCCCCTTCTAGCAAAGGAAGATATGTGCTCCAATAATCTGGCTTGTAAATTGAACCATATAAGCAGGTGGTTCTAAAAGATGGTCAGCCATATATGATTTGCTATTTTCTTTCTTTCTTAGAATTTATCCACATCACCCAAGTTCATATGGCCAAGGCAATGTATGACTTACAGCGTAAAAAGTTGTTGTTGGGTCTAAAGAATTCCAAAAGTTGTGTCCCCTGGCTTCTCTCAGTTTTATCCAAATTTCATGATAGCTTTTTAATCACTCAGGCAATCTCAAAAGGTAAGAGAAGACAAATCCTGCTGGCCTTCCTATGTTATATATGTATCTTATGGGCATTTCAGCCTTAAAGTTCTTTGCTCAGAGTCAGGGTGTAAGTGATTCTTTTGAAGTTGTGCAGATAGCAATTACTTTCTGCTTTTAGTGCAATGACTAGAAATTGTTTTCGTTGGTTGGCCTTGCGCACACATGTGCATGCATTGCTCACATAAATTGCTGGGACGTATTGAGAAACTGGGACGTATTGAGAAACTGAATGTTCTTTGCCTAAGATAGGAGCAGTGGCCAACATGGCCAACAAAGGGCCAACAAATGACCAGTGCCTCCACTGGTGTCCCTCTAGACCATCTTAACTGACAACAGAAGAACATTTAAGATAAAATATTGGCCTGTGACTCTAACATCCTCACTTTTCTTCTCCTGTATGATTTTTAACATCTTTGCCGAATGAAGGAAGCTCGCATGATGTAATCTGTGCATTTTGATTGGCTGGTAAAGGTATTGCTCTTTTGTGGATTTTGTTGCCCTATATTTTGCTGCATGGACAACATGGCTTCCCTTGAAATATGTTCCATAAATTGCTCAGGCATTTGTCTTCACACACAAAATGTATAGTCAGTCATGTACAGTGTTAACCAGGAAGAAGTCTCAAGCCCATGAAGTGCACGGCAGCAAAGGAACATACGTTTGGTCCCTGAGGGGCAATGCCCAAATTTGCTGGGCCTCTCACTTCATGTGAAGAGGGACTGTGTACTGGTCCCTCTTTATACAACTTTATACAACACTCAGTACTGCTACATCTGCAGTGCAGGATCTATCATAATGGATGTCAATGGTGGCTGTTGGCTATGATGTCAGTGATGTGGTGAATTCGGTCTGGGTTCTAGTCTGAATATTAAAGGAGCTATCCAAGGGGATGGATCCTATGCTCAGGACTGGTTTAACACCTGGGATAGCTCCTTAAAATTCAAATTAAAGCCAAAATGTCATTTGAGCCAGCAGCCGCCACATGTGGATGAACAAGCAATCTTTCAGAGAAAGCTGCCTGTCATTATTTCTCTTTCAGGTGTTGTTGTTACATGGCTGTCAAGTTGGCCTCTACATATGGCAACCATATGAATGAGGGACATCCATGAGTCCTAGCCATTAACAGCCCTTCACAGGTCTTGAAAACTCAAGGTTGTGGCTTCCTTGATTGAATCAAACCATCGGTCTTCCTTTTTTCTTGCTGCTTTCCACTTTACTGAGGATTATAATCTTTTACAATTAGTAATGTCATCTCATGTTGTTTCCAAAGTATGATAGCCCCAGTTTAGATATTTTGGCTTCCAATGAGACATCAGACTTGATTTCCTTTCAAACCGATTTCTCCTTTTGGCAGTTCACAGTGTCTGTAATACTCTCTTCAAAAAAGCTGTTAAGACGGATCTCTTCTGGCAGGCCTTTCCTGAAAAGAGATCCTGGCCTCAAGAGTTAGCCTATCTTCTCTCCTATTCTCTGCAACAGTTTTGTAGTTTTGTTGTTTTGTTATTTGGTTGTTCTGTCATTGGACGTTATCACACGGGGAGTCACGGGGAGAAAGTGGAAATAAACGGGCACGAACGGAAGTCTTTAATTTACGGGATTTGTCCCGTTCCGCCTCATCTGATAACTAAATTCAAATTTAAAAGGGGGTTAATTCAAATGAAAACCTGATCTTTTCATTTTCGGGATTTTTGAGGATTTGAAAAGATCAGGTTTTTGTTCAAATTAACCCCCTTTTAAATTCGAATTTAGTTATCAGACTAGGCGGAACAGGACAAATCCCGTAAATTAAAGTCTGCCGCTCGTCCCGTTTATTTCCACTTTTTCCCCGCAACTCCCCGTGTGATAACGTCCGTTGTAACTTATTTTAACTGTGTTTTAATTTGTTTATTGTTTAATAATATTTTAAGGGGTGAGCGGGTCTTGGGATTTATATTGTATTTATAATATTTTGATGTTGTAAGCCGCCCCAGTTGCATTTGCAGAGGGGTGGGATAGTAATAATAATAATAATAATAATAATAATAATAATAATAATAATAATAATAATTTGTCGAGGATGCTTTAATTGAGAGTTCCTGCATGGCAGAATGGGATTGGACTGGATGACCCCTGTGATCTCTTCCAGCTCTATGATTCTATGCTTCTATGCTTCTTTAAGTCTAAAGTAGTCAGTGAAACAGGACTCTGGGCTTCCCCCTCCAAAAGTCCTCAGTTAGAAACCCACAAAAAAAAAAACCCTGTTGGCCTGGCCTTTTTCACCAAGCGCTGTCAATGAGCTGAAGGGACTGGAGCTATAGCTATATAGAGTTATCGATTGCTAGCATCTTCCCCAAGCAAGTCTCTGACTCACTTGCTCTGAGCAAAAGCCCCCCAACCTAGCTCCTTACATCTTAAACTTTCAGAGTCAGATGTATTGATTGACACTTCAGAGATCCAGGTTGAGTGATAGACCTCCATCTTTTTTTGGCACCATAAAATAATGGGAGAAATAGCTGGCGTGCTTGCAGTATGCTGGTAGATATTTTACTGCCCCTTCATCGGCACCCAAGAGTTAGTGCTGTTTCACCAGCTGCTGAAGTAGCAGTACAGCTTGGGAGCCCAAGATGGTAAAAGGATTTGAATGGGGAAAACGAGGTTGTGGTGGATTTCTGGAAATCAAGTCAAAGGCAAGACGCGTATCAAGAAAAAGACTGCTTAAATGAACTAGACTGATGGAAACAAGATGAGCATACTGGCACTTCTGTTGGGATCCAGAGGGATTAGAAGGCATACAAATAGATCTGGATGGAGACTTGGAACATAGAAAGGAGGAAGAAGACTGTTATTTCCAGAATGGACTTTGTTGCTGATGCTAAAGCCTGAAGTCTTGTTTTCTTAGCTGTTGAATGAGCAACTCATGGTTTCATTCCTACAGCAATGAATGGGACAACTTCAATGCACCTTCACAAGTCCTCAGAGACACCAGCTGAGTGGAGCCATGCATCCCTCCAGAGGGCAATAGTACCTGGCATCACCTTCATTGCACAATTGGCAAACATGCCTAGCTGACTGTAGATGCAGCAAGTTGGTGGGCTTCTTTATGAAAAAGGGTAGCCACATTTTTCCGGTCATCGGGGAAAAACGGAATGAAAGACAGCATTTTATCCCCAAGAAATTGTTGATAGGCAGCCATGTATTCCTAAAGGTTAGCCACCCTAACAGTAAAGGCAAATGAAGAATAAAACTGACATCCAAAGGCATCAAGCCACTTTCTTTTCCTGCCATCTGGTACACTATGGATCTTCTTAATATCTTTCCTCTGTTCCTCCACAACAAGAGAGCTGGAAACTGGTTGTGGAAAAGAAAAGAAAAGAAAAGAAAAGAAAAGAAAAGAGCATCCTCTTGCTGAATCCTGAAATATTTCCAACCATGAGATGGGGGAGGAGCCAGTTTGAGCCAAAATTGCTTAATTACCTTTGGCAAAAAGAGGAAAAAATTACTGGCGCTGTTTCCTGTTGAGTTCAAATACTGAAACACAGAATCAGCAAATGGGGCAGGTGATGCAGAGATAGTAAGCCCTATAGATTTTGCATGTGCAACATAAGCTCTGTGTAAGGTTGTAAGTCCTCAGGAGGAGAAAGAGTAGCTGAGTTGGCAACATCTACATTAGGTGAAGAGGCTAAAAATAGTGGTGATAAAGGAGAAGATGCTGAATTTGTAGTCATTGACAGAAGAATCTGCTTGCTGTTGAGTAATCGCTGATAGGATCAACTGGACCTGAACAGATGGTACCATTGAGGAACTAGAACAGAGGTTATACAAGGAGCAGAGGTGGAGGAGGTGCAATCTGAATGGTAGAAAGTGGAAGTAGACTTGAAAGCAGTGCTGAATATACAGTGGCAGTAGACATTCTGGTACTCTGCACAGGAGCTAATGGTAGAGGCGATGTAATAGAAGATGGCTTGTGTAGTAAAGGCTGTAGATCTTGGAAGTGGAGTACAAGGCTGAACCAAAATCATGGCTACATAACATGAGGCAGTGGAGAAGAAAGAACAATATTATGCAGTGCTTATGGGGGTCTATGGCAGTATTGAGATCTTGAATGATGATGATACCATGTATAATCAGAATGCAGTGAGGGACAAGACTTAGGATGATTCGAGATGATAGTATTTATCTCTACAAGAAGATGAGTATGACCAGTAAGACACTACAGCAGGGGTAGGCAACCTTTTTGAGCCGGGGGCCGGGTTGCTGTCCCTCAGACAATTGGGGGGCCAAAGCACCAAAAATAAATAAATTAATTAATAAATTAAAATAAAAATTAAAAATTAAAAAAATAAATAAAAAATTAAAATATATGCATGCACACTCTCTCAGCCCCAGAAAAGCCATGGCAAAACCCCTGTGGAGATTTTGCCAAGAAAACCCCAAGAACAAGTAATAACAACAATAATCAATATCATCATGGCAGGTGGTAGAGGGCGGCGGCAGCAACGGCGGCAGGACTGGCCTGGGGCCGGTCCAAAGGCCTCGGGGGGCCACATCCGGCCCCCGGGCCTTAGGTTGCCTACCCCTGCACTACAGGGTCAAGTCCACAATAATCTCAATGATACTGGTCGTGATATGATACAAATGTATATGGTGAGTCTTCATGGTATCAGTACCACTTGTAGAAAAAATGAGAATTAATTTAAGACTGCTCACAGTGGAAAGGAAACTGGTCATAGAAAGACAACCGTATCAAGATAGTATTCAAACTTCTAGAACAGATGGAGAAGAATGAATGGGTCTGGGTCAAGTCTGGTGAATTATTTGGTAAGTGAGGGAATTTGTCTTAAGCATCTCACATGGATAAAGCTGGAAGATGTATAGTAATGGGCTCTGACAATCTGTTAGTCCCAGGGGCCTCAGAAAATCGTTAATACTTGGTACCATTAGAGTTAGAGGACATTATCGCACTGCCCTTTCCTGTCCTTTCCTCCCAAGCTTGGCACTGGATATAAATTTTATCTCACACCTTTGTGCCCAGGCAGGATGCATCCCATACCCGATCCAGACTTCTTCTGCACTTTTTGAAAAAATGGGACTTTCCTATTCTTTGCAAGGTGTGGGAGAAGTCCAGATCAGGCATGGGATGCCTCCTGCCTGGGCACAGAGGTGTGAGATAAAACTCATGTATTAAAGTTAACATCCTGCACCTAACTTAGGAAAGGCCAGGAAAGGGCAGTGCAATATTTTCCAGAGATACAGCAGAAAAGGCTTCTTTGCAAGGAGCCAGAGTCTCAGGAGGAGGTAAGATCTTAGATTTCAAATTTGGTTTGTCCTTTAATTTGGCATCTTTCTTTTAAAAAAAAATCTGTTTCAGCAAAGTTGATGAAGCTCAACATTTAGAGTTGGAGTGAGTGAGTGAGTGAGTGCACGAGTGCACACGCGCTCACATACACACAGACACTCACACATTGGGCATAAGATGTAATCAGATTGAGGCCAGGGGTCTGGTGATAGGGAGAACTTTCTTAATAAAACCAAAGCATCCCCAGCACAAAAGTAGTAAAGGATTGTGGGAGAGAAAAACTCCAAGAAGTGACTGCAGTCAGAACAAATTTAAAGCAATCTTTTACAGCAATAAGGGACTGATGATGGTGTGCGGCCACAAGAATGGTTACTGATGACCTTTGATGTTTGCGTGCATCATGTGAATAAATTATTTAAATGTGGGAGCACCAATATACTGTCAGGTAGGTTTGTGATAATTTTCACTGTATCAGAATCTGTCATAAACCTTGTAGGAAATGATAACAATAAAAGATTGTTATGCTAACAGACTCCTTTTTCCTCCCCTCTTTTTCTATCAATAGTCTATGTAATCTTATATGGATAGCAGACTCTACATAGTCAAATTTTTTGTAAAAGTGCTCTGGATGAAAACACAGCAGACATGAAAGACATATGAAAAAAGCTGGATATGTGCCTGAAATCAGTGGCATCTCCATGCTGGTGTCACCCAGTACAGGGGTGGGCTGTTGGGTCTGGGCTGGCAGTGTGCTGTGGGGGGCAGCAATGGTGACAATGGCATACTGGACCTCCAGGCTTCATCGCAGTGTGCATTCATCCTCCTCCTCCAGGGCCGGAGCAGCCTGCAAGGATACACACACACTCCTCCTCTTCCTCCTCCATCCCAGGTTTCTTCTCTAGAGAGAAAGCCCATAGCCCGAGGAGGAGAGGTGCTCCCTTGCAGGCTGCTCTGTCTTGGGCTTCCTCTCCAAGAAAAAGCCTGAGATGGAGCAGACTGCAAGTGCATGTGCTTCCTCTTTCTCCTCCTCCTCCTCCATCCTAGGCTTTCTTTCCAAGGTAAAAGCCTGGGACAGAGCAGCCTTCAAGGGTGCACATGTTCTCCTCCTCCTCCTCTGTCCTGGGCTTTTTCCTTGGAGAGGAAGTGCTGGGCTGAAGCTACTGGGAGAGGGGAGGAGGGTCCAACTGTGTGTTGCCTTTCTTCTGGGTGTCACCCAGTGTACTCCGCATCCCCCGCACCCCATTAGTGATGCCACTGCCTGAAATATAGGGCAGTGGCACCACAGAAATGGAAAATTGCTGCTTTTCTAAGTTCTTGCAAGCTATTTAACAACTATTTGTGTATAAGCGCTCCAAAAGTAAGAGTCAGCATGGTATAGTGGTTTCAACGTTAGACTACAACACTGGAGACCAGGGTTTGATTCCCTAGTTGGCCATGGAAACCCATTGGGTGAATTTGGGTGAGTTTTATACTCTCAGTCCCAGAAAACCCCATGATAGGATAGACCTTAGAGTCCCCATAAGTTGGAAACACACAGGGTACACAACAACATCAACAACAAGCTCCAAAAGTGTGATAGCTCACTGAGGAAGCAGCCACAGTGGCCTTTATATATATATATATATATATATATATATATATATATATATATATATATATATATATATATATATATATATATATATAAAAAAAATAAAAAATACAAGATTCTTCCAGTTATTGGGCCATATAGAGGAATATCTGTAATATGTGATATGCTCAACTTGATCTGGGTGTCTGGGATGTTTTATTTGTAGATAGATGATAATTAGTCATGAAATTGATTTCGGAGATATTGCTTTATACCACTCTAGGAAGTTTTATTTTCATTTATCTTTTTTCCTTTTTTCTTTTTCTTCTCTGTTTTGTTTTTGTTTTTGTTTCTGTCATTGTTTTTGTTTGTTATGTTTTAATGTATTTCATGTTTTGCTTTATGTTTATGTATGTAAATGTTGTATTTGTTTTGTATTGTTTATTGTCACGTGTTCTTTTTATAGCAATAAAAGTATTTTTAATAAAAAAATAAAGCAACTAAAAAGAACAAACAATACAAGTTGCAAAAAAGGACACATGCATGAAAAGCCCTATTTCCATCCCTAATGATATAACAGTATTATCCCTCTGGTGCCAGAGAAATCACTACATGATATTATATCACAGTGCAGTCTCTCTGCGCTGAGAAGTACATCTGTTTGCATGGCTCTGTCCCTTTCTTCTTCCCAGTACCATCCTGGCTTTTGCTTCTTTTGATCAGTATGTTGTAATACTGGGGAATGCTTATTGTGAGTAAGTCGACAGTGGATGTAGAAACTAATTCCTGTAAAGAACAACCAAGATAACCCAGGCTGTAGAGCAGGGGTAGGAACTGGGCAGCCCTTCAGATATTTTCACACTGCAACATCTAGCAGCCCCAGCCAGCATAGCCAAGGTTGAGGAATGTTAGTTTAGCAACGCGTGAAGGGCTGTGAAATTCTCACCATTGCTGCAAAGATATTTACTCTCAGAAAAAGAGGGATGGGGGAAGAACTATGCTCCTTCAGTTTCACATATGCTCAGTATTCAGGGCAGTATATATGCTGCCACCTAGCGGAAAAATAGCCCAGAAACAAGAATTATGGACCTTATCAAACGCTGGCCACGAAGCGAAAGGTAAGCGAAAAC
>CM034710.1:48225033-48236120 GCA_020142125.1 Phrynosoma platyrhinos
GCAGGTCCAAACTGTGGTGGCCAGTCTGTTGACAGCGGCTGCTTACAGGGATCATGTGACTCCACTTTTTAAAACAGCTTCACTGGCTACCGGTCTGTTTCGGGGCAGAATTCAAAATGCTATTTAAAGCCCTACATGACTTGGATCTAGACCAGGGGTAGGCAACCTTTCCCCTTTAAGGGCCGAGGGACTTCAGCTCCCAGAAGCCTCAGCCATGTTGGCCAATAGTCCCATGTTGGCCAATAACTCCTGGGATTCTGGGAGTTGAAGTCCCTTGGCCCTTAAAGGGGAAAGGTTTCCTACCCCTGATCTAGACTATCTAAAAAACCCTATCTCCTTTTACAACCCAGTTTGAGTTTTAAGATCTGCAGGGGAGGCTTTCTTTCACTACCACCAACTTGGCAGGCACATTTGGTAAGGGCTCACGAGAGACCCTTCTCAGTGGCTGCTCCCAGCCTATGGAACTCCCTTCCATGGGAGGTCTGGTTGTCCTCCTCCCTACTCTCTTTTCGCCATCACATGAAGATATTTTTATTCAGGCAAGCCTTTGAAATTTAATTATTGAGCAGTAGTATGTGTGTGTGAAGTGGTGTGCTATATTTTAATTTTTTTTTTACTGATCATTATATTTTAAATGTTTTTGACTGTTCCTAACCTTTAAAAAAAATTGTGATTCAATTGTTTTTTTAAATTTGTAAATTCCAATTTTAGCTTCATCTTTTTAAAATTATTGTAAGTGGCCTTGAATACCCATCTCAGGAGAAGGGCAGGATATAAATTCATAAATAAATAAATAAATAAAGGTAGAATTATTGCGTTGGTAGAGACCACAATCTCTAACCCATTTTCAGATTGAAAGATTTAAAAGCCACGAAGAATAAAAAGCCACGAAGAATTAAAAGCCACGAAGAATTTCATTAGTACTCACAGTCCCAGAGCATAGGCATGAGGCATACCTCTGCGGAGGACATTCTATAACATTGGCAGCATCACTGAGGATGCCTATCCTGTAGCCATCGGTTGCCAGTAGAGGCACCCAGAAAATCCACAACATGACTTATTTGAATAGCTTTGGAGCCAGCATGGTATAGTGGTTTGAGTGTTAGACTTGGACTCTGGGAGTTTAGGGTTCGAATCTCCACTCAGCCACAGAAGCTAACTGGGTGACCTTGGGCAAGTCTCACACTCTCAGCGTCAGAGGAAAGCAAAGGCAACCCCCCTCTAAATAAATCTTTCCTTGTAATAAGTTTGCCTTAGAGTCACCATAAGTTGGAAAGGCACACAGCAACAACAGTGGTACACCTAGTATACTTGCAGGTACAACAATTCCTGGCTTACTTCCAGGATTAATTATTCTATCTTGTCCTGAAGATTTGGAACAGCTTGAAACTTCTTTTTTTAAAAAAGTATTAATTTTAGAATAGGTATGTACAATACAAAATTGTTTAACAAAGGTCATCCAAGATATTTCAGTCCCTTAAGATGGTAACATAGTAGTGCAGAGTTAGAAACATGTTCTGTATGCAGAAGTCATAGGTTCACTTCCATGTATTCTCCATTTCAAAGGATTTCACAACATAGGTCTGGGAATGATAGGACTACCAGTTAAATTAAACAGAACTGAGATGGACTTGCCAACAGCCTATCTTGCTATAAGGCAACCTCAGTTGACTTGCTCACTGTATCTGACAGTGGTTAGACACTGAGAACCAGACAATATAGGAATTACTTTAATTTACCCTAGTCAGAGTAAATACAGTTTACTGAGGTAGCAATAGCAAGTAAGTACATTTCTATACTTCTTATCAGTGCACTTAAGCACTCCCTACGCAGTTTACAATGTGTAAGCTAACTGCCCTCAACAAGCTGGGTACTTATTTTAGCAATCTTGAAAGGATACAAGGCTGAGTTGACCCTGAGCCCCAGGCTGGTATTGAACTCACAACCTTGTGGTTTGTGATTGAGTGGGTGCAGTACAGGCATTTAACCACTGTGCCACCAGGTAGCAAGGTGGAAGTAAATAATTTCTTTCTAATCTTTTATTTGTTAATAGGGTCTGCAACATCTCACATCCTTAGAAAAGCTCAATCTCTATTTCAATCATGTCTCCTCATTGTCAGAAGTATTTCGACTCCACAGTTTAACAGCTCTCAAGGATGTGGATCTCAGGCTGAATCCTGTTGTTAAAAATGAATCAGATTACCGTCTTTTTGTTATACACATGCTACCTAATCTTAGGCAGTTGGGTAAGTAATCTTTAGTTAGGAAGTGTTTATGAACAGTGTTTGTTGCTGTTCCATCCATGGCTTCCATGGTGAGATCCTAAATCAGTATCATCGACACCATTGCTGCTTTGTTTCATGCATTCCATTGCTCTAGATTGATTTGTCAACCCCCCCCCCAACACTTTCAGTCTTTTCTCACCAATCCTTCCCCTAATATACCCCCCTTTAATTCCTGTAAAGTTACTTTCCCTATTGCTTCTTCCTTGTGTCTTTCCCCTTTTAGTTTCTCCCTTCACCTGCATTATGTTTTGGCATTGGTGTCACTGAAGATGATTGCGTGGTTGATCTTGCCCTGGCCACCCTCTCTTTCTGCCAGATGCAATATTTCTGATGGGCATCCTGGCGGCAGCCCTCTCTCTTTGGACTCTGGCCACTCTGGTAGTTGACAGCGGGGTAGGAGCAGAGCTGGTGGATTTCTGGTGGCTGGCCTCCCTGCTGGCCTTCAGTCCCAGTGCAGCCTCCTGGCTGCTCTGGTGGTGGATGACGGGACAGCAGATTTCAGGTAGCTGGCCTCCTTGCTGGCCCTCAATTCCTGTTCAGCCTCCTGGCCATTCTGGTGGTCAACATTAGTGGAGGCAGCGGATCTCCAGTGGCCAGCCTCCTTGCCAGCTCTCAGTCTCTGTGCAGCCTCTTGGCTGCTTTGGTGGGTGGGGATGGGCTGGCAGGGGTGGTGGATCTTGGGGGTTCTGAGCAGCTGGCCTTCATGCCAGCCCTCAGTTGCTGTGTGACATACACCTATAATGTAGCATATTGAGTAAGCACTTGTTCTTTGTGGACTCTGACTCACACAAATGGGTTATCTGCATCTTTGCAGTACATTGTTCAGAACCTTTTAGAGCTGTTGTATAAGCTTTTTGATGGTAACCCCACTCTCTGGACACCTTCTTTTTGTCTGTCAGCAGCACTGAAGGAATTGTTCTGATCTGTTCTTGTTACATTTTGACTCGGACTTTTCTTGGTTTTGCGTTTCAGATAGTGATTTGGACTGAGTGCTCGTAGATTTTCTAGTTGATATTTGTCAAGAGAACCACTGAAACTTCTTGGGTTTTTAAAACTATCTTTCTTGAATGACAGCACCTGATCCCTTCGCTTCCCACCAATTTGTCATAAACACACTGATACTGCTTTCTTTTTAAACTATCTTTCTTGTTTAATTGTAACCCTATCACCTCTTTGTGACTACTCTACTCGTAAACACCAACTAGGTGTGAAACTGTTTTCCTATTTGTAAATGTCAGTAGCCTGGTAAATTACTCAAGTGCCAAACAAGCCTTTATTCAAAACAGGAATAAACTTTATTTGTAAAATGCTTTAAACAAAGTTTTGCATGTTGAGATGGTGAATATGTTGGTTGCTTTAAGTTATTACTTTCTTAGTTCTATTCAGTTACAGTTTCAGTTACTTCCCCAAACTCTCTCCAGTGATTATTAGTTAGAGTGCCGAGCAGAGGGGCGGGTTATAAATAAAACTTCTTCTTCTTATTATTATTCTTATTCTTATTCTTATTCTTATTCTTATTCTTATTATTATTATTATACCCAGGACCCACACCGTCCTAGTATTAGGTTACTTTCCTTAACCTAATTCTCCACTAGCCACTTGGCTAGCTATATCCCTCAGGATATTACACTCCAGCAACTCTCTCTCTCTCTCTGAGTTCTGGATGTATATCAAGACGCTCCCAACCGAACTCTGACCATTACCAGCCCTATCTCTCTCTCTCACCAACAGCACTATTTATCTCCTCCAGCCTTCACTTTGATTGGCTGGAGCCAGCTCACGTTCTATTGGCTTTGCTAGGGCTGGCACAATTCTGCCTGTTCTCCACAATATTCAGTTTTGGTTTTCAACTCTCCTTTTTGCTTATGACTTGGACTCTGCCTTTTGACTTGAACTCAAGACTGTCTGATTAACTTTTTCATCCTTGTGGTTCAGTTTTCCAGTGGCCTACTATGATTTTAACCAATTCTTTTAAGAAATGCACCTTTTGTGGGGCAAAAATACCTGAGTGGGATGGCCTGTCACTGTCTCTTGTGAGGGTGAGGGTCATAATGTGGTCTTGTAGTCACTGCAAGACATTCAATTCACAGACACATAAGAATCTCTTGTCTATGCTCAAGGCACTTTTGTATGAACAAACCCTGACGGTCTCCAGAAAGTCCTCTGGCTCAACCCTGAATGCCTTCTGCCTTGTTCTGTACTGGCTCCAAGTGTGCCTGGCTCTTTGGTCAATGTGGCAGTTAAGAAGTCCTTACAAGATACTTGGAACTGTACCAACAAGCCAAAGAAAAGTTCTAAATGCCCTGCATCTGACAATGCTGTTTGCTCAAAAGCTCATTGAATCGGTTGAAGTCAAGACTTGACCTGTTGTGCCATTGACACTGGATTGTCTTCTTGACTTTGAAACTTCTATGTCAACCTACAAACACAATACCGGAAAAAATGGCATAAGAAGAAGAGATCAGAGCATGTGAAGGGCTCGCCAATAGTTTCATCTTCTGTTCTGTCTGTTCCAGTACAGAGTTGTGCAGCCATCTCTGACAGATTTGGCAAGACAGGATGAGCTATTGGTACAGATCCCTGCAAATGCAGAGCATTTCACTCCTCAACTTGTTCACATGGAGACTTCTTCAGAGGGAGAAATAATTGACTCCCCTTTGGCACAACACAGGAGATCTGCTACTTCAGTTCCTTCTGCTCTTGGAGTGAAATCACCAGTACGTATTCCAGAGAGGGCCGTTGTCTCCCATATCATTTCCTCCTTGGCATCATCAGTTACCATTGACATACTTCAGCTGACTCATCCTCTTCATCTTGGTGGTCTCATTCCCGCAGGGCAGATCATCATCCAGTTGTCAGTACCAACGGATCAGCTATTGGGATGAATGTGGTTGAGTTGTATTGGTGGAGAGAGCACAGCTGATATCAGTATACCACTCTTCATATGGTTGGTATGATTGTTCTCCCTTGTCAAAATCTTACTACGAAGAACTGTACCATGGCCATATGTCTCCCACAGTGCTTAATACCACCTACCTAATTATGAGCATAGGCATCTCTTCCGCCTTAGTGTGCACTCCCATCAATGCATTTGCCGCTGTAGATTGTGCCTGTGCTCAGATCCAGTAACTGCAAAGCACACCTCACCCACTAAAAAAGTGAAAGGTTAGCAAATCAGTCTCAGGAAGATCTGATTGGGCTGAACATTATTTGAGTCCTTCTTCCTAATGTTTGCACCCAACAGTTCAGACTGTTGAACCTGATGTTAACAAATTGCCTCCACCAGATCCTCCTCAGGCTCAACAATTGACTCAAGCAACGTCTGCATGTCCTCTTATCACTCAACATTTCTTAACATTGGAAGATTCCAACTCAGACTCTTCCTCTACTTTTTTGGATATGCCACCTATGCACTAGCATAATGGATAGAGTTCTGGGGGAACATGACTCTGTTTCCCTGACTAATGATGTTCATGCTTTTGTGGAACAGATGTTGCAGATGGCATGGGCGCTATAACTGGAGATGAAACCAACAGAGAATCTGTTTATAAGAGGATTCAGAGCAAAGTACCAACCATGGTTTCCATCCTGCTGCTTCCCTCTTTGCTCAAGGTAGCTTCTAGGTCTTGTTCCACCTCTTCTATGATACAGCCCACCTCAAAGAAAATTGGTGTTCTGTATTGTGTACAGGAGTCTTGTTCAGAATTGCTTTTTCACCATACAAAGCCAAATTCTGTTATTGTTGAAGCAGCATGGTCAAAGTTATTTCAGAAGAAACATACCACCCCTTCTGACAAAGGATAAGAAGCTTGAACTCATGGCCAAGAAATTCTGTTTGACCTTAGCCTTCTCCTTCACGGTTGCAAACTACAAGGCCTGCATTAGAACAGCAACATCTCTGGGAGTGAATGACCCCCTCTCCTTACTAAACTCCCTGAAGAGGACAAAAGTCTACCCAGGGCTCTTCAATCTGATGCCCGTACCTTGGCAGCCCAGCAGATAAATTCTGCTAGACTTGTAGCCAGCTGAGGCATGTGTGTCCAAAGGAGGGAGACTAAAATGATGAAGGGTCTGGAAATCATGTCCTATGAAGAATGACTTAGGGAACTGGGTATGTTTAGCCTGGAGAAGAGATGGTTAGGTGATATGATATCCCTGTTTAAATATTTGAAAGGATGTCATATTGAGGAGGGAGCAAGCTTGTTTTCTGCTGCTCCAGAGAACAGGACCCAGAACAACGGATGTAAGCTACAGGAAACATTAGGAGGAATTTTCTGACAGTAAGAGCTGTTTGACAGTGGAACACACTCCCTTGGAGAGTAGTGACGCCTCCTTCCGTGGAGGTTTTTAAATAGAGGCTGGATGGCCATCTGTCAGGTATGCTTTGATTGAGAGCTGCTTCATGGCAGGGTTTGGTCTGAATGGCCCTAGTGGTCTCTTCTAACTCTATGATTCTATGAAAACTTTGGCAAGAGCCATCACTTTATGTTGGGATATATGCTTGCATTCCTCAGAACTGTCACACCAAGCATGGGCCATGACAGAAGACCTCCTGTTTGACAAAGAGGGACTGTTTCAGGGTGAGGTGAATGACAAGCTGAAGCACATGCAGAAGATATGGAACATGACCCATGAATGTGGATTCCCATCCCAGACTCAGTAGTTTACTCAATCCAGTTAAGGCTGGTCCAGACAGTCATCTGGCTCAAAAAGGTCATTCAGCCCATTAACATACTGATGATCTCACTTTAATAATAATAGTAATAATAATAATAATAATCCCTCCCCTCTGCAGAGCAATTGGGGCGGCTTACAGCATTAAAATTTACATAAAGATATGTTAATACAATGTAAACAGAACCTAAAAATCCCAAAACCCACCCACCCCTTAAAAGGTAAGTTTTAAAAGGTAGTCTAGGCCCGATGGTGCTGGGCTTGTTGCCTCTCCCCCAGATGACATCGGATGGAATGGAGGGAGGGCTCTTCTTCTTATCGTAGGCCCGATGGTGCTGGGCCTGTTGCCTCTTCCCCAGATGACATCGGATGGAATGGAATGACTCAGTAGTTTACTCAATCTAGACTCAGTAGTTTACTCAATCCAGTTAAGGCTGGTCCAGACAGTCATCTGGCTCAAAAAGGTCATTCAGCCCATTAACATACTGATGATCTCACCTTCAGGCCTTTCCATCTGTCTCCTGCAAGACCACCTCATCCACAAAGTCCCATCTCCAGTCCTATTGGAAGAGACCTCAGAGAGTGAGCAAGTGGCATCTTTGATTCTTCAGTTCCCTTTCTTTCCATTGCTTCTCCCTTCTTCGTTGACAGACTTTCATGTTACCATCATGGCTGGGCTCCTATAAGACTGGACTCTTGGGTTCTTGATGTTGTGCAGAGGGGGTATACCATAGAGTTTTGGGACTACCCTTCTTTGGGGGTAATCTGCATCACTCCCCCCTCCATTGCTTTCAGAGAGAAAGTTGACATTCTGCTCCAGAAAGGATATTGGACTCCTGATAAAACTGTTCTCCATATCAACATTTTGGAGATGTTGGAAATGGAAAAAATGTTTCAGGTCATCAAGACACTCCTGTGAGGCAAGGTGGTTCAGGTAGTTGCTGACAACACCATAGTACCTGAACGAGAAAGGTGGAATGAAGTCCACCACCTTCCTTCACCTCACACTCCAGCTTTGGGACTGGAGAATCAGCAGAGGCATCTCTATCTCCACGATACATCTCCCAGGAGAGGAAAACATTTTAGCAGATGCTCTCAGCAGGACCTCAGATTCATGCCACAAATGGTTGCTCTATCATGATGTGCTCCAACCAGTCTTCTGAAGATGGGGCACTCCAGAAGTGGATCTCTTCACCTTGCCTGAGAACAACTATTGTGGGATGTTTTGCTCCAAGACTTGTCAGGGAAGTTGTTCAGTGATGCCTGTTTCATTGGGAAGGTTCCTTCATGTACATTTTTTCTCAATTTCCCATTGTCAACAGGGTTATAGCGAAGATCTGGAGAGTTAAAGTGAGATGCATCATGGTCATACCATGGTGGCCCAGTCAGCCATGGTTCACTCTGCTCTTGCATCTGTCCCAATTCAATCATCTCAAGCTACCATACGGTCCAGACCTCTTCTTCTTATACAATGGGCAGGTGAGGCACGTGGACCAACACCCTCAGGCTGACTGTCTAGAAAGTATTTCTCTAACTTCTCATCCAGAGGGGATCAGGACCATCCTTGCCACAGTACAAAAGCCCTCCACTCAGTGGTCCTATGACTATAAATTGAATAAATTTATCTCCTTCTTATTGCCTCAAGGAATTTCTCTGACCCAGACATGAATTCAGCATGTCCTTGAATTGCTCCTCTCTCTCTCTCTCTCTTAAAGAAGTCTTTCTTTGTCTATCAAATGTTACCTGGCAGCTATTTCAGCTAAATTCCAGGTCATCAGTGAGTCCTTCTGCTTTCAGAATCTCTTGGTGAAAAAAATTCTTAAGAGTTATAAGAACTTGCACCCTGCAGTCTCAGGACCAACACCTCAGTGGAGTTGGTATTGTGCCAACTGTCCAGAAAGCCCTTTGAGCAGATGGCACTTACATACCTGGAAGACTACTTTTTTGCTGGTTATTGCATTGGCCAGATGAGCAGGAGAGTTGACCAATCTTGTTTACCTTTCCAATAAGATCAGAGGGGACATTTCTGTCTTGCCCAAGATAATGTCATTATTTCACATCAACCAGGACACTGTGTTGCCTTTGTTTATGAAGAACTCTGCCTTAGATTTGGAATGGACTTGGATGTCAGAAGTGCCCTTGCTTTCTATATGGACAGGACTGCTGGGTTGTGGCAGTCTCAGAGACTGTATGTTTATTCCTCCAGGAGGATTGGATTACCAGTTTCGAATCAGTGCTTCTCGAAGTGGGTGGTTTCCACAATTCACCTAGCCTATGAACTAGCTAAAAAGGATCCTTCAGTTCATGTCTGCAACCATTTCACACAAGCTGTGACTACAACATCTGCCTTTCTGAAGTGTTTGCCTCTGGGGGACATCTATAGAGCAGCTACATGGTCACAGCCTTTGACCATCATCTCTCACTGCAAGATAGATACAAGATCAAGGTTAATGCCACTTTTGGGGGCCTGTGTTGTCTTCTTACTTAACATGACTCACTCAAAGAACTGTTAATGCTTCTTATGTGGCATGACACTCCCACCTCATGTGGTTAGTAGCTTGCTAGTCTCCCATTTTGAGAGTCAGAGACCATGGGACAAGTTGCATACCTGCAACTGTAGTTCTTTGTCATCTATAAATTCACACAATCCCACCCATCTTCTCTTTCAATCCATGGATGCTGTTTTGCATCTGTGGAACTTAGGGTTTAGGTGGCAAGCGTGCTGCTAAGTTGTCTAGAGGGTGGGCAGTGCTACTGCAAAGAGCTTATACAACAGCTCTAGAAGCTTCTGAATGATGTATTGTGCAAGTGCAGATAACCCGTTTGTGTGACTTCACATATGACCACTTAAAGAAATACAGTTACAGGTATGCAACCTGCTCTTTCAAAGAACATGTATCATATACTTGACTGGGAACCAGCATTGATTACTCTTTTGAGTGTTCACATTGTGGCAACTCAGGCTTGTGAGATAACTAAAAATCTTTAATTTGTAAACTGAACAAATCTTCGTAATTTCCTCAAGCATTTTATATTGTTTCTCTTTTATGTGTTCTATCAAAAACTGGCCTAATTGTTCTCTTTTCTTCAAAATTGTTATATTTGTCAATTGAAGGTGGATTTGACAACTGCCAGCTATTACCGGTAAATAAAGATCAGAAACAGTTGAAAGAGATACATTCACCCCCCCCCCCAAGTGATGTCAGGCAAGCTTGACAGCTGTTGAATCTGACCAGAAAAGCTTGTTACATTTCCTCTTGTGTGTGTTGTTTGCCTTCAAGTCATTTCTGACTTAGGGTCACCATATCACAAGTTTTTTTCAGGAAAGTTTCTTCAAGGGAGTTTGCCATTGCCATCCTTTGATGCTGAGACACTGTGACCTGCCCAAAGTCACCTAATGGGTTTTCATGGCTGAGTGGGGATTCAAACCCTGGTCTCCAGAGTCATCGTTCAACACTCAAGCTGCTACACCACGCTGGCTCCTACACAAGCCAGTAATTAATAACCTATGTAAAGTTTTGAAAACCTATCAGGAATTTGAAGGTGTCTTTCTTTGTTGTTCAGTGTACATGTGTGAATACTGCCACTGTCACTTTACCTCTGGCAAAAGGGAGGGGTTTGTTTGATTGAGGTAGTTTCCACTGTGTAGAGAAGATGGCAAAAAGTTAACAGGGGACAGAGAAAAGGCAGAATTACTCAACACCTTCTTTGCTTCAGTCTTCTCAGAAAAAGCAAAGGGTGCTCAACCTGAGGATAATGGAGCAGGGGACAGAATAGGAGAATTTCAGCACAGAATAAGTAAAGAGATAGTACAGGAAAACCTGGTTAATCTCAATGAATATAAATCTCCAGAACCAGATGAATTACATCCAAGGGTACTAAAAGAACTGGCAAATGTAATATCGGAACCATTGGCAATAATCTTTGAGAACTCCTGGAGAACAGGAGAAGTCCCAGCAGACTGGAGGAGGGCAAACGTCTCCATCTTCAAAAAGGGATTTAAAAAAGGATCCCAACAATTATTGTCCAGTTAGTCTGACATCAATACCAGGAAAGATTCTGGAACAGATCATTAAATATAGAGTCTGTGAACACCTGGAAAGTAATTCCATAATCACAAAAAGTCAA
>CM034710.1:48325044-48355308 GCA_020142125.1 Phrynosoma platyrhinos
ATTAAAAACATTACATTATTAAAATTTAAAATTTAAAACTCTTTAAAATAAAAAGAAAACAGTATCCATATCAATATGCAAAGGCCTAGTGGCATAAAAATGTTTTTATCTGCCGTTGGAAAGAATGCAAAGATGGTTTTATACTGCTGGGTGGATCATCACCATCACTACTAGATACAAAAGGAATGCTGTTTTTATTGTTATTCCAGTCCTTTTTACCTCTGGGTAGATATCCATAAAATCTGTTGTTTGTCGCTGTTTATTATGAGTGCAGTAGACATGAAAAAGTGGTTGCTCCTAGAAGGCTTTGTTGTGGTCCCTTTTGTCAACAGTTATCACCTTCTACTAAAATGCATAGAACTGGACATAAATCTTTTTTAGGTATACATATATACCATACTCTGTTTCAGTCTAGAGACCCTTAACCTAGAGCTATTATTTTCTTCTTCTTAAAATTTCTTAAAATACATATACCTTTTTTTGAAATGAGTGAAACATCAAAAGATGGCAACTGAACAAATGCACAGGAAAAAATTCTCTGCAAATGAATAGAGTACAAGAACATAAGTGCTCACATATTTCATCCAATCTGAACAGCCAGAAACTCCAAAGGACCCTCTTGACAACTTTCATGAATGCTGGGAACATAACTCCACAAGATAACAAGACAAGACCACGGGACAGGAACATGTGTGAGCCCAGTGAAATTCAAACAGCCTGGGAAAGTCTCTACCTTGGAGTCTATTTAGTGCCTCCGCAATCCTTCAGAGAACTAAATATCTCCTAGCCTTGATCTTGGCTTAAGGATGGCTAGAGGTCAAAGTCTTAGCTATGTCCCTTCTCCGACTCCATAAATCTACCTTCCAGGTCCAGAAAAATCCCACAAATCTCAGGAAACAAAGCTTGCCTTGGTTGTCATCATTCCTCTCAACACAGATTTTCAGCTCTTGCTTTTTACTACCTCTCCCCATGCTTGTTCAATTATATGGACTTTCTGCCTATCCCTGACATTATACTACCACCAATTACCAGAATACTGTAATTATTTTCTGGTTTAGAGGAGCAAACTAGCCAGACTCCAGCTCATCTAATTCATCTTGGATTTCAAATCTTACAAGAAAAAAACAAAACAAAATCCTAACTACCACAAGGAACCAGATCTACATCCATACAGATTAGAAAGGCAGTTGTCAAAAAGGATAAGATCTTTTTATTCAAGCAGGCCTTTGACTGAAAATCTATGTGACAGAAAGAGTTTGTGGGTGGGTATTTTTAAAAACCATGATCAGTTTTCTTGTATTACTTTAATCTTGTTTTTAAGATTAAAATAAGTTGTACTATTAAGATAAGTTGTACTATTACTTAATTCCTTTTTAACTTCTGTATAAATAATATTTTGATTATATCTTGTTTTTTAAATGCCAGAGGCCACCTTGGGTCCTGCATAAGAAGAAAAGCAGGATATAAATCAAATAAATGTCAATAATAGAATGCAAGGACTAGGAAATTTCCACTCTACCCATTACATAGAAGAAAGTAGGAGAATTCTGGCAACACCAGATGTACCTGCCCCAGAAACACAATTACACTGATATATTCTACTCTAACTGCCATGGTTCCATCCTGTGGGATGTGCAGTTTAACTATGGGAAATGTAAAATTCTCAAGAAGGGAGCTCTAGTACCTCACCAAACTAAAGCCCTATGATTTTATAGTATAGTAGAGCCTATGGCCATCAAAGTGGGATCACAGTGCTATTTTTGTGTAGTGAGGAAGTGCCTCTGTTCATACGAGAGAGTACACAAGATGGAGTCACATTTTAAATGCTAGTAGATCTCTCACACAGAGCTAGAATTTCAGAGAAAGAACTAGAAAATAGGTTTCCCCGTGGACATCTTGCTGTTAACTGTCCTCAAATTGGCCTCAACTCATGGCGATCCTTTGAATGAGATACCTCCAAGTCCCCATGTCCTCAACTGCCCTGCTCAGGTCTTGCAAGCTCATGCCATGACCTCCTTGATTGACTCTATCCATCTGGTATGTGGTCTTCCTCTCTTTCTATTGCCCTCCACCTTTCCAAGATTATTATCTTCTGTAGTGAGTCATCTCGTGATGTGCCCAAAGTATGATAGCCTCAATTTAGACATCTTGGTTTCCAGGGAGAGTTCAGGTTTAATCTGTTCTAGAATCCATTTGTTTGTCAAATATTCTTCTCCAGAATCACATTTCAAATAAGCTGATTTGTACACTATTTCATATTTTATTGTGTAATCCCACCTCAATCCGTAGGGAGAGGCGGGAAATATAAATAAAAACTATTATTATTATTATTATTATTATTATTATTATTATTATTATTATTATTATTATTATTATCATCTTTCTATCAGCCTTCTTCACTGTACAGCTCTCACATCCATACACAGTGATGGGAAATGCAATGGCTTGGACAATCCAAACATGTGTACTCTACCAATGGTTTGAAGTGATACAGCTTGTAGTTCTTTGTGAAATCTTTCATGGGAATAGTTTATGGTGACAATTAATTCTGAAGAGTGTTCTTCTGACTGATTAGGTGCATTGTCTCTCACCTGTTCCTACAATTTATCATCCATTACATTTATATCCCACTGGGCAGGGAAGGACAAAAACTGTCTGGGTTTTAATCTTAAAGCTGGTAAAACCAGCCACCAAATAAGTTAAACCTATTATTCCCTGATTTCTGTGACCGCTATTGTTGATTTGTTATTATTTTAAGGTATGTTTTAATCTGTAAACTGTTTAATTGTATTTTAGGGGGGGTTTACTGGGATACCGGATTGTGTATTTTACCATGTAAGCTGCCCCGGTTGAGTTGCACAGAGAGGCGGGATATAAATAAATATTATTATTATTATTATTATTATTATTATTATTATTATTATTATTAATACATTTATATTGCACAGAAGTAGTTTCTAGGAATATTACGCATGCAAGTGTCTCACATACTCACACTGTCATACAACTCCCAGTATGCTTTCCTCACAAAATAGTGAGAGCCAGGAAGGTTCTGCCAGAGCTTCCTATACCTCAAGGAACTGGTAAGTGTAGAACACAGAAGCATGGTTTTTCTGGAGAAAAATGAACACACTTAAACTGCAATATTAAAAATTCTAAAAGATTTTTTTTAAATCGCACTAATATTGTGAACTCAGCACAAGAGCATGGTGTGGGAAGCACTTTTCCCTGAAAATCAGACAATAGGGTCGTTTTCAAAACCTCATGCTTCCAAAGCTTCCTTTCCAAGGATGGAAATAGGGGTGGTAAATCAAGTATCCTGACTCAACTTAGTTTCTGCCATTATTGTATTCAGCCTTTCCCATTTTCCCACTGAAAAAACAACAACATTTGACTATGCTTCCTTCACTTCCTTTCTTAATCTCCTGTTTAGCAACCCAAAACTGTAAACAGATCCTATAGTTCATCTCCGCATTTGTTGCTATGGAGATTCTTCTACAGTTGTGGTGTTTGGGGCCGTGTTTTGCAGGAAACACAATTATAGTTCAAGAGTTCTAAAAAAACAACACAAGTGTCCTTGTGAAGCTCACCTCACCTCACCCCATCCCACAGAGTTATGCTACAGGAAGCCCAAACAGAGCCAAAATCAAAGAGGGCTTGGCTGGCAGCATTCATTGGAATCCATGGCTGGAGCACACAAAAGCAGCAGATGAAAAACTCAAGTGAAGACCACACAGACCAGGGGTAGGCAACCTTTCCCCTTTAAGGGCCGAGGGACTTCAGCTCCCAGAATCCCAGGAGCTATTGGCCAACATGGGACTATTGGCCAACATGGCTGAGGCTTCTGGGAGCTGAAGTCCCTCGGCCCTTAAAGGGGAAAGGTTGCCTACCCCTGACACAGACTGTTAGGACTACTAACCCCTCTTGGGTCTTGGTGGTGACCAACATCCAGGTCTGGCAAAATAAGATGGGAGGAGTTGCAGGGAAATTAGCCAAGGCAATTAAAGGAAGCAAAAAGTTTTTCGTTGGAAGGCCCAGGGACAATGGGCAGCTCCCAGTCACTTCAAATGCAGCTTTTTACCTCTCACTCTCATTCTCATTGTCTCTCTAAGGCAGGGGTAGGCAACCTTTCCCCTTTAAGGGCCGAGGGACTTCAGCTCCCAGAATCCCAGGAGCTATTGGCCAACATGGGACTATTGGTCAACATGGCTGAGGCTTCTGGGAGCTGAAGTTCCTCAGCCCTTAAAGGGGAAAGGTTGCCTACCCCTGCTCTAAGGTGTTTATCACACGGGGAGCCCCGTGCAAAATCGCTGTTTAAAGTAAAAAAAAAATATATGCAAAAACGGAAGCTTTTAATGAACGGGATTTCTCCCGCTGTACCCCGTGTGAAAAGTAAAAGCGCTGTTAAAAGGAGGTTAATACGAACAGAAATTAGACAAAAACGGCTTCTTTTTACTTTCAGGATCTTTCGAAAGTAAAAAGAAGCAGTTTTTGTCTAATTTCCGTTTGGATTAACCTCCTTTTAACAGCAACGTTGTCTGAAAAAACACCCGCTTTTGCGGGGTTTGTTTAATTTAAAGCCCCGTTTCCGCACGGGATTTCCCCGTGTGATAAACTCACTCCTAGGTCAAACACAACAATACGCTTACCATGCCTATTCTGCAGGAGTGCTCACCCAGTGGTGAAATACATCTGTTTGTTCTAGCGTGTGATGCTCTTCACCTATGTATCCTTTTTTTTTTTTTTTACATTTTTAAAAAGAAATTTTCTATACTTTAACAGTACTTATAATGGGGATATAAAATACAAAAGAAAAAGAAAGGGGAAAAGAAAGACAAAACTAAAAATACAACCCCCCTCCCCCCACAAAAATACAAATACAGAATATATCTTCAAATCTACAAAAAATCTATAAATCTACAAAAAGAAAAGAAAAAGGGAAGAAAAAGGTAATAATGATTTTCAACTAATGGTTATACAATACATGGTATGATAACGAATTTTCTCTATCACCACCTCCTATCTGCTAGTAGTTTCAAATGTTTACGAATCTTTGTTTTTGTTCTGTGCACCTTCTGTTATAGTTGTCTCCAATTATAATGTGAACCCTATCAGGGTTCAAATCCCTGCTTGGCCATGGAAACTCACTAGATGACCTTGGGCAAGTCACATTCTCTCAACCTCAGAGGAAGGCAAAGGCAAACCCTCTCTGAACAAATTTTGCCAAGAAAAACCCATGTTAGGTTCACCTTAGAGTTGCCATACGTCAGAAATGATTTGAAGGCACACAACAGCAGCAGCAACAAGAATGTATCTTGAATCTAACATGTTTTGTTTCATGATTAATCACTGGAAATAAACACAAGTTTAATTCCTAAGTCTGACTGGGAAGGCATACCTGAAGAAGTCCCACTGCAGAGGGACAAATGGACTAATTGTAGGGAATACCTATTTCTCTTAATATCAAATCTGAGCCTCTGCCTCTCTTTGCAATTGCTGCACATTCTCAGCAGAGTCTCTCTCATCTTACTTCGTTGTATGCTTTAGTAGTGGGCTGGTTGCTGTGAACTGGGCTACTAGAGGAGGTTTTAATGAGAGGGTGTCAGGAGACCCATGGCCTGTCACTTCTAAGGCTGCTAGAGAAAGAGACCAAATTCACTATGGCAAAGGAGGAGCCCAATAATCAAAGAGCAACAGGACTGGCTAGCTACAATGATGTACTTCACAGGTGCTGGAGATGGGAAAGAAATTGGATAGCAATAGCAATAGCAGCTTCATTTATATACTGTTTCATACCTGCATGATGGGGTGAGCTCCTGTCACTAGTCCCAGGTTCTGCCAACCTAGCAGTTTGAAAGCATGCAAATGCAAGTAGATAATAGGTAACGCTTCTCAATGGGAAGGTAAACAGCGTTCTGTGCAATCATGCTGGACACATGATCACAGAGTAGTCTCTGACAACACTAGCTCTTCGGCTTAATAATGGAGATGAGCACCGGCCCCTACAGTCGGACATGACTTGACAACCTTGTCAACAGGGAATGCCTTTACCTTTTACCACACTAAGCAGTCTCTAAGCAGTTTACAACTGTAAACTAACTGCCCCCAATAAGCTGGGTACTCATTTTAGTGACCTCAGAACAATGCCAAGCTGAGTCGACCCCTGAGTCCCTGGCTGGGACTGAACTCACAACCTTGTGGTTTGTGAGTGAGTTGCTGCAGTACTGGCATTTAACCACTGCACCCCCAGGGCTTGTGAGTTGGGGGCATTCTGGAGCACTGAAATATATCACAGCATTGTCAGAGTAACTGGGGGAAAATCTATTCCCATCCAAGAACTGACTGGGTCTTTCAGAATTTGCTTACTTGGAGAATGACTGATATGGCTTTTCTTAGAACAACATGGGAGCAGAGACCTGATGAATCTGCCACACAGCATTGTCAAACATTTGAAAAGGGGAGGTGGGGTCTCTGTGTGGCACAGATAGGACCCTCCAAGTGGACTCAGAGGTGGTGCCAAGAGCCTAACTGGTTTCCATTTGAAAAACAGGATTGCAGCAAAGCAAGCTACAAGTTGCACTCTAGTCTCTATAATAGCTTGCTTAAGAGTCATTTTTGCTCACCGCTCCGAGCAGCTGGGAGATTTGCTCCTGCTGGCTGTGGGTTATCTTTGTCTTTGGCTGCATCTGGCACAGTTCCATAAATATGTCTCAAGAACGTCTCATTTGCTTGGCCCAATGTAACCTGGCAAACTCGATGGCTCAATAGGGATTTGAACCTGAGTCCCCTCAGTCCTATCTCAGCACTTTTAACACTATGCCACAATGGCTCCAACTTTAGAGGCTTCAAAACAACTTAATCTCAAGACAAAATTACTATGCTCAACATACAGAACAGAAACTCAAGCCAGTTCTAATTAAGAGGATATCTTGTGTAATAAATAAGACAGCTTATGCCATTCTACTGTAACACAGATACATTCGTATGCAAATGCAATGCCACAGCATATGGCCCACAGCATATCTCTGGGCCAGCTATTTAGACTGTAAAATGACCCATAACTGGGGCCTGTAGTTCTGTATAGCTGTCTATAACATAATCCGTGGGCCATTTTACAATGTACCTACCTACATACATCCTTGTATGAGTAGCTTTGCATCACAGCAAAGCTGCAAATGTAAAAGAGACAACAATAAATAGATAAATAAACAGGACATTATAAAGATGTTCTATTTACAATAATTGGCTGAATGACCATTCTACTTTCTAACTATAAGCCACAATCTGCAAACCACACTTCTGTGCTACATGCTGACATTTTGAAATTAAAATACATTTTACTTCCCACAGAATGCTCAAATGTGAAAAGTGATAATATAAACATCAAGAGATGAAAATAGTCAGCAAGTATACAAATATTTTTAACCTAGCTTGAGTTGGGGGGGGGGGGGGGGGGGGGGGGGGAGAGGTTGCATTCTTTCCAGAGTTTGTCTATCTCCATATAATATTCTAGATATTCTCCGTGTCTCTGAAGTCAATGTGAAAACTCAAAGAGGAATGGTTTCATGTAACGTTAATTCAGGGGCTTTCAGCAACACAAGCCTCTCTTTATCTATATATAGCACCTAAATGCCTCATCAATTAGCGTCTGAAGGCAAAGCATGCAAAGGCTGTTTTCTTGATGGCAGTCCATCCTGTAATAAGATGCAATAAATAAGTTACACTTTACTGTTTTGGCCCATGTCCCTCCCACACTTTTTGTAATCATGTCCCAAATAGCTCCAAGGGCTCTGTTCATCTGTTCCTTAGCTCGTATTTAACAAGAAAATGTTTCCATTCTTGCGCTGTAATTCTACTCCCAGGATTTCTGCTTGCCTGACATGTGGCTACTGCAATCTAGTATCGTCACTAATGGGGTCTCTCTTCGGTTGAAAGTGATCTCTTGTCAACCTGTAACCACAATCTAATACTACATTTGCTAAACAAGAGTTGCCAGAAGCCACTTTGACATTTCAGTTTGAACAAATTTATGGGTGAATCTACACTGCACAATTATAGCAGCTTAATATCACTTTAATTGCCATGGTTCCATCCTATGGAATCCTGGGATTTGTTGTTTCATGAGATACTTAGATTTCATTGCTAGAGAGTTCTAGTACTGCAGTTCAAAGGAACACAAAAGAAAATTCTGCAACTCCCAGTATTCCATAGGATGGAACTATGGCAAGTAAAGTAGTATCAAATTGTTATAGGGTCTTTGCAGACTGCCAGAAATAGTGCAAAATGAGTCCACTTTAACTGCCCTGACTCGGTGCTAGGGAATCTTGGGAACTGTAGTTTATTGTGGCACCAGAGCTCTCTGACAGAGGAGGCTCAATGTCTCAGAAAAAAAACAAAACAATTCCCATGATTCCCTAGCACTGAGCCAGGGCAGTTAAAGTGGACTCAATCTGCACTATTTCTAGCAGTCTGGAAAGGCCTACAGCCATTCACTTAACCTTGCGTTGGATCTAAAATATATTTGAAAAGCTACTCCCAGTTATAGATCTAATTCACCTTATTTGGGGCTGGCTTAACCACATAACAACAATGGTATGAAGAAAGTATTAAACTGTCAATCACTGAGACAGAAACTCTGAATGATATGCAGCTTCTACCCAATATTCTGAGTGATGTCAAATATTAGCCTTGCAAATTAGCATTCAGAGTCAGCCCACAAGTTCTGGTCTACTATCCAGCTTGCAAAGACTGTATTTGTACTAGTCAGCTAGGGTCTAAAGGGCAGTAAAAAGAGAGCTCAAGTTTTGCAGAACTTTCCTTCCCAGCCACTTTAAGGCTAGTTTAAGAGCTATTTAAAAATTACCTACATCACTGTAACCCAGTATAAGGAGCATCAGAACCCACGTTCTGTCTGAGGAATCTGACACTGTGATCCAATAAAATAAAAGCTCCCAAAAATGAGTGCAGTACAATATAGCCAATGGAACAGTATGGAAACAAATTCATTCAACAAAATCCAACTTACTTAAAGGCAGAGAGACCAGTATACTACAGAAAACTGTATAAAAAGGCATACAACTTTTGCTGTAATTTAGATAAAACTGTTAACGTTATGTCCCTTCAAGTCATTTGGCATTCTTATAATTCTTTAAATACATTCTCTTTCTTACATTTACATCCTATGTTTGCTCCAAGGAGTTCGATTACACATATTCATCTCCTTATCTCTTTATAAAATGCCTTCCAGTTTCTTCATGTTCCAGAACCAGCTATATGTTTCTTCATGTTCCAGAACCCTTGCACATGACACAATTATATTGCCATAATTTTATTTTAACTGCCATAGCCCCTCCTATAGACACCTGTGATTTGCAGTGTAGGAAGGGCTATTTAAAATTTTCTGCCTCCAAACTATAAACCTCAGGATTCAAAAGAATATTACCAGGAAAGTTAAAGTCAGATCACACAGCTATAACAGTGTCATGTCAAACGGCCCCAGGACCTATTCTGCCCTAATCATAAGGTGCATACTGTCAGTGTGTGGATGATGGGTATTGTAGTGTTCTTAGACACCCAGCAGAATCTGAAGAACAAGCTGCAGATACATGTACACATACATGTTGTCATGTATGAAAGCAGAAGTAGCATGTTTGCTGGATACAGAGTACGCCCCTGATGTAGGTAACTGTCCCTCCCTCTGGAGGTGGTGAAATGGTAGATCAGGAAGGCTTTTCCTTGCTTTGACCCATGATAAGACTCAATATTTATTTCTTCACAATGCTAACAGCTAGCCTTTGAAGGAAAAACCCTCCCTAGGCTGCGTCCTTCATCATGGCTCTACCTTTCTGCAGTGATAGGATTGAGAGCTCCTGTGAAGCAAAGGCTATGCTGATAGTAGCAGTGCTCCTGGTAGGATCTCCCATGTCAGACAGGCATTTGCTGAGAAACCAGACTAAGTGAGTCTGATAATTACACAGTCTTTTACTCAGGAAATAAACACCTAAAAAGAAATGGGGTGGCAATAATAGTGAAAAGAGAAAAAAAGTAAAAGTAGTTAAGGGATACAATGTAAAGTCTGACCGAATAACCTCAGTATAACTTCAGGGAAAACCCAACTATATAACATAATTCAACTTTATACTCCAATTACAAAGAGAGAAGAAAAATAATGGAAAGATTCTGTGCTAGAGTCCAGAAGCAAATTGATCACAAAGTTAGGACTGTCCGTGCCATTGTATTTCCAGTTTCTATGTAATGGTTGTGAAAGCTGGACAGTGAAGAAAGCTGATAGGAAGAAAATCAACTCATTTGAGATGTGGTGGAATTCAAAGATATAGCCGTGTTAGTCTGTAGCATCAGTATGGAGAGAGATCTTGTAGCACCTTTGAGACTAACTGAAAGAAAGAAACTGGCAGCATGAGCTTGCATCTGAGGAAGTACCGGTAGACTAAAGTCTACAAAAGCTCATGCTGCCAATTTCTTTCTTTCAGTTAGTATCAAAGGTGCTACAAGATCTCTCTACATACTCATTTGAAATGTACTGCTGAAGAATTCTGCAGATACCATGGACTTCTAAAAAGACAAATAAATGGGTGTTAGAGCAAATTCAACCTGAACTGTCTCTAGAAGCCAAGATGACTAAACTGAGGCTGTCATACTTTGGCCATATCATGAGAAGACATGGCTCACTAGAAAAGACAATAATGCTTGGTAAGGTGAAGTAGAAAAAGAGAAAGACCACATTCCAAATATATAGGCTCAATCAAGAAAGCCATGGGCCTGAATCTGCAAGACCTGAGCAGTGCTGTCGAGGATAGGATGACTTGGAGGTCTCTCATTCATCTTTGTGTGTGTATGCCTTCAAGTCACCTGTCAACCTACAATGACACCATAAATTCCACAGAATTTTCTTGGGCAAGGAATATTCAAAGGTGGTTTTGCCAGTTTCTTCCTCTGAAATACAGCCTACAGCACCTGGTGTTCCTCGGTAGTCTCCAAGTACTAAGCAGGGCTGACCCTGTTTAGCTTCCAAGATTAGACAGGACAGGGTTGCCATAAGTCAAAGTCAACTTCAGCAGAGTTAACAACAACAAAGGCTCTTCCAGTTACATAAATGAGGGATGTCAAATGTGGCTTCTAGGGATTTTTTAAACTTAAAATGTCCATCTGCTGCTGTGATGGTGAAGGGTTATGGGAGCTGAGGTCCAGAAAAATCTGGAGGACAGTTGCCCACTTCTAAGACAAAATGAAATGTAAAATCAATAACAAATGGAAAACCACAAAAGGGCTTAAACATCCAATAAATACACTCATCCCTCCACATTTGCTGCAGTTAGGAGCACAGGACCCTCGTGAATGTGGAAAAGCTGCAAATAACAAAAACACTATGGGTTTTTTTTTTACCTGAGAAAACACCTCTCGAGGAATCTCTAGGTCCTCCAGTGCAACTCTGTGGTCAACAT
The DNA here is from genome assembly GCA_020142125.1 of Phrynosoma platyrhinos. Lineage (NCBI taxonomy): Eukaryota > Metazoa > Chordata > Lepidosauria > Squamata > Phrynosomatidae > Phrynosoma > Phrynosoma platyrhinos. The sequence goes on from CM034710.1 coordinate 48,336,507, forward strand.
CTGCCAGACATTGACCATAGAATTGCATTGGAGGAGCTACAAATGCCTAATGGAGTGTTCTCTCTAGGTCCTTCAATGCGACTGGTTAAAGTTGGTTAAAGTTGACTATAGAGTTGTGCTGGAAGATCTAGATATTTCTAGAGAGGATATATTAATAAAATCCGTGAATAATCAAATCTATAAAAGTCAAAGCCACAAATGTGGAAGGACAAATGTATGTAACAAGGGCCATAATTTACATTAACCCCAAACAACATTCAGCCAAGTAAAAATGATATGTAGACAACTACATATCATTACAAGCTCACAAAGAGCTTGGAGACCAAAATCAGTGGCACCAGGCAGGCTTTCTATATAGCAGCAGGTTTTGCGCTGAGAAAACTGGACACAAATTAAACAGCTGCCCGCACTGAGGCATACAGCTCATTCAGACCTGATTTATATGCATATAAGACTGTGTTAGATAACATGAACAACTGTCTAACAGACATTCCCTGGCTAAGGTTAACAGCATATCTAAATATCCTAGACATATAACAGAAAAGAATACAGATCCTATAAAAAACAGCCCATTCAGTATCTGGAACAAAAGCCAGCTCTTGAGAGACATGCTGAGTTCATTCATTTATCTATTTTATTGTATACCCCAAGGCTAGCACAATGAAGTAACTCCTCCTGTCGCACAGGGTAGTAACCGTATGTAGACAGTAAGCAGTCTCAAGCCCTCTAACTTTAATGGTAAAGTTTTACCATTTAAAACTGTGGTAGGTTTAAGGTTTGGTGGATTTAGGAATGAGGCCAAGAGAGAGAGAACAATGTTGGTTCTGGTGACACTGTAACTGGATTTTAAAAATGTGTTTGTATAATTTAAGAAATTAAACCAGGTTTTTATCATCCAGTACTAAACAGTGACTTAGTGGTTAAGATACCAATTCTGACAATCGTAAGGTCATAAGGTTTGCAGTTTGAGGTCCAAGTGCCATGTGATGGAGTGAGCTCCCATCACTAGTCCCAGCTTCTGCCAACCTAGCAGTTCGAAAGAATGCAGACGCAAATAGATAAATAGGTACCACTTCAGTGGGAAGGTAACAGCATTCCATGGAGTCATGCTGGCCACATGACCACTTGAGTCATCTTTGGGCAATGCTGGCTCTTTGGCTTAGTAGTGGAGATGAACACCACCTGCTACAGTGATTACGACTGGACATTCAGGTCAAGGGGAAACTTTTACCTTTACTTTACTAAGTATATGGAAGAAAAATGTTTCTATTTGGCATAAAATATGTAAAGAAGAAACCGCCTAAAATCAGAATCAATAAAACCAACACCCAAGAAAGACCCACAGGGATCAACCCACTGCTGGCAACCTGCTGCCCCCAACTGACTCTGCTACTCAATCTCACTGTTCATAAGGATGAACATCATGGCATCAGACAAACAGCTGGTACCAGCTGATTAATCAACCTGGATAATCTTGCAGCAATGCACTCCCAATCAATTCAAAGTAATATGCTTGTCGGAGTAAAGAGTCTAATAGTGCTATTATTTATCATCAATAGTTCCATATACAAAGCTTGGCAAAGTGTTTCCTGGTTTATGTCTACTCAGAGGTGGGTTCACCAGTTGCTTCCTCTGAAATACAGCTTATAGCTACAATGAAGGAATAGAAATGGAAAGGGAAACATAAGGAGGAGGACATGTTTTCACTAAGGGTCATAACAAGATTATCCAATAAAAAATAAAATCCAATAAAAAATTCCAATTGCCAACAACAGATGTCTCACACAATATATCAAGACCTCAGTCTATACAAGGTACCTACAGATCCCTCAGAGATCATATAAACACAGCATGCTTCAAACCAGTAAAAATAAGTTTGAGCTTTAACATAAATGCACTAAAGGGTTGTTGTTTTTTAAACAGAACAATCACTCTAGTAATAGCATAAGAAAAAATTTATCAACAAATGCAGTTTGACAGTGTAGAATGGGGTTTTCACCCTCAGTTGTAATTAAAATGGACTTAAAAGCAAGGGATGCTTGGGAGAGTTATATTATTACAGATCTCTTGATGAAAAACTAGCTTTTCAAACATGTAATAGGGTCATTTCTATCTCCACTGTCAGCACAATAATGAAAAACAAAACGATTTCCTCCTATTCCTATTCAACTACTTCTGTGAATTCCCTTTGTTTTATCATTCTTAAAACCTGGTGTGATTAGTCACAGTCTCTCACGATCTTCTGGAATAAAACTGCATCTGACTAGGGCTTTACTTTGGCACAAAACACTGGCAAACATACTCCTCTGCCAATTAATAGTGAATACTGGTAGAAATAAATAAGAAGCCAAGCTTGTACAATTTCAGTCTCACACAGAAGACAATGCTTTTGAGGTGTGGGTGTCTGAACTAGGGAAGGAACTATCTTAGCTTGTATATACTCTGACCATTCCTTATTTATTTACACATATTATGGTTTATTTTGGCATGGAGACAGAACACCTTATCAGATTTTGCACCAAAATAAAACACTGGGTCAGCTGAAATGCTGATGTGTGCTGTTAGAGAGTATCCTAATGTTTTTGTGGGATGCATGTTGCCAGTTACTTATTCCTTTATATATACTCTGACTATTGATGCTTCTTGGGTGCCATGATTGGCGGTGTCTTCTCTTGTCAGTGGGTCACTTTCTGTGTGGCTGGAATATAGCCCCTCTGCTTCTCAGAGCCTTGGAAGAGTCCTCAACAGCCACACAAGGTCTTTCAGTATCCCACAGAAAGTGGTCTGCAAAGTCCTAACTGGCCATAAGACCAGTTATAAGGCTAGACCAGCTGGTGGTGGTAGGGTATTTTGCATCAAAATGCACATTGCAGCAAGTTTTAAAATCTTGCTTTTTGTGCTAGTCTGATTGTTATCTCAAAAAAACTAAAATTCCCTTTGCATTAATTTTAAAGTTTGCATGTAACATTCACTATGTCCATTTGACTGCAAAACAAAACAAACAAACAAACAAAAAACAGCACTAGCAAAGTACTCGCTACTTATAAGTATTTGAAATCTGAACAAATATATAAATAAACAAAACTGGGGGAGGGAAGAAAAGTCTTCCTTGCCAAAATTTTATCTACGCAGCTATCAGGGCCAATGACCACATCTGTATTTCTTTATTTACTCTGCAGCTACTGAGTGCTTCAAGCTGGCTGACCACACATAAATGGCTTTCCAAGAGACCTGTGCAACCTGTACTGTAGGCAAGAAGCCAAAGGAGCTGCTTGGAAATTTGAACTTACATTGTTTACAGCATGAGTGGAAACCCATGTGCTTCAGAGGTGAGCACAATAATGTACTGTAAAAGTGCTCCTTGGGAAAAACAACCATTTTTTCCATTAAAAGGTAGTTAATCTTTTGATGGATTCTTTCCCCTAATTATCTAATTGGAAAGGCCTATGTATATTTATATTGTCTTTCACTGCTGATAGCAATCTGGTACAGAAATCCACATTTAAAATGTTAACACTTAGTAACATGACAACACATATACACACACAAACAATGTTTCTATAGAGACATCTATCTAAATAATTGCTTACAAGAGATCCAAGGCATGATGTCATTCAGGCCTGCATGTGGCCATAGCAACATACCAGTACAAGCAGCAATATTTGGATTCTTTAATCAAGTAATGACTTAGAATTAGCCATTTCTTGACCATATTTTTAGGACCTTCCACCCTCACTGTGGCCTTGAAAATAAATGATTTAAAGGTACTCATATACAAGGGCTATTCTCATTACTACAACCAGGCAGGCAGCATGTCTTAAGGTATATCTCCGGTACTGAATTTACCCCAAGCAGTTATTGATCCTGATAAAAAAATTCCAAAGAAATATTCCAGAATGCTAATCTGAAATCCCTCACATCTATTCTTAAGAGATTTTGGATCTCCTATGTTAGGATAAAACTTTGTCTGTCTGTGTGTGTGTATTATAAGAAACACAAAACTATATTTTTGCTTCTTGATACAAGATTGAATTTCCCCCTTTCTAACTGCAGCCAAACTGCCTTCCTGCTGGTGCCCTTTCTCTAGAAGACAGAAAACTTAATAATTTCCCCCCCTTAGACCGCAAGTCATTTAGTCTTTACAAAATAACCAAACAAATGCAAAACACTGAGATGAGAAAACATTCCACTGTCTCCATGAAAAATATTTCCAGTGAATACTTTGACTAGATAGTGAAAGTAGCCCTTAACATACTATCAAGTAGTTCTTCCTCCTCAAAATTTACATGCTATTCCTTGCAACTAAGAATTAAATAGGGGAAAGCACAAGCTGCCCAGCTTAATACAGGATTGTGCACATTCATGACTTGAAAGCACACAACAAGAACACATTCAGCTAACCAAACTGTTGCCACATCCCCCAAATATTGGGCAAAGCTGAATTCTGCAACATGCTCTATGCTGTGCAAATTACATACATTACATGCCTACTTTGCATTATAACATGCTTTTGACAGTCATGGAATGGGGGGGAAATCCATTCACAACCATGAAAATATTGTCCTCCTCTAGAAATACCATCTTGTTTCCGATTCTGATGTTTCTGTTATTATTGTGTGCCTTCAAATTATTTCTGACTTATGGTAAGGCAAACCTCTGGGGCTGAGAAACTCAGTGGGTTTCCATGGCTGAGCAGAAAATCAAACCCTGATCTCCAGAGTCAAAGGGCCTTGGCAGACGGCTTAAAAAGCCGTCCTCGGCGCAAGGAAGGGGAGGGGCAGCCACACGCTCGGCGCCCCTTCCTCCTCCCGAGGTTGTCCTCGGAGCCGCCGGCCCTCTACACGGCCGGCGCTCCGAAGACAACCTCCCGCCGCAGCGTCCGGACACGCTGCGGCGGAAGGGTCGCCGAAAGTGTGCCGCAAGCTTTTGCGGCGCACTTTTGGCGACATATGAAAGGAGCGCTATTTTAGCGCTCCTTTCCAGGGGCGCCGACGGTGCGCCGCGGGATCAAGGCATGAGGATGCCTCGGTCCCGCGGCGCACCTTCCCAGGGCGGCCCACGGCCTCCTGTCTGCCGAGGCCCATAGTCCAACACTCAAACCACTGCACCACACTGGCTCTGAAGTTTTAGTCAATACAATTCAGCCTTAGGGACTGAAGAGGAGGGAGTAAAGCATTTCAGGACTAAAAGGAAAATTGAACTGTGTGTGGAGTAGCAAATGCTGTATTTGCATGTGACTACTGAACTGCTAAATACTGTATGCAGACCCGCTTGCATTATTGGCAAAATCTACCTAAGGCTGCACATTATTAGCAAACTCACCAAGATGTAAAATTTTACAGGAAACAGTGATACTTCTGAAGAGGTTTTTTTTTTAAAAAAAAAAAAATATATGATTACATGTAGGGCAACATGATTACATGTTGATATAGCGAAGAACTAAACTTTAAAGCTCTTGGTTTAGAACAAAAGTGGACAATTGTGGTGGAAATAGACTTCTGGCACCAAGAACCATCAGCAGACTGCACTACTGCAATTTTGACCAAAAATCTACTGAAAATACAACCTGGTACTGGCTTAGGGGTCTATTTCTAATTTTTATTGGAAATGGTTTTCTTTTTTTTGGGGGGGGGTAAAATTTGGACAGTTCAAAGGGGGCATTAGAAAGGAAACTACCATGTCTAGGAGCATCTAAGGCTAGTTTTTTAACTGATTTTTTTTTTTTAATAGAGAGGACCAGGGTCTAGGGTGCAAATAAGAGGTTGGAGGTGACAGGCAGACCATAATCTGTGCTTGATTCACCCCTTTTGAATCTTTTGAGGTGGGATTTTTTCCTCCTTACTCTTCATCCAAGGTGCATTTCCACAGCAGAACATACCAAGGATCTGTATGGACCCTGGGTTGACACAAAGGAGGAAAATGCTAATGCTGGGGTAGGCAACCTTTCCCCTTTAAGGGCCGAGGGACTTCAGCTCCCAGAAGCCTCAGCCATGTTGGCCAATAGCTCCTGGGATTCTGGGAGCTGAAGTCCCTCGGCCCTTAAAGGGGAAAGGTTGCCTACCCCTGTGCTAATGCATGCTATTCATCCACTCCAATGTCCTGCAGGAGTAGGTGAACAAGCTTCAGTCTTGAAAGCTGGGCTGCATCTGCCCTGCAGAAATCATCCAGTTTGACATCATTTTAACTGCCATGCCTCAGTGCTATGGAGTTCTGGGAACTGTAGTTTTGTGAGAACTCTGGTGCCACAACAAACTAAATTTCCCAGAATTCCAAAGTATTGAGGCATGGTAGTTAAAGTGGGGTCATTTTAAAAGTATCTCATTGAGATACTTTTAAAATGTCCCAGTAAAATGTACTCGATTAAGTGGGGGTTTTTTTGGGGGGGGCTGCCAAAACCCCACTTAACCTGGGATAATTGATACTGGATTTTTTCCTTAGTTTTTAAAAAAGATTCACATCATCAGCTTGCGCAGCAAGTGGGACTGAACTGCTCCTCAATGACATGTCAGGTTTCTGAGGATTTCTAGTCTTTTGTGTAGTGCAAACATACCCACAAAGTATTCCCAGTCGCTATGATGTATCATCACAAATCACCAATTATCTGGTGTGTATCATCTGCTCACTCCCTTCTCCTTCCAGTCCTTGCAATGCCTTGAGATCTTTCTACAAGTAATGATTTTATAACACCTTAGGAGCCTGGGCATCAGAATCAATGGACTGAAGCTGAACATTACACAGAGGCTGTAGATACTACTGCAACACCTTATGTCTCAAGTGCTACTTTTTAAAAGTGTAATGAATCGTTTGTTGCTTATGAGTAACATTCGTAACATTGGTTATAAATATGCTGCTGGCCCGTCATTCTTTGATTTGCTTTTTAAAAATAAATAAATGATTTGCTTTTACAATCTGTATTTTAGAATACTAAAAAAGGGGTCAACAATATCTTCAAATTACCCTTCAGAACCAAATTTTTGAAGTATGCCCAACAACATTAATAGTTATTACATTATTTTCCCCCAACTGACAATATTGCCCCCACACTATCCCACTCCTGATCCCCCAAAAATGTGTTACAAATAATGCTGTTTCTTGTGACACACTGACTGACATCCTTCTGCTTAGTCCCAAAACAGAAGGCCTATTTATTACTCCATTGATGAGTTGACACAAATCCCAATGTTTTAACGGGTCTATTCTATTCAGGACTAAAAGGATTCAGGAGATTATGTCCAAATTATGCAAACAGGCATTTCTCAATCCAAACCCCAGGTAGCAGGGCTGGGGACAGTTCACTTTTCCTACGAATTTTTACTTTATAAAAGAATTTGTGAACAGGACAAGTTGTATCTTAAGGCTCATAAAAATTATCACTCAGTTCACCACCCTTATACTATCTCACTGTTTGTCCCTTCACCAAGAAAAAATCAGGAATATTTTAGATATTAATTGTTAAGAAAAAAGAAAAGGTATACTGCATTTTATTGCAAAGGATGGAGGATGTATTAATGGAGAGAGAACTAGCTAATGGTGTAATATTAAAGCAAGTAACCTCAATCTCTTGATCTTTACAGACTCTTATTTTAATACTTTCTAGAGACTACATAATCCAGGCATCTGACATCTGCCAAAAACAAACCAGAGAAGAGATAACAACATAATCCAAGTATTTACTACGCATTGAGAGACAAGAGGAAAGGTAAGAATAACAATTGGGGGGGGGGGGGAAGAAAAGTGAAAGCCTAGAAAATTTTATAGTGCAGTTTTTACTGACTACACAACTTCACAATGCAGGAAGAAAAAATATGTTTGACTGCTTCTATGTATGAGTTCCTTACTCAGAGAATCCTAGCATGTCAGGATGCATCTAAAACAGAATTATTGGCACTGATCTTTAGTAAATGTTTCCATATGGAAGCATTTAACCACACGAAATGGGTTAATCTCATGTGAATTAATTGTACAAACAACATTATAATAAAATAATTCTATTTTCACTGTAATTAAAAGAAACATGTTCTTTGGATTTAATTCATATTGTATGCCAAGCTGAGTCCTGCACAGGACTGGGAGAAATGTGAGATAGAAAATAAATAATAAAGTAAATAAATACATAAAAATACATGCACACACGGTGGTAGGTTTTAGGGGGAAAATTGTAGGTGAGGAGGCATATGCAGAAACAATTTAAAATGTTTAATACTGGTTAAATTATTGCTGTAAATTACTTGCTTTACATCATATCTCCTACCAGCCAACAGATTCTGAGGACTGTAGGGTACTTTCCACAAAGCCAAAAAGCAGCTCTGGACTGACCCAACACAAGATCTATTTTGCATTTCACAATGGTTTGCAAACCTCATACTGACAACAACAATAACAAAAACAACAAATCAAATGAGAGGCTCAATCATGCCCAACCTAGACAAATATTTAAAAAACACAGCAGGAAAATAAACCTGGAAAACCTTCATGTTAGATTACAGGAAAGCAATTTTGTGCATGTGTTCTGCCTAAACTTCTTTGGGCAACACTTCACAATTCCTGGCCACAAACTGTTTGGGGCTTTACAGGTTAACATCACCAAACTGAAATCTATTTTGTCACCCAACGGCTGCTGCATTTTGCTTTCTTGCAGGTTTAATGTTTTAATGGTTTTATTTCTGAGTTCTGGTTTTGATGGTTTTATTCTTTTATTTTAAATTTGTTGTAGTTTATCTATTGAGAGTTTGTTAGCAAAAAGAGCAGCACATAAATATTAATAGTGAATTAATTATAAATTACAAATTAATTCTCTGAAGATGCCAGCCACAGATGGTGGCGAAACGTCAGAAAGAAACTCTTCTAGAACATGGCTACACAGCCCGAAAAACCCACAAAAAACTATGGATGCCGGCCATGAAAGCCTACGACTTCACAATTAATTATAAACTTTCTATGGGCTTTAGTTTCTAAGTGGTTCTCAAAAGAAGATCCATGTAGTGCATATTAATGCACATTATAGTTGCCTAACTTAGGTGTTGTTGTTTGTTCATATAACAGGAAAGATTTATTCATTATTTCTACCAACTGAGTTTGACATGTCATCTGGAGCCCTTCTGGCAATTTTGTAAAATGTTAGTAAAACTACTGCTACTACTACTGTGGCCCCCCATATCCATGGGGTCTGGAGCTATGAATTCAACTGACGACAGATCATCACACCCCATATTATTAAATGGTGATAATGTGAACACAGACATGCTGAAACGTGCAGCACCAACTTCTGTCTTTCAGTTAGTCACAAGGGTGCTGGAAGATCCTTTTGCCTAACAATGCTCATGGTTATGATAAAGGGAGTAACATAAAAGGCAAAGAAAATGGCATTAATAATTAATTAATTAAGCCCTCCCTCCATTCCATCCAATGTCATCTGGGGGAGACACCAGGCCCAGCACCATCGGGCCTGGAATAAGAAGAACCCTTCTTAAAGGATGGGTGGAATTTGGGATTTTTATGTTCAGTTTAGACTGTATTAATATATCTGTATGGAAATTTTAATGTTTTAAGCCGCCCCGATTACTCTGCAGAGGGGCGGGATATAAATAATAATAATAATAATAATAATTAGCCTACATGACTTTTTTGTGCCCTGCAATATACATTCCTTAAACTTAGTAGTCAATGGTGCTGCCCAGTGTGGTCTGGAAACAACTAATTTCTTCAGTTTGGTTCAACAGATTTATTGTTGTTGTTGTTGTTGTTTTTGTTGCATCAACTCAGCATTGGCTAATTCTAACTAGCCATTTATCACTCTTTAATAACTGTAAAGCCATTGAGTGAAACAAGATGGGCAAGCTGCATCGATGCTTTAAAAACACTGAGATATCATCTTCAGAGTATGTACAGTGGTCCCTCAGCATCCACTGGAATTGAGCATCTATGGATTTTGGTATTCACAAGGTGTCCTGGAATTTGGTTCCAGGACGCCTTGTGAATACCAAAATCCATAGATGCTCAAGTCTCATTATATGACATAGTAAAATGGTGTCCCATATATAAAATGAAAAATTGCTGAATATTTTCAAGCCATGGTTGATTGAATGTGTGGATAAAGAAACCGTGGATATGGAGGGCTGACTGTATGATGGTTTGGTAGAGATCTTTCAAGACATAAGCTTAGAAGCTTAATGGAAATACTTCCCAAATTGAAACTAAGGGGTGTTGCAGACCAGGCTAAAGAGCCAGCCTGGGAGTGGAGTTGGGGCAGGGCAGCTGCACACCAGCCATCCCAACCCCAGCCTGACGCCGTCTTGATGCCGCATGCCCGTATGCACGGCACGTGGCATCAGGATGCCCTCCCAGTGCAGCATATAGACACCCTGTGCCGAAAGGGCGCAGAAGAGCCATGGCACCGGCTCTTAGGGCAGCCTTTTGCCGCTCTTTTAGGGGTGGCAAAAGGGAGTATCGGAGGCCACGGTATGTGGTTGCCCCAGCCCCGATCCGTGGCTAGCAGGGGTGGCCCAGAGCTGATGCAATTTCTAAGTTTAAGGGTGTTGATAAGGGTTTTCAACAAATTTTGACAGATACTGCAAAACAGCTAGAAATACTATGAAACTTTGAGATGGAACAAGTTAGAAAAAGGAGAAAGAAATGGCAGTTTGAGTATCAGACCCAAGAAGAGGCATTGCATTCCAAAGCAGAAACTCAAAGTAGGTTTCTACTGTGCTGTCTTAGACAAGGCCATACAATCTGTTAAAGAGAGATTCCAACAGCTACAAAAATACAATTCCCTATTTGGCTTCCTATGTATACAGTATCAACAACAAAAAACTGAATGTGTACTCAAGGCCTGAGAGAATTTGGAAAAATCACTGATGCATAATGGAAACAAAGATATTGATGCTGAAGATCTGTACTATGAACTTAGAACAATAACTTGAAGACTTCCAAAATCTATGCTGCTACAAGAAGTGCTTCTGTTCATACTGCAACAAAAATTCTGTGATAATGTGCCTAGTATTTCTGTTGCTCTAAAGATCCGGTGTCAGTGGCAGGAGATGAAGGCAGTTTCTCAAAACTCAACTTATAAAGTGGTACATATGCTCAACAATGCTGCAAAAAAGACTAATTGGCTTGGCAACTCTCTGTTTACAAATAAGCTGTATTCCTGAACTTTACTTCTTTAACATAAACTTTGGTACCAGAAGCAGAAATAACATGAAAAGGGACAGTGTTCTGTACCACAGAAGGAGAAGGAAAAAACGTCAACATGTTTAAGCAAAGTTTTTTATCCAAAACTGACAATACCACATGTGAAATGAATAAATTAGCAGCTTCAAGTTTTGTGTTTATCATTTTTTTCTACAGAACATCTGTTTTTGAAAATTGAAATCAGCAATTTGGGGTGTGTGTGTGCAAATAGAGAGCTTTGCCTATGATGTAAAATAGCCTGATACAAACATTGTTCTGTTATCATTCTTTTGTTTTCCTTTTGAGAAAGATCTAAATAGGTACAGATTGAGTATCCCTTATTCAGAAATCCAAATCTGAAGCACTTCAAAATCCAAAAATTTTTCAGTGCTGACATGACACTTCAAGGCCTACATTTTTGGATATTTTTGATTTTGGAATACACAAGTAGCATAATACATACCTTTATTTGTGAAGCTAGAGAGAGGCATCTTCTCTCCACCTTGAAAATACAGCACAGGTATGTACTTTATCACACAAATCCCAACTCTGAAATGCTTCTGGTCCCAAACATTTGGATAAGGGATACTCAACCCACACTATCTTGCAACAGTTAAGCTCCAGTACAATTAAGGAAGTACATTACCAGAAGGTTCACATCTATTTGCCTTAAAAGAAATATTTTCCTTTTCAGAAATCCAGTTCATCATCATCTTTTTCCAGGAAAAGTAATATTTTAAGGAGTTATTCCAAAAGTGAAAAATATATTTTAATCTGGAAAGTGTCACTTATGAATGAATATACATATATCCTAACCCAGCAGTCTTCTACCTTTTCAGATTTGGGAACCACCTTTGCCTCCCCCTAAAGAGCAAGGGCCTAAATATCTAAAGGCACCAGATCCCATCTAATCTTGGAAGCTAAGCAGGATCAGTCCTAGTAACTACTTGGATGGGAGACTGCCAATGAAGTACAAGTGCTGTAGGGTATATTTCAGAGGAAGGAACTGGCAAAATCACATCTGAGTATTCCCTGGCTAAGAATACCCTATCTAATTCCTGGGGTCATCATATGTCAACCCCCATCTTCAAAAAGGCGGCGGGGGTGTGTGTGGAAAATGAAGGTCCAAACAAATACTGCCCAGTCAGCCTGGGAGCAATATCAGCAAAGATTCTAAAGCAGAGCAGTCTGTAAGCACTTAGAAAGGAATACTGTGATCACTAAAATTCAACATGGTTTTCTCAAAAACAAGTCATGCTAGATTAATCTTATCTTTTTTTTTTTTTTTTGAAAGTTACAAACTTAGTAGAAGGAGGGACTGTGGTGGAGCTTATCTTGATTTCAGTAAGGTCTCTGACAAGGTTCTCCATGATATTCTTGCAATCAAGCTAGAAAAATGTGGGCTAGACAATGTGACTGCTAAGTGGATTTGTAACTGGTTAACCAACCAAATCCAGAGGGTGCTCACCATTGACTCCTGGACAGAAGTGACTAGTGCGGTACCACATGATTCTGTCCTGGGCCCAGTGTTATTCAACATTTTTAGCAATGTCTTGGATGATGGACTAGAGGGCATGCTTATCAGATGACACTATATTAAGAGGGGTAGCTAATACCCCAGAGAATAGGATCAGAATTCAAAATGACCTTAACAGATTGGAGAGATGGGCCAAAACTAACAAAATGAATTTTAACAGGGAGAAATTACGATATTACACTTGGGCAGAATATATTGCAGCATAGACTCCAGTCATATATGAAGAGAGAAATCCCAGAGGTGCAAGCAGGGTTCAGAAAAAGAAGAAGCGCTAGAGACCACACTGCGAGCATACAATGGTTAATGAAACACATTCAAAGAATTCCAGAAGAAAATCAACATGTGCTTTATAGACTTATAGACTGCATAGATCACAAAAAGCTATGGAATGCTCTTAAATGCTCTTAAAGAAATGGGAAGGCCTCTACATCAGATAGCTCTGATGAGGAATCTGTACTTAGGACAAGAGGCTGCTGTCAAAACAGAATATGAAAAAACAGAATGGTTCCCAATTGGCAAAGGGGTAAGGCAGGTCTGCATTCTATGACCCTATTTGTTCAACATTTATCCAGAAAATATCATACAAAACGTAGGTTTACTCAGGAGGAGGAGGAGTGAAGACAGAAGGAAGGAACATAAACAACCCAAGATATGCAGATGACACTTTAATACTAACAGAAAATATGAGAGACTTAAAACAACTACTAAGGAAAGTTAAAGAAAGTGCAATGGCAGGCTTACTGCTGAATATAAAGATAATGATCATGGAGGATCTATACAAGTTCAACCTAGATAATGAGGAAATCAAAATAATTAAAGATTTCCCATACCTTGGGTCAACTATTCAGTCAAGAAATCAGAAGTAGATAAGGAATGGGAAGAGCTGCTATGAAAGACCTAGACTAGAACTAGATCCTAAAGTATAAAGACATACAACTGAGCACTAAAGTTAAAACCATCCAAGCCACCATATCCCCCATTACCATGTATGGATGTGACAGCTGAAGAAAGCAGACAGGAAGAAAATAAATTCATTTGATATTCGGTGCTCGAGAAGAGTGCTGTGGATACCCTGGACAGCCAAAAAGACAAACAAATATTGCAGGGGAAGGTAAGACGTTTCAAGAAGGAAACACCAGGACACACAGTTGGAAGAAAAAAGACCACAACTGCATTGAGTACAGCTGACAGGTAGGGTTGGCCCAAAATGCATGGGTCTGGATCTGGCATCAACCAACCCGCTTGTTGCTTGATGAACCATGGCCAGGCCTCGGAATGACTGAAGGGGGCAACCGACTGATTGCAAGTCCACACTTCACCCCTTTTCACCGGGGTACGCTGATCAGGAGTTGCCCCTGCAATGGCAACACCTCATTGCTCCCAGCACCCCCAGGTCCCGATGGGACTCTCGATCCTGTGCTCCACAGAACAGGAAGGCACGGCTATCAGATCCGTTAATTCGAACAAAAACCTGATCTTTTCAAATCCTCAAAAATCCCGAAAATGAAAAGATCAGGTTTGCGTTCGAATTAACCCCCTTTTAAATTCGAATTTAGTTATCAGACGAGGTGGAATGGGACAAATCCCGTAAATTAAAGACTTCCACTCGTGCCCGTTTATTTCCACTTTCTCCCCGTGACTCCCCATGTGATAACGTCCAATGATTCTTTCATTCGATATGCAAGGGCTACATATTTTAAAAAGTAATAAAGGGGATATATGGAACTGGCAAATGTTATGGTTGGGGGAGGAATTAGGAAGCAAAGCCATGCAAGTAATAGTGCCACTGTATTCTGCTTTGGTCAGGCCCCACCTGGAATACTGTGTCCAGTTCTAGGCACCACAATTCAAAAAGGATGTTGAAAAACTGGAGCGTGTCCAGAGGAGGGTGACTAAAATGGTGAAGGGTCTGGAAACCATGCCCTACGAGGAACGACTTAGGAAACTGGGTACGTTTAGACTGGAGAAGAGACGGTTAAGAGGATATATGATAACCCTCTTTAAATATCTGAAGGGATATCATATTGAGGAGGGTGCTAGCTTGTTTTCTGCTGCTCCAGAGAATAGGACTCGGAACAACGGATGCAAACTACAGGAAAAGAGATTCCACTTCAACATTAGAAGGAACTTCCTGACAGTGAGAGCTGTTCGATAGTGGAACACACTCCCTGGGAGAGTAGTGGAGTCTCCTTCTTTGGAGGTCTTTAAACAGAGGCTGGATGGCCATCTGTCAGGGATGGTTTGATTTTGAGATCCTGCAAGAAACGGGTTGGACTGGATGGCCCTTGTGGTCTTTTCCAACTCTATGATTCTAAGTCAGTCCCGGCCTTCAGCAAATATTGCATATAGACTCACCTGGGCCAGAGCCTATTCTTTCCCCTCTCCCCCTTTCCATCAGCCATCTCAGCTGGCAGCTGAGTCACTTGGTAAACTGTATGGGACTTAGGCTGACTGCTTTGGGGCTTCCCCCAGCTTGCTTTTAACCTGGCATAACTCTCTTTCTGTTCCTCCTTTTGAGTTCTACTACCTGATTGCCTTCTTTCTCCAGTTTGTACCTTGTAATAAATAAAAAACAAAATAAATAAAATAATCATGAACACACAAAAAAGGACACATCCAGGAAAAGAAGGAAGTATGGTAATCCTAATACACCCAAATATACCAGTTTAGCAACCAAATTGGTGCAAGTGATTCATTTGAAAGTTATAAGCATGTATTGAAAAACACGGGTTTAGTCAGTGTAAGGCCAACATCTAAATTACAAACATGGAAAATGAAAAACAGATTTAACTGTCGCTTGTAGAAAAAGTATTTCTGCCTATTAGTATGTATCCATCTTGAACCTAACATAACTGTACTACAAAGTGCAACCTAAGCTTTTGAGGACACATCCAAAAAGTTGAGAAGATTGAAAAATACAAAAATATAATAATGTGTTTGTAGGTCATATATTCCTCATAAAAAGTTCTCATAAAGAGACTTTCAGCAATTTAAGCATCAGTGAGAGAAAATGCAAAATAAAAGTGAAGCAGAATTTACTTGATTTTGCTGAAGACAATATCAACATCTGTAAGGGTCACATTCTTGCTGTCAATCACATGGCAGTCTTTGCACAACTTGGACCAGTTTTTCCCATGCATCTCTTTTCCTGTAGCCCTTGTGTCCCCATGGATGGCAAATTTCCGGAAAGCCTCTTCAAGAGCACTTAGCTCTTGCCCACTGGCCCCTTCATGGGAACTGTTCGAGTCACAGGATAACCTTTTGGCTGATTTTTCTTTTGCAGAATCTGCAGAGGACTTGGGAAATGTTTTGTTCATTTGCTTAGAAGACTTGCTTGTATTGTCAGCCATTGTCCTGAAAAAGAAAAATCGAGAGGAAATAGTTGAAACTTCACAGGCTACTGCTTGCATTTAAAAAATAATATTCAGACTGTATTTATAAATATAATTGCAAATATGCCACACTTTTGTTAAGTTGTGCCTAACTGAATATTGATCTTTCTCACACAGATGTTCAACATCATGCCATGACTTTGTATGAGTGGAGAAGGCCTGGAGTACATATGGAATGGAATGAGGCATGGAGGAGACTATACCAATTCAAAATGCAGGTGAAGAACAGAGTACTATTATGTGATTCCCTCCAGGATAAATACTCCCTATTGAAAGAAAATGATAACATCAAGAAGAAAATGTTTCAGAACAGATGGTTCTTTGCTAAATTATTTTTTTACTTAAAGAATTTCCCCCAATACCAAAAAAAAAAAAAAAAAGTTGAAAGAAAATAGCACTCTTACCTACACCTACCACCTCATCCTGTGGCAAATGTTAACTAGGCCACAGCCATCAAAACATTACCTTTTGTATTAATTCACATGCAGTACTTTTCAATCGAGGAAGCAGTTCAGTCATTCCTTTGTGAATTACTTATGAACCCATTCTATAAGTATTGTTTAGAGTTAATTTTGAACTTCATGTGCCACTCCAGAAAACACTGAAACTATTCTTTGTTTCAGTTATAGATGTTTAAATAGAGAACCCTTACTTTTTCTCTAATCAAAAACTGCAAGACTGATCCTGGAAAAACTGCAAGACTGATCAGGACTGATCCTGATCCTCCACAGATGCCCTAGTGGAGCAGACAAAGCTTGTCCACAGAGTGGAAGGAGATACAGTACTGTGTTTGGATTCCCAGTTTTCTCCAAGGGTGGTTCATACATTGCTCCACACATATGGTCCAAACTGGGGGCGAAGGAGAACAGAGCCTCACCTTACCATTGCAAGATTTGAACAGCTACAAGTGATGCAGCAGCCTTATTCCCAAGCGAAGGAATCTTACCACACTTACTCTTCTTTCTGCAACCTCTGGCCTTTATTACAGGAACAACTAAACTGTGGGAACCACTGAAGATGATTGGAAGTTGCAGCTAAAAAAGGCTGACTTATTTATAAGACCAAATTCAACCATTTCTGTGGCAACTGCACTGTCTGTCTGTATACTTCAGGACACAATTCAGCATCTTAATGCTCATTTTTAGCTTACCTTTACCTTTAATGTCACTGCTTTAACTCTTAATCACCTTTACCTTCATTAAAGTTGCCTAGCTTTAAAATCATAGCCTCCAACTGACCATAAAGATCACTCTCTGCCTACAATTACTGATCAGGCCCTGCTCCACATGACTTTGTAGCATGAAGTAAGACAAAGATGCCAGACCTTTTGCTTCAATTGCCCTGAAAGGGTAGAACAACCTCCCTGGTCAAATGTTAGGAGTTGCTCTTCCATCTTTTACCCACATAAGGGGCAGCAGATATGGCTTGTAAGCTGTGATTCTTATCTTGTAGATGCTGCTGCCATTATAAATAGTCTTTTGGCATTTACACTTAAATTCTTGTTCAAAAGTGGGTTTTATTATGTTTTATTCATATCACTTTCAGGTTAGGAAAAGCTACAAATAAAATTATTTAAACAAATGAAACCAAGTCAAGATTCCTTGACTATAGGCCATAAATATTCCCTGTCTTTCCCAAGATATCTTGTATGCCCTAATGTCAGATACATTTATAATATAAAAGAGGGAAGGGGAGTTTTAATGTAGTCATAAGCCAAGGTTTGGAGGAACTATGACATATTGTTAAGGACAGTGAGCAAATCTGACACACAAAGTCTTATAGGGAGCAAGCTACATCCTATGACAGGGACAGGAATTGTGTCCCCGATCCAGTTCTCTGTATTACCAGTAGGAGATCTTCAGAGGGAACCAGTGTGGTATAATGGTTGTTCTAGGACTCTAGGAGACCAGGGTTTGAATCCCCATTCAGCTAGGGGACCACAGTTCTCTGTATTCTTTATCACTGGTTATGCTGGCAAGGGCTATCTGGAGTTGCTGTTCAACAATATCTAAAAGGCTGCATGATTTCCATCCCTCCTCTATGGCATAAGGCAGTTTCTACAGCTACTCTTCTCTCCTAGCACTTCTCTGTCTCAGGCTGAAGGGTACTTCAGGCAAATCCTTGCAAGAGTTCTGACAGCATGGAAGACAAACCAAACATGTGAAGAAGTTGGGCTCGTCATGTGCCTTCAAAGTGACTTTCACTTACAGCAATACTATTCCAGGGTTTTCTTGACAAGATTTATTTAGATGAGGTATGCCACTGCCTTCCTCTGAGGCTGAGAGGATTTCCATGGCTGAATAGGGTTTCAAACCCTATTTAGGACTCCCAGAGTCCTAAAACAACACTCAAACCACTATACCACACTGGCTCCCTCTGAAGATCTCCTACTGGTGAGGTTATAAATTGTTCCTCTTCGGTTCAAAACCGTTTTGCTTTTAAAAATCTTGTTTTGCCCATTCCTTTTTCCCCCCTCACAGTTCTAAGAATAAGAATTAAGATGGCAAGGAACACTTAAGAAATATTGTGTCACACACTCAACACAAATTATGTCCACAAAATATTTATTTAATAATAATAATAATAATAATAATAATAATAATAATAATAATAATAATTTGTACCCCACCACTCTAAGAACAATCGAGGCAGTTAACAACAATTAAAATTACATACAATATAAATCCCCCAAAGCCCAAAA
>CM034710.1:48355408-48368043 GCA_020142125.1 Phrynosoma platyrhinos
ACAAGCAGAGAAACAGCAGCATCTGAATTGGGAAAGGGTGGATAAGGGGGTTCCTGAGGCCGGGAAGTCTATTCTGGAAAGGTCTGCCAGAAGAGATCCGTCTTAATAGCCTTTTTGAAGCTGTTCAAGATGGTCATATGAAGGATCTGATTCGGCAGGCTGTTCCATAATCTGGGGGCGATTACCGAGAATGCCCTCTGGGAGGTTACAGACAGCCTAGATTTTAATGGCTGAAGAAAATTCCTCCCAGAGGACCAGAGTGTGCGGGGAGGATTGTATCGGAGGAGGCGGTCCTGAAGGTAGGTTGGACCCAAGCAAATTCACATTGGGGGGCACCCTGAAAAAAAAACACAGTGTTTTGCAAAAAAACACGGAGGAAAAGTCATTTCCGAAAAACTTGGGTTAAGGGGGATTTGACACGGGCTCACCCCAATTCAGGTTGGAAAACCCCAATCCCAGTGTGAACAGCCCATGTTGAAACTGGTTTGCAAACTGATTCAAGCGTGAACAACCCCCTTTTAAACCGGGTTATAACATAGTGTGAATGACCCCCTTAGAGAGATACATCTGATTAGGCTACTTAGTGGCAAGGGAAGAATTTTTCCTCTGCTCATCCTCAAATGTTTTTTACTTTACATATTTTCAAAGCTGAATTGTAGTACTGAAAAGGTTGGTGATTCCTGGCAATGCCATGATAGTTCCAAATGAACCCAGGTTTCCAAAGTAACACATATGTGTGCACACAACCACACAGGCAAATGCCCAGAAATTATCCTAATGCTCAAGGATATGATTCTCCTCTTTTGAAATATTAGGACGAAGCATCAGAAGACAGCTTTCAGGTAAATGCCACCCATTTTAGCACACACATAGCACTCAGGATTACAATGCAATCAGTCTGTCAATAGCTCAAGTACAGAGATCATGTTGGGACAGGGATGAATGGAAGTGGGTAAAGGCAGTGTACGTCTGTGTGTACAATTTACTTATTCTATTAGCTGTATAACAGATACTTGTTACAGCCAGGGTTTATCAAGCTTAATGTGACAGGCCCAGAGTGGAGTAATTTTCTGTCAAACAATCCTTGTTCCACAATTTATCAGCGGACAAAGCATTAACTCTTTGTAAGTTACAAGGCTCTTTTAAAAAGCATGAATGATGTATGGTTTAGTTTCTGCTTTTCTACCAATGAAGGTTCTTGGTGCACGCTACAACACTGCACAGAAAAATATCTTAAACTTCAAATATATGTCACTAAAGCAGAGTAAAATAAGATAGCAAGAACTATGTACAATACTGGAAGTAGAATCATGTGTAATAAAAGCATATTCAATTTTCTTACCATCATTACAGCAGACCAAATAGTATGAGCCATGCAAAAGGCTGGGATATCGGCATGCTTCAAGGAAACATAAAGGTTTATGCAAGTACCAAAAACAGTAAAGGGAAACATTGAGGAGGCAGCCCTAACCTAATAGCCTTGTACAAACTAAGAATACTCAGTGGCCACAGAAAACTGTGTTTGAGGGAGACAGACAACTGTCCAGGAGAAGAGTTAGTTGTAATGGAGCATTACACACCGCAACATTTTATTGTAGATCTTATTTCACACTGTCGGCTCTTAAACGCTTAAATCTCAAAGCTCTGGCAAAAAGAACTATCGTTACACAGGAGACCTTCCTAAGGAACTATTCCCCATTTTGGTATCTTAATTCCACCACCATTCAATGAGGTACACTCAAAATGAGAAACAAAACAGCATGGTGAGTTGTGGATGGTGAAGTAAAGAAAGAGTTGTTATCTCATTTTAATTCAGAGGAAGATTAGCTTTAGGCCATCACTGTGAGTGCTTCCCTGGCCCAATTTTTATAAGCATGAGTAAGAATGCACACTGAGCATTAATCTGCTCAGGGCTGAATTAAAAGATTCAATTTATATTACACAGAAAACCAACGTTATTGTCAACTACATAGGCTATCCTTTTCTCTACATTGGCTATCCAAAGCTACAGCTCCCTTTGGACAAGATAAAACCAAAGAATACTACCGATTTAGAAGAAGCTGTGCAGGAGTAATTGCTAGCCTAGCAGATGATATACTAGATGTTGGCTTAAGTATGAGTTTGTAGTTAAAAGCACTACTTCAGCCTTCTTCAGCCTGGTGTATTCATACAGTGTAGGTAATGTTAAACTGCAATTCCTATCCCCAGTCAGCATGACCAATACTGATTAGTGGTAATGAGAGTTGTAGTCCAGTTCTTTGAATGTTTGACTTTGGGCAGGGCAAAGCAGACTCAGCCATGCAACTCCACCTCACTCACAGCATTTTCATTATCAGATGTAGAGTTATCAGAAACAGAATAGACTAGATTACATATTTCCCCCTACCTTGAAAACAATGGTTATGACAATGCAAATTCCATGCAAGAGATTGTAGTTTCTCACTCCTCCATCAGTTAAACCTTCAAAAGCAACACAGAGGAAATTATGCCTTACAAATAAACTGCCCAGAAAACATTTGAGTTATAGAGTGGCCTACACTTGAATTGTTTGTTTGTTTTTTTATTAAAAAAAAAACTGGATCCATGTAACTCAGCTTCCTTTAACAGTTCCTTCCCATCAGCACTTTACAGCACTACATAAAGTAAAATAAAGTTATTGTCCATAAGGCAAAAACATTGAGGCTTACTGGGGTTTGCTAGGTAGAACTACTGAGGAGTGACCTACTGAGGTCCGAAAGTCAGTATGGCATCCAGTGCTGCTAATTTGAACCCTTAATTAGTTACAGGGCTCACCAATGGCCTCTATTAACCAACATCTCAAAGACTTGCTTATCAATAAACATTGTTGTGAGAGTAAAATAAGGAAAGTGTCAGGGCTGTAGTTGGAGGGAGTGGTAAAATGAGGGCATTGTCCCTTCAAATAAGAATTCACTTGCCTCTCCCATGAAAGTTTCCTTCAGGCCCTAAATGTCAAGCACTGCACTGGGTAATGATTCAGATTTTCTTTGGATAAAAAAGTAAAGGTTTCACCTTTGATGAGGTTGTCTGGATGTGTCCGACTGAAGGAGGCAATGCTCATCTCCGTTATTAAGCCAAAGAGCCAGTGTTGTCAAAGATGACTATGTGATCATATGGCCAGCATGACTGAATGGAACATTGTTACCTTCCCACCGAAGTGGTACCTATTTATCTATTTGCACTTTTACATGCTTTCGAACTACTAGGTTGGCAGATGCTGGACCTAGTGATGGGAGCTCACTCCATCACATGGCGTTTGGGTCTCGTACTGCTGATCTGCCGAGTTTGCAATTGTCAGAGTCAGCATCTTGGCCATTAAGCTACCGAGTCCCTCAATACCTGAACTTGATACATAAACAGTTTAGATATATTTGGATACCTAAACTGTACTCTAAATGCTCAACTGAAGTTTTCAGTTCCTCCAATAGCAGAAATTCGGGATTTAAAGGAAAATTTCATTGGGGACAGAATTCTTATTGGGGGGAGCAATAGTCTCATCCAGCCCTCATAGCGAGACCCCTAGAAAACATATGTGTATGAATCTTGTACAAGAGAAAGGCTGAACTGAGTATCAAGTGCAATTAGCCTGCTCTGTAAGCACAGGCCTCGAAGATATTCCAGACAAAGGCATTCCACACTGGGAAAGACTGGATATCATCTGGCATTGTTAAAGTAGATGCAAAGAGGTCAATTTATTAGAAAAGCAACACAAGAAAGTTTTGTGCAAAAGACCTATAGGATCCATTTTGATTTCAGCACAAAAAGCTAAGGGCTTATGCACATGCACAGTGCTAGTGAAGAACAGCCATTCCATTCTACTGCTGCAGTCTAACACTGTCAGAAAGGATCAGCATTTGCATGGCTGACCTAAAAGGCATCCTGAGCCTTGGGAAAAAAACAACCTCACTCCACAATTGCTGCTTAAGGAAATGCTCGCTGGCTCTTTTAGTGAGCTAAAAACAGTTTTTTCAGGATGACCCTGGGTGTTGCAGAGTTGCTGCTTTCTAATTTAAGGGTCAGAGGCAATGAAAGGCATAACAGACACAACAGAGTGTTAATTTTGCTTTCCTGGTTGTTTCAAATGTCTGCTAAAGGCAACCTGTGTTTAACCCCCTGCCCCATCCCTGCCTTGTCAGAGTCAACTGTATGGATTATTGTTATATGTACATTAATTGTAATGGTTGTCCAGCACCCTATCATCTAGTTGCAGCAGGGGAAGGGAAGGTGTTAACCTCAGTTTTCACACTGAACATTGGAAGCATGCTAATCCACTGCAACATCCACAATCCCTTTACTCTGGCCCTGCTAACTGAGGCTTCTGGAAGTTGAAGATCAAAAGGTCTGGAGGCCAAGAGTTTTCCATTGCTGTAATATAGGATGATGCTTCAGAACTTTTCAGAAAACAGAAATTTAAAACTGCAAGATAAAGAACATACAGAGATTTTTTTTGTGTGCAACTCAAGATATCACTCCTAATCACATGCATGTATATACAGGACTGTACATCTGAATCAGAATCCATCAGGATTAACTCCACTTGATTCAGTAGGACATTGTCCCAAGTTAAGAGTAAACATGGGATCAAAGGCTTAATTAATTAATACACTGTATAACCAAGTTACCACCTGCTGCCAAGCAAACTTTCCAGAACTTTCCTATATGTACAGGTGCTTTCTATATCTCTTTCTCCAACTCTCTTTCCTTCTCTCACACAAAATATTTCTCATATAGTTGTTCAGGGTATATAGGCACCCTGGCTGGACATTCTTTTGGCAAGAAAGCAAATGGATGTAAGATTGACCCCACCTCAGACCCTGCCCCACAAAATCAATAGGTGCAAAATTGCATTTTTACACTAGATATGGCCCCATCCCACTCCAAAAAACCCCCAAAAGTTCAGATATTCAATCATGTATCCATGCTACATAAACTAGTCATTTTCAGCATTATAATATGCCATGCATAAATTAACACAGAAGAAGGTAGACAAAAGTTTGGTGGTTAATCTGGGGTAGTTCTCACAGAAAGAGCCTTAGGAATGCAAATTGATTTCCAGACAGAATACCCACAAAATTTCTCATGCTCACATGGTGTATCACACATCCAGATTTATATCCATCTTCCTACACACTATAATCTCATGCACCTTGGTGCCTTTCCAAGGCTGAGACAAGAATCCCACACATATATAAATATCTCTCTAAATTCATAGCAACTTCTTGATTCCAAACAGTGACTGAACTTCAGGTAATCTTAAAAATAACTGGGGAGAAGGAGGAAGTTAAGAATTTCATAGTGAAATTGTATTAAATTGTCTTTATCTTCACAGCAAACAGAACAATCTTCCAGGTATATAACAAGAGGCTCAAGGAAGCTTAAGCAGTTACCCCCTCTTATCCTTTTAACAGTGACCTAGTTCACATGTAAAAGAAAACCAGACTTTCTCACTACATGAACAATTCTGTACAAACCTCAGTTTTATATGATTCAACTTCCACTTTCCTCTTTTGTATGTCAGAGGAAAAAAAATAAAGTTTGTCCTTTTAATTCTGGGGTTGGCAAAGTGTGGCCCCAGGACCACATGCAGCTCTTGGGACCCCCCCCCCGACTTCTCTAGTCCCCAGCCCACTAATTTTTTTTTTTTTAAGAAATGGGGGCAATTTCTAGGCAGCCAAAAGCTGCCTAGAAATGCTGTATTTTTCTTCACCTAACACTGCAAAGCCTCCCAAACTTCCCCAAAATACCCCCCAAAAAAGGAAAGAGAGAGAGAGAGAGAGAGATCATGTTGGCCAAAAATCAGCCAAAATGGTAGCCGTAAGTGACATCACATCACTTCAGGCACACTGAAACTCACTGGTGCAGCCTCCTCCAGCACAAGGAGGAAATATTCCCTCTGCCTCCTGGACAGTTGCCCACCCCTGCTTTAAATAAACTGGAAAATGAGGTTTATTCAAACTATTCTTAGCAAGAACAAGACAGGATTCAAATCATGGTTTCAGATCTTGGCTCATTTGCAAACCATAGTTTAAACAAACCACAGTTCCATAAGTTTCATAACCATAACTGAGCACTAGGGTTAGTTTAACACTAAAGGTAGAATTTTTCAGGCTCCTTCTCTGGTGTGCAAGTGATAAGGGAAGAGAAGTATTCAAGGTTCATTCACACAGAAGTAAATCATAGTTTCCTGTTATATATGGATCAACTTTATAAGCAACCCTGGAAATAGTGTGGGAACAAGACCATTATTGGAACCTGACTGGAAAGGAAGATTAACTTGGATTTTCCGTATCCAAATCCCATATTATATTCCATTCCCTATACTGACTATTTGCTAGTAGTCTATTTGTTGTCTTCTATGTGCAAATAGATAGTATGGAAGTCTAGATTATGAAATTTTAAAGCCAATAGTATCAATATTTGTAAGGATCCTTCACAAAATGTTGCTCTTTCAAACCAGAATACATCTCATCTGCTGAGTGTCACTCTCCTCATTAACACAAACTGAAGCCATTACCATATATATATATATATATATATATATATATATATATAAAAAGGAGAATTTTCAGACTCAAATGCTATGGATTAACTGTTGTACAGTCTGCAACTGTCTACAATGTGCACTGCATGCACTTATTTTAGAGTAAGTCCCATCCAACTCAATATGATTTCCTTCTTAGCAGAGATGCAGAGGACTTCACTAATCATAAATTATTTTTGCAATAATCTTGGGAGATAGAATGATGAAATGATATTTTTAATACAGGCTTGTAGAAGTATTCTCCCAGTCCTACTTAGCTTGGAGTTGTCTCAGCATGAAAACAAACAAGAATGCTTAAACAAGTTGAAATTACTATGATGAAAGCATATAGTGAAGACAGATGTAACACTTTAGATGTTTTAATGTACCTTTACAGGCCTGAAAACAGAGGTTATTGCCATACTGCACAATTAATTCAGTTTGACATCACTTTAACTGTCATGGTTCAATGTTATGGACTCCTGGGATTTGTAGTTTGTTGTGGCACCAGAACTCTCTGACAGAGAAGACTGAATATGTCACAGAACTACAAGTCCCATAATTCTATAGCATTGAGCCATGGCAGTTAAAGTGATATCAAACTGCAGTGTAGATGCAGCCAAAGTCTCTGGATGAACAAAGTACCGTACGTGTGAGCTGCTTTCACCAATTTAAAATATTACATCTGTCTTCACTATTAGTTCCTTGTGGTTTTACATATTCATTCCTGTTGGAACACTTTCTCTAGTCAAGCAGGGTTGGTAGGAGTTTGAACCACTTTGCTACAAACTCCTAAAAAACCTTTTGTAGTGAAGTGGTACAAATCTCTGAACAGAGTGAGATGAGCATGAGCTGGGTCCTATCATTCTGAAAAAAACTATTGTCTCCACAACACAATAGACAATAGAGAATTACTACACTTCAGTGTTATTTGTAAGAGAGGGTAAACCACTTTGTTCATCTAGATAGCAACTAATTTGCATTATGATCATAGGATTAAAACACAAGATCGGATCTAAACTTTAGTCATACTTAAGAAAAGGGTCACCAAAATCAATGGGACTTCAGGTAGGGCCTCGGCAGACGGCTAATTGAGCCGTCTTCCGGGCCTGGAAGAGGAGGGGCAGCCGCACGAGCGGCGCCCCTTCCTCTTCCTGAAGTCGCCCTCGGAGTCGCCGGCCCTCCGCACGGCCGGCGCTCCGGGGATGACCTCACGCCGCGGCGACCGGACATGCCGCGGCGTTTGAGTCAGGGAAAGTGCGCCCACCGCTTTTAGGGCGCACTTTCCCTGAAATCTAAAAGGAGCGCCAATTTGGAGCTCCTTTTAGATTCGCCGCAGGAGCGCTGCGGTGCGGAGGCTCAGCTCCGCCGGCGCTCCGACCCGCGGCGTCTCCGGGGCCTCCGTCTGCCGAGGCCCTTAGTCACCTCTAACTTAAATCTCATTTATGACATTGGGATCACTTCTAACTACACCTAAATCTAACTAATTTTAGTTACTAGATTTTTTTTTGGTGCATTGCAAGTTTTTAATTTTACAAGAAACCACAAAGTCATTCTTCTTTGCTGAGTTTGCAGGTAACTTACGGGCCTTTGCAGACTGCTAGAAATAGTGCAAACTGAGTCCACTTTAAGGGTTAGGGTTAGGGTTAGGGAATTATGGGAACTGCATTTTATTGTGGCACCAGAGCTCTCTGACAGAGAAGGCTCAATGTCTCAGGAAAAAAAAATTCCCATGATTCCCTAGCACTAACCCTAACCCTTAAAGTGGACTCAATTTGTACTATTTCTGGCAGTCTGAAAAGGCCCTAACAGAATCCTAGAAAACACTGAGGTGATAAATCTGAGTTCAGGCTGACAAAAAGAGAAAAAGGCAACCTTCTTCCTGATATCTACTGTTCTAAGTGCAGGAAATGCCCATGGAGACCAGCATACCAAACCATACATAACCTCTCCCTGAAATCTGAAATGGTATACCCCATTTAACATAACAGGCTTCCCTACGTCAAATGAGTAAGAAGCAAAATAACAAGAAGCAAAACCTAAAGATGCGAGCCACAGATGCAGGTGAAACATCAGGAATAAATTCTTCCAGAACACAGCCACATAGCCTGGAAAAGCCACAGAAAACTATAGCAAAATAACAGTTTAAGAGGAAGCCATTAGAAAGACACATTGATGCTATAACTCCTCCCCAAAGCATAAAATTATACCGGTGTATTTCAACAAGTACAGAATGGCTCTCTTCAACTGCTGAAGCCTCACAATCGCTTCTCAAGTAAATAATATATTTTATATGGGAAATGGTCCTTCAACCCAGAAAGCCAAACACATCACCAGAAAATGCAGGTTGTTACTTGCTGTTTAAAATTATGAATTAGAAAACTGAAACAGGAACTGAGCCCAAATGTTTGTCCAATGCTCTTACTGCCTTTCTAATGAACAGTTAAAATACCAGAAGGCAGGAGCAGATGTGTGTCTCATTAGGTCCAAAACACAATGCAGAAATGAGCCAGTCTGAGACCACTTTAACTGCCCTGACTCAGAGCTTGGGAATCCTGGGAACTGTAATTTATCACGGCACCAAAGCTATCTGACAGATAAGGCTAAATGTCTCACAAAACTAGTTCCCAAAATTCCCTTGCATTGAGCCAGGGCAGTTAAAGCAGACTCAAACTGAATTATTTCTGCAGTGTGTTTTAAGCCATTGATCCGTGAGGGAGAATACTGCATGCATTTTCCCTTACATGTGTGTGTAACAGAGATTTGAGAAGACTTGAAAGGTGAATATTCCAGAACAGTGCCCAGATTATACCTGAGGGGATCTGAAACCTGCACATCTTGCTTCCCCCCATGTGAATTTCAAGAACAATTTGCTCCTGCATTAAGCCCTGCTTCTTTTTCATGTTAATGTTTTACATTTTCCCTGGTCCTCCATCTGCCCCACAACAGCCTCCCTGAAAAGCAATGGGCTTGACATGGGATGAATGGGTTGAGGCTTGCAATCCAGATCACGTGGGGCAGACAGACATCAACAGCACACTGAGGAAATGTGTAAACACTGCTCGCTCTCGCTCCGGCTGGAATGAAATCAGCAAGCGAAACTGAAGTAATCCAGTGAGAACAGCCTCAAATGCACCTCCTCTCTTCGGGGCAAAGGCTGTTGCCATTATTCTAAATAAGGGAAATGAAATGGAGGAAGGGATGAGAGAGGGAATCCTCCTGAAGGATCCAGCTGTCCATTGCTCCCCATGGAGTCCATCTTGCTAAGTAAGGAGAGAAGCAGCTGCAGGAGGCTTCACAGCTGCCACTCCTGCCCTTCGCTATGCCTTGGCAGCCTCTGGAGAAGGCAAAGAGCTCCTCAGGATCCCGATTCTCAGATTCTCCTGAGTGAAGAAGACTTGTGCAAAATCCAAAGGGAAGGGGAAGGGGGGAGCCTAAGCCATATGGCACAGATAGAGCACCACTCTCAGTTGCTAGAAATATTACATAATGTTGAAACACCTAGAGATACGCCAGAATCTTAGTCACAGCAATCTCTTGAAGCTGACTGGAATCTAAAGATTTCAACATGAAAGCTCATCCTTTAAAGCAATGGTCTCCAAACTTTTTTCCGGCTACCGCTTCCTTTCCTCTTGGGGTGCTGACCCTAGTGCAAACACCCCCCCTGCATATTTCTTGATATTAGGTTTACTGATCTACTGCAAATTCAAAACAACCAATCTTGGGGCCTTTGCAGACTGCCAGAAATAGTGCAAATTGAGTCCACTTTAACTATCCTGGTTCAGTGCTAGGGAATCATGGGAATTGTACTTTTTTTCTGAGACATTGAGCCTTGTCTGTCAGAAAGCTCTGGTGCCACAATAAACTACGGTTCCCATGATTCCCTAGCACTAAGTCAGGGCAGTTAAAGTGGCCTCAATTTGCACTATTTCTGGGAGTCTGCAAAGCCCCTTGGTCACTTCTCCCTTTGCAGCTGGTCACTCTGAGAGCAGCAACTAAGCAGGTGACTGATCAGCAATTGAGAAGCCTCTCACCTATGCCAGCCCTCCAGCAAAGGCCAGTGTGGGCAAGAGGCCTCTCAGTCATTGCTTAGCCAGCTGCTCGGTTGCTGCTCCCAAGGGGATTGAGTGCGAAAGAAGCTTCTCCTTGGCAAATAAGGACCCGCAATCCTCCTTCATTGGAGCAGAGAGGAGGGCAGCTGGTGTGTGTATGGGGTTTACAGAGGCTACATGCCCTGAGACTGGCGTGGATGGGGAGAGGGAGAAATTTTAACTATAGGAGCCACTCCAAGGTGAAGGGCTCTTTCCAAGAATTGATCCCAGATACTCCTCCCTTTCTTTCACCAGAGACATGTCTTCCCCAGCTTCAACTGTTTTCCCCAACCTACACACACACAAATATACAAACACTGTTTCTTCTGTTCCACCTTCGTTCAGCCTGTCTGAGGTCCAAAACACCTGCAGAAATAAATAATCCAGCTTGAGACCACTTTAGCTGCCCTGGCTCAGTGCTAGGGAATCCTAGGAATGGTAGTTTTTTGTGGACCCAGAGGTCCATGATAGAAAAGACTAAGGGCCTGAACAGACTGCCAGAAATAATTCAGCTTGAGACCACGTTAACTGTCCTGGCTCAATGCTAGGGAATCATAGGGATTGTAGTTTTTTCTTAGACACTGAGCCTTCTCTTGAGAGAGCTCTGGGGCCACAATAAACTACAGTCCCCATGATTCCCTAGCACTGATCCAGGGCAGTTAAAGTGGTCTCACGATGGATTATTTCTGGCTGTTTGTTCAGGCCCTAAATGTCTCACACAAAACTACAGTTCTCAGAATTCCCTAGCACCGAACCAGGGCAATTAAAGCAGTCTTAAACTGGATTGTTTCTGCAGTGTGTTTTAGACCTGAGTTGAAAGAGATCGTGGCCATTGCTGTAAGCACCTAGAATCATCTTCAGACGCTATAACCTGAAACCCCAAAACAGTCCTAAATGTAGGATGGCTTCCAGGGGGAGTCTGTTTATCTGCCAAATGAGATGCCAGGCTTTGGAGGGAAAGGAGGAGATGGTCAGGAGAGAAGGCTCTAGAAATGAAATGACATAACATGTCCTTACAGAAGAGAAGCAAAGAAAGGAAGACCTGGGACCCCCATCCATCCCTTTACCTGCCCCTTCTACCTGCCATCCTAAATTCCTGCCGTCTTCAGTACAAGATCCAAATCCCACAACGACACCTTTATTGGGCCATGGAGAGTCTGAGACCTGACTCCGTTTTCAGCCTACCTGCTCCTGAAATGGCCGCTCTCTACCTCAAGAGATTGTCAAATACACCGTGAAGGCTTTCTGAGAAGGGTCAGGAACTGAGAAAGGCAAGGATAAAAGGCAGTTGTGGATGGAGAAAGATTTAGGGATGTTGGCACCCAAGTCCCAAAAGTGAACCTCGTCTTAATGGATGCATCCACACTGCAGAAATAACCTGGTATGATAGCACTCTAAACTGCTGTGGCTCTGGGAATGGTCATTTGTCAAACAAACTTATATTATATTATATTATATATCAGGGCTGGAGATATATAATGGCTGGGGATATAGATAGATAGATAGATATAGATCTCTCTCTCTCTTTTTTTTTATATATATATATATATATATATATATATAACTATATATATTACATAGATATAGATATAGATAGATATAGATACCAGGGCTGGGGAGTAGTGGTGATCCTCAGCCCTGATATCTATCTATCTATATAGATAGATAGATGATAGATAGATAGATATATATATAATTCCCCAGAATGCCATACATCTAACATTATATATGTAACATTAAGAAAAAATATCGTACTCCGGAATAGGACAAGGAGTAATCCCCAAATCACCACTGCTCCCCAACCCTGATATCTATATCTATTTACATAATATATATAGTAATATACCCAGGCCTAATATATATATATATAGTACAAGGAGTAACCTCCAAATCACCACTACTCCACAGCCCTGATATTTATCTATCTATAATATATATATGTGTGTGTATGTGTATGTATGTATAGGTATAGATATAGATATATAGATATCAGGGCTGGGTGTGTG
>CM034710.1:48398561-48409617 GCA_020142125.1 Phrynosoma platyrhinos
CTCATTATGCTTTTTCCAATCTCATGCATAGCAAAACTAGCAACAATCAGCTTCTCTTTTTTATGTAATTCCTACTCAGCTTCTCTGTGTATTTCATCTTTAGTGCAGCAGGTGCATGTCCCTTAGCAAACATCAATTTCCCAGATGGGGTGGAGTGAAAAGAGGAGGCAGAGAGCACAGTGTTAATACTAAGAGTGCATGCAGCACAAGAGACCTGTGTGTGAGAGAGAACCACTATCGATAGAATCTGTGAGGCAAACAAAAATATGCACACTACACAAATTAAATATTTTGACTCATATACTATGTTGGGGGGGGCACAATGTCCACATGAAAATGGAAATGGAGTCACAGAGGCAAAAAGTTTGAGAATCACTGTAATAGGCTGTACAGCACTAATCCCCTAAATGATCAGCAGGTTGGGTAAATGGTTCCTCTAGCATGCAAAGTCAGTAAATAGATCCATTTAATTTTTTACAGTTATACTTTCGTGTAGTGTTCCCTTGGGCCTAAATGGACCAAAATGGAATTATCTCTCTCCACCTTCCATTGCACTCCTGCTTTATAGATATTAAATACTTCCCAAGCTATGTAGAGAGATCTTGCAGCACCTTTGAGACTGAAAGAAAAAAGTTGGCAGCATGAGCTTTCAAAGTCTAAAGTCTACTTCCTCAAATGCACGAAGAAGTAGACTTTAGTGTACGAAAGCTCATGCTGCCAACTTCTTTATTTCAGTTAATCTCAAAGGTGCTACAAGATCTCTCTACATACTGATTCTACAGACTAACAAGGCTATATCGTTGAATTTCCCAAACTAGCTACTGTTAGCTTACCAGTAATTTCTGCTTCCAACACAGTTATTAAGCCAATTGCAATGATGGTCGAAGTCCGCAATACATTTATTGCAGGTACTACAGTGTTTAGTTTTGGGCCCTCTAGGAAGAAAGATACATGGAATAAAATTCAAGTGTAATGGGACTGCATTCAGCAGAGCATTTACAGATAAATTGCATGAGCTGTCATTGAAAGAAGGGTTATATACTCATATGAGATAATATACGTGGCTAACATAAACTCCCAACCGGCATCACATGCATTTTGAAGCACTTATCAGAAAATTTACCAGAATCAAAGCAGAGAAATATACATGAGTGGTAGATTAGACTTCCCTTCTTGACCATGTAACCTCTTTCCAGAGAGCAAAAGGCACCACCCATCGGTGATCATGCAGCACTGATATAGACCAAAAGGCTCCAGGTAGAAGGCCAGGACTGCATCAATAGGTGCAAGTTGGTTAACCCTTTCAATAATTTAATTATAGACAAATGAGAGAATAGTGGCTTTACATTAGCATGGAGAGTGAAGTTGGGCATATCGTGAAGTGCTTTAGAAATATCATGGGATGTATTGTCAAGCTAAGCAGCAAGCCTTCATTTTGCAAAGCTTAGTGAGCTTGTACTTATGCTCAATAATCCTTTTTCCTTAAAGGAAGTAGCACTTCCTGCAATACTGTGTCAGGAAATGTAGCTACAAGATGTAACTGCTATAATCTTCCACCAATCCACCTCTCCAAAGCCACCTTTTCTCAGCTGCAGCTGTTTCCTGGTTGGTGGAGAGCAGAAGAGGCAGCAAATAAGCATCCAGCTACTTTCCTATAGCTGGATTGGCAAGAACTGGTATCTAAAAGGTCTTTTGGGGATCCTTCAAAGATCCCTATAATGGTGTCATTGCACTGCACCTAAGTACAGGAAAACTACTGGACACTTCTCTGCCTCTTCCATCACTCTTCACCAGCCAGAATATGACTGAATTTGAGGAGAAAGAAAAGGTGTGGATAGTAGTGATTTCTCACTTCTGCAGAGTTTCAATGATCTAAGTTTGGTTTACGCTCCACTAATTCACTAAAAGGATGTCAAGTCAGTAATTGGCACTTCTGAGTGTCAGATCCCTAGTGCCTCTCCCTTTCCTGAAGCCAGCTTACATATATATTCTGTATGTTCTAGGGCAGTGTATGTCCCCTCTGGATAAATCTGTGCTGAGAAACCTCTGAAACGCCCCCCCCCCCCCCCCATTTTTCATGGCCCTCTCAAAACTCCCTGGTGTTGCCACTGTCATGCCAAGCTTATGCCACAGGCTTCCAAAAGCTTTGGAAAAACTAATATGTCTAATAGAAAGAAACAGTTTGGCAATGATGCATCCATTTTGAAGCCAAACAGTGCTCCAAGAAGTCTATTGGCTTGGAGATACCTCTTTGAAGTTTGTTGATTTTTTTTTATTCTACCCACTCTAGATAATTTGGTGTCATCATCAAACCTGAATACCTCACTATTCACCTCTAACTCCAGATCAGTTATGAACAAGTTAAAAGTATCCTCGGAAACTTCCATTGTCTATATAGCCTTCTGTAATGAGAACTGAATAATTTACTCCTATTCTTTGTTTCCTGTTCTTAAACTGACCCATACAACCACTTTTTTGATTCCATGGCTGCTAAATATGCTCAGGAACCTTTGATAAGAGAATTTGGAAAGCCATCTGTATTTCTTCCCAGTCCACCCTACTGAAATGTGCACTAATTCTCTCAAATAACTCTAAAAGATAGTGAGACAGGATAAGGGGCAGCTGGACACATCTATCTCAGTGGTACAATGAAGTTGGTCTTGAATATTATTCCAGATTATATGAGCTCTTATAGGTACTGTACATGTTTTGATTAATTGGGTACCTTGGATAGCTCAGTTTCGGAGGAAGAAACACGTGTGCATTGTGAAAGGAGATATCCTGACTACTAACATGGCTCAAACATTCTCTCCCTAATCCACAACTGGAAATAAGAAACACAACTATAACTTGCCTATGTGCATAGAAAACATTTCACACAGTTGGTAGCCTTATTTTTCATTGTTCCCTGCTTTGTGCAGTGTCAGACGTATGTTTGAAGATGCATACGCAGGAGGTAGAGCCTGCCATTTCCTATTGGATATGTGTTTGTTACATTAGTTTGTTGACTGAGCAAAAATCTTGCTGCTTTGTTCTCTTGCCACCTTTCTTTCTCTTTTTTCCTTCTTTCAAAATGAATTCAAATGAATTCAAAATTCATTTAGATCTTCCTCACTCCACCTTTCCAGTGAACATTTTGTAGGTAATTTAAGAAATTAAGAAATATGCATAAGAATCTAACACCTACCTCCAACTCTTAAGAGTAAAATTGCAGAACAACAGGTTAAGAGCAATAAACAACTAACAGAGAAAAAAGTGCCCAAAATTATGCCAAAATCAAAGTTACATGTCAGGGCTGTATTACCCATATTCAAGTAAAAATGCAATGTAATAAGACCAAGATTATGCACCATCTTTAAACAAGGTGTTGCTAGTACATGTGTTAGATAGTAGCTGTATTATTTATAACCGTGACAGTTTAGCAAGTTAAGTAGGCCTTACATTTGCTGTGTTATTATGTGAAAAACTTACACATCAGTTTCACAGAGAGAGCAGTGGTGGTTCTGAATAACATGTTTGCATTTGCTTCGGTCAAAACTTGGCATTGGTTTGTTATAATTCTTCTTAGCCAGTATGTTTTGATCTGCTGGATCAATAGTGACTGCAACAAGGTGAGTGATTAAGTGATGCACAAAAATTATGCCAATCATCTGCATATAATGAAGTTAATGAAGGGTTAAGGAACATGAGATGACACTAGATTGGCTCATTCATATGTTTGTTACATTAGTCTGGTTGCCAAAACACAGGACTTTATTATACAAATGAGTGGATTGAAAGAAAAAGAACAAGAATCTTTTCTTACTACTGTTTTAGGTATGCCAGGATTTTTTTTTAATACAGGTATTGTTAAAAGCTAATCAGAGCAGAGCCAGAATTGTTATTCTATCAAGTTTTCAAAGAGCTGATACATATGAGAAGTCAAGTTCGTAAGCCTTGAATCCTGCAAAAAATATTAAAATATGGGTGGGGTTTTTTGGGTCCTCAAAAGTTATCCTACACTGAGAAACAGCCACAGATCAAAGTCAAACACAACTATATAACCTTTCTGAATTCAGTATTTAGGGTCAACCTGACAAGTGCATTGGAGCCAAATACATATTACTGCTGTTTTTAGATGTATTTGCTGGCTCAGGGGGTAATGGGATAAGAACACTTTGAACACTATACCTTCCTCCATGTTATACAGTAACTATTTGTATAATTATGCATAACTAATATAATGTATGTAAAAATAGTGAAATGATAAAATATACTAAAAATATACCCATATTCCTTATGGATGTGAAATCATAGAATCATAGAGTTGGAAGAGACCACAAGGGTCATCCAGTCCAACCTCCTGCCATGCAGGAATTCAAAATCAAAGCATCCCCGACAGACGGCCATCCAGCCTCTGTTTAAAGACCTCCAAAGAAGGAGACTCCACCACTCTCGGAGGGAGTGTGTTCCACTGTCAAACAGCTCTCACTGTCAGGAAGTTCCTCCTAATCTTGAGGTGGAATCTCTTTTCTTGTAGCTTGCATCCATTGTTCCGAGTCCTATTCTCTGGAGCAGCAGAAAACAAGTTAGCACCCTCCTCAACATGACATCCCTTCAAATATTTAAAGAGGGCTATTATATCCCCTCTTAACCATCCCTTCTCTAGGCTAAACATACCCAGATCCCTAAGTCATTCCTTGTAGGGCATGGTTTCCAGACCCTTCACCATTTTAATTGCCCTCCTCTGGACACGCTCCAGTGTTTTAACATCCTTTTTGAATTGTGGTGCCCAGAACTGGACATGGTATTCCAGGTGGGGCCTGACCAAAGCAGATATCCCCTAAGATAATATATGAGATGAAAAATGCCTCATATGTACCACATATATTCTAGAAAAGTACTATAAAGTATAAAGTATCTCATCTTAAATTGTATCTTGTTAGAAAATGAATTGTTCCTTATGTATACTAATATGTTCCTTATGTACAGTCTAGTATACATGTATATTAGACTATGTAGCAATAGGAATAACAAGTACATTTCTATACTGCTTATCAGTGAACTAGCACTCCCTAAACAGTTTACAATGTGTAAGCCAATTGCCCCAAACAAGCTGGGTACTCATTTTACTGATCTACAAAAGGATGGAAGGCAGAGAGGACCTTGGAGCCCTGCCTAGGATCGAACTCACAACCTTGTGGCTGCAATATTGGCATTTAACCACTGCACCACCAGGGCTCTTTATTGTAAAATATGTGAAGCGAATTCACTTAAGTCTGTGAAATGTCTATGTGAAATAATATACCTTCACAAGGAATATGTAACTGCATAAGCTGATAGTTATACATAATAAATATGTAAATAACTATAAAGCTACATGTTTATTCCCCTGCTAGTATAGATTTCCTGAAAGTTTAAAGCTTAAGGTTATTCATAAAATGAATAGACTGTTATTTTTAACTTTGGGAACCCAGCTGACCAAAAAAAGAACTGTGAGGAACTCTAGCTAAATATAATAATGGTTCAGAAAAAGAACCATTGATCTTCTATAGAAATAGGGTGACGGAATCATACCTATTTCACTGCCAGGTAAACGGTTACAGAATGCAGTCTCAGTCATTTCAAATCTATGGCACAAGCAGTTCATATGCTATTTTTGTTTTACGACTATCTTTTAAATAAAGAGGTGAAAGGATACAATATAGGCAACATACTTCCATTCATTTGGGAGAAGAGGTATGTAGATACTGAAGCCCACTATAGCCAAGTATGAATAAAGCAGCAGGGTGATGAGTTGGAATGAGTGGAGAGGTAAAGACCAGCCATTCACTCTAGAGTATAGTGGTACCACTCTGTGGTCATTTAGTCGTTCGGGCCCTGTCTGCCTCAGCCTCTTGTCATAGCAGGTCATCTGCAAGACAGAACCCAAAATCACCCATTAAAAATAATAATTGTGCTTTTCAAACCTGGGGGAAAAACTACTGACAAACTCTGCACAGCTTACCACAGGGCTACTATAATGGCCCTATAACTAACCAGTCATTATGACTCATGTCACTCTTGTGTTTAAATCCCCAAATGATCAAGCACAGCCTCAAGGCAAACTCGCATTAAATTACTTTACTAATATTGACAGAATCAAGTTCAGTTCTGACTAAAATTTGCGAACAAATATGGAAAACAAAGCAGTGGTCCACAGATAGGAAGCAATCAATATACTTTCCGATACACAAAAAAGGAGACACAAAAGATTGCAGCAACTACCAGACTATTGCACTAATCTCCCATGCAAGAAAGTTATGCTCAAAATTCTGCAGCAAAAACTCCTACCATATAAAATAGAGAGAGAAATCATAGAAGTGCAAGCTGGATTCATGAAAGGAAGAGGCACTAGGGATCACATTGCAAACATACAATGGATAATGGAGTGCACCAGGGAATTCAGAAAGAAAATCTGCATGTGCTTTATTGACTACAACAAAGCCTTTGACTGCATAGATCATGAAAAGCTATGGAATGCTCTCGAAGAAATGGGAGTACCACTACATTTGATTGTCCTGATGAGAAATCTGTACCTAAAACAAGAAGTTGTCATCAGAATTGAATACAGAGAAACCGAATGGTTCCAAATCAAACAAGGCTGCATACTATCACTCTATTTAATCAACCTGTATGCAGAAAATATTATAAGCAGAGCAGGCTTAGACTCAGGGCCTCGGCAGATGGGTAATTGGGCCGTCTCCGAGGCCCGGAAGAGGAGGAGCCGCCGCATGTTCGGCGGCCCTTCCTCTTCCTGAGGGCGCACCCGGAAGTGCCGTCCATCCGCACGGCCGGCGACTGCGGGTTGCCCTCACGCCGCGGCAGCCGAACGCGCCGCGGCGTTTGAGCCCCGGAAAGTGCGCCCGCCGCTTTTAGGGTGCACTTTCCGGAGAATCTAAAAGGATCGCCATTTTGGCGGTCCTTTTAGATTCGCCGCAGGAGCGCCGTGGTCCGGAGGCTGAACTCCGGCGGCGCTCCGGACCAGGGCGTCTCCGACGCCCTGGTCTGCATCCCCCTCAGAGGCAGGAGGAG
Organism: Phrynosoma platyrhinos; assembly: GCA_020142125.1. Taxonomy (NCBI): domain Eukaryota; kingdom Metazoa; phylum Chordata; class Lepidosauria; order Squamata; family Phrynosomatidae; genus Phrynosoma; species Phrynosoma platyrhinos. The sequence continues at coordinate 48,405,615 of CM034710.1, forward strand.
TGAAGACTGGAGGAAGGAACATTAACAACCTAACGCATGTAGATGAAATAAGACTACTAACAGAAACCAGCAAACACCTGGAACAGTAACTGAAAAAGGCCAAGAAGAAAAGTGCCATGGTACATTTAATGTTGAATATTAAGAAAACAAAAATAATGACCACAGAAAATCTACAAGAATTCATCCTAAATAATGAGAAAATTGAAAGAGTCAAAGAGTTCCCATACCTTGGATCAAACGTTGATTAGAATGGAGACTGCAGTCAAGAAATTAGAAGACTAGGATTGAGAAAGGCAGCAATAAAAGAAGTGGACAAGATCTTAAAGCAAGGGTAGGCAACCTTTTTGAGCCAGGGGCCAGGTTGCTGTCCCTCAGACAATTGGGGGGCCGAAGCACCAAAAATAAATAAATAAATTAATAAATTAAAATAAAAATTAAAAATTAAAAAAATTTAAAAATTAAAAAAAATATGCATGCACACTCTCTCAACCCCAGAAAAGCCATGGCAAACCCCCTGTGGAGATTTTGCCAAGAAAAACCCAAGAACAAGTAATAACAACAATAATCAATATCATCATGGCAGGCGGCGGGGGATGGCGGCAGCAACGGCGGCAGGACTGGCCTGGGGCCGGTCCAAAGGCCTCGGGGGGCCGCATCCGGCCCCCGGGCCTTAGGTTGCCTACCCCTGTCTTAAAGTGTAAAGATACAACTTTGAACACTAAAGTGAAGATCGTCCAAGCCATCATATTCCCCATCACCATGTATGGATTTGAGAGCTGGATAATGAAGAAAGCAAGTAGAAAGAAAATAAACTAATTTTTGATGTGGTGTTGAAGAAAGAGTGCTGAGGATACTGTGGACAGCCAAGAAGACAAACAAATGGGTTCTAGAACAGATGAAGCCCAAACTCTCCCTGGACGCCAGGATGATGAAAGTGAGGCTGTTGTACTCTGGTTGTATCATGAGCAGACATGAATGACTGGAAAAGACAATAATGCTAGAAAAGGTAGAAGGCAGTAGAAAGAGAGGGAGACCAAATGTGAGGTGGTTAGATTCAATCAAAGAGGCCACAGGCCTGAGCAGAAAAGAGGAAGACAGGAGGTCTTGGAGATGTCTCATCCATCGGGTCGCCATGAGTTGAGGTCGACTTAAGGGCAGTTAACAAAATTAAAACTAATATTTGCTGAAAGTGAAGAGGGGATATAGAGTTTCTCACATCCTGCCCCTGCCTCCTCCCCCAATTAAATCAATTATAGCTGGAGAGGAGAATAAAAAGCAAAATGGTACTTTAAACATTTATCATGAAGGCCCTTCTTATCTGTGGAGAAGGAGATACCCAGGCCTGGATTAAGCTCTATTGCCACCTGGAGAAAGCAAAATGCTGTATAAGACTAAAATCTTATTTAACTACAGCTCTTCCTTAGTTCCTCATGTAGCCAAAGTACAGAATAAAGGCAGAGTAAGAGCACATTCACACAGGAAAATAAAAATCAACCCTGGAAAGAAGCTGGGGAAAAATTGCACAAGACTTTTAGGAGAAAAACCAAAGAAATGCACGAGTTGGCCAAGTTGTCTCCACCTTCCCAGAAAATAATGGACCATCATGGTAAATGCCTAGTCTGCTATTCTCTGCTGTAAAAGATCCAAGGGGTTTGCCCAAGCTGAGAGAAGAATATGGGAAGAAGTAGAAGCAAATTAAAATCTCCTCAGTGGAAGAACAGCATTCTGTCCTAAGCTCTAAAAGAAAACATTTTGTCTAGGCCTGTGATGGTGAACCTATGGCATACATGCCAGAGATGACACATGAAGCCATTTTCCCTGGCATGCAGAAGGCAGGGAGAAGGAGGAAGAGGCATGCGCCTGTTCCTCTTCTTCCCCCCTCACCCCCCAGGCCTTCAGCTGTCTCTGGAGAGGTAGCTGAAGGCCCAGGAGGGCAGGGGGAAGATGTCCTGCCCCTTGAAGGTGGAAGTCCCACCCTGGGCACTGGATAACACCCGGTGCTGGAAAGCCTTTTAGTTTGGGCACTCAGCCCCTAAAGGTTTCACCATCACTGGTCTAGGCTGTCAGGTATAATCTCCTCCAAAGGCAGTGGAGCAAGTAGAGTGAGCTGTAATCCACAGGCAGGTTAGGGCAAAGGAGCAACCTAACCTCTAAAAGGCAAGGGAAACAACTGGGAAAGAGCTAAGGGTCATGGTAGTTAATGAAGATTTTAGTATCACTTATCACTTGCTCTGGCAGCAGCAGGACATACTGTAACTGAACCTGGCAGGTTCCTTTGCTGCAGACAGAGAGGCCCCGAGAGGTACCCATGAAATCTGATCGTGCCAGAAATTAAATCTATTCATGCCAGCATTAAATGTTGAAAATTCATTTCTGTAAATTGTAAAATAAAATCTGTTTGACTTACAGCACAATCCTGTGCATATCTACTCAGATGTAAGTTAACCGCATTTACTCTGAGGTTCAAGAATTCAGGATTTCAACCTTAATTCTGAAGAAAAACTAAGAAGAAGACAATTTTAATGAAGAAGAAATATGGGCAACCTGCAGCCTTCAAATGCTCTCCCTGTGTCTTGCTGGACCCCCTGTAGTGACATTTCTTTTCTTCCATAACCAGATGACCAGCCATAAAGCTGAATGGTGAAGGAAGACTGTTGTACCTGTGCTGCTTTTAGCACACATTCCAACATTCTACAGATGAAAAGTGAGACATGTGAGGCTGGGCAACATTAAAGTGTGGTCAAAAAGGTGTGGTCAGGCAACATGGGGGCAAATTTACTAATGTGGTAGAACATGCAAAGTTACTTTTTAAAGCAGAAAAACACTCTACTTTACTGAGTTTAAGAAAGTCTGGAGAAAAGAACTAAACTCTCTGGGAAAGGCAAAATTCTACCCTCTCCTCTCCCTCCTGTTGAGTTAAATCAGTGCAAACTGCTGTACTTTTGTACTTTGAACTCAGATTGCAGCAATTCAATAAGCTGTAGATGAAGAAGGATGTCAAAAAAGGAGACAAATATGGACATTTTCAACAGAAGCTGAAAAAATGGGACAGCAAATAATTAACTGGGACCATCCCTGTCAGACCAAGACAGTTGGAAGAAATGATTTTAGGAGTTATCAGAACAGTAATCTTGAAGGGAGTGAGTAGGCTTCAACATCTGCCTGCCATCTGCAATCCTGTGAAACCAAAATCGTTGCTTACCTGTTATGAATGGGGAATGATGAAGGGAACAGATATTTGAATCAGGATCCCTGAGTGAAAGGCTTTAATCTCACACCTCCTAGAAGCACCAATATAGACAAGGTTGCTATTTGTGGATTTTTGTGGAGGTTTTTTTGGGCTATGTGGCTGTGTTCTAGTAGATTTTATTCCTGACATTTCATGATTTTATTCCTGATGTTTCGCCAGCATCTGTGGCTGGCATCTTCAGAGAAGTTGCTATTTCTCTGCTGCTAATTTACCACGGTTGATAGCAGTGGTAAAACAGTAGTTGGGATTCCTGGGGATGGAGAGGCTTTAAATGTATCCCTTCCCAGTGACTCTGTCCTGATTTAAGTGTATACAGGCCAGCCTCACCACCCCTGCATGCTAAGAGGCTTGGGAGTCTGGGGAGAGTGCGTGCATGTTGTATACATCTGAATTTAAGCATGATCAAGTGAAAACCAAATCAAACAACTTAGACAAAGCAATTTAAAAACAGAAGTGTTCCTGGCACTTCCACCACTCTCCTAAAGATGCCTTACCACTTTGCAAAATAGATATTACACAACTATATCCTGTTCAATAGAAGCAGGAAGTGAGTCAGCATGCCTGTTTCATGTGCTGCTGTGTAAATTTCACAGGAGCGAAAAGTGGTTGATCTTGTAAAAATTGGCTTGCACAGGATCTCTTATGTGCCTGGTTAACAAGTTATTGTTGCTGTTGATGATAGGGACATCAATTCATCATCATGGCTCTACCTACTACAGTATTTCCGCACAAATCTGCACTGTGACATAATAG
>CM034710.1:48429253-48443176 GCA_020142125.1 Phrynosoma platyrhinos
GGACACTGGATTTCTCAAGAAGTCGTCATGCTTTCGCATCAGGAAACTTTAGGTGGTGTTAAGGTAAAATGTGCCAATGAAGTCCCAATTTTAGGGAAAAAATGTTTTACCTTTGTTGGAGGTAGAAAACTCAGATAGTAATGTCCCAGTCCACTGGCTCTCTCTTTAGGATTCCCTGTTGCAGCTATAATGTGGTATCTTGAAATCCAGAAAAAATCCAGGGGTAGCCATTTTGGCCATATAATGAATCCAGTAACATCAAAAATCCACTAAACAGTGATACTTTTATTGGGCCAACCAAAATGCACAATATACATGCTGCAAGCTTTCAAAGCTCCACTAGCTTCTTCATTGGGCAAGGTGTGAAAAACTATGGACTGATCTCTGAGAAAACTTTATAGATCCTTGGTTGTCTTCATATATCATTGTTGGGATTGGCTCTTCTATATGGTAACACATATAGCCACTTTCGATGTTTGCATGCCTCTGAGGCCGATACATATTCAGCTTCTGTAGAGGAGATCACAATTGTCTTCTGCTACTGTGTAGTCCAATCAATTATTCTACCTCCATAAAAGAACAGGTATCTACTTGTTGATTTCTGGTCAATGACATTGTTGGTCCAATATATCATCTACATACTTTATTAGTTTAGGGTTGTTGGTTGCTTGCAACTGAAGTTTCAGGTGTGCAGTTCCCTGCAGTACTTGGGTACTCTCTACTGTATTCCAGTCACATTTAGTTGGTGAGTTAGTTCTTCTGCCCAAAATCCCAACAGCTGCTTATATATATGTTCTTTGCTTATAGAATTTTAGAGCTGGAAGAGACCACAAGGGCCACCCAATTCAACCCTCTGCCATGCATGAACACAGAACCAAAGCAACCCCGACAGATGTACAGAAGCTTCCCAACTGTCCTATTCTGGTGCCTAACCAGCAAGGATTATGTAGCAGAGTGGTCAGGTCAGTCTGAGTCAAGCACACTTAAGCAATCAATCCAAACAACTGTCCAAAAGGCTTAAGGTTATCAGACAACATGAAACAGGAAGGCTGTATTTACCAGGAAAGGCTGTTGTGAGCAACCAGTTGCCTGATCATCAGATCATCAACATAGGTCACTTGTTGTCTCTGTATCCTGAGTATAGGCACCTACTAATTTCTCTTTGGCTAAACCCTGGCAGGTTGTTTTAGTCCATAAATGTTCTTCTGAGGTTTGGATACGAAATATTTACCGTATTTTCTGGCGTATAAGACTACTTTTTAACCTGCAAAATCTGGGGTTAAAGTGGGGGGGTCGTCTTATACGCCGGGTATAAGGTTTTGCCTTATACCCGGTTTGCCTTAGTGTCATCATCAGTTGGAAATGACTTGAAGGTGCACAGCAGCAACAACAACAGTTTTGGAAGTCATACTCTTCCCAAATTCTATATTTTAACTGGAAAAATGGGGGGTCGTCTTATACGCCGGGTTGTCTTATACGCCGGAAAATACGGTATTAATTACGTCAAAGCCTGGATGCTGTTCCACACAAATATCTTCTATTTTTACATATGAAAAAGCAGTCTTTAGGTCTAAATGTTCAACATACCTCTTTCTTGATGCTGCAGTGCTTCAGAGAGTTCTTATTGTAGTACATTTCACAAATGGTGCAAAAATCTGATCATAATCTTCTCCAGACTCTTGTGAATATTATTTGGCAACTAGTCTGGCTTTCTGTTTCTGGATTTCTGTTTCTGCATCATGTTTGGCCTTGGAGACTCATTTACACCCCACAACATTCTTTTGCTGTGGAAGTTCTATAAGTGTCCACATTTTGTTCTTGTGTAGAGACTCAGTTTCTTCTGCTGCAGCTTTTCCCCATTTGTCTCTATTATTTGTCTCTATTTGCTGGCATCTTAGCTGATTCAGCTAAGTAGTGCTAGTAGTTCCTCCAATCTTGCAAAGTAGTTTTCCTTTATTAAGTCTGTCTCAGTGTCCAAGTTGTACCTCTGCATCATCTTCTTGTAGGTTAGGTGCCTTGGCTGTCTCATTGGTGAGCTTCAGTGACACACTGGGTTCTTCTTGTTAAAGTGGAACTAGAGCAGAGATTTTGTCATCCAGCATTTCTTTTGTGCTTGGCTTTTCATGCTCCTTCAACTATCTTTTCATTATTTGGGCATAGGATTCCTTAACCTTTACATCTGGAGGAAATCTTACAAATATACCTACTTCTGTTTTATTGTCAAGTTTGGTTATTTTCTTTTTTGGGATATATGCATAAGCCTTGGACCTAAACACTTACAGGTGTCCTACATTTGTCATCTGTCAATGTCATAGTTAATAACACATGGCCATTTTGTCTCTAGTTGGTAGTCTAGTTGGCAGCTGCAGGTTGGTTCCAGTTGCAACTGCCTCTCCCCAAAGTCTTGCTGGAAATCCTGCATCTAGAATCATGCACCTTACCATTTCCATTATTAGTTTGTAACTTTTCCTTCCTGCTACTCCATTCTGCTCTGGGGTATACGGAACAGTTGACTCATGTTTAATATCCTGCTTTCTTAGGAAGTCTTCTATTAAGCGTCCTATGAATTTACTTCCTTTATTTGTTCTCTTAGTGGCTTTTTGTTAAATTTGTTGTTCACAGCTGCCACATAATCGTGTAGCTTTACTAACAATTGGCTCTTTTCTTGGATTAAATAGGTAACTGCATTTCTCCTGTAATCATCAATAAAAGTTAGCAAATATTTGTTCCCATCAATTGTTTTGGTTTTCATGGGTCCACAGACATCACCGTGAATTAAATCTAGAGCATGCTGTGTCTTCTTCTTACTCTGCTAGCGAACTGGGGTCTGGCCCCTTTCTCCTTCAAGCAGCAAACACGCCTCATTTCAGCATCGCAATATTTCGCATGTAGGTCTTTAGCTACATCAGCCTTTACAAGTTAAGCAGAACACAGAGATCTGAGTGAGGCAGTTAGAAAAGATAATCTAATGCTCCAGCCTCCTTTAAAGACTTAAAAACCTTTAAAGACTTAAAGGTCAAAGAGAGATATGGCCAATGTCAAACAGAGGCACAATAAAAGAATATAAATCAGTTTCTTTTCATTTATAGCACACCAGATGTTGGCTGTCATAACCAATATTTTAGATGCCAAAGGTGAATGATTTTTCAAATTCTGTTTTCAGAAATCAAATGTAGGAACCCAAGCAAACATATAACCATCAATTCAATAACAGTAATACAATAATATATAGTTATGAGTGCCATAACCACATATTTAGTGCCACTAGCTTAAAAGAAACTATCACTAAAATCCTATGCATATATACCCAGACTCATTAAATTAATAATGTGTTCGTGAATAAATATCCTTTAATGCGTCACCACAAATTTACCCAAATCCAATTAGTTTGGTTTTAGATTTCAAGACTGGTAATAGCTTCTCAGAAAACCAAAAATAGGACATAAAGGGAACAGCCCTCTCCTATAATGCCTACAGATCAAAAGCTGTTTTGACCAGGACCAGACTGATAATTAGGGTTTGCTCTACAACCTTTAACTGTCATAATATTGTGTTAAGTTTGATGATGATTGTGTCACTGAAGAACAAAATGTTACTAACATATTTTGTGTTACCTTTGATTTATACACAAACTTTAATGAGTGTTGTGCTGAAATCCTACCAATGCTCAAGTGGTGGGTGAAAGCAAAAGTTTCAGAACCACTGTAGTATACATGAATTGCTAAGTAATACTTTCAATACTCAACTACTGCATAACACCTACCCAATGAACTCAACATGGATATATCAAGAGACACATCTGAATATGGTTTCATAGATAAGAAGTCCAAAACAGAACTAGTATTGTCTCCAATGGCTTCTCCAACCTGAACAAAAAGAAAGAAGAGGATAATGTTGCTTAATATTGCTACCAACATTACTTCCCCCCTAAACAGGAGCATGATGTCAAATAAGACAATGTTTGGGAATGGCTTAGAGACCCAACTTTATGTTCAAAATGGTTATGCTAAATAATTAATGCTGAAAGACAGTGGCTTTCCATGGCTATGAAAGAGCTCCATCGATGAGCATATTTCAAATAGATCTCCCTAGTTCCAGTCTGCTACTTCTCTAATGTATTTACAAAACAGGTGCTTTTCCAAAATAATAATAATAATAAAAAAATCCTTGAGATGAATATTATGTATCTTGAGAACAGCAAATACAATGATTTCAACTTTTAAGATCTAAGTGTGTATTACTTGACCACATTATTTATTATGCTTTTAAAATATCCTGCCTTATCTCCAAAATTGGGAGTCGGAGCAATCGATGCAAGCTACAGAAAAAGAGATTCCACCTCAACGTTAGGAGGCACTTCCTGACTGTAAGGGCTGTTTGACAGTGGAACACTCTCCCTCGGAGAATGGTGGAGTTTCCTTCTTTGGAGGTTTTGAAACAGAGGCTGGATGGCCATCTATTGGGTATGCTTTGACTGAGAGTTCCTGCATGGCAGGGGATTGGACTGCATGGCAGGGGGTTGTGGTCTCTTCCAACTCTATGATTCTATGATTCTTTAAAGCAGATTTATTTAAAGCACCTCTACCCTATTCTTTTATTGAAAATGCCTCCAAAGTATTTTTTCATATCATTTTTTAATAAAACAAAGACACAACAGTCTCTGTCTACAAGCTTTACTTTCTTCAAAAAAGGCACAATATCAAAAGAACAAGAGGACAGAGGAAAATCAAACAAGTGTACATATCATTTCTTAAATGTTCAGTTCTTTTAACAACTGAAAATCAAAAGCGCAAATGGTATAACTCAATCTTACCATACTTTGCTTGGGGGCATCTGGACAAGTATTGCGCAATTTGTGTTCTTCTTTTATGAGAACTGGTGGAACCTAAATAATCAACACACATTGATACTGTAAGCAATTTGCAACCAATATTCATTTTTCCCATGGCATTGTCATTCTACATCACCAAAGTCAGAGTAAGAGAATGTGAGATCTATTACAGGGTGTAACATGGATTCTTTTTCCATTAGTATGTAACTATTAATCAAGAAACAGAGCTTCACTTGATGTAAATAAAACTGTAACCCCCACCCCATAAATATTAACGTTTTGGAAAAAATTAGAATGCTGTTATAAACAATTATATAAATTATGAGTTACACAAACATTCATAATCTTTATTTATTATAGGTGCATTATACAATTTTTCAATCACATTTTAAAAGCTATTTACAACAAAGACATGAAATAGAACAGAAAGGTGGGTTTTTAAATGCAATATAACTTACTTTGACTTCATCTGGAGGTTTCACTGGAATGTTTCTCCTCTGAAATTTTTTAAAAATAATGATTATTTCTCCTGAATTCTTTTTTATGCCTCACAGTTATAAACAATGAAAGTAACTATCAAATTATACATTATTAAACATAAATGACAATCTTTTCAATTATAGAAATGTGTGACTAAGTTTTAAACTGTAGCATTTTTAATAGTGTTTATTTCTTGGGTGACTTGAACCTGCTTTTTCCAAAAGCTGTTCGAAACCCCACTGTCTGCACCAGTCACTCCCAAGGTGGCTGGAATGTGCATGGACTAACCGCACGGTGCAACATCAAGCTGCACTGCTGGGTAATTTTTTTGGTTGCCTCCTCACCATTCATGCACACCATCGCACAAACACACCACCGGTGACTGCCTACTGCCTAGATGGCATCCCATTGGATCCCACCCCCAATCAGCCACAATATTCTGGGTTCTTTGCTCAATCCAGTTTCCACCCACTTTGGAGGTGTGCATCATCTAAATGCCCTGCTTTCAAAGTGGTTTGAAACTGCTTTTTTTGGCCTGTGTCTTTCATTCCTAAGAATCATAACTTTTATTGCTTTTTCCATGTTGAGTTGTATTAGTATTAGCAAAATACATTTGAATACAAATTTAAAGTTAAACTAAGGTGCTAAAGGAGTACTACTCTATCTAATTCCTCACTTGAGGTTGCTTTTCTGCCCCATGCCTTTTCTGCTCCATGCAGGGTACAAAGCTTGGAATACAGACTTTGGGGGCTAGATGAAGTGTTTGGGCAGGAAGATTCTCACTACCACCTTACTGAATTGGGTTTGTATTTTTGGTGGGGGAAGGGATATTTAATTTTTATATGCCATAATGGATCATGTGAGGAAGTAAACCAAATCTACGAAAGCTCATGCTACAACTTCTTTTGCTCAGTTACTCTCAAAGGTGCTGCAAGAGCCCTTTACATGCTGATATATCAATATGGTGTTTTCTCCATCAGCAAATGATAGCCAGTATAGTCCTTACATTGGCCAAGAATCCCCATGACCATTCCTTATCCCATGCAATGAGCAAACTCTTGGAAGTCTACTATGTGTTTCAGACAGCAGAATATGCCTGCGTACTCAAGTTAAAGGTTGCAGACACATGTAGGCACACATTTAACTTGGGTAGACAGGCCCATTCTGTTGCATGACTTCTGTAGCTGCCATTGTCCAAGATGGCAATACTGGGCCTTGTTGAGTTAGCCTAGGCTAAGAGATGTTGTCTGGCTGAAGGACTACCTGTGAGCTTTATAGATGACAGTCTGAACCCAGGCCCCCTTGCTCCTAGCCTGGTATTTGATAACCAGGCCCACAATAGTAATAATTCTTCTGACTAAACGAGCTGATTTTTGCCATCAAAATGAACTTTCTATACATACTCATTCATGACTTATGACTTACTATAAGTATTTCAGACATTTTAGAAAATGGCAGCTATATAATCCATACAGCACAATGGACAAATCCACTCAAACCACACATCCCAATGTATGATTCTCTGCATATATATTTTATAGGGTTTATGGTATATCTTCAACTGCCAGGATGTAGAGCCCTTATTCTCTCATATTTCACTGAAATAAATGGGACTGGCTAAACCATTTGACTGACAAAGCAGGGATAGAAAGAATATTCACATCCACAAGAGAAAAAAAAAGAAAGAGAAAGGGTCTTTTTGTGTCTGAAAGTCCTGATGAGGAGAATCCTCCTGAAACCCCTTTCCCATACACCTTCAAATAGACCTTGACACCTTACCCCACTATTCACCTATTTTCTGTCCTCCCAAGCTGTGGGGGGAGGGCCCCCCCATGAAGAGGATCATTGCAGGCTGTGTTCTGACAGTTGGCACAATAATGTCTGCATCACTGTGAGCCATCTATCAGAAAACAGGTGACAAAGCTAGTCTCCCTGATCCTTAACGGACTGAGTGCCTCACTATCCTGACATCACAGGGCAGCCAAAAAAGGATCATGGAATGCCACAACCTCCCTAATCTTTACCTGGTTTCCCCCTCTCACCCCAATAGTGCATGAAGCAGAGTCAAGAGAAGATCATGGAAGGCTACAACTTCTCTGATCACTTCCTTGTTCCCCTCATCTCAATATCACACCAAGGGGCAGCCAGAAGAAAGTATTCTACAGCTACAGCCCTCTTGAGTCTTAGCTACGACCCTTCTAAAGCTCTACTCCAATGCCTCACAACACTCTCCTAATTCCTCAAAAGGTTTTTTTAAAAGATGTCTGGCAGTGGGGGCAAAAATTGATTAAATTATTCTTTCATCCTTGTGGGAATGAGTACTTTAACACAGCACATGCCAATGACAAAGTATGCTCTCTCTTCTGAAAGTTTTATGCATATGTACATTTACCTGCATTCAGACATGCAGCTTTTCTCATCCCTTCCCCCAATCCTCTTTCAAATCTCTTCTATGCAGCAGTTCAAGGTACAGCAGCCTTGGTCCTCCTGAGATGCTCTGACCACCCTAGCTTTGAAGGAGATCTTTTCTCAAGGACACATTTTATGAGATGATACAAAGATGCAAGTGGTATTCATTACAGTTGACTTTGTACATTTGCAGCTTTGAATTTTACAGCTTTGATTATTTGCGTTTTGATTAATAAGTTCTATTTAGGAAGTTCTAGTTCTTCTATTGCAACTCTGCTGGAAGTTGACCATAGACCATAGTGGGGAACCTAGAGGCTCCTAGAGAAAACATCTAGTCATCTGTAGGTCCTCCAGCATGATTCTATGATCAAATTCTGGCAGATGTTTACCATAGAAGTAGAAGGCTTTCACGGCCAGCATCCATAGGTTTTTGTGGGATTTGGGGGCGGTGAAGTCATGTTCTATAAGAACATATTCCTGATGTTTCGCTGTGGTTGGCATCTTCAGAGAAACTGACATCTCAGAAGATGCCAGCCACAGGTGCAGGCAAAATATCAGGAATACATTCTTCTAGAACATGGCCTCACAGCCCAAAACCCCAACAAAAACCTATGTTAAGCATAGAGTTGCACCTTGAGAGTTGTTCTCTTAAGTAAAAAGAATAGTGTTTTTTTTATCTGTGGTTTTTCCACATTCGTGGGAGTCCTTTAGCCCTAACACCAACAAATGTAGAGGGACCACTATATTTCAAAAACAAAACAAAACAAAAAATTGAAGTTTAAATTTCAGTTCTTACTGTACAAGTGTTGATTAAGAATATGTTGAGAGAAAAAATGTTAAACCCCATATGTTTAGAGAGCCTAAATATCCTAAAGGCACCAAATCACATCTATTCTAGAAAGCAAAGCAGGGTCAGCCCTGGTTAGTACATGACTGGGAGACTGCCAATGAATATCAGGTGTTATAGGCTATATTTTAGATGAAGGAACTGGCAAAAGCACCTCTGAGTATTTGTTGCCTAAGAAAACCTTATGAAATTCATGAGGTCACCATAAGTCAACAGGCAACTTGAAGGCACATTCACACACACACCATGTTTAGATGGTTTCTACATAATGCAGTTACCTGTTTTAGCTGATAAATGGTTTTGGAATGATCTCCCCCAGTGATCTGATCTAGCATGTCATCCACTATTTTTTTACTGTAATTTCCAGAATCTTTCACAAATTCCTGCAAGCTAGAAGAAATTAAGATATAAAGCCACACATTTACTCAATTGTGCATGTTTCTGCAATTTAGAATGGATATATTTTTAAAAACCCCAAATAAAACCCTGCTTTTTAAAGCTGTCTACACAATTCTACTTTTTCAATTGCGAAAAACGCCATTCTGCAGATAAAATTTCAAATCTTTGTGTGCAATTTATTCTAGCTTCCAAATGATTTTCCTTTATACCTCAGTATTAAACATCTGTGATGGTACTGTGGTCTGCAACACTTATGAAATATTTATGGCTCAATATGACTAACAACATGCTTACCTTAAGGCACACTGGATTCCAGTTTCATCTCCATATGCTGAATACAGCAATTCCATTTCATCTGCTTTCAGATCATGAAAGATAGAGTGGTTTTGCATAGAAAGTGCTGAATTAGCACTTGAAAGAAATGTAACTGAAAAAGAAAAAATGTATTTGGAACCCTCTTCTGCAAAACAAAACACATCCCGAACAAACAAAACCCCCAACTGCATTTTTTAGGATTCATTCACACATACATGTATATATACTTGGTGTGCAAACCTAATTTGGTTTGCTAGGGTCCCCAATCTGTCTCCTGGAGCCCTGCTCCCTCAGAAGGAAGGAACAATGGGTGAGCAACTGAGCTGTGGCCACCTGGATGGGGAAGGCAAGGGAGAAGCAAATCTCATACACTTATCTAGTAACTTGGGAGCTAGCTGAACATTAACCTTGGAACTTGGATTTCATTCTGCCTTTGTCTTCCCTGTGTGAGGAAGCTGAAAGAGCAGCAAAGAGAAGCATGCACCTAGCTTTTGGTTCAAGGCAACAGCGGAATCTCAAGATCAGAGTACAGCTGTCTTAATTGGACCCTGAGTCAGGAGTGAGTTGGTCCCCAGTCAATGCAGCTGGAGGTCCAATGACATCATGATAGATGTCCCACCTTCTTGACATCAGAAGTATGGTCCCATTCCCTATCATCATCATCATCATCATCATCATCATCTATTTATACTCTGCCTTTTGTCGTAGCAATCAAGGCGGCTTACATCTAAAATCAAGTACATAAAACTACCCCAACAATAAATAGAAGACAATATAAACGAACACATTAACCCCCCAATAAAATACATTAAATGCAAGTCTTAGTTAAAACCTACAATTAAAACAGTAAGCAAAAATTAAAACAATAGGCACTCTGGGGCAGAACAAAGATATAAGAAAACGTCTGACAGGGGGACAGCCATTAATCACATCATACAACCATTAATCAAAGTTATGTGATTCGGAATAAATCTGAAAATGTAATTTCAGATTGTGATTAATTGCCCTGGTTTGTTCTGAATCTGGCAACCATGGTTTCCTAGTCTGAATAACTTGGGAAAGTATGATTTAACTGTCTTCCTGGTTTGATTGCTCATGCCATAAGAGAAAAGGAAGGTCTACAGACACAGTTATGGTATAATATATTATATAATATTGTTTATATATTATATAAAATATGATCAATTGAAGCAGTCATTCAGTTCACCTACAACATGGTTTGGATCTATGGATCCAGACATTCAGCAATGAATGAAGTTCTAAACACATCCAAAGTCAAACTGACACATTCTTTTTTTTCCTTTACAACTGAATCCAAGATACTGCTATAAGTTAAAATATGAAATATTTGTTCTTCACAATATAAACATTATTTGCCTTTAAGGCGTTTAATACATGAATACCTTTGTGTCTTCTTTCATCTTTAAAGCCCAGTGCTGTGAAACCAGGTAATAATTTGCTTGACAAGGAACTCAGATCAACTGGATGGGTTTCTTCCTCTGTTTTAAATTTAAAATATATAACAGTCTCCTAAGTATAATAATCAGTAATGTTTAGGTTTAGAATCTGAATCACAATAATAACTTCTCTACAGTTTTTTTTCTGATTTCATACATAACATATATTTATATATATTTATAATATATTTAGAATCCAAGCTCTTGTGTGATACTCAAAGAAGGCTGTAGATTTTTGCATTTTCTATCAGTAATAGTAAAGTGCTGTTTTGCTACAAGCCTTTGCCTTTAGTCTACCTGGTTGTGGATCAGGAAGCAGCAAAGTTGGGGTAGGGGGTTGCAGACCAAATTCAATACCACAACCTGAACACTGGTTCCTCCTGTCTCTATCCACTCTTGCCCTAAATCCCTACTGGTAGTACCATAGGTTGATCACCCACAATTTAACTAAATAGTTGGAAGTTTGGTAATAATAAGTAGCAGTAGTAGCTTTCTTTCTTTTCCACCTCTTCTCAATACTTGAGATGAGGTACAGCATGTTAAAATGTAACACACAATTAAAAACACATAAAACCAAGTTAAAATACAAATAGAGGAGGTATTTGTGGTAAGAGGGATGCAACAGTCAGTCAGTAACAAGATTTCTTTTTGAAACTAAAACCACCTTGAAAAACGCAGATTAATTTTGAAGCTATAGCTTCACTTCCATTGTAAATCTTTATGGATGTTAATATTAGCTTTCTGTTGTAACTTAACACATTGTCAAGAATTGGGGGAGGGGGAGTACACATTTGTTTGCTTTGCTGTCAATTCATGCACTACACCATATGCCATCACAGGCATATGAATTTCAAAGGAAGGTATCTATCTGAATTATTCAAATTAATATGAAAATATAATATTAAATTGAAATTTCTCACTAAGAGAACAAAATTTAAAATGAAAAAATGTCACATACCAATAAAAGTTACAAGTAGACATAAATCTTATTAATATTTATCAGACCAATTACCTTCTGCTTCTGGATCAGATGGATTAAGTACACTGAAGAGCAAAGACCCATCACCATTCTTTTTCAGATAGCCTATCTGTACTAGACACAAACAAATATATATTATTCTTAAGTCTGCCAATAAGCAGAAAACATCCATAAAGCTCAAAAATCCAAATGACTTTGTTTGCACTGCTGATATTCTGTATCAGCAGTACTAGACATGTAGATGCCCCCATCCCTGTGTACTGTGACTGGACGTGGTAGATTGCATCTTTGATAGCTTGTTCCAGAAGAAATAAGCATTTCCTGCCCGCCCCCACTCCCATCAGCAAACCTTTATCTGTGGAATTAGGAACATCTGATGACAATTCAGTTGGCATATATAATTTCTGAAATTATTTATTTATTAATTTTTTCTTCGCTGAACAATGTACGAACAATGGCAACCCTTGTGACTGTATAGCATCACTCTGGGCAATCCGATATTCACACTGGAAAGTCACAGCATACTGACTTCTACATGTACATTCCAATATGAATTACTCTGATGCAGATAATATTACATTTCATAGCCAGTGGACCTTTAAGCTTTATCCTATTGATACATTTTTTCTATTCTCCTTAAGACTAACAATAGGATTTAGGGCAATGATTGCCCTGACTGGATTTACACAAGATGGCCTAAAAATGCAAACCCCACTTAAAGACAATACACAGGTGATACGAGGTAGCTATGTTAAGGAGCAATCTAATTCTACTTGCTCTTTTGTATTTATGCTTTATACAACAGGTAAGCAGCCTTTTTCACTCATGAGACAAATTGGGGAGGGAAGAATGGCAACGCTGGGTGAGCCTACAGACAAAAGTAGGCAAGCCCATCCCTTCCTCTCCACCAGATGCCTGGGAAAGGGACAGATAGCTCTTATAGAGCATAAAAATATCACTTGTTGGAGGATTTGGAAATTAGTCTGTGTGCTACAAAAGATCAAGCTGATGCCAGCACAGTGCTCACCTTGCTGAACACAGTGAGAGGCACATCAGCTACTGATGTAATTAAAACTAGATGTCACTAATAGACAAAGAGGTAGGTAAACTAACTAGACTTGGGTCTATTTGAAGCCATAAGTTTTGCCATAAAAATGGACAGTCTAATTTCCAGAATAAAAATAAAAGTTGGATTTTTTCAGTGGTATTGAAAGTATGGCAA
This sequence comes from Phrynosoma platyrhinos, assembly GCA_020142125.1. Lineage (NCBI taxonomy): Eukaryota > Metazoa > Chordata > Lepidosauria > Squamata > Phrynosomatidae > Phrynosoma > Phrynosoma platyrhinos. Next base: position 48,442,193 of record CM034710.1, read on the forward strand.
AATCCCAGAGCATCCGAACTTTTAAATTACAATTATGTTATGTGTGATTTAATTTAATCAGAAGATATCTATCTTCTACATTTATATTCAGATGTCACTAGCCCTATCATATTGAACAATTTTGCCAATGCAGAAATATTAATATGGAAGGTATCTAACTTATGATGCTTGCAGGGATATGCTCACCATGGCAGAGGCTAAGAACATGCCCTAGATGACTACTTCTACAATATGTTCAAACTAGGCCTCAATAAGCTCTCAAGGATTTACTGAAAGCACTCTGGATACGTAGGGGCTGAACAGACTGGCAAAAAGAGCCAGTGTCCTGGCAGCATGGAAGCATGGTGTATGCACGACACATGCCCCCAAGACACCAGAAACACACCATGAAGCCACCCTGAGCAACCACACAACGGCATTTTGTTGTTTAGATGCCACACACCGCCAAAATGCAGAAAAACCACTGCGGCAGCAGCAAAGGCGCCCCTTTCCCAGTGCAAAAAAGAGTGGCTTTCTGCTGCATCTTTTTGTGCCGGGAAAATGCCAGGTTGGGGGCATGGTGTATGGTTGCTATGGCCTCAACCTGGCAAGCAAAAGGGCAGCAGCAAGCTGCTCCTTCAGGGCTGTCTATTTCCTCCCTTAGTTTCTGTAAAGTTGCCACACCAGAAATATTCACATTCCATTCATGTACTGAAAAGTGCATACTGGCTTAATGAAATGGCAACACACTGGCAGTCTGAATTAAGAGGCAAGACCTTGCTGTTTGGGAGACATCGATTGATCCGATCTCGTGCTTCATCTGCTGCATGTTCCACCAAAGCTAAGACATGTTCTTCAGCTGTGCTGTCTGTCAGACTGCATGCATTTCCTTCTGGTTCAAATATACAACTACGATGAAATACAAATTGTTAAAAATTATGAAACAAATTCTTCTCCCCAAGTACCGTATTTTCCGGCGTATAAGACGACTGGGCGTATAAGATG
>CM034710.1:48443276-48456971 GCA_020142125.1 Phrynosoma platyrhinos
TCTTATACGAAGGAAAATACGGTAATTTCTTTTCTTGTTGTTACTGAAGTCCATAATGTCTGTAACATTTTATATCCATGTCGAAAATGGATAAAATGTATCCAATGCAAAACATTTTTATATTTATTATATAAATTTTATATCCACACAACATATATAAACAATGCAGCTCATTATCCAATGCAAACCTGCTTATATGACTTTACTGGATCAGATAAAGATCCAATCAGTTGAGCATTCTGCAAGCATATTAAGGTGATAACCATATCCTGTTTAGCTAGGCTATTTGTTTATTTTATTTATTTATTCCATGTATATGCTGCCTTTCTCCTTTTTCTAAAAGCAAAATCAGTTAAAAGCCTAGCAATAAAATTAAAACCCAATTAATAATCACATTAAAATACTAATGTGCTGATTTTAATGCATAAAGCTTTTTACACCTTGATGCTACAGTACCTGAAGGAAAACCTCTTCTTATCTATTCTTCATATCATCCTCAGAAGTGTTCTTGAGTATTTCCACATAATGAAATTTAACAGATGACTACTCACAGGTGATCAGTGGTAGCCCCCCCCCCCAAGCTGTGGAAAACTCTACATCAGGAGTAGGCAACCTTTCCCCTTTAAGGGCCGAGGGACTTCAGCTCCCAGAGTCCCAGGAGCTATTGGCCAACATGGGAGTATTGGCCAACATGGCTGAGGCTTCTGGGAGCTGAAGTCCTTCGGCCCTTAAAGGGGAAAAGTTGCCTACCCCTGCTCTACATAAAAGATCTATCAAAATGTCTATTTGATTGGTTTTTAGGCACCAAAGAGCCTTTTTATTCTTTCAGGCTTTCCACTTGCATCCAGCTCACAGAAGGGGCTGTCAAAGGAGTAGAATCTCTGTCATAGGAGTCCCCATAATCTCAGAGGTTCTACACCCTAGATTACAAATTTCAGAATAATCCCATACAGTCTTTCCCAAACTCTGTGTAGTAGGAAGACGTCACTCATTGTGATTTTTTCCTCTCCCTGCACAAAACTTTGGTATGTGATATGTAGTGAGGTGTCTAATTGCTGGGCAATTTTATGAATGTTTACTCAGAAGTAAAGTTAAGCAAATTAAACATGAACAGGATTATAGACTTATTCAATCAGTACTATATCCTTACCAAAAAAAAAAAAAAAAAAAGGAAACCAAAACAAAAATGAGAAAAACAATTCATGACCATAAACAAAATAGTCAAATGCAAACCATTTCTTTAAAGTAATATAATGAAATACAACAAATTCTGTTCACAACAGCAGTTATGTTTGCTAAGAGTAGAACATCCGCCAACAGCAGAACATTGAGTATTTTTAGCTTGCATTTTCAGTTCACTTCTATTGAACAGTGTGCCTAGCTAACATCTACTGAAACTTCCTGTGCTACCTAGAACATGACCTCAAACAACCTGGAATGCAAAGGAATTCTGCTGCGAGTTACAAACGTTCCTTGACAAATAAGTAAACATTGCATGGCTTCCCTGAAATTGAAAACAATCCTCTATCTAATTCCTAAGGTTGAGGTACTGTTTAATTTGCAGTTAAGAGGCACAAAGGAGCAAAGCATTCAATCTAACTTTACCTATTAACTTCTTTGCTTGGCTTTTTGGATTTCTTGGTAGTTTCAACATGCACAGGAACAACTTCAGGCACAGGTTCCTCAACAGCTGGATCTTCATCACCCAAAAGAGCTGCCTGCTGAGAAAAATCCATGTCCTGCATAAACGACATGCTGCGCTTCAAAGCTAACAGCCGTTCCTAGAATTAGAAAGGACAGAGCAGCAGGGACTTTACACCTTTCCCTCATAGCCAAGATGCTATGATGATGGGATGGGATGGGATGGGCCATGGCTCTGCGCCTAAGAGCTATATCTTCAATGATGATGCAACATGATTCAGTCATGGCAGCATGACACCAGAATATCTCCATCCTACCTAGGAAAGAAAACCTAGACATACAAATAGCCACCTACCTGAAGGTGGAACTTACCACAGTCTTCACATACACCATGATACCCGCAATAGCTCATAACATAAATCCGCTGTTTTTTTAAATGCTTTTATATTTTCATAGTATTAAACATTGATCCTGTAATCCATCTTCTACCTGTGTTCCCTGTTTTATGTAATTATTTCCATTATACTTTCTTTTGCCTTTTTTTAAAAAGATATGTTAGATGAGGTGTTGGGGGAAGAGAGGGTTTGTGTTCTGCTCAAAGAAGAGTTATGAGGATTCTTCTGTTATATTTCATAAAATGACAAAAACATTTGAATATACAATTTTTAAAAGCTAAGGTAAAATTGTTCCTATACATCATTCTTTATGGAGTGATGCTAAAAAAGAAAATATACTATTTGCATTTCAGAACAATTCCAAAATTTACCTGAAATGTATATATTTACATATATTCATTTATAAAACCATTTAAGAAAGTTCAATAAAGTGACATAGCAATGTTTATTTCCTGATTCAAAGTTCAAATCCTGCAAACTATAATCACATCTAAGGGCCGAAACAAACAGGCAAGAAGGGGCGACCTGAAGCCACCCTCGCTGAAGACAGATTGAGGCAGCAGCAAGCACATGCCGTGGCCCCAATCTGCCTTGTACCCGGCCCAAATAGGAGTATAAAAGATCCACTCCTATTTGGGCCAGGAAAGAGCCCAAGGGAGGCTTCAAGGGCTTCAAGATGCTCCGGTGGTATGTTAACAACATGCTGCCAAAGTGTCTTGAAGCCGCCTATGTCTGGGCAGCCAGCCAGCTTCTGGGTGGTATCGGAGCATGCTGTACACACTCCCAAGACTCTCAGAAGGCTTTTTAAATGGGCCGTCTGTTCCAGCCCTAAGAGGACTATTTGCCTCCAAAAGAGAATATTTTGTAATGGAAATGCCAACAATTCCTTCAGAACAACAAGGGTTATGTGAATGCCATCAGAAGTGCAGACTGCAACACCCAGCACACAATCCAGCTTCCTGAAAATTCCAGGTCTTATTTTAAAAAGCAAGACTAGTGCACTAAGCACTGTAAATACATATTTGAAAGTGTACAGACAATGCCAAATGATTGAAAATATTCAGTAAGATTCCAAGTAGTGATGGGGTATTGTTTTAATACCCCATGTACTACAGCTCTCTTCCTTAACTAGTAGGAGCTCTCTCTATTTTAACCACTAGAAGTTACATTGTACAAAGAAGAAATATCCTGCAATTGTGTTAAGCTGCATAAATATATATGTGCTGAGGACTCCATTTTTCCTGAAAGGAATTCCTTTCTAAATCACAGGATATAAATATAAATACCCTTGAATATACCAGCTGTAATGAACACTATTATAACTAAAGACAGATGCATGAAATAATGCTTCACAATAATTTAAAGTACATTTTAGTCTTATCATGTTCTCTTTTATAGCTGCCTTACTTTACTCATCATCTTAAAGCCTGTATGGAGGATCTTTTTGGCCAATTTGTAGTACACAGTGTCTGGTCTGTTGTACGTCATTGCGTTGTCACACATCAGTTTAAAATCTGCCTGGAAAACACAAACAATAAGCCATGAAATGAATTTGTATTTATATTAGTGTGGTTAGTTTTTAATTTGATAATGTCCTACATTTTTTGAAAGTCTACATTTTGTGGTGCCTTGTCCCCCTTTGTGGTTATGACATCTCTGCCTGTAAATCTGCATCTCAGCTAATCCACTTCAGATTGCAGGTTGTGTGAAATCCTTCCACGCAGAAAACTAGCATGTTGCATGTTAATTTTTGGGAACCATGATATTATTTCTCATGAAAGAGTATTCAAATCATGCACTACATCATTACTATCTCATATTATTATCAATTTGTATGAACTGGACTATAATATGGCATTTGAAAAGAACTAAATAGTTTCTTCAGTTCTCCATACTTTATAATAAACTGAATTCAGCCTGCCAGTGATGCCATGTAAAAACAAGAAAATTATGATATATTGAATAGCCTTAATTTTCATGCTGTAGTAACAGGATTGCTCCTACTTCTACAAAATGCACAAATAGGCAGTTTCATAGCAATCACACTGGTGAGCGATTGACTCATGGACTATTAAGGAGTTACTAAATCTCTGTTCATTCACCTTGAATTCTGTTACTGACTTGTACTCATTTGCTGCAATTTTTTCCTTCATTGTGCCAAAATCCATAGGATGTTTTATTATCATGGAATATCCTGGAGCAATGGCATCCGTGACTGGAAAAGCAAAAAATCCATGAGGATCTTTCCTAAAAATGAGAACATGTATATTATTTATTTTTAAATTTTATTTACTACTGAACAACACACAACAATCCATAAAGTATAAAAAATGCTTACAAAAAGATAGCTAGAGTCATACTATGGAGAAGGGCTGCCTAAATATATAGATATTAAGCAAATATCTAAAAAAAACCACAATGCAATTGTGTGATGTTAAAAGGGAGGAAATTCCACAAAACAAATACTATGATACTAAATCCAAGGCAATCCTGGAACACACAAAGGAAGCATAAGATACTATAAAAGTGTTCCCCCATCATGACTGCAATAACAAGGTGGGTGCATAAAAGGGAAGGCTGAAATATCATGATTTGAATTTTTAATAGAGTTATAGTACTAACAACAAAACCTACAGCTAGCTAGATAGAAGTGGTGCTGAAAATACATCATTCCACTCAATAATTTTGCCACTGCATTCTGTACTAACTGCAGTTCTTGAATCAAGCCCCAAGGACTAATGCACATAAACAGTATTACAATAATGGTAGATGACTAATGTCTAGACCACTTGGATAAGCTGTACACAACTAGGAATGGCTAGTTTCCAAACAAGTGAAAGCTGGCAAAAATACTGTTAGCTACTGAGGTCACATGGGCCTTCAATAACAAAGATATGCTGAGAGGCACTCCTAGACTATGCATCTATTCTTTCACAGTGAGTGCAGCCACATCCAGAACAGGCAATTAAGCTATTTCCTAGATACAGGAAACATTTACACAAATGGCCTCCATCTTACCAAAATACAGTTACAGTTTATTGGCTCTTACTGTGTCCACATAACAGTTTAGGACTTGCATGGCCACAACTGATCTACATGTCACTGGGCCACAGAACATGGTTGGTAATGAGTGGCTGGAGGCCGTGATCGGGCTGGGACTGTTGCAACAGCATGACCTGCTCCTGAAGCAGGCCGCTGCTGCGGTCCCAAACTGGCACCTCCAGGAGGCAGATTATATCTGCTTGTTTTTGATGTGGTCCAAAGAACCAGATCACAGCACCAGAGCGGCTTCCAGCTGCTTTGGGGATGTGTGTCGTTCGAATGCCACATCCCTAAAGCAGCCAGAAGCTGCCTTATTTGGCCTGTGCTCTGGATTCAAAGCCAGGGATCCTGGTTTATTAAACCTCAATGTGTACAAGATGTGCGCACAAACCAATTGATATCACTTTTCTCCTCCTACTTGCAAAGCTGATTTAAAAAACCCTATATATGAGAGTTTAAGTATTATGTTCAATCCTAGGATTATGATTAAGTGCATTCATTGAATACAATTTCATACTCCATGACAAAATACATGTTTTCACCAAATTGATGTTTTTGTGTAACAAAACTAATTACAGTTTTGTAAGTACAGTTATCTGTAATTAACATCTCACATTAATGCAGGCAGTTTCAGGCTTCATCCCAATATTTGCTGCATTTGCAACTATTAGTCAGGCAGAAATCCAGTACTTACTTACTTGGGAACATCAATGAACTTAAGCAGGGCTCAGATCTCAGAGACATCTGGAAGTCTGACATTGAGCAAATTTTGAATACTAAATATATGACATTCAGTAAAATTTGAACTGCAAACACACACATTATTGTTATTATCTGGAATATTTATACCCTGCTCTTCAGCTACAGAAGCTCTCATATACAGTACTGCAAAAGTTTATGTTCAGGAAATCAGCATTTCTTTTTTGTGTATCTACTTTCAACAATTTAAACTCACTTTAGAGTACAACTAATTAGATAATGAATTCTTAAGCAGCAGTTTTGACTTTGCTAAACTTCTTTGTAGGTGTCCTCCAAATATGACATTTAGACTTACCTTTGTAATTGACGAAGGAAATGTTCCAATAATTGTTGAATAGGTGTGCTTTCATTTTCTGCTACAATTCAACATAACAAAAAGCAAATAACTTCATTGACAGTGCCTGTCATTTAAATATGAAAGTAAAAAAACTATACAGCATTCATTAAATACTGCTCATGCTTCTGTACATAGGAATATATATATATATATATAGAGAGAGAGAGAGAGAGAGAGAGACATATTACAGTTCACCTTTATAAAACTGAAAAGGGAAATTAAAACTAATAGCAGATTAATAAATGTTAATGCCTATATGAGAGGCCTAGATATCCTAAAGGCACTAGATCCTAATTGATCTTGGAAGCTAAGCAGGGCCAGCTCTGGTTAGTAATTGAATGGGAAACTGCAAATGGATAATAAGTGCTGAAGAGTATATATTTCAGGGGAAGGAACTGGCAAAACCACCTTTGAGTATTCTTTATCTAAGAAAACCCTACGAAATTAATGATGTCACCATAAGCAACTTGAAGGCGTGCTCATGCAGACATAATTTCTATATGGCTTAAATGTCTCCTAAAGTAAAAGTAGGGACTAAGATCAATGAAAAATTTGAAAATATTACAGGTACTGGATGTTAAATACACTCCTAACTAACTTTGGCACATGCCTAATTTTGGGGTGGAACAGGGGGCAGGAAAAAGCAGCTGGAGCCTGCATTTTCTGGAAATGGGCCGAAACCCTGCTGTCTGCACTGGCTGCTCACAAGGAATGTGCATGGTCCAACTGCATGGCATTGTGCTGGGTAATTTTTTGTCACCTCTCCACAAACACACCACCAGTGACTGCCTGCTGCCATCCAACTGGATAGCCATATAGTCGCACCTGCGATCCTCCACAGTACAGGGCATTGGAGCATCGGTGTGCTCAGTAAAACACTAGCAAAGCACAACCACGGCCCCCCTCATACATGCCCCCTCTTGGACTGTCTTGTTTGTGTATGTTGAACTTACAGCTATTGGAGATGTCACACTATCACTTTTTTGCACTGCCCTCCACCTCCAACTGCTCAGGTACACCACCTCCATTCTATGAAAATGTGCACCTACACTGGTGTGTTTATATGCAGCTTTAGGGTTAGGGTTAGGATGGATTGCTGCTTCAGAACCACTCTTGCATCAGGTCATTTATATGCAGGGTTGAACATGCACATTTTCTGGGCTAAGCTGGAATATCCTGGCTTCTTTTTGCTCCAGTTTTTAGCCCCAGAGCGCAGCTTCAATCTGGTTTCCGCTCGCCTTGGAGGCATGAGTCATCTAAACACCTCGCCTTCAAAGCAGGTGGAAACTGCTTTATTTGGCCTGTGTTTTTCACCCCTTTGATTACTCACCGGGCTGAGTTCTACAGGCTCTAACAGGACGATCTGAAGGTGGCTCAACCTCTACTTTCTTTCCAGGATCAAAATCATCCATTTCACCCTCAGTATCACATTGCTCCTTTTCCCTTTTCCTTTTCTTCTCCTCCTGACATTAAAAAGCAAGAATGCAAAAAAGCAGGTCAGAAGTACATACTGATACAAAATTTTCATTTCAAAAGAATTTTAGTGCTATAAAACATTAAGGGAAACATATTTGCCAGTCATGAGAAAGAGATTCCAAATGCTAAAAAGAAAAAAAGAAAATAGTACTTATTAGTCAGAGAAGACATTTCTTAAACTGTAACATCACTTTTCTCCCATATACATTTTCTATCCTATTCTATCTATCTATTTTGCTACTCAATTCCAAGAGTGGGCTAGAAGAAAGATTGAGCTGAAGAAGGGAAAAGGAAAATAACCACACAAACAGCAAGTTCTAAGAGAGGACAAGAGATAGGGCCTCTTCTGTAAGGATACCCAGAGAATGGAATGCAATCTCAAAGGACAGCTCCTTGGCTCTGTCATTGGCTTTTCCATGCAGGATAGTAAGAAATGACTTATTTCAACAGTTTGCTTTTTGCTGCTAAGTAAGTTTGTTTCGATTATTGTTGCTTTTGTGTACCATCAAGTTGTTTCCAACTTATGGCAACCTGAAAGCGAACCTATCATGGGGTTTCCTTGGAAAGATTTGTTGAGAGGAGGTTTGCCATTGCCTTCCCAAGGCTGAGAGCATGTGAATTGCCCAAGGTCACCCAGTGGGTTTCATGGCCTAGCGGGGAATCAAATCCTGGTATCTAGAGTTATAGTCCAACACTCAAAGTGACTACACCATGCTGGCTCTCATCTTCGTGTTATAATTAATTTTAGGTGATACCCTTTAATATGACTGCGTGTACATGTTTTATAGGTACTGTTTTATGTTTCAAGCTGCTTTAATTATCTGTTATTAAGGTAGGATGAAAGTCTTTGAAACAAACCCATGCAGACCTTTTTTTAAAAAATGCAATGACAAAGGTCTTGCATAGGCCATTCTTAAGAATGCTCCTTAAGAGGTAAGTTTTACAGAATTCAATTAGATTTATTCCCTTGTATATGTGCAAAGGGATAGAATTTTAGAGCCAAGCTAGATGAAATTAAGATTTCATTATCAAGCCTCTATTCTTTTACTATTCTTTAAAGCTACTTTTGAAATCCCTGAATTGCACTAGAAGTACAATACTGTGGGAGAGGGGCTAATATAGAAAATCTTCTACTAATGGGTTTTAAATCGTGCTTGTACAGTATTTGCTTTATGTTTAAATCATTTTTTAAAATTCAGTCTCTTCATGAGCCACCGAGAATGCGTTTTGGGAGAAGACTGAAATCAAATAGAATAGAACAACAACAAAAATAAACTGTACTATCTTCCTCATTCTAAAAACATCCCTCTCAAGTCCATAAAGTAAAACTTAAGAATACCACAACCTTTACTGTAAACAGGATACACAAGTGGGCAGTGTGTGTATGTGCGTGTTGAGTTGCATGAGAGAGGGGAAAAAAGCAGCAGCAGCATTAACTCATCCTTCTGCATCATCATGATTCTAATGTCAATTATTCCCCTTTCCTAATTGGGTTTCAAAAACATTTAAAGACATGACAGCAAATTATGTTTTCTAGTTCAGCATATAGCCTACTCTTTAGTGCAGACCACATGGCAAACTAGTGTTTTCACTGCTGATTCATATTGTTATTCATAAATGTTATTTTGCACAACTTTTTTTTAAAAAGGCAACTTTAAAATTTCACTCTGCCTCAATACTAGCTCTGTGCATTATCTAAGCATTCAAATATTTATTTTAAAAAAATGGGAGTGAAAAGCACTTTCCTCCAGCCACTAACTATGAGTTGCTGAGTTGTTACAGGTTTTGTAGTTTGTGTATGTGTACATGCCTATCACAATCTATTGTAAATTCCAATCTGTTGTAGTGATTTCAGTGTTGGACTAGATTTCTGGGAGATCAGGATATGAATCCAAGCTCAGCTACAGAAAACCACTAGGTGACCTTGGACAAACCATATGCTCTCAGCCTAAGGCAATGGCAAACCTCCACAGAATAAATCTTCCCAAAAATAAAAAAAACAACAACCCCAAACCCAAAGCCCTATGATAGTGTCACTGTAAGAAAGAGTTGACTTGATCTGCCATAACAACAACAAATTAGTTTCCCCAAAGGAAATAATGTTCTCATAAGGCCACAGCTTCAATTATTATGTTTTAATTTTACTGACAATCAGTTCCATTGCTTAGCAAAAATATTTTCCATAAAGGCCAAGCAAGGCCCAGTGGTGGGACTTGAGCACCTTTATATGATAGGATTTGCAAGAGAAGGGCTGAAAAAAATTAGTCGCATCTGGTTGTCCAGGCATGTAAGAAAATGAATGTAACATTTGAAGTCATGCTACAGAGCAGGCCTACCAATATACAGAATACGTGTTAGGTTTACCACCCAGGTACTAACAAATCTTAGGGCCTTTGCAGACTGCCAGAAATAGTGCACATTAAATTGAGGCAGTGCCCTGGCTCAGTGCTAGGGAATCATGGGAACTGTAATTTATTGTGGCACCAGAGCTCTCTGACAGAGAAGGCTCAATGTCTCAGAAAAAAAATACAATTCCCATGACTCCCTAGCACTGATCCAGGGCAGTGCCTCAATTTAATGTGCACTATTTCTGGCAGTCTGCAAAGGCCCTCAGTCAATCACATTTGATTTAACAGTTGATTATTTAGATCTTCCTATGACTAAATTGTTTTGAAGAAAAAAAAATCCTGTAATTCCCTTGTTTTTAGATTTTGCTTGTGTATCTCTCACCATGTGCTGTTTCAGAAAAGACATTCTTTGCTGTGGGAATAGTAGGATGCCTCTAAAGATGGTGTCTGTTCTGTGCAATTTTTATACATGGCTTTATGTCTCTTCAAGACACCTGTTGACTTACGGTGGCCCCATTAGTTTCATAGGGTTTTTATAGGTAAGGAATATTCAGAGGTAGTTTTGCCAGTTCCTTCCTCTGAAATATAGCCTAAAACACCTAGTACTCATTGGAAGTCTCCGATCCAAATACTAAGCAGCACTGATTTAGCTTTCAAGATCAGATAGGATCTGGTGTCTTTAGCAATAGCAAGTACATTTTAGATGTATTTAGGGTATTTAAGTCTCTAATATTCATACATACAGTCCCCCCTCCATTTCCATGGATTTTGCATCCACAGGTTCAACCATCCATCGCTTGAAAATATGTATTATATATATATATATATATATATATATATATATATATATATATATATAAATCCAAAAACCAAATCTTGATTTTGCCATTTTATGTAAGGGACACTATTTTACTATGCCATATAATGGGACTTGAGCTTTTGTAGATTTTGATGCCAAACCCTAGCAGATACCAAGCGCCCACTGTACTTATATTAAACATGAATTCTTTGTAGTTAATTAGATATCTTGTTGATTTGTTGAAAAACATTTAAACTGATCATGAAAGCTTACAGATCTTTATTCTATATTCTCAGCTCTTAAAATTATTATAAGCAATTGCTTCAATTTCAATATGTAAAATGTATGGAGGTTGAAACAGATAGGGAATTGCCACACAAAAATGAACTTTTTGAAATACTAATACTTACAGCTAACAAAGATTTCATAAAATAACTTTTTGAAAAATTTGACTGACAACTTCAAATAAATAAGAAAACAGATAAGCTAAGAAACTACTTGTCCAAAACACACTGCAGAAATAATCCAGTTTGAGACTGCTTTAACTGCCCTGGCTCAATGCTAGGGAATTCTGGGAACTGTAGTTCTGTGAGACATTTAGCCTTCTCTGCCAGAGAGCTCTGTTGCCAAAATAAACTACAATTCCTGGGATTCCCCAGCACTGATCCAGGGCAGTTATAGTAGTCTCAAACTGGATTATTTCTGCAGTGTGTTTTGAACCATTGTTACATGACTGTTTACCTTTCTCTTTCGCCTCTCCTCTTCATCCAGATGCTTTTCTTTCTCTTTATCAGATTTCTTTTTCTTCTTCTTCTTTTTCTCCTTATGTCGCTCCCTCTCATGGTCTGATCTGTCATCATAATAACTGGAATCATGTCCGGATCCTGAAAGCTCTGTCACTTCACTACCTCCAACTTTCAATACCAGCTTCAATGGTTTCTCTAAGGGTTTATCCACATAATCTAATCAGAAACAAACAAATGGTATTAAGAAAATATCCAAATAGCACACAGACACTCAATTCAAGCTTAATTAATTATCTGCATCTGTCCTCACTGCATTAAATGCAGGACAATCTCATGTTGACCCTTCCAGAAGTAAGGGGTGAAGCAGACAGCCCCGAAGGGGAGGTGTCATGCAGCCCCTGAAAAACTACCACCCCAGTTTGGCTTTTTTCCAGCACAAAAAGAAGCGGCAAAATGCAAAGCAGCATTAGGATATTGATGACATACTGTTCCAATACCATGAGACAGTTAAATCAGGTGAGGCCAATGAAATCTGAATCAGTTTTGGGATCACAGTTATTCTGATGGCGTGTGTATTCCAGGCACAAAATATGATGCTGCTCCTTTCCATTTCTTTCCTGTTACTTTGGATTTTTCCAGTCAAGCTAAATTTCAAGGTAAAAATTCAATCTCTTCAGGGATTTATTATATTTATTTTCCTACTGCTGTAAATGGGTACCTGAATGGGTAGCTAATATAAATCAACTATACTCAGCGCTTTCCAGACTAATTTCGGTGAAAGAAATCAATTTCCGATGCAATAAATAAAATAAAATGTACACAAAATTATGTGTGTAGGTGCATGTTTCTGGAGAGAGGTCCATGACTTTAACCTAATGCTTGGTAACCCAAAAAAGGTTAAAAATCAGTTTCAGTATATCAGCATCAATGCTTTGGAATTTCCTGCTAGCTGATGTTATGTATACAATGGGGTATCATAAAGTAATAATTATCATCCAGACGTTATTATGGTATATTGATGAAATTTTGTCAGTGTCATCATTGGCCCCTAAGTGCATGTTGCGAAAATCAGCTCTTTACATCATTTATGTTACAGGTTGTGCCAGAAGTGACTAAAGTGTAAGATGGAGAAGACTGAGGCTCACAGCATGATAAAGTTCCTGCATTTGAAGGGTAATAGTGCCCGGAAAATTCATGATGAGATTATGGTAATTTATGGAAACGATTGCCCACCTTATGACACTATTGTGAGGTGGAATAGGAATTTCTAAATAGGTCACATGTCTCTCACAGATGAGCCAAGACCTGGAAGACCATCACTGATGGACGATGCAGCCACAGTGAAGAAAGCAGAGTGTTTAATTGTGGAAGACAGATGAGCAACCATCCAAACGATCATGAATGACACTGGTCTCAGTTATGGTAATGTGTGGAAAATTATTCATGACAAACTGCACGTCTAAGGTATCTGCACACTGGCTTCCACCTTTGCTAACCCCAGAAACAAACACGGCGTGATCATTCAAGACTCATGTTGATGCTATTGGAACAGGATGAAGAGGATTTTTTAGGTTGTCTGGTAACCACGGATGAATCTTGGATCTATCAGTATGATGCAGAGACCAAAACCATGAGCATGGACTAGAAGCATGCCAATTCCCCTCCCCTCAAAAAGGCAAAGGTGCAAAAGTCAGTAGGGAAGGTTATGCTTTCAGTTTTTTGGGATTGCTGTGGAGTCATTCTCACAGATTACCTTGCAAAGTTACAAACCATCACCAGCAGATACTACAGCAATCTTCTGGACAAGTTGTGACATGCTCTGAAAAAGAAACGCTGCAGTATGCTCTCCAGAGGCATTCTTCTCTAGTTGACAATGCACCAGCTCACTCATCTCAAGTTGCAGTTAACAAAGCAAAGGCTTTGAGAGCTTACAGCATCAGACTTATTCTCCCAACTTTGCATCAAGTGACTTTTTCTTGTTCCCAGTAATGAAAAATCAGTTGCGGGGTCGCCAATTTTACAACACAAATGATGTCATTCATGAAGTGGAAGAGTGGTTTAAGGCGCAATCTGCAAATTTCTACAATAATGGTATTCGGAGGAGCAAGAAATGCTGGGGAAAATGTGTAAATCTGTATGGTGACTACGTAGA
>CM034710.1:48462684-48473012 GCA_020142125.1 Phrynosoma platyrhinos
CCCCTGTGGAGATTTTGCCAAGAAAACACCAAGAATAAGTAATAACAAGAATAATCAATATCATCATGGCGGGGGATGGCGGCGGTGGCAGGGCCGGCCTAGGGCCAGTCCAAAGGCCTCAGGGGGCTGCATCCGGCCCCCGGGCCTTAGGCTGCCTACTCCTGGTCTAGATCATACCTCAGGGCATGACAGTTTTAGAAAAACCAATCTGCCAACCACAATGAAGTTATTCCGGTGGATGCAACTGACAGATTATGTTTGTGAAACTGTTTTATATAGATCATTGGTCCATATAGTATTGGATCCTCCAAAGTCACAGAAATCTTTCAAAACCCTGCTGAGATCTCTTGGATGAAGATGTTAGGAACTGAACCTAGGAACTGTATGCAAAGCATATGTTTGTCTCCTCTCCCATTTTTAAAATTAAGGAAATTCTTTTGAGAAGGCAAATTGGTATTTTTGTTTTGTTTTGCATATTGGGAATAATTAATGGGTATCTGAACCTTGGCTACTGATAAGAAACTGCTTTCCTCATATAGTGAAAGTTAGCACCCTAGATTTAGCCATTTAATCTTACTTTAATTTTTAAAAAAAGCCCCCCCCCCCATATACTTTAGGTGTGGACACCTTCTTCATACTGTTGAAGAATGCTATACATACCGCATTTTCCGGCGTATAAGATGACTTTTAACCGAGGAAAATCAGGGGTTGAAGTCAGGGGTCGTCTTATATGCTGGGTATAAGCAGGAGAAGGTGGAGGATGAGGATGAGGAGGGAGCCGCGAGGTGCCAGGTGGCAGGGAGAAGCCAGGCAAGAGGATGGGGAGGAGGAGGAGGGAGCCGCAAGATGCTAGGTGGCGGGGAGAGGTAAGGTCCAAAACACACTGCAGAAATAATAAGGAACATGGGAACTGTAGTTTGTTGTTTATAAGTGACAGTTTTCCTGCTAAGTACCTGCATGTCATAAGCATTTGAATTAAAATTACCATATTGAAATCAAATCTGATGTTTTTTAAATTTTTATTTGGTGTGCATTGGAAGAAGGGTAGTCTTATACAGCAAGTATATCCCAAACCCTATATTTTAACTGTAAAAGTTGGGGGTCGTCTTATACGCCGGAAAATATGGCAATCAGGATTATTGGGATTACCTGCTTAGGTATACTTTCTTTGTGTGAGTGACTGGAAAAAATCATATTAGGTCTTACTTAGTTTTATTATGTATGACTGAAGCAATTACGTTTCCCTCATCATCATCAGCACCACAAAGAAAGAAGATATCAAATCAAGTGTTCTTAAACTACTAAACAGACACAATGTTGTCTTTGGTGATTACAAGTGGACTGAATTTGATGACCCTTTTCTAGCAAACAATGTGCAATCCATTGCAATTGTGGACACAGAATTAAAGCTCAAAGAAAGACAGGTATGAAGAATTTCTTATATTATTCACAACTCTCTTGTAAGACAAAATGTTTTTTATTTTCATTGTCAATGATATAATCTAAAGTTTCCACAAACTATTTGACCTCTTTTTCAAATTCTACAAGAGAGTGAATATGCAAATTCACAGCACACATAAATTTGTAACCTGGTCAACATGGAAAATGCAGAGATGTTTCCAGAACAAGTAGATTATAACTCACAGCTTTTTACTAATGCAGCTGAACAGGGTGGTGAAATATTAAATAATAGAAATTGCTTTTTACTTATTCCCAGCTTATGAAGGATCACATTTTAGGAAAGCTCCTTACATGAAGTGCACCCTTAAACAGTAAACTATCAGAACAAAGAATGTAGATGAGAATGTGCTGATGTTTTACTTAAAAGAAATAACCCTCTGGAGCAAAAATGAAAAAAAAAAAAAACCAAACAAACCAAAAAACAACAACCCTGCTGTGATACTTCTACATTACTACCTCATTCTCTTGCAAGTAAAGACCAGGCAAAAGCAAAGAAGCTTCATTTATATACCGCTTCATAACGCGCTATGGGGTGTCTAAGTGGTTTACAACTGTAAGCCCATTGCCCCCCAACAGTTGGGTCCTCATTTTAGTGACCTTGGAAGGATGCAGGGCTGAGTATTGAACTCGCAACTTTGTGGTCTATGAGTGAATGGCTGCAGTACAGGCATTTAACCACTGCGCCTCCATGATATAGCATGATTTGCTATAATTTATGTCAAAATTAATTTGATTAGTATCAGAGTAAATTGTTGTTGTTGTTGTTTACTCCTTCAAAATACAACCTACAGTGGTCCTTCCACATTCGCTGTGATTAGGGTCACAAGACCCCCATGAATATGAAAAAACTGCAAATAACACCCTCCCCTACATGAAAGCCACTTAAAGGCATGGTACATGCTTGTTCCTTTTCCCCCCTCCTGTTCCTTTAAATGGCTCCCCGAGCCTGTAAAAGGGACAGCTGGGTGGGGGAAGGAGTGAAGGAGCCAGTTAAAGGGGCGGTAGGGATGGTGGGGAAGAGGCACTGGCACGCACATGCTCTTTTTGCTTCCCGCCATCCCCTGCCTTTAACCTTTCCAGGCATGGAAGGAGCCAGTGAGAGCCTGTCCCGCCTCCCCTTCAATGCCTGGGACAGCTGTAGCTAGCTGAGGCATTGGAAGGGAGGTGAAGGACTCGTGCACATGTGTGCTGCTCTTGCCTCTGCTTCAATGCCTCAGACAGCTTGGTGGAGAAAGGGATAGAGCAATGCACACACACCCTTCCCAGCTGTTCCCTCCCTCCTGGGCTTCCCCTGCCCCAAGTGGAAAACCCCCAGAGGAAGGAGGAGGGGGAGTGTGCGCACACGTGGCATGATACGAATGATCAAATTCATGAATGTCAAATCCATGAAAGTGGAGGGTCAACTGTACAACTTTTTCATTATAACTTGGGGAAAAATGATATTTTATAAATCATATCAAAAACTTCATTTAAAGCATGCTGTAAAATTAATAACTTAAAGATGATAGACAATGCAAATCTATTCAGATCTGTTCAGAATTAAGTCACACTGAGTTCAGTGGAAGATAACATGTGTCCTGGTAAGTGTATATAAGATTGCAGCCTAATTTATTTGTTCCTCTTCACTGCAGCCTATTAGCCTCCATAAGTGCAGCCTTTCGATCCATATTTTTCATCTCAATGAAGAAGGACCCAGTGCTGAAAATCTAGAAGCAGAGGATGAGGATATTGTTGCAGCTAATCACTGGATATTACCTGCAGGTATTTTTGTTTTGGTTATAACTTTTAAATTGGTCATTGGAGAATTCTGAAGGGAATTCTAATTAAGGTATGTGTATTTATTTATTTATTTATTGTGTCAAGAGGAACTTGGTATGGTTTGGTTATTTATGTGGGCAGGGGTATGTTTAGTTGAGAACTGTGAAACAAAATAAGCAACAAATTAAAAACTGAACCTGTATATAGTTATGACATGAGTACAATGAATTCTAAAATGAGAAACATCCTTGCAAGGGCAAGAAAATGTGCTATAGTAGATGTTACTTTTCAATTGTACTTTTAACTATATTTTTAAACTGAAATGTCTTTAAACCTCAGTAGGAACGTTGAGCTTAAAGCTTCTGAATTGTGTTGACAAATGGGACCATTTCAGAAGGATTTTACTGTACTACTGCTGAATATTAAAGATAGTTGAGCATTTATAGATTTATCGACATTTATATTTGATTATATAATGCTTGTGTTTTACAGCTGAATTCCATGGTTTGTGGGACAGCCTTATTTATGATGCCCAAATAAAATCCAATGTAAGTAGGAAGTATGTATTAAGAATTAACCATTTGTCTGCTGACCATATAAATCTACTGACAGAGGCCTTTTGTTTCCCACTTGTGACATAGTTTAAATAAAAGTGTAGGTCTGTGAAATAACAGAACTGGAAATAAGGATTTCACAGAAGCAGAAAGAGGGTTCTCCAGCTGCGCTGATATACAGAAGCAGTGTATTTGAAGCAGCAGGGCAAAAAGAGCAACTTCTATTATCATTTGGGACAACAAATTTCCTTTCCTACTACATGTGATAATTAATGTAGTCAGCCTAGCTTTATTGTGCTGCCACTTTTTACTGCTGTTGTGAATGATCACAGTGCTTCTCTTGTAAATATGTCAGCTTTAGATTGCAGGACTGGCTGGGTACTAGTTTAGGATTCAGGATGGCTTCAGGAAGCATTGGCTGTCAGTATATGATTCCTCCTTCCTGATTTGAGAAAAAAAGACAAAGGTGACTCTACTGTCTCTCAGGCATCAGTCTTAAGAATTTTCTTGAATTGGCAGATGAAAGCAGATTCCTTCCTTTTTTTTCTTCCCTCCCATAGGAAAATAGTAAGGGGAGTAATCTGCGCAGCTAGACATTCAGGGAGCTACTGGGAGCATCAGCAGAGGCTGCTTTGTTTCCTTTTGATAGAGAAGTGAAACCAGGAGTTTCAGCCTGATCTTCAAAGGCTTACCTGACATGCTGGCTGAAAGTGTTTCCCTGTCCTCTCCTGAACTCTTTGCAAGAAGAAGGACAGAGGAATCACAATTAGTTCGTAGCAAAAGCAATGGGTAGAAAACTACATCTGGCACTTTGGCCAGAAATCTACAACATCTGAAATGTGACTGCTAAAAGTGGGTGAAACTGCAACCTGATATTATCAAGTGGACTTCGTGAGGGTGGGGGAGTCCTCCACTTCTGGATTGCTGAAAAAAGTATTACATTGGAGGATTAAAAAATGTTTGTGAATCCTGGTATAATTTAATACATTTGTGGATGTCTGCCAAGTTATGCATAATGTTAATGATGAAAACAATTTTAGTGGAAATTAACTATATTTTGTGGGAAATATATTTTGTGTATTTTAGGGACAATGTAGACTGACTGTTTAATGTACTTGACAATTGTGCACACTCTCCAAACTTTATGAAAAATAACTCCCTGAAGAAGAAACTGTATGGACTTCTCAGGTGCTACCTATACTCTCCATAGACCAGGGGTAGGCAACCTTTCCCTTTTAAGGGCCAAGGGACTTCAGCTCCCAGAAGCCTCAGCCATGTTGGCCAATAGCTCCTGGGATTCTGGAAGCTGAAGTCCCTCGGTTCTTAAAGGGGAAAGGTTGCCTACCCCTGCCATAGACTTTAGGGAAAGTGTTTATCTCAATGGTATTTTTTAATTCTCAGGGCAATATGCATAATCTCAGGTCTAGGGGAATGTGCTTATCTGAATAGGACTTTGTACATTTAGCCGGTAATATGATTTATTTCAAGACAGATTAAAGTAAATATATATACTGAGTTGTGTACGCTATTAACTGATACTCTCCAATCAGTATGCTTGGTCTCTCTTAAAAACAACAACACAGCAATGAGTGGAAATTGCACCTGCGATTAGAACTGAAGTTAAATGTCATGGTTGCCAAACAGAATGTGGGAAAGCCCACAGGTGTTCAGCATGCAACTGTTGTGGTGAACTGGGTGAAAAATACATGCTTCTAGGTAGTGCTTTGCTTGTGATATTCAGTTATTATTCCTTTGTAATAACTAACTTTATACACTCAGAGCTGTTGTTTTTTCTCTCTTGACATTTCATCACATTCTGTACACTAATATCCATTAGCTATTATACTGGGCAAGGTAAGCATCTGTTGTTATTTGTAATCACTTAGCACGTGGTACAAGATTTCTTTATTTTAGAGATACTTTATTTTGGGATTCTTGAAATTACAGAGAATACATCAGCCTTATGTGGACCATTTGACTTTAGTGTAAGTTTACTAAACATGTTGCCTTCGAAGGCTACTTTAGGATCAAGTAGAATGCTGCATCCTTTTATCTTGAGAATGGAGAGTTGCTAGTCATACATTCTTCATCCTCCACTACTGAAAATGGTTAGTGCTTGTTGGCCTTTCAGCTAAGAAAAAAGGTAGTATCTGTTCTTATCAGTTTAATAGTCTGAAATTCTTGTCATGATTCTGGTTAACTCTCTGTAGCATGACTATAAGAAAGATGAACTAATATACCTTAAGAGTTTCATGGTTAGGATGTTTGATGCCCAAATTCAAGATGTTTTGAAATCGGCTTGTTCATAATACCTTTAAAAAGCCTGTGTCCATTCACAGTCAGAAAAAATTGACTGTGCAACTGAGAATCAAGTGAAGACTAGTTTCCTTTGTTGTTTCTGCTATATTCTACTACTGTATACTACTAACATGGGGGCAAAACATACTGGCATGCCGCATGCCCCAATGCCACCCTCCAAGCTGGTATCACACCACCTTATTGACCACACAGCAGGTGGTGTCATGTCGTTTCAGCAGCATGGCATTTACATTCACCGCAAAGAAAGCCAAAGAAGAAAGTACAAAGGCAGGTCTACTGCTAAACATTAAGAAAACAAAAATAATGATCATGGAGGATTGACATAAAAACCTAGATAATAAAGAAATTGAAATTGTTAACGGATTTCCCACACCTTGGATTAAACATTGATCAGAATGGAGACTACAGTCAAGAAATTAGAAGACTGTTAGGAATGGGAAGAGTAGCTATGAAAGAACTACCATATATATTCATCTATAAGTCGAAAAATTTATGCTACAAAAGTGACCCCAAATACCTGGGTCGACCTATAGATGAGTCAATACGGTAGCAGGACAAGTGAGCATTCGATTCCCAAGCCTCTTCCCAGCCTGGTTGCCTCCATAGGAGGCAGCCAGGCTGGGAGGACACAAGAAGAGTGAACACTCCCCCAGCTTCTTCCTAGCCTGGTTGCTTCCTGAGGAGGCAGCCAGGCTGGGAAGATGCAAGGAGAGCGAACGCTCCCTCCCCAAGCATCTTCCCAGCCTCATTGTCTCCTGAAGGAGCAGCCAGGCTGGGAAGATGCAAGGACAGCGAACGCTCCCTCATGCCTCTTCCCAGCCTGGGTGCCTCCGGCATTCGCTCCCTAAGCCTCTTCCCAGCCTAGTTGCCTCTGGGAAGATGCAAGAGGAGGGACCGTTTGTTCCCAGACCTCTTCCCAGCTTCATTACATGCCCTTCAGTTTTACCCTTGACTTATCCACGGGTCATATTAAAATCCAGATTTTTGGCCCCAAAAGCTGCCCTCGACTTATACATAAGGTCAACCTATTCACGAGTCTATTTGGTAGACAAAATCCTAAGGTATAAAGATATACTGCTGAACACTATAGTCAAAATTGTCCAAGCCATTGTATTCCCTATTGCCATGTACAGATGTGAGAGCTGGACAGTGAAGAAAGCAAATAGAAAGAAAATTAATTCATTTGAGAGGTGAAGACTGCTGAGGATACCTTGGACAGCAAAAAGACCAGCTATTAGGTCCTAGAACAAATCAAGCCTGAACTCTCCCTGAAAGCCAAGATGATTAAATTGAAACTGTCATACTTAGGTCACAGTATGAGAAAGTAGCACTCATTAGAAAAGACAATGATGCTGGGGAAAGTAGAGGGCAGTAAAAAGAGAGGAAGACAGCATGTCAGATGGGAGGTAACTCAATCAGGTAAGTCACAGGCCTAAACTAGCAAGATCTGAGTAGAAAGTTTGAGAGTAGAGGATAATGGAGATGTCTCATTCACATGGACACCATGAGTCAAAGTCTACTTAAAGGCAGCTAACAACAACAGTAGTTGCTGCATTCACACACTTTTAACATTGTTAAAGGACATAAAATTTTTTGATGAAACTGAAGAATCCTGTTATAATATGAAATTGCTTATTGCTTTCTCCACTTTTTTCTGTGTCCAATTAGCTACTGGATTATGTGACTACAACATTACTATTCTCTGACAGAAATGTTGACAGCAACTTGATATCATGGAACAGAGTTGTTCTGCTGCATGGTAAAGATGATAATTTTAAGAAGTAATTTGGCAAAAAGAGATTGACTAGCTCTGCAGTTCTATATAATATTTAGCATTCAAGTTATATGCTTGTCCCTCCGCATTCGCAGACTTGCTGTCCACGGTTTTGATCCTTCGTGGATGACAAGCCAGGAGGGACAAAATGGTGTGCGTGCCCCATGCACACACACAGTGCCCCATGTGGAAGTGTGTGGGGACTTGAACATTGTGGGTTTTCTGATTTGCAGTGGGTGGAGTCTGGAATGGATCGCCCGCAAATTGGGAGGGACGGGTGTCCATAATATTGGATGTGCTTTGCATATATTATCTTTGATAATTATCATAGCAACACTATGTCAAGTTTGCAGCCTTAGGTTGTTTTTACAGTTGGCAAGACCTCTTTGATACTCTCTGACTCAAAAATAGCCCCCCCTTTTTTTAAAATCATGTTTGTTCCATTCCTGGAGGCATGAAAAAATTATAGGTTTTATATGTTTGGCATCAGTGGCACTTTCTCAAAGTTCCAATAACATTAAAACATGAAACTAGAAATAGGCATCTGGAATAGTCGGCATCAGAGGTTCAGAGGCAAATATTTCAGACATAGTGTGAAACTCAGAGGGTTCATTGGCCAAATATTTGC
This sequence comes from Phrynosoma platyrhinos, assembly GCA_020142125.1. Classification (NCBI taxonomy): domain Eukaryota; kingdom Metazoa; phylum Chordata; class Lepidosauria; order Squamata; family Phrynosomatidae; genus Phrynosoma; species Phrynosoma platyrhinos. The sequence continues at coordinate 48,471,179 of CM034710.1, forward strand.
TCTTGGGCTTTCCAATACATGCAGACGGCTTGCTGCTGCTCTTCTGGCTGCCCTCTGGAAGTAGTTTTTCTTGTTCAAAAATCACAAGCCACTGTTAACTCATGTTTACAATTAATAAGTAGTTTGGTCCTGAATAATGTTAAATGTGTGAACTGGACTAGCTAGGGCTATTAACAATTGATGATATAATACAGCATCTTAAAATGATTATTTTGTGACTAAACTGATCATATGTTTTAATGTAAGTGAGCAGCCATGTCTTGTTGAATAAAAGCAGGTAGCTTAGGCTAGATCCTAGCTTCTGAGAAGCAGCTGCTTATCATATATGTAACTTAATTGTTTAATAGTTAATGTTTACTGTACTTTGATTATAGGTCCCCCAGGAACTGGTAAAACCTCTTTATGTAAAGCACTGGCTCAGAAGCTGACAATTAGACTTTCACATAGGTAATTCTGATTAATGTTGTGTATATTAAAACTTAGAGCCAGCATGGTGTAGTTTGAGCATTGGACTGTCACTCTAGAGACCAGGATTTGATTCCCCATTGGGCATTGGAAACCCACTGGGTGGCCTTGTGCAAATCACACACTCTCAGTCCCAGAAAAACCCATGATAAGGTCACCATAAGTCAGAAATGACACACAACAACAAATATTAAAAATTACAATAAATTTACAATAAATAAATTACAATCTGGTTGCAAAGCTAGCATGAGGAAAATGGAGCAGAGGACCTGAGGAAAACAGAGCAGAAGACACAATATGGGAAACGCAGCACAGAATAAATAAAGAGGTAGTGCAGGAATACCTGATTAATCTGAAAGAATTTAAGTCTCCAGGACCAAATGAACTACATCCAAGGGTATTAAAAGAACTGGCAGAAGTAATCTCAGAGCCACTGGCAGTAATCTTTGAGAATTCCTGGAGAACAGTAGTCCTAACAGACTGGAGGGGGGGGGGGGAAATATTGTCCCCATCTTCCAAAAGGAAAAAAAAAGAGAGGATCCCAACAATTACCACCCTGTTAGTCTGACATCAGTACCAGGAAAGATTCTATACCAGATCATTAAACAGAGTCTGTGAACATTTAGAAAGCAATGCCATTATCACAAAAAGTCAACATGGGTTTCTCAAAAACAAATTATGCCAGATTAATCTGATCTCTTTTTTTGATAAAGTTATCTTGGTGGATGAAAGGAATGCTGTGGATATAGCATATCTTGATTTCAGTAAGGCCTTTGTCAAGGTCCCCCATGATATTCTTGCAAACAAGCTAATAAAATGCTGGCTAGACAATGCAACTGTTAGGTACTGATTTGTAATTGGTTGACTGGCCGAACACAAAGGGTGCTCAGCAATGTCACCTCTTCATCCTGGAGAGAAGTGACCAGTGGGGTGCCACAGGGCTCTGTCCTGGGCCCAGTGCTATTCAACATCTTTATCAATGACTTGGATGAAAGAATAGAGGGCATGCTTATCAAATTTGCAAATGACACCAAATTGGGAGGAGTAGCTAATACTTCATAGGAAATTCAAAATGACCTTAATAGAAAGCTGAGCCAAAACTAACATAATGAATTTCAACATGGAAAAATATAACGTACTGCACTTAGGCAGAAAATATGAAATACATAGAAATAGGATGGGGGACATCAGGCTTAACAACAGTACATGTGAAAGGGATCTAGGAGTCCTAGTAGACCATAAGATGAACATGTGTCAACAATGTGATGCAGCAGCTAAAAAAATCCAATGTGATTCTAGGCTGCATCAATAGACATATAGGGTCTAGATCAAGGGAAGTAATGGTGCCACTCTATTCTGCTTTGGTCAG
>CM034710.1:48542076-48562210 GCA_020142125.1 Phrynosoma platyrhinos
AGAGGTGATATGATAACCCTGTTTAAGTATTTGAAGGGGTGTCATATTAAGGAAGGATCAGGCTTGTTTTCTGCTACTCCAGAGACTAGGACCCAGAACAATGGATGCAAGCTCCAGGAAGAGATTCCACCTCAACATTAGGAGGAACTTCCTGACAGTAAGGGCTGTTCGACAGTGGAACACACTCCCTTGGAGAGTGGTGGAGTTTCCTTCTTTGGAGGTCTTTAAATAGAGGCTGAATGGCCATCTGCCGGGTATGCTTTGGTTGAAAGTTCCTGCATGGCAGAAGGTTTGGACTGGATGGCCCTTGTGGTCTCTTCTAACTCTATGATTCTATTATTCTAAGACAGTAAGACCCTAGTCCTTGTGGAAGCTGAGATATGGGGTAAAGTGTGGAGACATTCTTCAGTCAAATTGTTCTGCAAGAACATGGGAATTTCAGATGTGAGTGGTGAGAGCTATTGAATTCAAGAAGCAAGCAAGGGGTGCACTATGAGGGTGATAACATGCGATAAGATGAGGGAGAGAGTAGGAGAGATGGGAGAGTGAGTTGTGTGAGAGGCTGTGCATAACAAACAAATGAGAGGTGCATTGTGACAGTACGAGGTGAGGCCAGGGAGAAATTAGGAGGATGGGTGAGTAAGCCATGTAAGCGTTATTGTGCAGGAAACAAGAGAAGGGTGCACTGCCGTAGCTCAAGATGAGGCAAAGGAGGTGTCCTGTTTTGTCCTTGAGAAGTTACTATCCAAGCTCCCAGCTCAAAGCTTTAGCATCTTTAAGCAAGGAGGGGGTTGTAGAGAAAGCAGTGGCTGTTTAATCCAGTCCGGATCCTTCACAAGCCAGCGGTCAGTCCAATATAGTAATCCAAAGGGATAAGCAGAAAGAATAGTCAGAGTCCAGGCACAGTTCATGGCAACAGGCTATCAATCCAGGAACAAGGTGACACCACGGCTTTTCCTAAGAAAGCTGGAAAGTTGTCAGCCATGGTGGACCAAAGGAGGTGCTGGACTATTTATAGCTTGTCTGGATCTTGCAGGTGCTCCCTATTAGCAGTATGCTTCTTACTTAAATGCATAGAACACTGGCATCTCTCCCTTTCCTGGCATCTCTCTTTGGGGGTAGGTACTAGTAAGTCTGGCTCATCCTCTGAGGGGAGCTGTGATGAACTTGGCTCTAGGGGCTACTGGGGGCTAGGTTCTTGTGCTGGTAAGCTTGACTCTAGTGGCTGCTGGGCTCTCAGCCTCTCTTTTCTGATTCCTCAGATCTGGCAGGGCATGACAGGAGGGAGTAGGAGAGATGGTAGAATAAGCACTGTGAGCAGTGGTGTGAAAGAGCCAAGTAAGGGGTGCACAATGACAGTGCAAGGTGAGACATGGGAGGGAGTAGGAGAGACAGAATAATGAGCAATGCAAGCACCTGTATGCAAGAAGCAAGCATGGTGCTCACTGTGAGGATGTAAGGGAGACAGTAGGAGAGATGAGAGAGTGAGTGATGCAAGTGGTTGTGCAAATGGGAATGCACTGTGAGAACTCAAGGTGAGGCAAGGGAGGGAGTAGGAGGTACGGGAAACTGAATGGTGTGGGCAGTGGTGTGCAAGAAACAACAAAAGGGATCATTGTGAAGGTGAGTTGAGGGAGGGAATATGAAAGGTGGGAGAGCAAGCTGTGAGTGACTTGTGCAAGAAGTAATTGAGGGGTGCAACACAACAGGAAAGAAGGAAGGGAGTAGGAGAAACAGGAGAGTGAGCAGTGCAAGCAACTGTGCATTAGAAGCAAACAAAGGTTAATTGTGAAGGTATGAGGTCAAAGGAGGAAGGGAGTAGGATAGATAGGACAGTAAATTGTGTGAGTAGAGGTGTGCAAGAAAAAGGAGGGCATATTCTGAAGGTGTGAGATGAGAGAATGGAAGGAATAGGAGGGTAGGGAGAGTAAAGCAAAAGAGGGAATGGAAAGGAGGGAAGGAAGCATGAGAGTTCCAGTGGCAGGGTACAAGGAGCACAAGAGTGGGGCAAGGTGCAAAAGAGCTAATGTAGTGTCAGAGGATGAGAGAAAATGATATGAACTGCAATAGCAAAGTACAAAGAATATGAGAGGGCAGTGGCCTCCCCATGACTGATGTTATCCATGGGGGAGGGGGAGCTGCAGGGGAGGCGATGGCCAAAAAGGCACACTCGCCCCTTTTCCTTCATTGCTGCGTCACCTCCTCTTGAAGAAGGAGCCACGTCTGTAGCAAAGCTGGAAAGGGAAAGCTCTCCTTTCTTTTCCTCTTGAGGAGGGAGTTGCTGCCATTGCAAAGATGGGAGGGATGCACTCGCCCTTCTCATCCCGCAGCAGGAGTAGGGCCCGACCAGGTATCACCCCTCTTCTGAGGTGTCACCTGGTATGGGCTGCATCTCCTGCAATCCCCCCTCCTTATGATGCCACTGTAAGAAGGAAGACTGGGAGTGGGACAAGTTAAGATCCCAGCAAGCACCAGAGGCTAAGGCCTTCCAGGAGGACAGGGATAGGTCAAATTATTGCTAGGTAGGGGCATGCATATGTGTGTATATAATTTTTGACACAACTGCACAATTGCACTACTGCCGGAATAAAAACTGTTTCAGGCCATCAAAACTGTGTAACTGTGACAGCCTAGAATCAAAATAAAATTAAGTGAAGTGTGTATGTGCTATGTACACCAGGTGCCTGCAATCCTGGGCAGAAAAGTGGGACAAGGGAAGCAGTGCAGAAGGGCAATCATGGAAACATGCAGCACCAAAGCACTGGAGGTGCTGGTGAGCTTCATCTTCCTCCAAGCAGCTGAGACCACAGTGGTCTGATTGCTTTCAAGTCTGTTTCCAACCACTGTCATTATTGTCAGGAGTCTTGTGCTTCACCTGTACCTTCTTCCAACACTGCTCACCCACTCTATTCTTTCACTTCCTCCAAATCACAGGTGCTACAGCATCTCTTTACTCACTCATAGCTTCCTTTCCCTCACTTGGTTCCTTGCAGAAGACCAGCTAAAAATCTTAAGCATTTTGTAATACAAAATTTTGTATATCATTTTGTATATAATTATTATTTTCTTTGAAATTCACTGATTTTACAATTGATGTCAAAAACAATGGGCAAATAATGATACAGCCAAAAAAGACAGGCCCTGTTCCCCCTTCTGGACTGCCAGGCCTTGGTAATTTTTCCTCTTTTCCATTTCAGCCCCCCACCTCACCTCATCAGCTCAGCTGAAACCATTTAAACTTGCTCTGTCCTTGGCCTTTGTCCTCTGTTAAACAATAAAAATACTTGTTCCCTTTTGCGTGTTTGTCTTTGTCCCTGAGGCCTACAACATAGGACATAGTTCATACTTTCTGCTTGTAGCTGTAAATTCAAATGTATGGCTAGTCAGCCAATTTGCTGCGTAAACAGAAGAAATCCCACAAAAAGCAACATATTTGATAGGCAGGAATTCTGGATGATTACTAGAACCATAGAATCATAGAACAGGAAGAGATAACAAGGTCCATCAAGCTCAATCCCTTGCAATGCCAAACACAGAACCAAAGCATCCCCGACAGATGGCCATCCAGCCTCTATTTAAAAACCTCCAAAGAAGGAGACTCCACCACACTCCGAGGGAGTGTGTTCTCCTGTTCAACAGCTCTCACTGTCAGGAAGGGGGGTTGCAGACTGCCAGAAATAGTGTGAATTCAGTCCACTTTTAGGGTTAGGGTTAGAGTTAGGGAACCATGGGAACTGTATTTTATTGTGGCACCAGAGTTGTCTGACAGAGAAGGCTCAATGTCTCAGGAAAATAACAGTTCCCATGATTCCCTAGCACTAACCCTAACCCTAAAAGTGGACTGAATTCACACTATTTCTGGCAGTCTGCAACCCCCCGAAGTTCTACTAATCTGTCTATCTAATGCAGGGGTAGGCAACCTTTCCCCTTTCTGGGAGCTGAAGTCCCTTGGCCCTTAAAGGGGAAAGGTTGCCTACCCCTGATCTAATGTTTAGGTAGAATCTCATTTTCTTTAGTTTCCATCCATTGCTCCAGGTACTATTTGCTGGAGCTGCAGAAAACAAGCTTGCTCCAGCCTCAATATGACACCCTTTCAAATATTTAAACATAGCTATCGTATCACCACATACCCTTCTCTTCTCCAGGCTAAACTTACCCAGCTCTCTAAGGGCCTCTACAGATGGGCCATCCTGGAGTCAGGGATGGCGAGGGGCAGCCACACGCTGGCTGCCTCAACCTCTCCCCGAAGACGTCCTGATGTCATGCGCCACTACGCATGGTGTGCGGTGTCAGGATGTCCTTCCAGTGTAGCCTTTGATGCGCTGCACTGGAAGGGGCACTAAAGAGCTGCGCGGTGGCTCTTAAAGCAGGCTTTTGCTGGCTCTGAAAGGAGCGGCATTTTGTCACTCCTTTCCGGGCCAGCAAAAGGGAGGATTGAGGCCTCGCTGGCCAGTAGCCTCGGCCTCAATCTTCTGCTTCCTAGGGCAGCCTGTCTGCATCCCCCCTAAGTCTCTCCTCATAGGGCATGGTTTCCAGACCCTTCACCATTTTGGTTGCCTTCCTCTGGACATGCTCTAGCTTCTCAACATGCTTTTTGAATTGTGGTGCCCAGAACTGGTCACAGTATTCCAGGTGAGGCCAACCAAAGCAGAATAGAGTGGCACTATTACTTTTCCAACTTTGTTGATTGCAAGATCAGCAGGTTGGCAGTTCGAGGCCTGGGTGCTGCATGATGGGGTGAGCTCCTGTCACTAGTCCCAGCTTCTGCCAACCTAGCAGTTCGAAAGTATGCAAATGCAAGTAGATAAATAAGTACCACTTTAGTGGGAATGATCACAGAGTAGTCTCTGACAATGCTGGCTCTCTGGCTTAGTAACAGAGATGAGCACCACCCCCTATGGCCAGACACACCTTAACAACCTTGTTAATGGAGAATACCTTTACTTTTACCTATTATTTCCCTTAATCTAGACTCTTTAGATCCCCCACGAGAACAGAGGGTCGACTATTGCTAGGGAAGGTACCACAATCACAAAAGCCTACCTCGTTAGTATTCATTTGTTGTTGTTATTAACTGCCCTTGAGTTGATCCCAACTCATAGAGATCCTATGGATGAGACATCTTCAAGACTCTATTTTCCACTGCTCTGCTTAGGTCCAGTAAATTTATACACGTGACCTCCTTAATAGAGTCCATCCATCTAGCATGCAGTCTTCCTCTCTATATCCCTTCATCTTTCCTAGTATTATTGCATTTTCCAATGAGTCATTCTTTTTCATGACATGAGCAAAATACAATACCTCAACTTTATCATCTTGGATTCCAGGTAGATTTCAGGTTTGATCTGTTCTAGGACCTATCTGTTTGTCTTTTGGGCTATCCATGGTATCCTCAGCACTCTTCTCAAGCACACATTTTAAATGAATTGATTTCCCTCCTATCTGCCTTTGTCACTGTCCAGCTTCCACAACTGTACATGGTAAGAAGGAAAATAATGGCTTGTACAATTTTAACTTTCATGCTCAGTTGGATATCTTTACATTTTATGATCTTTTCTAATTCTTTTATAGCTGCTCTCCCCATTCCTACTCCTCTTCTTATTTCTTGACTCTTTTCCCATTCTGATCAGCGTTTGACCCAAAGTATGGAATCTCTTTCACTGTATCAATTTCCTCATTGTCTAGGTTGAATCTGTGCAGATCTTCCATATTCATTAGTATTCACACTGCTCAAGAGCTTCCATATCACTTTCCTTCAATCACCCTTACAAAAATGCTCTAAAGTAGGTCAATATTGTTATTCCCATATTACAAACATGTATATTACAAAAAAGCTCTGAGGTAAAGGATTATCCTTCACAATAGATGTTCTTTTGGGGCTGCAAACTCTGACTCAAGGGACCCAAAGAGCAGCATTGAACCCATCATCCATCTGTGTCAGCAAGTACAGAATTGGCAAACTTTTCACTTGGAAAAAATGAACTATGTGAGATGTAATTTACAGAAGAGTGACTAATTCTCTGCTTTGGCTGGTGAAAGAAAATAAACTGCTATATTCACAGCTATGTTAAAAATAATCTCTATAATATTAGGTTCAGACATTTATCAAGACTTTTAAGAGCATTCTTCTACTGAAATGAGGAGAGTTACATGGAGTTCTCTGGATTCACAACTCTGTGTTGCATTCCTCTGGAAATACAGCACATTCATGTTCTTTTCTGAGGCCCTTGGAATCTGTTTGGTGATACCTCTGAAGGATTTTAACTCCCCAGTGTTTATGGCATGCCACATAGCATTCTGCCACCCAGTGCCACCCTCTGCCTTTGCTCTGAACAGGCTGGAGGAAAGGGAAAAATTATAAGAGTGCAGCATTCTGGGCCTGTCAGACCACTGAGATCCCATATCAGCCCCATTCCACCCTAGATATATGGACAGCAACATCATCCACATGATGCAAAGGAGCACAGGACAGAAAAAGAAGAGTCCCATTTTTGGGCAATGAGAAAACTAGGTTCTTGTTGAAGACAAGAGAAATGCATTTTCATTTTTAATCAGAAAAGTGAAATGAACAACTTGTGTTGGTATGGAATGTTGTGATTATTGGGAAATATGACAGTGGTGCAATTAATATATCACACAAGTAGAGTAATTAATATAAGCAAGCCAAATGCGAGCAATGACTAGCAAAATCTAGCAATGAAATAAACCAGGCTTAATTGTCTTTGTAAAAACATCTGAAAACATCTGAAGCAGTTTTATTTACAAACATTAAAGATTTCATAACATCTTGTGGTGAGCAGCTCTGTAACATGTGCTCTTTGAAGATGAAGGGGAAGAGAGTGAGAGCAAGAGAGCTAGAGACTACAAAATGGAAGAAGAGCAAACTCAAATTTCAGGAAAAGAGAGGGGATAGGTAAAACCAGTATATACATGGAGGATTCCCCCCGGGATGCATGCAGCCATGGAGGAATGTCTCCCAGGATGCTTGCAAAATTGACAGTATATGCACTTCATTGTTTTTGCAATTACTTGTCTTGCTGAGCCACAGTCGGTCGCCCATCTCGCCGCCGGCAAGTAACTGCAAGTAATTGCAAATACAGTGGAGCACATATACTGTCTATATATATATATATATATATATATATATAGAGGGAGAGAGAATGTGCCCATAGGTCACACCACAAAGCACAAAGGCAGTGCTGAGAGGGGGGAAAATGGAGGATTTCCTCAAAAACTGGTGAGGCATGTGCCAGTCCTCTGCCACAGTAATCCTTCCCCTTCAGTTTGATATGATTCAGGTCCTTCGTTCCTACTTGCTGAACACGCTTGCTAATTTTCAAAAGGACCGGCAAAAAAATAGTGTCTGAAAAGAGCAATTTTTTTGCATTTGTCCCATTTCAAAGCAAGTCTAAACGATCGCAATCACACCTGAAACCGTTTCAAATGGGGGACGAAGCATATTTAAAATGATCAGCAAATCAATGTAAATCATAGTGGGAATAAGCCCCCAGAGAGAGATACATAACAGCTACTGAGTATGGGCATGTACGTTTTACTACCTCTAGTAATGATTAAGTTGTCCAGTGAAACCTCTTATGCCAGACATATGACTCTTGTGGGGAAGGTTCTGCACTGGCTTCTCATGTTTTCTTTCCCACTTATAAGGCACTAAGCAGCTTAGAATGAGGTGAGACTGCTTTCTTCTGTGAAAGGAAAGAGGTAGTGTTCAGAGTACATTTTTAAAGAACAGCTTTGCTATTCCATGTGGGTGAGGGAAGGTCCAACATATGCTGCTGGGCAAGATCTTTATTAGAACCAACAGAAATGTCACACAGTGTGCCAACATTTGAGTTCTCTAAAACTCATCTTCATGTTAAGTGGAACAAAAAGCAGTAAATGAAAGAAGAAAAGATAAATGTCCCAATAATTCCATATATGGACATATAGTCAACATGGAGATTAATGGTCTGAATTAATTAGATGCTATTAAGTGTTTTAGATACCAGATTTTGCCTAGCAATACATTCTGGGACAGAAAAGCAATGTTCTGTTCTCAGTTTTTGAAAACACAGAGGTTGTTTGCCACTCAAATATATCCTACTGAACCACTATACTTGCTCCCCATATGATGTTACACAGAATCATACTGGTGAACATTGGTAAAGGGGGACGGGAATTTTCAATAAATATATCATACCTTCCACCTGTCCTGATTTGGCAGGGACTGGTCTGAAAAAGTGTTCCACTTTTCAATTGCTTTTTAAACATCCAATTTCCCCCTTTCCTCTTCCTGCTTTTCCTCTTTGTCCTGGCTTACTTTAATTGTTGCAAAAGTGCAAAAGTCATTTGTACTTACCTGACTCAGCAGGCATGGAGAGGAGCGGAAGGGGCAGAATCTTGTGACTTAGGCAAAAGCAAACTGTTGAAGTCTCTTCTAGGTTGTCTGTTCTTCCTCATTAATAACTTTTGCCATATTTATGGTAACATACTCTGATGTTGCACTCTTGACTACACTAACACGTGCCTCAGTTTTTAACTGTGAAATGTTACAGAGTATGCTATATACCTTTAAAAACTTGGAGTGTGTACAGCGTCACCTCCAGGGGGCAAAAGAGGTAGAAGCAGGGAGGGTTCCCTGTAGTGATTCCTCTTTTCTCTTTTGTGCTTCCTCATCCTGGACTAATAGTGTCAAACTTTCATCCCACTCGCCTCTTCTTCTGTCTTCAGTCACGTAGGCTCCATCTTCATCCCTCTCCCAAATACACTGTTCACTCTTTCTCATCACTGATGACTATCTTCTGCTGATGTACCAGCCTCCATAAAGGCCAAGGAGATGGAATGCCTGTTTTTTGGTCCCCAAAGCATCTCCCAAGACATCGAATCCTTCCCAATTTTTAAAAAGTTGGCAGGACAAAAAAAGAAAGAAAAGAAAAGAGAAAAGAAAAGAAAAAAAGAAAAGAAAAGAAAGGGAAAAAGAAGCTTTTGAATTATTTTTTTTAAATACTTAAATCACCTTTAAAATGTTTGCTACCCCACTAGCCCCCCCAACTGTGGGCATCAGCTATATGTAATCAAAAATTGGAAGTGATATAATTTCTGCTTGAATTAGGAGGGTCCATGTGGAAATGGCCCCCATGCCCTCTGCAATTGTTCATCTTGAAGGAGATCATTAGGCCTACTATTTAGCTCATGACTTTGGGAAAAGAAGCTTTTTGGCCTGCTTGATTGCATAACTAACCATATACTTTAAAAACCTACCCTGAAACCTAAATACTTTCTGCATGCTAAACATTTACCCATAGTTTGCAACAGCTGTAAGGTATGTCATGGACCTTCTAGGTAAATGACTAAGGATGGTAAGTATACTTTTAAGGTAGCAATGGATATGTTATGTCACATATTGTATCTGGGTTATTTGGAGCTTTTGCTTCTTTTTCTCTTCAAAGAGCTTAAATAATTTCCCATCAACATCTGTGTTTTATTACTGACAAACCTACGCAGCAATTGCTGAGCAACAGTCAAGAGTAAATATTTGTATTTTCTTTCCTTTAGTCTGAGCACCCACATGGCAGTGGTCAGTAGGCTGTTGACTTAAACTTTATACTCCTGACCTGGAGCTCTAGTAATTCAGAATGCCATTGTAATATCTTTATCAGAAACATTAATCTCTCCTGGAGCACAAGATGCACCATGAGTTGAGGTGGCAGTCCATGTACCACCACCAAATTTTCCTCTCGATTGCGGCCAGTATTTTGGTTCTTTTCTAGTTCAGTGCTTCAAAGGTGTACATGGAAGAAGTTCTTCTGCCACACAAGAACTTGGAAAGTTACTTTTAAGCAGAATTAATATGACATGCTGAAGCCATCCATAACTACACATTGTTCTGCATCTGCAAGTTTTTTTTAAAAAAACCAACATATTTGCCCGATAAAGAAACTTTGACCTTAAAAAGTAGCACTGAGATTGGTTTAATAAAGTTATTGTGCTGAGAAAGAGCTGGATTCCTAGTTTGAAATTTAAAGTGGCCACAACTTTTATTTGTATAACAACAGCATGCTAACACCCAAAACATTTGAAGGTGAACCCCAAGATTGCCAGATCTTCTACTCCTTGTATCTATTATTTGCTAAACCAGTCTGTTTCCCTGGTTTGCCTGAGCCATAATGTGCCTGATTATAGCCTTCAGGAAGGGGCCTGTGAATAAAGCACCAATATCTTCAATTACCCAGACTGCAAAGTGGCCTGACTAGGTTTGCTCCTTCCACTTCAAATGCCCTTAGAATAATAGAATCATAGAGTTGGAAGAGACCACAAGGATCATCCAGTCCAACCCCCTGCCATGCAGGAACTCAAAATCAAAGCATCCCTGACAGATGGCCATCCAGCCTCTGTTTAAAGACCTCCAAAGAAGGAGACTCCACCACTCTCTGAGGGAGTGTGTTCCACTGTCAAACAGCTCTCACTGTCAGGAAGTTCCTCCTAATGTTCAGGTGGAATCTCTTTTCCTGTCGCTTGCATTCATTGTTCCAGGATCTGTTCTCTGGTACAGTAGAAAACAAGCTAGCTCCCTCCTCAATATGACATCCCTTCAAATATTTAAACAGGGCTATCATATCACCTCTTAACCATCTCTTCTTCAGGCTAAACATACCCAGTTCCCATAGTTGTTCCTCATAGGGCATGGGTTCCAGACCCTTCAACATTTTAGTTGACCTCCTTTGAACACGCTCCAGTTTTTCAACATCCTTTTTGAATTGTGGTGCCCAGAATTGGACACAGTATTCCAGGTGGGGCCTGACCAAAGCAGAATACAGTGGCACTATTATTTCCCTTACTTCTCCCCAATTCTCTTTGTATATGGAGTTCACATCACTCATCTCAATTATTGCCCATTGTGACAAAAGCAGCCATCTTGGCTAGATCCATGCATGTAGACAATGTTTACAAAAACTCATTAAGCTATCCAGAATTACATGAAGGTTTGACTGACAATAATTTGGTTTCATAGCAGAACAACAACTGCAGCCCCGGTCCCTGGAGCTTGGCAAACAGAGCTTAGCTAACAGGTGAGACTAACAGGGTGTTTTGCATGGATGTGGTGGAAGAGACAGCATAAGGTGAGCTTGGCTTGGTTGGCTTAAACATCCCCAGCCCTGTAGAGTCTTAAGAAATTGTTTGTAGGGTCAAGGGTGAGGGTTGGTTCAGGTAAGCCTGCTTTGATTGTTTGAGTATAGTGGAGGCATGTTTGTGTGAGCTGAGTGGAGGTGTGAACAATAGCATTCTACTGTTCTATTGTGTGTAGCCCCAGGTTCCCTTAATGAGCAGCTGGTCTTAGGAAGTTGAGGCTTTTGCTCAGGGGAAGTGAGCCAGAGACTTGGTGGAGGGGAGAGCTGGCAGCCACTAGCTGTGTCTATAGCTGCTGCTCCAGTCCCTGGAGCCAACAGGTAAGACCACTAGGGGTGTTTTGCATGGGTATGGTGGAAGAGGCAGCAAAAGGTGAACTTGGCTCAGTTTTAAACCTTCTCAGCCCTGTAGGGTCTTGTGGGGGAATTTGTTGGGTAAGGATTGGTTGGGGTAAGGCTGTTTTCTTTGTTTGCACTTAGTGCATTCTTGCTTGTGTGCACATGAGTGCCTGTTATTCTGTTGGAGTTTGGTGACTTTGTATCTGTTGGGTCAAGGCTGATGGTTTGTGTGAGCTGATAGAGGTGCAAGGTTGTTAGCACTCTATTTGTCTGTTGTGCATAGCCCCAGGTCCCCTTCCTGAGCAGCTGGTCTCAGGTATGTGGGACTTCTGCTCAGAGGAAGTGAATCAGAAACCTGGTGGAGGGAAGAGCTAGCAGTCACTAATGCTCTATATAGCTGCAGCCTCAGGACCTGGAGCTCAGTGAATAACAGAGAAGACCAACAGGATGCTTTACATAGGTGTTTAGTGGGGAAGTTTTGATAAGGAGACCTTGAGTTATTTTCAGCACCTTCTTAAGGCTACTGAATATGGACAGTCAACTGCAATAGCTGTGGTATGTTTTTGTTATTTCCAAAGGATGTGGGAAACTTCATCTGCACCAAGTGCAAGTTGGTTTCCTTGTTGGAAGAGAAGGTCTAATGATTAGAGACCCATTTATCCACTCTGCAGCATATTAAGGAGCATGAGGATTTATTGGGCAGAGCGGAGCAAGCTGTCCAGATTGAGCAACACATAGGGGATATCTCTACAAATGAGGTCAGTTCCCATACACTGGAGATAGTTGGAGGAGTGTGACACATAGAAGAAGAGGGACCAGGGATCATTCTGTGAGTTTGGAGCTGTAGAATTGATTTGAAGCTCTCTCCCTTATCAGCAATGAGAAAAGGAAGCAAGAAGAGCAGCAGTGTCAGTCATCAGAGAACATTCATGAGAAAGTTCAACATATGGAATGGCCTCTGCAAAATCTCAGAGGAAGTGTGTGGTGGTGGTAGAGGGCTCTCTGCTGAGAACAGCTAAAGGAATACTTCACTACTCTAAAGAAATTCAAGTCTTCAGGGCCAGAAGAACTACATTCAAGTGTATTAAAAGAACTGGTAGAAGTAATCTGAGAACCATTGTCAATAATCTTGAAAATTCCTGGAGAACAAGAGAGATCCCAGCACACTGGCAAATGTTGTTCCCATCTTAAAAAAAAAAAAAAAAAAAAAAAAAAAAAGGGGGGGGGGAGAGGATCCTAATAATCACCTGACATCAATACCAGGAAAGATTCAAGAGCAGATAATGAAACAGACAGTCTGCAAATATTCAAAAAGGACTGCTGTGTTTACTAAAAGTCATCATGTGTTTCTCAAAAACAAGTCATGCCAGACTAATCTGATCTTTTTTTTGGATAAAATTACCATCTTGGTAGAAGAAGGGAATGTTGTGGAAAGAAATGTTGTGGATTTAGCATATCTTGATTTCAATAATGAAATAATTACTGATATTCTTCATGATATTCTTGCAAACAAGCTAGTAAAATGTGGGCTGGACAATGCTACTGTTTGGTGGATTTGTAATTGGTTGACCAGTTGAGCCCAAAGGGTGCTCAGCAATGGCTCCTCTTCATCCTGGAGAGAAGTGACCAGTAGGGTACCAGAGGGTTCTGTCCTGGTCGGAGTGCTATTCAACATCTTTATCGATGACTTGGATGATGGAATTCGTAGTTGACACTAAATTAGGAGGGGTTACTAATACCCTAGAGGGCAGGATCAGAATCCAAAATGAGCAATGGATTTAAGCTACAGGAAAAGAATTTCAACCTAAACCTTAGGCAAAACATCCAGCTAGTAAGAGCTGTTCAACAGTGAAAAACACTGCCTCACAGAGTGGTGGAGTCTTTTTCTTTGGACGTTTTAAACAGAAGTTGGATGGCCATCTGTTGGGAGTGCTTTGATTGTGTATTCCTGCATGGCAGGTGGTTGGACTGCATGTCCCTTGAAGTCTATTCCAACTCTATGATTTTGTGATTCTAACAAGAGCTAACCAACAACCTAATCAGTTGCACATCCCCAGGAAAAACATGGCACAATGGAATGAAAAAATTCCTTCCCAGCCCCTGAAGGGGACCAACAATTGCTTGGAGAGATCAAAAAGCACCGGTGGGAGTGCAGGTGTCCAGTGTCTGGACAGTAAAAGAGGTAAGAAACATGGCTTTGAGCTTTTTACAAAGGCTCGAAGTTTTGCAAGAGCAAGGCTCTTGCAAGAATTCTAAATCTTGCTATACTAGAAAGTCTCTTGAGGAGGACAGATCTCGTGATGACTTGCTGCAACCATTGTGAGATTGTCATTGGCAGCATTCCTG
Source organism: Phrynosoma platyrhinos (assembly GCA_020142125.1). Classification (NCBI taxonomy): domain Eukaryota; kingdom Metazoa; phylum Chordata; class Lepidosauria; order Squamata; family Phrynosomatidae; genus Phrynosoma; species Phrynosoma platyrhinos. The sequence goes on from CM034710.1 coordinate 48,555,885, forward strand.
ACTGAGCAGTTACTCGGCCATACTCAGGATACTGGCAATCTCTGTGCAGCCAAGCCCTTTCAGCTACTTACATTCTCTCCATTATTCCCTCCAACAAAAAGCAAAGCTTCCCAGATTACCTTCTATTGACCTGCTTTGGCTGTTCCTAAATTCTTCTCCCTCAGGTCCCTTTTCCAACAAAGTGACCTGTGAGTTACATATTGAGTGGAAACAGGGTTATTTGGAGGGGAGGTTTTGTATTCTCAAATGGAGAACCAAATTTTATTACTGTTTTTAATATTTCTTTCATTCCAAGGCCGGTAGTACCTAAGCAACCTAAATTGATACTCTGCATCTCTTTCTCACATACATCACAACTATATCTATTAGTTCCAACAGCATCATTCCTCTCTCCCCACCCCCCATTGTCATCTGTATATTTTAAACACAAATTTTCCTTATGTAAATAGTTTGGATTCAAAAGTTAGTACTGAGATTTTTGTGCCTTTTTGATTTGCCTAATAAAGATATTACCAAAATATGGACTTTGAAATTTGTTTTATCGTCAGCATTTGTTTTCCCACTGCTCAGTTATGGTTTGCTTCAGCATGACATTACAGGTACACATCAGTTAATGAAGTAGATTTGTTCCTGAGCATTACTTCTTTAACAGAAAATCTGGTACCAGAGGCAGAAATAACATGGTAAGAAAAAGGATAGGTTCCTACACCATAAAAATTAAGAGAAGTTGAACTTGTTTCAGAAAACTTTTTCATCCCAAACTAACAATATGCACATGTGAAATGAAACAACCAGGTTAAGTAAGCCTTGCTTAAGCTAACAAAAAGATTTTCAACCTTGTTGAGATCACTTGAAAACTTCTTTCAAAATGCATTGAGGGATTTTTTTTATTTCTTTCACCAGCTTCCACCTTTCATATGATTTCTGTTTTGGTGGCCAAACTTATATATCTGTGTTCTCTCTTTTTTGTTGTTAACTGCCTTTGCACCAGTCTTGATCCATGGCGACCCTATGGATGAGACATCTCCAGGCCCTCCTGTCCTCTGCTGTTCTGCCCAGCTCCTGCAAACTCATATTTGTACTCTTTTTAAAAACATACTGGGGGAATTGGTAAGGCAGGCTTATCAATTTGTCCCCTTTTGATTTTCATGCATGCTTATCAAGAGATTATGGAGGGAGCTGTTCTTTACTTTTCCTGTTGTAGGTAGCACACACAGCCACAGAAAGGTTGGCTAGAATAAAATTCTGCTTTTTCCCATCTTAAGCTTCATCGCATTGTTTACTGCAGACATGCTGCTCCAACCTGACATTGAAAAATCTGTGTTTCTCCAGCCCTCCTTCACTGTTCTTTCAATGTCAAAGCAGTTAAAAACCTTCCACCTAGACAGAGAATGAGGAAAAAAGGGACTGGGCAGGCATAAAAAGATTTTATAAAAAGAAACTTCTTTTTCATAGGTTTTGTTAACAGAGGTATGTCTGTATATCCATTCTTCTTGTCCAAACTTTGCCTCTTTAACACTCTCCTAACACTCACCCACATGCCATTTCATCTCCATCTTTTTCTGTGGATGAGCTCCCTGAAGTGAACATTATCATCACAGCCTCATTTATTCAGGGACTTGTATTTGACAGAAGCAGCATATACTCCAAAGGAATTTTTGTTGTTGTTGAATGAAAAATCAATGCCCCAGTGATTATCTATGCACTGACTGTGTATTTGTATGTGCTTTCAAGTTGCCTGTCAACTTATGGCAGCCCCATGAATCTCATACGGTGTTGTTTTTTAAGGAAGCGAATACTCAGAGATGGTTTGCCAGTTCCTTACTATGATACATAGCCTAAAGCACCTAGCATTGGAGATCACCCATCCAAGTACTAACCAGGGCTGACCCTGCCCACCTTCCAAGATCAGACAGAATCTGGTGCCTTCAGGGTATTTAGGTACTGACTACCATAGTGGAATTATATAGGGAGTTGCTTGGTTATTTCTTGGGTTGTTTGAGTTTTTGGTCACAAGTGCCAATGCAGTGGGTGTAAATAAGAATGCACTAAGGCAGTGTTTTCTGTATGTGAATAGGCATCCAGCCATAAATGTGCTGGAGCAGATGTTGAAAAAGTGCTCAAGATTTACAATTCTCTTCCAAGAAAGGAAACAACGAGTACAATTGTGCTTTGACTGTAAAAAGCCTGGATTAGCCTTCTAATTCCATTGCTTTTCCGTGAGGAATATTGTCCTCTTGTCCAGCCATCGGCATTAAAACAAGGGCCTTTATATCTTCATAGATCATCTTCAGGGTGTTACCAGCTGTGCTGGCTATTTGTGAGTATATTGTCTATTCTGGTTTTATAGCTATTAAAATATGTCCCTAATCAAGAGCCAATTGTCTAGGGAAGGAAATCTGCATCAGTTACATATGGCATCTGATAACACCTGTGGAACAAATTTACTGAAGCAAATTTACTGCTTACTTTTTTCTAAATGGATTATGTGTACATGCTGCGTTTTACATAGCAGCACTTAAAATGACACCCAAAATATGTTTGTTCGGTTACTCACTTGCACAGAAAGTAGCTCTTTGGTCAGCGTCAAAGGAAAACATTTAAAAAGTGAAGTCTCTGTACTATATTTAATAATTGCTGCACTATATCAAACTCACCTGCACTATGTTTTAGGGCAGGAAAGAATATTCATAAAAATTCAAAAAATTAGTGCATTCTTATTTACACCCACTATATATATATATAAAAAAAGTGTTTCCCATGATGTGGAAATGTCAAAATTATGCTTTGCAAGTCAGGACTCTTATTGAAAAAAGGGGTGCTGAACAAAAAAAGGAATTTTCTGAGTAATAGGGTTAGAAAGAATAATAGAAAATATTTGAAAAATGGTCAAAAACATGTTTTGCAAGTGTTGGGGAACACTTATGAGAGGAATCTTTGATACAAAACTTTGCAGTTCAGGATTCTGTACAAAATTTGCACAGTGTTTTTGTGCAAAAATGAACATTTTCTGCTCAGAAAATAGCATATCTGTGTAGAAATATTATTTTCCATGTTGAAAATGCTGTTTCCTTCACAGAAGATGTTTTCTGTGCTAAACTCTCCTCCCTTGTGACTTTTGTGCAGCATATATTCCAAACTGTAAATAGTCTGAAAAATGCAATTTTTGAAGACTTTTTGCAGTGGGAAGAAAATTACTAAATTACTTTTTGCTTCCCTTGAAAATGCAGCTAGGAAAGAATCCCTGATGTGCAGGATGTTTGTGCAGAAACAATTGGTTCTCTGCTCCAAAATCTGCTTCATGTACAGAAGATCTTGCTTTTCTGCATAAAAAAAATGTTTCCTAGGCAAAAATCACATTGCACAAATGAAGCCTCCACCTGTAAATACTCCTTGAAACATTGGTTTTTAAGAATTCTCCCACATTGAGGAGAATTTGCATGAATTATTCATCCTTGCTGGAAAGTATGAATAATTATGAATGGCTCCATTAGCCATTGTCTGTTTGTGATGTGGTCCCTGGTGCCTCTTACTTTCCTGAATCCCACTTGCACTTCTGGAATTTCCCTCTCCATGTATGACTGGATTCGGAGTTGCAGAATTTTAAGCATCATTTTGCTTGTGTATGAGATTAGTGCTATGGTCCTATAATTGATTCATTCTTTTGTGTATCCTTTCTTGAATATTGGGGATATATACTGATAATTTCCAGTCTGTTGGCTATCTCTGTTTTTCATATTTGTTGGCATATTTTAGTTAACATTAGTGTTGTTTCTGTCTGTATACATTGTAGCAGTTCAACTGGGATGTAATCTGTTCCTGGTGATTTATTTTTTCCTATTTCTCTTATTGCATTTTGCACTTTGCTTTTTAGAATTTGTGGTTCGTCTTCATATGGTTCTTCATTCCATGCTTCATGCATTTTCTCACCTCCTTTATATAACTCTTCTTTGTATTATCACCATCTTTTTATTTCTTCTTGTTCCAGTATTAGGTTCTTTTCCTTGTCGTAGAATATCTTGGCCTTTGGTATGCACTTCCCTTTGATTTCCTGGATTTTTTAAAATGGGTCTCTCGTTCTTCCTTTTTTGTTGTTTTCTGTTTCTCTACATTGGTCATAATAGTAGTTATCTTTATCCTTGTGCACTAGACATTGCACAGTTGTGTTCATGGACCTGGTTTTGTTCCTATCTCCCTTTATTTATTTTTGCTTCCCTTCTTTCTTGCAGTGTATGGAGTGTTTCATCTATCATCCATTGTTTCCTCTAATTAATATACATTAATATGGATGACATATAATGTATAATACCATGTTTTGCCTATATCATGCAATAAGGTCACTCAGTGGACTGTCCTGAAGGCTGGTGTACTCTCCTTCTTTGGTAATTTCTAAGCAGAGATTGAATGGCCCTTCTTAGGAATGCTTTAGTGTGTATTCCTGCACAGACAGGGAATTGGATTGGATGACTCTTGCGATCCCTTCAAACTCTATGATTATATGATTCAGATCTGAGCCACCAGTCTCCTGAAGTCCTAAAATACTGAGAGAAATAAAAATTATAGGAAAAAATACTTTGTGGATGCTACTTGTTGAAATATGACACTGAGTTACAATGTTGTAGTAAGCCCTTTTCTTCAGATTTTTTCCCCAAGCACACAAATTAAAAATGACTGCTGCAGGCACCCCTGCCTAATTTATACTCCAGGAGTACTCAAGGAAACAACTAAAGTTGTTTAGTTGGCTCAGTGAAGCAACTAAAAAACCTTCATGTTTCCAAGAGTGACTGAGAGGGCACCTCTCCTGCTATGAGAGTTTTGACTATACTAAACACTTCTGATGCAGTCACCAGATTGTTAGGGGGAGACCTACTAACACATCTCAGTCTACCCAGTCTAAAGGTCTGTTAATAAAAATGAGTAAGGGCAAATGATAATGGCTTTTCCTGGATTCTACCACTCTAGACTATATGTAGTGGTCACATTTATTAGATTACTTTAAGATGAGCACTGACTGTATGTCTTCTTGCCTACGTCCTCAGCTGCCCTACTTATTTATTTATTTATGACATGTTTTTATACTGATCCATAAGCAAGTTATCTGGGCATCTTACAGTAATGATTGTACATTTATTATGAACAATATCAGTTGTGGATTTAACTGATAGAGGCTGCATGCACACTGCAGAAATAATCCAGTCTGATATCGCTTTAACGGTCCAGGCTCAGTGCTATGGAATTCTCGGAATTGTAGTTTCCATAGCATTAAACATGGGTGCCTGCAGTTAAAGTGGTGTCAAACAAGATTATTTGTGCAGTGTGGATGCAGCCAGAGTCTCTCTCTCCCTCTCTCTTTTAAAAAGATGCTTTTGCTATGCCATTTACTATATTACATGATGCTGAGGAATTCACCTGGCTGAAAGATGTTGGCTGACAACTATCCTGGTGATCTTCCTATACATCCTGTTTAATAGTTAAATGGATCATCTACTGAAGCAGAAATAACTATCTGTATTTTTTTTAGAGGGAGAACAGAGGATCAGCTGAAATCCACAAGCTGAGCTGTAATGAGTAATACTGTAGTCTAGAAAGTCTCGAGACTTCCTCCAGGGCCAAAACCCCACTGGGAATTTTACTGAAAGGATTTGTTCAGATATCCTATTTAGCCCTGGAGAAAACAATCACTGTGTGAAAGCCACTTTTCAGGAATCTATCTGGTGAGGAAATCACAGCCAGTTGGAAAGCACAGATTCAGTACAATTCAGTACAAGCAAATATATTTAGAATACTTGAACCATAGTCTGAAAGAACAAAAGACCTCAGAGAAATACCTTCTTTGACATAATGATATTTAAATTTGATCCCATACAGGCTAATTATTAGTTGAAGAATCTGGATTTTCTGGGTTCAAAACACATCCAATCAAGGACCAAACAGTATGGCAATCTTAGAATCTACTTAAATGAGACTAAATATGTAAGAAAGAGGACAAAAATGAAGAATATCAATGAAGTGACAATTTTGATCATAGACTGTATTTCATTAATATCTCTTGTATTCTGCACGTTATTTGGATATGAAATCCTAGGCTAAAGCATTGCTAGGTTTCTCTAGGCACATAAAGAGTTAAAGTTGTCATTTAAATTATTAAAATAATATTAGTATAAAGGCCCTTTTACATTATGTAATGGCCTCAGGGGGAGAGAAGGGCAGGCCCAGCTCCACCAAGCCTAGCCCAGAGGAAGAAGTGCCCTCCCTTTACTCCGTCTGCCATGGTCCATGCCTCACAGGGAGAGAATCATAGAATCATAAAGTTGGAAGAAACCACA
>CM034710.1:48562310-48580240 GCA_020142125.1 Phrynosoma platyrhinos
TCTTCTCTGTGCAGTGGCCCTGCCATTTCCTTCTTCTTTCTTTTGCTAAGGACATAACCAAAAAAGTCCTTTTTATTGTCCTTAACCCCTCTAGCAAGCCTGAGCTCATTCTATGCTTTGGCTTTCCTGACTTTACACCTACAAGTGCTAGCTATTTGTTTGAATTCCTCTTTAGTGATTTCACCCCTTTTCCATTTCTTATACATGTCCCATTTAAAACTTAATTGAGTTGAAAGTTATTTTGTCATCCAACCTGGTTTCATGAGACATCTCCCATTTATCCTTCTCATTGGAACAGTTTGAGATTGTGCCTTCACTATCTCCCTTTTGAGAAACTCCCATCCATCCTGAACTCCCTTCTCCTTTAGTATTCCTGACCATGGGATCACTCCCAGTGTTTCCCTAAGTTTGTTGAAATCAGCTCTCCTAAAGTCTAGATCAGGGGTAGGCAACCTTTCCCCTTTAAGGGCTGAGGGACTTCAGCTCCCAGAAGCCAATAGCTCCTGGGATTCTGGGAGCTGAAGTCCCTCACCCTTTAAAGGGGAAAGGTTGCCTACCCCTGGTCTAGAATGAGGGTTTGACTATGCCTAGCTTCTCCTTTCCACTGTATAAGAAACTCCAGGAGAACATGATCACTCCCACCCAAGGATCTCACCACTTGCACCCCATTTACCAGGTCACCCCTGTTGGTTAGGATTGGATCTAAAATAGCTGATCCCCTTGTTGCCTCTTCCACCTTTTGGACAAAGAAATTGTCTTCAAGGCAAGTGAGGGATTTGCTAGACCCTGAATATTGGATGAGTTTGACTTCCAGCAAATATCAGGATAGTTGAAGTCACCCATCACTACTACATCTCTCCTTTCTGAGTGTGTGGTCATCTGTTCTAGAAAGGCATCATCCAATTCCTCAGTCTGACTTGGGGGCCTGTAGCATACTCCCACTATAACATCCCTGTTGTTTCCTTCCTCTTTAATTTTTATTCAGATGCTCTCCACCTGATTTCCAGGATTTAAGTCCTGGATCTCTTCACAGGTGTAAATATCCCTGACATATAATGCTATTCCTCCTCCTTTCCTGTTTGGCCTATTTCTCTTAAAAAGGTTATACCCCTCTATTCTTACATTCCAATCATGAGACTCATCCCACCACGTTTCAGTGATGCCTACCCGGCCCTCCAGCTGCTTGACTTTCTCTTCCAGGAGGGCTATGAACTTGCACTTGGTGCAGGTGAAGTTCCTCACATCTCTTGGCAAGAATACAAACATCCCACAAGTGTTGCAGGTGACTGTAGCAACTCTCTCAGTGTCCATATTTAACCACTGGACTTGATCCCCTTCCCCACTGCCATTCCCTTCTCCTTCTGTGTCATGTCTTTTTAGATTGTAAACCTCAGGGTGGGGAACTGTCTAATTAACAATTTGTAAGCTGTTCTGAGAGCCTTTGTGTCTGAAGAGCGGAGTATAAATACTCTAAATAAATACTCTAAATAAATAAATAGTGCTGTGATTCCACTTTGCCATGGCTGTATCCTATGGAATCCTAGGATTTGCAGTTTGGGGAGAGGCATTTAAAACATTGTGAAATTGTACTCCACAACCCTTAGAGCAGTGGTAGTGAACATTTTAGGGGCTGATTGGCCAAAGTAAAAGGCCTTCCGGCCCCAGGTGTTACCCAGTACTGGAGATGGGACTTCTGCCCACTGGGGACAGGACTTCTAGGGGTGGGACTTATTCCCCCTGCCCTCCCAGACCTTCAGCTGCCTCTCCAGAGACAGATGAAGCCCTGGAGGGGAGGGAGGAAGGAAGAAGAGGAACAGGCACACACCTCTTCCTCCTCCTCCTCCTCCCCCACACTGTCCTCGGCCTTCAGCTGCCTTTGGAGAGGCAGATGAAGACCAGGGAGGGTCTGGAACAAGGAAGAAGAAGTGTGCACCTCTTCCTCCTCCTCCTCCTCCCTCGCATGTCCCCATCCTTCATCTGTCTCCAGAGAGGCAGATGAAGGCCAAGGAGGGTCTGGAAGGAAGAAGAAGCACGTGCTGTCCCCAGCCTTCATCTGCCTCTGGTGAGGCAGATGAAGGCTGGGGAGGGTCGGGAAGGAGGAGGAACAAGTGTACATCTCTTCCTACCCCTCACTCACCCCCATCCTCCGCATGCTGGGGAAAATGGCTTCATGTGCCATAGATTCACCATCACTGCTCTATAGTGTGCAAGGGGCATATTTAGTTTTTTTAAAATTAAACTTCTCAGCCAGTATGCTCCAGTACCCCACCAAACTACAAACCTCAGGATTCCACCAGATGCAGCCATGGCTGTTAAAGTAGAATTGAAGTACTCTATAACTGAAGTACACTCAATTATATCTCTCCACATTTGCTGGGGTTAGGGGCACAGGACCCCTGTGAATGCGGAAAAACCGCAAATAACAAAAACACTATATTTTTACCTTAGAGAACACCTCTCTATGAATCTCTAGGTCCTCCAGTGCAACTTTGTGGTCAACATCTGCCAGACATTGACCATAGAATTGCACTGGAGGAACTACAAATGCCTAGTGCAGTGTTCTTTCTAGGAATTTCTAGGTCCTTCAGTGTGATTTTTGACCATAGAGTTGTGCTGGAGGACCTAAATGAGGGGTCGGCAACCTATGGCCCGTTGGCCGGGTGTGGCCTCTGGAGACATTTGGACCAGTCCCTGCCCGGTCCTGCCACTGTCACCGCCTTTTGTGGCCATGGGGGTCCTCTGGGGCTCCATTTTGGATTCCAAAATGGCACCCTGAATCTCATGCAACCTTTCCCATTGCAGGAAAGGTCATGCAAGACTCTGGGCTCCATTTTGGAATCCAAAATGGTGCCCCAGAGGACCCCCGCAGCGGTGCGGGGCCTCTCGGAGACCTGGTGTGGTCGAGGGAGCCCACCTGGGGGGCCCCCGCGGCAGCGGCGGGCCTCTTGGAGGCCCGGCGCGGCTGAGGGAAGCCTCCTGGGAGGCCCCTGTGGTAGCGGCGGGCCTCTCGGAGGCCCGGCGTGGCTGAGGGATGCCTCCTGGGGGCCCCCTGTGGTGGTGCTGGACCTCTTGGAGGCCCGGCGTGGCCAAGGGAGACTTCCTGGGGGGTCCCCGCCATCGTGTGCATGACACTGGGGGGGGAAGCCGCCATTTTGTTTTTACAAATGGCGTTGCGCGTGTGCTGTGTGGGGGCCAGCGTGCACAAGCGCACGTGCTGGCCTCCAATGCCATTCCCCCCCCCCCCCCCCCCCCCCGGCCCATCAGCAAAAAAAGTTGCCGACCCCTGACCTAAATATTCCTCAAGAGAACATATTAATAAAATCTGTGAATAATCAAATCTGCAAAAGTGAAGGGAGAAGTGTACAGTTGTACAATACAAAAGGGCCTATCATCTGAAACCTTTACAGTCAGCTCTCCATATCTGTGGATTTTTTTTATCCATGGATGTAAGCATCCAATGCTTGAAAATATTAAAAAAAAGTATAAATTCCAAATAGAAAACCTTGATTTTCCATTTTATATAAGGGACACCATTTTACTACCCAACTGTATTTAATAGGACTTGAGCATCCACTGATTCTATTATCCACAGGGGGCCCTGGAATCAAACCCCAGCAGATAACAAGGGACTACTGTATTACTTTTCAGTTGGTTTTTAACCTGTTAGATACCCTTTGAGGGAGGACTTCAAATCTTTAGATGAGGGAAGGGCCACTACCTAAAGTCTACGGTCACACGCAAACACTCTCAGTTGATCTTAGATAGCACTCCCTTCTACATTGTACCCCCAACCCAATATACACACTTAATATGCCCCCTACACACTGGGTTTTGGGATTCAACTTCACAATGTTTTTGCCCCCTTAAACTGTTTGAAGCCTAGGAGAGGCCTTTTTAAAATACACAAATAAGTCCGAAGCCATTTTACTTCCTGAAAATGGCTTCTCCTAGGCCTCAAACCCAGAGGGAAGGAAAAAATAACATCGTGGCCCACATCCTTTAATGGGTGCAGGGGGCATTTTGAGTTAAAACAAAAACTCAAGGGGATGCAGCCTTCCAAAGTTTAATGAAACCTTGCCCCCTTTATCCCCAACATATTTGTGTAGGGGATGGGGGAACCATTGAGAGCTTCAGGACCGCCCTTGAAGGTGTGTGCATCTGCACCCCTACTTTAGAAGCTGGGCTCTATTTAATAATTTTTAAGAGCTGGATGCTTTTAATGTAGCCTTTTAAGCTACCCTTTATTATAGTTCTGGACTTAATACATTTCAAGTAATATTCAATCTTAATTGCATACAGAAGCTTACCAATGTTTATTGACTAGCTCCCATCTCTGATTGCTTTTCAGAGAATGTCAAAAGCACATGTGTCTTCCCTGCCTTATATTTTAGAACATTTGTTATTGTTGCTAACAGATGCTTTTAAATTTTTTTAAAATAGAAACTGGTTGTATGCAAAATTGTTTATATTTAAAAGACTTACATTATTTATATACTGTAAGTGACCTCAGCTGAATTTACACAGGCTAAATAATGTGTTCTTACCTCGATCCTAGTCTTTTTGGTAAACAGGATTTTCCTCTCGTTCCAATATGAAGACATTTCTTTTTGATGCCTGAAGGATTTAAGGTGATTTTTTTTAAAAAAAATCCCTCTAAATACTTAAATACTTTTAAGTATTTAGATATACCCCATTTTGAGTGTTATTAAACATCAAAGGTGTTTAAGGATATGATTGATTGTAATTGATTGTTTATCTTAAAGCGATAGGAATGGACAACGTTTTTTTGTTGGTTTTTTTTTGCTTTTTTATTTTTTTGTTTTGATTGAATGACTAAAACCTTGATAAGATAAGGGTGATTAGGATGGAATTCATATACAAATACACTGCTTGTCAGTCTATTTCTAAATGAGGGTTACAAAGGTCTATATGGTATGTAAATTTTTATGTCTGTGTTTTTTTTTTCTTTTGTAAGTTTCTTTATGTGTATAGGTGTATATATGTTTGTATGTTGTTTTTTTAATTAATAAAATTTTATATTAAAAAAATCCCTCTAGTTTACTCCACTGTTTTGAGGAAGTTTTTTTAAAAAAACTGAGTGATTTGACTCCTGAATTGGGATTGTGGTGAAGTCAGGGGTGGGAGATGGGGAGAATGGTGTTGGTGGGTAGTCACCTAGGTCAAGTGGTCTCCTAGATCACCTAGTTGTTCCCACCATGGAAGAGTAACTCCCTTGCTTGTATTGGCATCTGGAAAAGGCAATGTCGCCTCTTTTTTGGATTTGGTGTTTGTATGTGAACCTTCACATACATACAGTTCCACACATTTGCAGGTCTGCAACCTCTTGCAAATTCCTGATGTCAGATTTGCATCCCAATATTCTGTTGCACAGAGATTAGCTCTTTTGCTTCCGCTCAGAATATAGACAGGCATTGTTGGTAAATGATAGCGAATATTAGACTGGAAGATGTCTGGATGAAAGAGCCCTTGAGTTTGTGGTGATATAATTGTATCCTGTAATAGTTTTTCCACGAGTAGATAAGACACCAGGAATTTTGTAGGGTCTGGTCCCCATGTTTTATCTGCCAGCCTCTGTTAAGAAGACTGCTGTTGTTGGCAAGCAGATGTTTTTAGTAAGGATCTATCATCAAAGTACTACCAGGTTGTGTAGAGCTACATATGTGGCAGAAAATAATGATGAAGCCTATAAGTGCTTATGATAATTAAAAAAAAATCAACAACCAGAATTCACTGAGGCAATTACAAATGTGTAACCACTAGTTCCACCACTATGTAGTATCTATGTATTGTCTATGTATTGTAGCTATGTAGTGTCTTCCAGCCCCTCCATCCTCATTTACAGGGTGGCAGCTGCTAGTATTGACAGGAATCTGTTCCTCCTGATTGACGTTCCCCTCCCAGGAGCGATCTCCCGTGTGACAGCCAGAAAACAGAGTCCCTGCCACAATTCCCCTTTGCACCAGAGATCATTTATTGAAGGGGTGAGTGGGAACATTAGTCAACTGTTTCCTGACTGAAAGGGGAACAGACCCCCATCAATCACACCAACTGCTGCCCAGTTAATGGAGACTGGGGGACTTTCACTGTCCCAGTGTTTCCTCCAAACTAGGGAATACATAGGGATTGTGAATACAAACCAGTCACAAATGTGTATCTCTAGATTACACATTTGTAAGTGCCTTAGGCTCCTGCAGAATTAATGCAGTTTGACACTGCTTTAACTGTCCTGGCTCCTCCTATGGAATCCTGGGATTTGTAGTGGCACTAGAGCTCTCTGACAGAAAAGTAACTATCTCACAAAACTACAAATCCCAGAGCATTAATCCATGGCAGTTAAAATGGTGTCAAACTGCATTAATTCTGCAGTGTAGATGGAGTCCTTGTGAATTCCAACCCACAACAATAAATGCTTGATGCAGATATTTAGAAAAGGTTCTGAATATGTTACATTCTGTTTCTGAATGGCTCTTTAAGTACTTGCTGAACTTGGGACAAAACCACAAACTTGGGTTTAATTGTTGCCAGTATTAAAACAATGCAGAGAGAGCTCTTCTTAATACAATATAAGAGATCATAAGATAAAAGTCTGGAAGATATTAACAAACAGTGGAGAAATTTAAAATGTTGCAAGAGGAAAAAAAAAACCCTAACAATTATGATTTCTTATCTAGTTTCTTGTTAATTTAGTTCCCAACATTTTAATATTTCAAAATGCAAATACACAAGTTGTGAATCATGAAGGAATTTTGTGTGGGTGGTGATGAAGTCCCTAGTAGGAGAGGATGCACACCAGCAGCTCTTTCCAGATTTGTCCTTGTTTCAAGGAGGTGATCTCAGAGCACACAATCTCTTTTGTTTGCTAACACTAAACAGATTTCACCACAGGAGAATCCTAGAGTGCTATACTACCCTCTCTTAAATTACAGTACTTGAACCATTTATTAGAGAATCTTAAATAACTCAATGAAGTACAAATCCCAGGATTCTGTAGACTAGAACCATAGCATTTAAAGAGCAACAACATTGTTATAATTGCACAATATGGGTATACCTATTGTTGAAGTAGACCCACAGTAATAAATGCAAATCTATTATGAGTATGGCTCAGTTGGGATCCAACTCAATCGCAGCATTTACCTCCAAGTGGTGTTTCTACACCAAGATGATTAAACAGTTATATCAGGGTTCTCTGTGTTACTCATAACCCTGAATTCAGGTAGGGACATTCAAAATTATAAGTATCCATTATGCACATGAATCTGCTTTCTTTGACACTGCAGGGACTGGTATTCCCATCCTCTCTGTGCAGAGCCCAAACCACATCTCCTGCCATAATTGAAAGCCCTAAAGCCACCTCACTTGGGCATTCAGGGCTTCAGCATGAGCAGGCAGAATCAGAGAAGCACCTGGCAACTCCCCTACCCTGCAACTAAATACACAATTATTATAGATGAGCTAAAGCTTCTAGAGGACACCCACAGATCTGAGAGCTGTGAGAGGAGTAGTCAGACCTTCTCTGATCCTGCCTGATCATTCTGAAGCATGGAATGCCCATGTGAGGTGGCTTCAGGGCTTTACAGTTAGTGGAAGGGTGATATATATGGCTAAAAAAAAAAAGCGTAAGTCAGCATGCAGGTATTTATGCTATGCTAAAGAGTTGTTGAACTGAAGCCATACTATATTAGCAAAGAATAGTGAAACTGTGAAGTCATAGGCTTTCATGGCCGGCATCCATAGTTTTTTGTGGGTTTTTCGGGAACATGGCCACACAGCCCGAAAAACCCACAAAAAACTAATAGTGAAACTGTTGCATTAGGCTAATCAGAATTAGAAGCTTTATAACCTAATGATATCACTCAAGATGCTATCATCTTCCTTCTCTTGCAATTAATTTAAAGACTTGTACTGAACTGGTCAGAATAATTTAGGTGAATAAATATGAAAAGTCCACTGTGACAATTTGTTGATAGATGTCTAAAGGCCAAAATAGATGGGCAAGAAATGCTGGCTTCAGGGTGGTGACCACACAGCGGGTGGCATCCCGGCATTTCTGCAGTATGGCAGCAGAAATGCTAAAAAGCTGCTGTGGCAGCAACAAGATTGGCTTTTTTCCACCTCCAAAAGGAGTGGCATTTTGCTGCATCTTTTTGGGCTGGAAAAATGCCGGATCAGGGCTGCAGCATGCAGTAGCCACAGCCCTGATCCGGCACTCAAAGGGGCAGCATAGAGCCAGACTTTCAAGCTGGTCTGTTCACTCCTAAGTCATTTATTTAGAATAGTTAGTGCGTACTTGCTAAATAGTTGTTATTTAATTTCTCTTGGATAGTGCTACTCAGTCTAATACACTACTTTGCCCTCTTTCCCCCCAGCAATTCTCAAGTTAAATTATCTGTTTTTAAATTATTGCTGCCCTTTCATGTATTGGTCCTAAGCACACTACTAAAGGGAAATGATCACTTTCTGTATATTCCACAATGTGAAAAGTATCTATTAAGGGGAACAACATAGGTGAGACTAATATGTGATCAATGACACTGTCACCTCATTTGCTCAAATAGGTATAATAACCCCTCGATATAGCCACTGAATTTCTATGCCGAGAGAATAGATTTTGCAGGAATATAAATTCTGGGAGATTTAATCCTTGCTGGTTACATTAATTATTTATGGACGTATGTAATGTTAAATATATATCTTCCAATTCTAGGCCTAAATGATGCAGAGCCCCTCTGAAGCTGCTCCAATTTGGGCATTGGAGTCCCCACATATAAGAATAAATGCATTCTAGGTGGAATGTTAAATTATTCCATACTGTGGGAATTGCTAGCTGGCCATTAGTAGGAGGACAGTAGACATTTATATGGAAAAAGATCTTCCCTGTATCTGTATCAATTTGTACCAGCAAAAAATAGTAATTTGGCAAATGAAAATCCACCATCTGTGATTCTGCTGCCAGATCTGTTGAAATGAAGGACACCAAACATTTCTTGACCCTTCTTGCAACTGATGGCTAAATGGTGGATATATGGAGGATTATATTTGTGAGTCCAGGTCTCTTGCAGGCAGACTATATTATATTTTTGATATTTGATATCCAGTAAGTTTCTTATCTGCCATTTTGTTTTCCCAGCTTGCCAAGTTCCAGGAAATTATATTGAACCCTCTTTGCTTTGTAACTAGTCAGTTGCAACTTCTAGAAAATGGTTTGCAGGACTTAATGTTTGTTCTTTGACAAATGTCCTTGTTTATGCAGTAATCTCTGACATTGGGCCTATGGTGCTCTGTTGAACCTCTGGAGAAGGACTTGGTTACTCTGAAAATATCTTGCTGTTTTGACCTGCCCAGATATATCCCATTTTGCATTTGAGAGTCTGTGTATATGTTTTCCCCCCTGCCCCCCATCTGTAGGATCCTAAGTGGATGTTATTTCAATATGTAAGGAAAAGAGGGATCTTATTACTCTGATTCTTCCATCTCCTTCCACTCCAGTTACCATAGCAATAAATTTGGTCACTACATGCTAAATTGTCTTTTAGCATGGGGTCTTTTGTACTCTTGTACTTTTTATCTTAAATGTTTTGTATACTTTTAAAAGTTTTTTGTCATGTCCTTTGGCTAGACCAATAAAAAATGATTTAACAGCTGATAAGTCCACTGCAATCTGAATCCTGAATCCTGTTATAATTGCTAAGTAGAAAGTAGATTCAAACATGACCCTTTTCTCGCATGTCCAGAGGACTACCAACTCATAGGAGATTTTTTTATCCTTTATGACAGAAAATTAGAATTCATCCTACAGGATTGGTTCTTAACCTTTACTTTAAACCCCTAAGACTTAACTCAAGATTTAAATGCCAAATAATAATAATAATAATAATAATAATAATAATAATAATAATAGCTGAACATTGAATCAGTGGCAATTATACCATTAAATTTGCAGATGATTTGCACTAAATTAGGAGGGGTAGCTAATACTGCAGAGGACAGAATCAGAATTTAAAATGATCATAACAGATTAGAAAGCTGGGCCCAAATGAACAAAATAAATTTCAACAGGGAGGATACTACACTTAGGCAGTAAAAACGAAATGCACAGATCTAGAGTGGGTGACACTTGGCTTGATGGTAGTACATGCAAAAGGGATCTAGAAGTGTCATTAGACCACAGGGAGTTAGCAATGTGATGTGGCAGCTAAGAAAGCTGATGTAATTCTGTTGTTGTTATTAACTGCCCTCAAGTCAAGCTCGATTCATGGCAACCCCATGGTGAGACATCTCTCTGTCTTCTACTGCTATGCTTACATTTTGCAGGCTCATGTGTGTGAACCTCCTCCCCCCAAATTGAATCTAGCCAT
Organism: Phrynosoma platyrhinos; assembly: GCA_020142125.1. Classification (NCBI taxonomy): domain Eukaryota; kingdom Metazoa; phylum Chordata; class Lepidosauria; order Squamata; family Phrynosomatidae; genus Phrynosoma; species Phrynosoma platyrhinos. The sequence continues at coordinate 48,572,690 of CM034710.1, forward strand.
CTGTTGTGTGGTCTTCCTCTCTTTCTTCTACCCTCAACTGTTCGCAGCATTATTGTCTTTTCTAATGAATCATGACTTTTCATGATGTGGCCAAAGTATGACAGCCTCAATTAGATTACTTTAGCTTCTAGGGATATTTCAAGCTTGCACCTGAAATTCAAGGGCCCATTTTTAAATCATTTTTGCTTTCCACAGTATCCTCAGCCCTCTTCTCCAGCATCACATTTCAGATGAGTTGATTTTCTTTTTATCTCCATTTTTCACTCTCTAGCTTTCACATCCATATATAGTGATGGGGAATACCATGGGTTGGATGATTCTAACTTTAGTGTTCAGTTGCATATCTTTACTCCTTAGGATATTCTCTAGATGGCTGCCCTTCCAATTCCTAGTCTTCTTATCTCTTGACTGCAGTCTCCATTCTGAACGATGTTAGATCCAAGGTACAAGAAATCTTTTAACTATTTCAATTTCCTCATTGTCTAATTTGAATTTATGTATGTCCTATTTGATCATTATTTTTGTTTTCTTTATATTCAGCAGCAAGTCTGCCTTTGCACTTTCCTCCTTAACCTGCCTTAGTAATTATGCCAAGTCTGTGATATTTTCCACTAACAGTATTGTGTCTGCTTACTTTAGACTGTTGATGTTACTTTCTCCTATCTTTACTTCTCCTTCTTCTAAGTCTACTCCTGTTCTTCCTATGATGTTTTCTGCATACAGGTTGAACAAGTATGAGGATAATATGCAGCCTTGCCTGCTGCCTCTACCAATTGGGAACCATTCTGTTTCTCCATATTCTGTTCTGGCAGTGGCCACTTGTCTTGAATATAGGTTTCTCAGCAGAACTATCAAGTGTATTGGCACTCCCATATCTTTGAGAGAATTCCATAGCTTTTAGTGATTGATGCAGTCAAAGGCTTTGCTATAGTCTATAAAATACATACTGATTTTCTTTTGGAGTTCCTTTGTGCACTCTATTAGCCATTGTATGTTTGCAATGTGGTCTCTAATGCCTCTTCCTTTCCTGAACCCTGTTGCATGTCTGGGATTTCTCTCTATATATGTGGTTGGAATCTATGTTACAGTGTTTTAAACATAATTTTGCTTGCATGGGAGATGAGTGCTATGGTTCTGTAGTTGCTGCAGTCTCTTGTGTCTCCTTTTTTGTGGGTGAGGATGTATATTGAGTGTTTCCAATTTGTTAGCTAGCATTTTGTTTCCCATATTTGTTGGCATATTTTAGTTAAGACTAGAGTTGATTCTATATGTGTGGATTGTAGCAGTTCAATTGGAATATCATCTGTTCCTGGTGATGTAATTCTAGGGTGCATCAATAGAAGTATAGTGTCTAGATTGAGGGAAGTAATAGTACCACTCTATTCTGCTTTGGTCAGACCTAACCTGGAACATTGTGTCCAGTTTTGCGCACCACGGTTCAAGGTTTTTGACAAGCTAGACCATGTTCAGAGGAAGGCAATGAAAATGGTGAAAGGTCTCAAGACCATGCCCTATGATGAGCAGTTTAGAAAGCTGGGTATGTTTAGCCTGGAGAAGAGTAGGTTAAGGGGTGACAAGATAGCCATGTTTAAATATTTGAAGGGATGTCATATTGAGGATGGAACAAGTTTGTTTTCTGCTGCTTCAGAGACTAGGACATGGAGTAATGGATTCAAGCTATAGGAAAAGAGATTCCACCTCAACATTAAGAAGACTCTCTTGACCATAATTGCTGTTCAGCAGTAGAACATTCTGCCTTGAAGTGTGATGGAGTGTCCTTTGGAGGTTTTTAAACAGAGGCTGGGTGGCCATCTGTTGGGAGTGCTTTGATTGTGTATTCCTGCATGTCAGAGGCTTGGACTGGATGGCCTTTTTGGTCTCTTCCTACTGTAGGATTCTATGATTCTATGATCCATTAAATCTTCCCCTAGAGACGTCAGAAGGGAAGGGAAGACTATTCTCCTGCTTCTTCCTACCAATTTGTAGTTGGAACAGATTGAACAGCAATGTGGCGGCTCAGCCAACCAGTCAGCCAGCCAGCCAGCCTTTGCGTTGGCTCTTGTCACATGGCTGCTCTGCAGTTGCTCAATCTACTCAACCTGCCTCCATCCCACTGACTCTGCTCATCCTCTTTTGACCACTCTGCTGTGCATCTGGTAGTAGGTATACATTTTTTTTAATTGGCATTTTCAGAGGAAAGAGGCTTTGATATTCCCTTCTTATCTACATGTTCATTGAGGGGGCAGTCTTTCTCCTCCCATACACAAGTGCCAGTGGTGGCAGGACAACAGTTGGAAAGCCCTTATAAAATCAGTGAGGAAGTGAATTGGCAAAATGCCTGATATTGCAAGGATTAAGTAGGGAAGAGAAGAGCCTTGACTGAACTGAAGAATGTAAATGTAACTAATAAATAAGATTTAAAATATACACTGGGCCCGCATGAATCCACTGTGTGGAGCATGCCAGCTGCTTTGCAAACCAGAGACAGGTGGCTCGCAAGGATTGCTGCCACCTTTGCTTCTGCCCTGCTATTTTTGATAGGGTATTATGGGCTTCCTAGTCTCTTTGCAAGCCTTGAGGTGAGACTTGCAGTGAAATGCGAACATGAGGCAAAACTTGTAAGTCCCTATTAAAAATGGCATACATACCCCTAGGACGCAGAAGCTTATCACTCACCAAATTAAACCAGTTTATTTCTTCTGGCTTCAATCCTGGATCTGGGATTGTTATCAGATGTAAATCGCCTCCGATTTAGCCACATTGCTGCCGGCCAAATCCACCCCAGGTCGAAGCCTCACTCAGCCAGCACTTTTTCGAAGTTTGGGACCTTCTGACTTCAAAAATTGGCTGGCTCAGCCTTCTTGGCCTTCTGCCTCATTAGTTTGGCATTTTCATTTGAGTATTACGTCTGTGTAGGACGATAAGATGCAATCCATCACTGAAGATAAAATGCGGATAAGATGCAAGCCCTAACCATATGATCAGTTTTATATAAGAACTATTCTGACTGCCATACCAAATGTACTGTCAGGTCAGAAATATCAGAATTTTCCAATTCAATTTCATTTTGATCTCATTTTTTTTTAAAAACAGCTATTTGGCTTCACAGCAAATTGTGATATTTCTGCCAACCAAATAAAAATGTGTATTATAATTCACATTTTTGTACACATTTTAAAAATGTATGTATGTTTCATGGATGTGTTTGTGAACATTTCCCAAAATATATACACTTGACCCTCGGCATTTGCGGAACGGATCTCCCACAAAATGGAGGGATGATTGTAGTTAACGTGTGTTGTTTCAAATGAATTGCTTGGGTATACTCTCAGAAATGTATAGTCTTTTGTATGATGGCTTCAGTGGAAGAATTCAAATGGGGTGAATGCCATCCTAACTGTTTCTGATAGTATATTGGAATTCTCACCTTTATGTTATTATTTACAGGATGCATGTAACACTTCAAAATCATCAGTAATGTTCCTGTGGTCTTTTGCCATCACCAATGCTTTCCCCCAATAATTCAGATTTGTTCTGCGGTTGCTTCTCTGTGGCTTGTGTTTTGCCATCCCACAATCTTACTCCTATTTTTTGTCTCCTAATAGGTGCTATTCTGCCTCATTAGTCAATTCCTGCCACATTCCCCCAGCCACTTGTTGGCCACATTTTCTGGCTATTTCTTAGTCAGAGAGGTTGTTTGTGCAGCCTTCCACGTCAGAAAGCCACCATATGGAAGCACTACAGCAACATCTCTGGATCTCCCTTAGATAATCCCATTGCTTACTCACTCTCTCCACCACCATCCCTACCTACTTTCCCCCCTTTCTGCTCAGCAGTTGCCATTGTATACCCTCCAAAATTTCACATATGAAAATTAGGACACATGGCTAAAAGTTATTAATAATGAAGGAAATGCAAGCTATGAGAGGCTGCAGCAGTTTGCTTTTGCCTGAGCCTACCAGGAAGGGCAAGATTCTGCCCCTCTTGTCCTTTTTCCTTGCTGAGTTAATTGACTGGGAGCTATTTTTGCACTTTGAACTCACTTTGCAGCAAGTGAACTAAGCTGAGGACAAAGAGGAAGAGGGAAGAGAAGAGAGAAACTGGGCCATTTTAAAAGCAGCTAAAATGTGGGAAAAAGAGCTTTAATTGATGCTTCCAAATTGGGATAATTGGAGGATATGCCATTACCTACACCAGGCTGCACTGTCAATTTTGGAATGGGTTGAGGCAGAGCTGCAGCATGGCTTTTGTAGGGAGAGGATCATGTCAGTGGTCACCCTCTCCAAGGAGATAGAGAAGAAAACACTCCACAACACACTTTCCATGAGCCAGAACCCTATGTGCCTCTAGGAATGTTGCATTCCAGTTGACTCCAGTCAGTTCCTTCCTGTTCATCCAAACTGAATTGGTACCTCCAGGAACAATGTATGTCTAGAAGTACCAAGTCAGCTTGGATGAACAGGAAGGAGTTTATTGGAGTCCTACAGTGCCCCATTAAATGCAGCTTGGTTTCTAATAGCTATGGAATGTGGAGGCTTCCACAGATGCTTATGACATCCTCTACTTTCTATTCAGTTGACTTTTTTGGCTTCTACATGTTACATGTGTCTCTGCCCATTGTGTAGCATTTTTTAAATTGCTTGTTTCCTCTGTGGCCTGGCTTCTGCTCATGCTATCATTTTATTCCAAAACATAGTAAGGATTCAATAGATTATTTCTTGTGTACTGTTTCCGGAGATTCCCAGTCGTACGTAACAATAAACACAGTATTATTTGTGCTAGGAAAGCTTGTGTGGTCTCCTTTGCACAATCTTGTTTTGTGATTCTAGGGAGGAGTGGGGAAGGCATGAGAAGTCTGTATGTGATAGAAATGGGAACATTTACTTCTAAGTAAGAAGGACTGTTGTGGCCCCTCAGTAGATCCCATGTCTCCAATGGGAGGTGCTACTTTCCCCCTCTCCCAGAAATTATGTGTGGGCACCTTTGGGGAGACAGCTTGGGGTTCCTTGGCTTCTGAAAAGCAGAAAGACACAAAAAGGGAAAACTGGGGGAACAGTCTTGTGTCAGCACACACAGACTTCAGTTCCAGTTGGAAAAAAAGCCTTATAACAACAGTGCATCTTACTCTGAGAAACTAACAGCTAGTCTACCTCCTGCTCAACCAAGAAGCCAGAAGCAAAGTCCAAGGAAGTGCAATGAGTGTGCACACACATGCACACTCTGCTGCCACAAAAGAGATATGTCTCCCACCCACCCAGAGACACAAAGCAGAGGAGCATCTGGACAAAGATGGAAGCACAGAAAGAGTGATAAATGGCAATAGTGGCACACCCACAGGATGACCACACAGAATTATTCACACCCCTAACCACTCTGACTATGAGATAACCAAAACAGTTTAAAGGATAAGTGAAAAAATTACATATAATGCTTTTCTAAGAACTTTGACAAGAAATAATATGAATAGCTATGACAGTTTAATAGCTATGGTTTAATGAGCCACTGCAATATATATATATATATATATATAAAAGCATTCACAAGCAAGAGAAGTACTGTATGTACTCAACTATAAGTCGACCTCATGTATAAATTGAGGACTGGTTTTGTGGCCAGAATTATGTATTTTGATATGTCCTGTGGATATGTCGTGGGTAAAACCTAGGGACATGTAACAAATGATGTGACAGATGAAGCAAAGGCAAACAATGCCAAAAAACTGAACAAAATTTCATCAGGCATAACTTTGTATTCACCCTAAAGGCTGGATGAATGAAGAGGGAATTGCCACCACTATTTTCCCACCCAGGTATTCAACAGCCAGAAGTGACACCATGGCAGAGAGAGTAGAGGGGGCCCATGCTTCTTTTAGGTTTTCCTGGGACAGACTAAGCCAGGGGTAGGCAACCTTTCCCCTTTAAGGGCCGAGGGACTTCAGCTCCCAGAATCCCAGGAGCTATTGGCCAACATGGGACTATTGGCCAACATGGCTGAGGCTTCTGGGAGCTGAAGTCCCTCGGCCCTTAAAGGGGAAAGGTTGCCTACCCCTGGACTAAGCTCTCGTCTCTTACCACTAAAATGAGAGAAGGGAATAGTTCCTTTTTTGATGTTACAGTACTTTCATTGACCTGTGAATAAGTCAACCCATGTTTTTTAGGTCAATTTTTGATTAAAATTTCTAGACTTATACACGAGTATATACAGTATATATCTTTGTATGTAGGGTCCCCTGCTGTGTTACCTTCATGGAGTAGAAATTTGATAGGTTTGCACAGAAATGCAAACCAGACAAATTTGCTTCATGTTTAAGAGCTGAACTAAGAGTTTAAAAGAATTATTAGTAACTAGCAGTATTGTGTCACTACCAAGCATAATTTTAAAACAGTATTTTTAGGCAATGGGAGAAACCTTGAGCAGCTTTGTCAGGATTGTTATTTAGTGCCAGCTGCTTCCCTTCTCAGAGCCCCTGACTGTTTGGAAACAGTTAATGTAGGAACTGACTCTTGAATATATACTGTTTTTGCAGAAGGTTTAAGTTAATCATGTCAGGGCGAACACTGCATTGAATAGCACATGATTAAAAAAGTCAGTGTTTCCTTTTTCTGCCTTTTACATTTAAGAGATAACAGTATTGCTCTGTAGCAACAAAAACAATGGTTCAACCTAACAGGCCTATCCATTTGGAAACCTTATAGGTTCTTTGGCCTCCTAAAGGCTAACATATATATAAGCTCTCATGGGGCAGAGCCCACTTTTTCAAATGCATAAACTGATAACCTCAATGGACAGATATGCATACAATGAATAAACAGAGAAGGAAGTTGTTTAAAAAAACAAAAACACATGTGATGCCACAAAGCCAACTAACCTCAAAGATGACCATGTAGAGCATAAATGAAATGAAGATTTGGGCAAAAGAGTGTTCTATTCAGATCTATTTATCAGAACTAAAGATGTTCTGATGTTAGTAAAACAAGGCGAATAGTAAAAGAATCAGAGTGTGGCAATTGCTTTCTGTAGTTAGCCATCTCCATTCCGTACTGGGTAAAAGTCTGGTCATGCTGCATTTGAAAAAATAGTTCTAACTCAACAGCATCATGAATCAATTTCATGATTATGTTATCAGTATCAGAATGAGGTATGAAGACTGATTTATGTCCATTTATCATCTTGGAGAGAGAGAGATTCTGAAGGTTGGCCAGTATATATGACAGAAGGACAGTGCTGGTACACGATGGCACATGGTAGTGACACATGTCACATGAGATGATATATGGGTGTATGAACCCTTGTGTTCAGTTATTCTTTCTTGCTGGACCTATCTTATGTTAGTTGGTTACATGGCTGGCCTTGTCAGTCTGTGCTTTGCTACCCCCCAAATTGTAGTTTTGACTGTACAGTGGTCCCTCTACTTACGAAAGGCTCTAGTTACGATATTTTCGAGTTACGAAATGCTTCTTCTAAAAAATATTGTCTCTACATATGAGTATGTCTCTACATACGAATGGCTGTAGAGATATATTTGTATGTAGAGACAATATTTTTTAGAAG
>CM034710.1:48613692-48624203 GCA_020142125.1 Phrynosoma platyrhinos
GAGGCAACTCCTAACAGCACCCCCTGGTGACAAAGGGGGAAAATGCAAAGATGAGATCAGCTTACCCCTTCTGTCATCCTGAAGCCCGGCCATGACTGGGCCACTTGATTCATCGAGCAATAGGTGGGTTGGTTGATGCCAGATCCAAACCTATGCATTTGAGCTGTACTCAAGAAAGTTGTGGCCCTTTCCTGCCAACTGTGTGTGCTGAGTTTCCTTTCTGTGACATCTCACCTCCCCTGCAATGTATCTTGCACACTTGTAAACCATGAACACTTTGGGGTTGTTGTTTTTTTCCCCTCCTGTGCAGCTTGAACTTTGTCAGGCCCATATGGCAAGTGGCCATGCATGACTGGGCTTTGTTTGTCCAACTTGTGCAAGGATTATACCGTAGTATGACTTTCCTGTCATGAGATGGCAAACTGTGGTCTTGATTTCATCTAATCCCTGAGGGAAAATGATATTGTCAGTGGATTCTTTGCACCCACCCATAGTAGAAAAAGCCACAGTCCAACCAGACAAATTAGAGAGTTTATATGAAGCTGGACACCTCTGGTCTTTAACTGGTGCTCTTATAGCATCCGTCTGAAAATTTGAGCTTGTTGTTATGTGCCTTCAAGTTGATTCTGACTTACGGTGACTCTATACTAGGGTTTTTCATGGCAAAATTTATTCAGAGAAGCATTGATATTGTCTTGCTCTTTGGCTGAGAGAGTGTGACTTGCCCAAGATCACCCAGTAGGTTTCCATGGCTGAGCATGAACCCTGTTGTTGTGGAGTCCTAGTCCTGCCTTCAAACCACTGCACTGTGTTGGCTCTCAGTATTTGAAATACTTTTCTACAAAATTCTTTTGAATAAAAGTTTTTGGTGGTTCATCATTCAGCCATTACTTGAAGAAGAAAAGTGAGGGCAGAGAATGAGATGTTATGCTTTTAGCTTTGCCCATACCCTCTCCCTGTGTAATTGCGTCTAGTTTCCCATATTATTGGGGCAAATGCTATGGGTAGTTAGCACTACATATATAACCTTCCTATACTTGCATTATCCCTTCATGGGAACAACTAAGGGCCTTTGCAGACTGCCAGAAATAGTGCAAATTGAGTCCACTTTAAGGGTTAGGGTTAGTGCTAGGGAATCATGGGAACTGTTTTTTTTCCTGAGACATTGAGCCTTCTCTGTCAGAGAGCTCTGGTGCCACAATAAAATACAATTCCCATGATACCCTAACCCTAACCCTAACCCTAACCCTAACCCTTAAAGTGGACTCAATTTGCACTATTTTAGCAGTCTGTAAAGGCCCTAAGTAAGACTTGGGTAGTTAGTATTTAACATTTAATTACTTCTAATGACCAGACTGCAACCATCTAAATTTGGGGTTCTCAAATGGTGGGGCAGGACACCCGGCGGGGGCGCAAGAGTTGCTCAAAGGGGCATGACACTTGGAGACCCTGACCCCTCTTTCTCTTCCCAATTTTTTTATATGTGTAAAATTTACACATGTGTTGAATTAAATATTGAATTTACTTAAATAAAACAGTTGTATTTTGAACAATGTTATTTCCTTATAAAATGTTAAAATATGAATATACATGAATGTGTGAAAGAAAATACACACACTAAACAAACAAAATATTTTTATTCACGTACTATATCAACCAGGGGAGTGTGCAATGTTCATATGCAGATATAAAGCGGGCCACAAGGGTAAAAAGTTGCAGAACCACTGATCTAAATAACTGTTCAGTTCTATTCACATTGACTTTTATGCCTAGAAGAGCAAGGTGTGGATCAACATAGTTATAGCTGTCTAAACTATTTCTCTGTCCAGCAGAGGGAAGCACAAGGATGAGAAATATATTGGCTTTGGATTGCAGATGTCAGTAGTTGTACAAGAAAAGGCTCTCACTTCCAAAGATGCTCTTCTTCCACAACCTGCTTCTGATTTTGCTAAAATGATTTTCTGGTTATGAGATATAAGTTACATTATTAATGTCAGTCTTTGTGGGCTAAATTTATAGAGAATTGTCTTTATCTTTGCAGTGGTTTTGACTTCAATTGTGTTTTCAGGTCACAGCTATATAATTTCTTGGATGCTGCTGGATTAAGAAGCCAGGGGCTGCTTAGATTGGTCTTCAACTCCAGAACAGTAGAGCAGTCTGAACATGAATAATTGCTAGTGCTGTTTCACTACAGCAGTTTATACAGAGCAAAAAACCTTTGGTCTTGTATTATAACTTCACAAAAAACTTAAAGAAGACTACAGCTATTGTGTGATTTTGTGCTCTCTAGGCAGAGCTGAAAGATTAGTTTCATTGGAAAAGCAAAGGATTGAAAAGAGGGAACATAGGTGGATTTGATCAATGATCCACTGAATGCAGCTTTTAACTATCAAGCCTCTGGGCATTGGTAAACTGGGTAGGAAGATGATAATTCTCCCCATAAACTGTGTAGATGTGTTCTTTAGGCGATATGGATATAGTATGGCATCTTATGTTGTGCTAGACTCAAATGCCAGACCTTTCATTGTGTTCATTGTGTTAGAGAGATGATTTCTATGCAACTGAAGATTTCACATATTCACATTGCATGTTGCAAATATTGCAACTGCAATAAGGGGTGGGATAGGCATCCACGTGCTTTTTATGAAGGAAACCTGTACCAAATCTTGTGAATCCTGTCCCCTTTCCTAGCTAGGATTTCCATTTTAGTTAAATAGCAACAGAATATGACATTATGCATCAGCTGATTATTTATGAAGCCATTGCTCAGTGTTCAGCACTTGATAATATATATATATATATAATTACAGTTCCCGGAATACCTCAACCAGTATGGCCCCATGCTATCTAAGGGGATTCTGGGCAATGTAATGTAATCCAAGCTCTGAGAGTGCTGCTATTTTCTCTAAGAATTCAGAAGACTTTAATACACAAATTTCAGTAAGTCTGTGCCAAAGATGGAGAGTTGCATACTGTGCATCTCTGTTAATTGTGCTTTTCTGTCATTACACAATCTAGAATTGTTCACCAACTAACAGAAGGGGGCAAAAAAGGGGCAAATAAAGGGGTTGGGAAAAATTTATCAGAAATTTTCAGTTTAGTGTGAGAGCTGATTTAATGATGTGAAGCAGGTGTTTTGTGTTGTTCTTTCTTTAAAATACTCTCATGTGGCAGTTCTGAGCTGCCTCTCTTTGCAACCTTTTGGTCATGTTTCTGGGTCTGGAATACTCATGAGAAAGGAGGAGGAAGGTAATGTCAGTGACATTAATGTCTTAGAGCTGTTTACAATCAAGCTTGAACTCAGCCTCACATTCTGAATTCAGGGTTGCACATATATATCAATGATTCCCAAAGTGGGGTGGTACGCCCCTTGGGGGCATTGGAAAGATCCAGGGGGATGGTGAAAGAAAAATGGGTCCACAGGGGGCAGTGAGGGAAAAGGTGTTGGCAATAGGGCCTTCAGTCAAAGTATTCATGTGCATGAAAGACAAGGGGAACCAGTAGCCTTTAGGGCCATGGTGGGAATGAGGATTGCATGAAACCTCTTTTCAGGGTCTCTTAAAACCACTGTGCAGCCTCACTGATTGCTTTGCATGATGGTGTCCCCTCTCTTCACCTACCCATGCAAGCTCATTTTTAGCTGTGTTTTTTGGTAGTAATGGCAGTGGTGGTGGTTGGGAAACTCTCATGAGGGTTGGGTGCAGGACATCACTTCTGTGGCTCAGAGTGGTGCCATTTTGGAACAGACTGATTTATTGGTGCAAAGAGTTAGAGCACATGGTGGTGGGGAGAAGCGGCAGCAGAAAGTAGCTTTCAAATTTGAGACCCTGCTTCAGCTTTTTGAACTTTGCTGGGAACTGGCCTGCAGGTTGGAGCTACCCTGTTGCTCCTGCTTACTTTCACCAGACAGGCTGAGAGAAGAGGTAGCAGATGAAACAATGTGTGTGTGTGTGTGTGTGTGTGTGTGAGTGAGTGTGAGACACTTGAAGCTGTGTGGGGAAGATATGTCTCTGGGGAAGGAGGATGGGAGTATTCGGGGTCGGTTTTTAGAAAGAATCCTTTGCCTTGGAATAGATCCTGTAGTTAAAATCTTTCTGTTTCCCTGTCCACAATAATCTTGAGTCCAGAGAATGTGGCCATCCCAGCAAAGAAGGACTAAGAGTCCTTGTTCTCTGGGGAGAAGTTTCTCCCTTTGCGCCCTTAGGAGCAGTGGCTGAGCAGTTAGTTGAGCAGCAACCAAGAAGCTTCTAGCCTGTCCTGGATTTTGCTGCAAGCCCAGCACATGTGAGAGGCTTCTTAGTCACTGCTCAGTTGCTGCTCCCAAGGTGACTGGGTGCAAAGGGAGCAGCGACCAAGATTGGTTGTTCCGAATTTGCTGTAGAACAATAGGCCTAATATCAAGAAATATGTGTTGTGCAGAGTGCTAGGCTTATCATCCATGACAAAAAGGGGCAGTACCCCCAAAAGTTTGTGGACAACTGATCTATACATTCTCAATCTAGATTCAGTTATCACTGTCTGGGTCCCATACTGGCCATTACAGGAAATGTGGCACTGGGAGTAACCCTGCCTTGATGAAGGCAGCCTATAATGGCAATTATCCATCAATTAATCACTATTTATAGCCTGCCTTTTTCCTAAGACTGGAACTCAAGGCAGCTTATGGGATATAATATAATATAATTATAACAATCAAGCAATGTTATCTCACAATGTTTTTGTGTGGAGTGGTCATGCAGAGAGATGGACTAATGTCCCTTACAGTCCATTCTATCTCTAATAGCCTTATTGCATGAGAAAACAAAGTGGAAATGGAGCCAGAGAGTAGTGGCTTTCTTCATACCACATGATGTTGCAGCACTAATTCTCTTCCCATGGAAGATGGTTTTGAAAAGTGTGTATTTGTCTAGCTGGAAAAATCCATTTGACAAAAGACACACCTTTACAACTGTCTGCTATGGAAAGAGAACTGAAACACTACAGTGTCATGTGGTGAGGCATGGAGAAAACTGCTACTCTCTGGCTTTGTTTCCACTTTCTTTTCTTGTGCGATAAGGGTCTAGGATTCTGTCCTTTTATCTCCACTCTTTTATGTAGATCTTGAGCTGAAGAGCTGGGAAACATGTTGTGCTCTGAGTTCATAATGAATAGATGCCTGGAAAAGTGGACAATAGTAGCCTAGGGACATTGTTGTACTGAAAAGACAATGGTAAATGCTGATTACACATTATCAGATCATACATTTTAATCAGTTAGGTATCTAGGCAGAATGGCTCTATCCAACATGGCTGGCCATTAGCTACATGATTTGCTTGCTGCTCGTAGTTTTGCAGGATTTATAATTGTCCTTAAGCATATAGAGCAGGGGTAGGCAACCTTTCCCCTTTAAGGGCCAAGGGACTTCAGCTCCCAGAATCCTAGGAGCTATTGGCCAACATGGGACTATTGGCCAACATGGCTGAGGCTTTGAAGTCCCTCAGCCCTTAAAGGGGAAAGGTTGCCTATCCCTGATATAAAGATATGAAAGGATTCTATAAGGAAAGACACATAGGGTCTTTGCAGACTGCCAGAAATAGTGCAAACTGAGTCAATTTAACTGCCCTTACTCAGTGCTAGGAAATCATGGGAACTGTAGGTTATTGTGGCACCAGGGCTCTCTGACAGAGAAGGCTCAATGTCTCAGAAACAAAATACAATCCCCATGATTCCCTAGCACTGAGCCAGGGCAGTTAAAGTGGACTCAATTTGCACTATTTCTAGCAGTCTGCAAGTGAGCATAGTCTCCCAGCTAACCAGAGAGAGAGAGAGCATGCTCTGGAGTAGACTGGGGAGCTGTCTGGTACAGACACATATCCTGGGAACTACAACATTCTCCACTGCAAAGCTGACAAACCACAAGGATTCATTAAGGTCAGCTAGACAGAAGCTTCTCCAGACAAAGATTTACAATATTATCAAAAGACCTTGCATGGCCCATGCTGAACAGGGATGGAGAAATCCCCTGCATGGTTGATGATTTATTGCACTTGAGTGAATACAGACAATTTGTATTATAAATATTTGAAGTGCAAACTTCAGTTAAGAAGTACAGTTGCCCCTCTGTTCTCGCAGACTAAAGTCTGCGGTTTTGCATATTCACGAAGGGGTGACTGGACTGGAAATAAGAAATAGAACTGGTGCAAACAAGACTTAAATAATTAAAGGGTCTATATGGAAGCCATATTTTAGAAAAGGGGAAATAAATATTGTCCCTGATGCTAGAATTTAAACAGAGAATGGTTTGCATGATATCACAAACATGGCCACCAGAAAACTGTCTAGAGCTGAGCTAGATGAAATTGACCTGGTACTCATTAGAATTCAAGAGTTAATATCTGAGATGTTTTAGATGTGAGTAAGTGTGTAACAGAAAGTAATGGGAATTTAGAGAGGAAACTGAACTTAAGATTAGAGGTTCCATGACAAGTAAATCATTTTAAAGAACTTGCTGAAAAACAGTTTAAAAAAATCATGGCATCAGTTCAGAATCTCACAATTACACATAATCATGAAAATGAAATCTCTGCTGATTCAAAAGGAATGGACTTTTTATGGCAGGATCTGGAAAAGGAACACGGTAGAATTATGATGATGGAGTTAAAATGAAAGGAAACACAGAATGAGGCTAAGAGCTATTCTAGAAGATTTCACTGAGACAATCTTAAAAGCTTTTGTAAACTTATAAACAGCTGTGATTAAGAATTTGATAAGAAAATAGAATCAATATATAGACAAAACTCTTCTTATGCACTATGGAAATTTTTTTCAAATGATAATTTATTTAACACATAAAAGCATCAGAGATTAAATATTGAGAAACACTTTAAGTAAATGCTTAAAATAAATGAGAATGAAATAATGTTTAAAGAAATTCCTGAAACCATGCTGAAAAAAACCTAGAGGGTATTTTTGTTGGAGGTGCTCAGAAAAGACACAATTGGTCCTATTCACTCATGGATTCTGTATCCATACATTCAACCATCCACAACTTGAAAATATGTTTTTTAAAAATTCCCAAAAGCAAATCTTGATTTTGCCATTTTATATAAAGGACAGCATTTTACTACCTTATTGTATTTAATGGGAACTTCAATATCCATGGATTTTGGCATCCATGGAGGGTCCTGGAACCAAATTGATCACTTCGATATATGGCAACAGCACTGAGAATATTGTTTGTTCACACTTGGAAATGGACTGAAGCACCAGCGATGAAAGAATGGATTGCTAATGTTGCTGAGTTAGCCCAAATGGCCAAATTAATTTGAATTTTAAAGAATAAGCCAATTGAAGACTTTTTCAAAGACTGGAAATGGTTTATGGATTTTTTTAGCAATAAGAAATTTAAAAATGTAATAATCTGTGGTTATGATTGTTAGTCATTTTAGTAGGATTATTTAAACAGATTTGTAATAATAGAGTAATATCTTTTCTCTTTTTTGTTTTTCTTATCATTACAGTCAGGACAGGGGTTGGGAGTCAGAGCTTTATTATATATTAGTTGTATGTCTTTTCCCCCCTTCTCCCTTCTGCTTGCTTTTCTTTCTTTCTTTCTTTCTGTTCTTTTTCTTACATCTGTTTCTTTATCTTTGTTTATTATATTGATCATAAATTAGACTGTACTAAAAGCTAATAAAAATAATCTCAAAGAAAGAAAAGGAATATGGACAAAGTGCTACATTCAAATGGAAGTCATATAGGCCATTCCCTCTGTTTCACCTGCTTACAGAAGAGCAATCCAATATAATAAGCACAGGCTTCAGCTGTCACTATTTACCAGAGGCATCATCTGTTTTTTGGTACTGGCCAATTATTAAATTACTGTGCATAGTTTGCTTTGAGGGGTAATTTGAGGGATAGCTTTTAAACATGCTGTTAGTCTGAGTTGCTGCTCTTCCCATTGTGCAAATTTCACCATCTTTTCTCTCATAAATTTCTCTCCAGAACTCTAGGATGGGGGCAGTGAGAAGCAGGGTGGCATCTGATTAGCAGAACCCATGGAGGCAAATGCAGGTGCGTGAATGTTAAAACTCCACGCAACACATAGTTAAAATACCTTTTAGATCTGCTGATAACATATAATAGAGCAGCTATGATTTTCTAGTATCTGATCTAACCAGAGGAACATCCTTTTTGCTCTAGGGCAGCTATGATTTTCTAGTATCTGATCTAACCAGAGGAACATCCTCTTTGCTAAGTTTCAGAAAGGCTAATGTCAAGGAGTTTAATGCATTGTATATGGCATCAGGAGACAAGTCTTCAGCGGCTCATGACATAGAAGGGGCACTGGATATGGATCACACCATGTAGTCCTTGGTGTCAGAACTGGAATAGTAAAGGAGTGTTCCCCTTTTCATTCATGAAATTTTGGAGAGTATCAAATGATCTTTTGGTACTGTCTGTCCACAAGTTGGTCCATGCCAGCTAAAACTGTAGTTGCCATTTTCCTGAAAGGGAGTATGTGTTTATGATAATTGAGAAACACATGGATATTTGAAATGCCCACTACCTAGCTCTAGGCAGAGTTAAAAGATAAACTCGTGTGGGAGTTAGGAAAGGTCAAGCTAATTTTAAAACCAGCAAGATAGTAACTGTCATTAATGCACTGCCTGTGAATCAAACATTATGAGAACCATTCTGCCTCTAAAATGTTAGCTGAGGCACTTTCAGGTTAGACAGACAGACAGATACACTCCATATAAGACTTAGCTGGTGGGTTTTTTATTTGTTTGTTTTATCTTTTCTGGGTTTTTTGAGGATGAACAGTTGTCAGAAAAGCAAGAGTCAGGTCCCTTTATATTTTCTCCCAAGTGATTTGTGTAATTAAATATAATTACCTCAAATGGTCTTTAATTCCATGCCTCCCATAAGCCAAAGGACTCTGCCCCCTGGGTTCACCATCACATCTTGTCCAGACTCTTGCCCAGATTCCAGAATTGTTTCTTTAACAATTTGTTAAACCTTTGTGGTTGGGACAGAGCATTTAATACACATACACATTCTTTTCTGCTGGTTCAGTGTTTGAATGACTCTGCAGAGCTAAAGGAAAAGTGAGAGCATGAGAAAAATTAGAGTAAAGCAGAAAATAGTAGTTCCTGCTAATGACACATTCAAATTACACAATTTAGAAGTTATAAAGTTTGATCTTTGCATTATTTGCACTATCACATTAATCCAGTGTTGTAATTCCAATCCAGTAAAGTAGTAACTGTCCTCATACTACAGAAGCCTAAAGCTTAACAGCTGATAAAAGTGAAATTTTGGTAGGGCAGCCCATGAAAAGGTCACCTTAGTGCTGCCATAAGTTGGAAATTACTTGAAGGCACACCACCACCACAACAACAAAGCCTTGAAATTCACTCAGTGCTGTGCTGAAAGTTTGTTTGACACCTGTTCTGATAGTCCTGGGTATCTAAACCATTAAGCCATTGCATGGGACTTGAAGCAAAAACTCCTGTGCACTCTAACAGCTGTTGTAGGTGAACCCACTCCCCTTTAAAATTATGAGTGAAGTCTTTTAACTCTGTTTCATCCACTTCATCCCCATGTGTGTTCTCTAACATTATTAGGCCAAGGTGCAGCTGTGCCAATCCTTTACCTAAGCAGAAATTGAGGCTAAAAAGATAGGTGATACAGATCTTCCCCAATTACATGCACAGCAGGTTGGTGAAGAGAAGTAGTAACTGTTCTTATACTACAGAAACCTAAAGCTTGACAGAGGCAGAGATGAAATTTTGGTATGGTAGACACTAATCTACTAAGAATAATAGATTGTGAACCAGAAGAGCTTTGGTCTGAAGCCGGGGACATAATAAAAGAAGAATGCATAATGACACTTCCAACAGACAAAAGGAAAGTGAAGAAATCATGGATGACAGCTAAAATGCTACAAGTGATAAAGGAAAGAAGAGAAACAAAACAAAAAGGAGATAGGAATAAACTAAGAACCATGAATGCAACAGTACAACAGCTAGTGCACAAAGATAAGGGAAATTACTACTACAACAAATGTAGAGAAATAGAAGACAACAACAAAAAGGGAAGAACAAGAGACCTATTACACAAGAATCAAGGAAAAGTTCAAACCAAGGACGGGGACACTCTACAACAATACAAATAACATAATTCAAGACCAGGAAGAAATAAAAAGACATTGGATGCAATACACAGAAGAGTTATATAAAAGAGATGACAACATGAAGGACACATGGAATGAAGAGCCATATGAAGATGAACCCCAAATTCTAAAAAGTGAGGTGGAAGCTGCAATAAAGGAAATGACAAGAAACAAGTCTCCAGGAACAGATGATATTCCAGTAGAACTGTTGCAATCCACATTGACAGAGCCAACTCTAGTGCTAACCAACATATGTCAACAGATATGGAAAATAAAACGATGGCCAACAGATTGGAAAATATCAGTGTACATCCTCATCCACAAAAAAGGAGACACAAGAGACTGCAGCAACTAT
>CM034710.1:48624303-48637926 GCA_020142125.1 Phrynosoma platyrhinos
ACGCCCTTAAAGACATGGGAGTGCCAACATATCTGATAGTCCTAATGACAAATCTGTACCCAGGACAAGAGGCTACTGTTAGAACAGAACATAGAGAAACAGAATAATTCCAATTGACAAATGAGTCAGACATGGCTGCATCCTATCACCCTACCTATTCAACTTATATGCAGAACATATTGTAAGGAAAGCAGACTTGGACATGGAAGAGGGAGGAGTGAAAATAGGAGGAAGAAATATCAACAATCTGAGATATGTTGACAACACCATAATACTAGCAGAGAACCTCTCAGACCTAGAACAACTACTAAGAAAGATCAAAGAAGAAAGTGCAAAGGCAGGCTTACTGTTGAACATAAAGAAAACAAAAATAATGACCACAGAGAACTTACATTCAAACTAGACAATGAGGAAATAGAAATAGTAAGAGTTCTCATATCTGTGATCAAACATTGATCAGAATGGGGACTGCAGCCAGGAATTCAGGAGAAGATTAAGAATGGGGAGAATGGCAATGAAAGAACTAGAAAATATCCTAAAATGCAAAGACATACAACTCAGCACAAAAGTCAGAATCATACAAGCCATTGTATTCCCTATTACCATGTAAGGATGGAGAGCTGGACAGTCAAGAAAGAAGATAGGAAGAAAATCAGCACATTTGAGATGTGATGCTGAAGAATAGTGCTGAGGATTCCATGGACAGCCAAAAGGACAAACAAATGGGTCCTAGAGCAGATTAAACCAGAAATAGCCCTAGAGGCTGAGATGACAAGACTTAGATTGTCATACTTTGGACACATCATGAGAAGACATGAATTGTTGGAAAATACAATAATATTAGAAAAGGTGGAGGGAAGTAGAAAGAGAGGAAGGCCACGTGCTAGATGGATGGACTGTATTAAAGAGACCATGAATATGAGCTGGGCAGAGCAGTAGAGGACAGGGGGGCCTGGAAATGTCTCATCCATAGGGTCACCATGGGTCGAGATCAACATGAAGGCAATTAACAACAACAACAAAAATACAATAATGTTAAGAAAGGTGGAGGGAAGCAAAAAGAATGGAAGACCACATGCTAGATGGATGGACTCAATTAAGGAGGTTGCGGGGATGAATCTGCAAGAATGTAGAAGAATCGTGGAAGGACTTTTATCGCACTGCTTTTTAAACTTCTCTCCCAATTTAAACTTTAATTCAGGTGGCATCCTGATGTTATCAGAATGATTTTGCCACTGAATCTACCACCTGAATACAGCCCAAGTCCATCCCTGCTCACAGGGGCGCTCAGCACGCCTCTTTTTGAAGCCGGAAAATTCCCAGGAGAGGTAAGTCGATTTAAAAAATGGTGCATTAAAGTCTGAAGATAGGGAGTTTTGGAGATGTCTCACCCACAGGGTCGCCATGAGTTGAGATCAACTCGCGAGTTGTTAACAACAACAACAACAACAACAAGCCCTCAGATTCACTCAGGGCTATGCTGAAAGTTTCCTTAGCACCTATTACAATAATTACAATATTACAATAATTCTGGGTAACAACCTGGCATTTATTACCTCAAACTGATGTTCCTCACTTTCTATAAAGGACTATATTTTATTGATGTCAGTAATGGGACAACCAATAAGCTTGATTTTCTATCATGGTATTCAGGAATATAAACAAAAAACAGAAACAAGGAAAAACAATATAAAGAGAATTCTTATCATTATTTTTTTTTTATCTGTCTTGCATCCCTATCCTTTTTAATTTTATTAGAATATAATTTCCTACATGAGCCTATTAGGCTGAACTTGCTTAACATGTAACAAAAGCTTCTTTGTTTTTTGAAGCTGGTTAGGAGGCAAAGATTTGGAGATGGGGAGACTGGGCCTCTTTGCTGTGATTGGTACATAAAAGCAACTCCTCCTAGGAGTTTATCACATGAGGGAAATTGGGATTAACAATGATTAACCCATGAAAATCATGCAATTGACATTAAAATGTATTTAAAATGAAATTAACATAAGTGCACTTTAATCATGTTTTGTCTCAACGTCATGTGAAAACCATTTGCGCAATTGTGTACGAGTGTGGGTTAATCACGGATTTTTCACACAATAATAGTGCTTTGTGGGCTGTCATGTGAAAACCATTAGCACAATTGCGGGTTAATCACAGGTTAAATCACTGTTTATACTCCCCCCCCCCCCGTGTGATAAACTCCCTAATGTTGGCTGGCCTACCCTTCATTTCCATTAGATTTGCAGAGCGATGTACATTTGTCAGAACCACTTTAGAGTGTGAATTGGGTTTTTCTTGGCAAGAGCAGCCTCCAGCCCTTCCTTTCCAACAAGAGTCTGACTGCAACTTGAGATCAGCTGGGAAGCTCTTTTTAAAAAGTCAGAAAGATGAAGTAGCATCTTTTTACTCCAGTCAGCTGGAGCTAGAAAACAGTGAGTGTGAGAAAGGAGCTTTGATCACTTGGCTTTTGGCTGTGGAAACAGAAATGCTCACTAAAGCCACTTGGCTCATTTTCCTAATTCAACCTGGCTTCATAGAAGGACAGTGGTGGTGGTGGTGGTGGCAGTGACTGTGGGGTTCCCATGGGATGACAACATCATCATTACCAACTGCTGATAGTGCTGTAATCTCATGCATGTCAAAGGAAAGCTCAACCAGTGGCTTTCCACTGAGGAAGATAAGGGTTCACACAGTTGATTCAGCAGGATGGAAACCTTCTGTCATGACTTTAGGTGTCACAGGTATACCCATGAAATCCATGTTAACTGCTGAAGAAAAACTCCCATCATTTCCCCAGGAAAACATATATGGAATTAGAACTGGAGAGCAGAACAACAGAGAAAATGTGGAAACAAAAGAAAGCAGGTAACATTAGCTATAAAATGAGAGCTGTCAACAACAATTAGGAATCAGTATTTAGACTTTCTCTCTCTTGTTACTAATAGAAAGAGACTATTCAGGTCAGTAATGGACACACTGGATGGTCTTGAATATATCACTCTCACCGGGTGCTATTTTATAAGGTTGAAATAAACAGTTACCTTTCTATTTCACATGGTTAGTATATGAATTAAGGACAGTTGATACCCTGAACCTTAGGGATAGAATGGGCTTTATGGATATGCAGGAATACAAAATACTCCTTTTGTTATTATCTTGATAGAGTGGGTACCACTGCAGCATTTCTCTTTCCTATATTACTGGGAATCAAAAAATGTAGAGCCTATGGGAAAAGCTGATGAAGTAAAGTCACACCAAGTGTTTTTTTAAAAAAAGTGATCAGGGAGGCAGGCAGGATTGCTAGAAAATCAGAGCCCAGTTAGCTTAATATTTGTTTCAAGGAAATTGTTGGAAAGCTGTTGTGCTTATATCTTGGTTGTGGGGTTCCCTTGGGAATTTGGGTGGCCATTTAAAGACAGAATGCTGGACAAGATAAAACTTTGGTCCATAAAGGGGGAGAAATCCGTAATTGAGGGTTTGATTGTTTGGTGATTTAGAATTTAGCCTATTTGTTGTCTATGACTCTTATTAACAAAAATATGGGAGTATTTTTCAATCTCCTATTATCTGAGGAAAATAATAAGAAATTATCAAATTGCTCTTCCTTCTCAAAATACACTCAAGTAAATATGTACAACTAAATTGTTTATATTTGATAAATACAGTCCCCCCATAACTTTTGCCAATGGAGAACAAGTGGAACAATGCATACAAGAAGACAAAATTGTACTTTGGAGAACAAAAAATGAATGAATTTCTGGGTGGGGGGCGGGGAAATAAGGAACTGAGATGTTTCTCAGCCTTTTGGCTAAGACCAAATACAGTATCTGTTCATAAGAGTTCATCTACATATTAGTATTTAAAAACTGCATATCAAGTGTGTTTGCATATTTCTGTCTATTGGTAATTGTGTAGTATATTCATATATCTCTGTTTGCTGTTGAGCATTGTATATTCATATTTTGGGTCTGTTTATCTTATTATAAAGGGCTAAATAATTGTACATTATTGCTGCTGGGTTTTTTACTATTGTTGTCCGTCGTGTGTGTTTTGTACAAAGGTAAATCTACTGTTTCATCCCTGCATGCAAAGATAATTACTGATGTTTTCTGTCTGCTGAGAAAAAAAAAAAGAGCATTCCTCTAAAGTTGTTGCTTGTTGTTGTTTGCTATTAAGTCAACTTCAAATCATGGCAACCTTATGAATGAGAGACCTCCAAATCCCCCTATCATCAACAGCCCTGCTTGGATCTTGCAGACTCAGGACCATTGCTTCCTCAATTGAGTCTGTCCACCTGCACTGCGGTCTTCCTCTTTTCCTACTGCCTTGTTCCTTACCAAGCATTATTGTCCTTTCTGGTAAGTCATCTCTTCTTGTGATATGGTCAAAGTATGACTATCTCAGCTTAGTCATTTTGGCTTCTTTTTAGCAGTCCAGTCTATCCATAGATTCTCCAGCACCACATTTCAAATCAGTTTATTTTCTTCATATCAACTTTTTTCACTGTCCAGTTTTCACAACCATACATAGAAATGGGAAATGTGATGGCATGGACAATCCTAATTTTAGCATTCAACAATATATCTGTACATGTCATGATCTTGCCTAGTTTCTTCATAGCTGCCCTTCTACATCCTAGTCTTCTGATTTTTTGACTGCAGCCTCCATTCTGATTAACAACTGAGCCAAGGTATGGAGCATCTTTAACTATATCAATATCTTTATCATTTACTTTAAAATTAAATAAATCATCTGTAATTATTTTTCTTAATGTTCAACTATAAACCTATCTTTGCACTTTCTTCCTTGACTTTCTTCCATAATCATTCCAAGTTTTTGCTATTTCCTCCTAGTAGTATAGTGTCATCTGCATAGCTTAAATTGTTCATATTCATACTTCCAATTCTCATGTCTCCTTCCTCCAAGTCTCATCCTGCTTTAGGTATGTTATATTCAACATACAAGTTAAACTGGGTTATAAAATGCAGCTTTGCCTTACCCCTTGCCAATTTGAAACCATTCTGTTTTTCCATATTCTGACCTAATAGTAGCCTCTTGTCCTGACTACAGGTTGTGCATCAGAACAATTAAATGTTGTGGCACATCCACTTCTTTAAGAACAATCCATAGTTTTTAATGATCTATATAGTCAAATGCTTTGCTATAATCTCTAAAGCACAGGCTGATTTTCTTTTCAAATTCTTTGGTGCACTTCATTATCCAACATATATTTGCAATATGATCCCTACTGTCTCTTCCTTTCTTGAACCCAGCATGGATAGCTACGACTTCTCACCCCATATATGGTAAACATCTTTGTTGTAAAATTTTGAGCATCATTTTATTTGCATGGGATATTAGTGCAATGATCCCATGGTAAAGCAATTCCTGGTGTCCCCTTTCTTGGAGCCATTCAATATTTGTTGACAAATTTTAGCTAGAACTAGAGTAGAGTAGATTCAAAAGCATGTGAAAATGCTGTAAAGTCATGCTGGCCACATGACCACGAAGTTGTCTTTGACAATGCTGACTCCCTTGGCTTAGTAATGTAAATGAGCACCGCCCCAATAGTCAGTTATTAGACATTGATGTTGAGAGGAACCTTTACCTTTAGAGTCAATTCTGTCTCTGTTACTTGAAGTGGCTCTTGGTATGCCATTTCACTTCCATTTCACTTTCTCAAACTATAGGTTCATCTTCAAATGGTCCTTCCTTGAATGAATCTGTTGACCTTTCATCTCTTTTAGATAGTTTTTCAGTGTATTGTTTCCATCATCTATTTATTTTGATTTTGTCATGTAATGTGTTCCCCTGCTGGTTGTAGAGCATCTCCATTCTTGGTTTAAATTTTCCCTTGATTTCTTGGATCTTGTGGGAGAGGTCTCTTGTTCTAAATGAACTATTTCTACCCAATACTCTTTATAAGGACTATAATCTGTTGTCCGTTAAGGTCACCCCTTCTCTTATCCACATTAAGGAAAATGCCTCAAAGTACAATTTTAGATTAGGGAGTCCCATTCCCCCTCTTTCTGGTGCATCTTGTATAGATTTTAGTTTAATTCACTGTTTCTTTCTGCTCCAAATAAACAGAGCAATGTCTTTGTGCCAATCTTTAAATATTTTGTCCATGGTTATAATAGGTAACATCCAAAGCATTAATCTAAAGCCCTTCTATAGTGGAGGAGATTAAGGACCTTTGCAGACTGCCAGAAATAATGCAAATTGAGTCCACTTTAACTGCCCTGGCTCAGTGCTAAGGAATCATGGGAACTGTAGTTTATTGTGGCACCAGAACTATATGGCAGAGAAGGCTCAATGTCCCAGAAAAAAATACAATTCCCATGATTCTCTAGCACTGAGCCAGGACAGTTAAAGTGGCCTTAATTTGCACTATTTTTGGCTGTCTGCAAAGGCCCTAAGTTATACATTCCTGTACAACAGACTCTGTAATTTAAACAAAAGGAAACCTTGTAATGATTATGCTGGGCAGCCATACTTTCAAACATGTTAGGAACTCAATTTAGATTTGATTCCTTTCCTCTTCCCACCACATAATTTCTATTTTATATTTACTCTTTGAACCATACCAGAACTTCCTCAAATCTCTTTGCAGCCTTCGTTTTGTACTAGTTTCTGTCACAGAGTTGTTTAAATAATATGAATGCAAGATGCTGCCATTAGATTTCCTTTTTTTAAAAAAAGGAAACAGCCAGAGGAAATTTGGAACTTGCTATCCCATGACATGCTTCTGCTAAGGGAAAGGAGGATCTGTTTAAGGAAGAGAATGAACATACTTCATTATAAGAAGAGGACAAGAATTACAATTTTGCCATAAGAAATAAAAATAAATTTATTACTAGTTCCCATGAGCACCTAATATCCAGTTTCTGAAAAGGCTTCTTGTCACTTCTCTACAAGATCCTATGCTTTAACAGATAGCTGGATGGCCATCTGTTGGAGGTACCTTGATTGTGAGTTCTTGCATGGCAGGAGGTTGGACTGGGTAGCCCTCTTCCAACTCTATGAGTCTATTATTCTAACCCTACATCTTCCAGTCATATGTTTATTGTGTTTCTTTAAATCATGATTTAATCATTCAGCTACTGCCAATATTGAAACATTACAAAATTACTGAGACCTTAAAGGTGTGATTGTGTGCCTATTTAATTTGCACTGCAAGGTTATAATGGAGAATACAGTGCTTGATTGTGCCTTGGGGAACCAATGTTAATTACACTTTAACCTGATTTATACCTCTCTTGAAACTTAACCCATAAACTGTAACCATATGGTATTTGGAATTTGTTGGCCAAATAAAATGAACAAAAGACACATTGCAAACTTTCAAAGCTTCATTGGCTTCCCCAAAATGGGATTCTCTTCTGAAAAGCTCCACTCCAATTATTTTATGAAGGGAATAAAATGTCAGCCTGTGATTCCAGGTCTCAGAGAGGAGTGAATAGAAGAAGCAGAAAATCAGTATAGATAGTTCAGTGCTTAAAGTTGTGGATTAGATACAATAAAATTTAATGGTATATAATTTTAGGAAAAGTCTCTATTGTTGTGTGCCTCCAAGTTGTTTCTGATTTATGGTGACCCTAAGATGAAACTGTCATGGGGTTTTCTAGGCAAGATTTGGTCAAAGGGGGTTTGCCTTTGCCTTCCTCTGAGGCTGGGAAAATGTGACTTGTCCAAGATTATCTACTGAGTTTCGGTGGCTGAGATGGGATTCAAACCTGTTCTTCAGCATCCTGGTCCAACACTCAAACCATTACATGATGCTGGCTCACCAAGTGTCTGTTAGCTTTCGGTTATGGGTCTCTTTTCTCTCTTTGGCCAGAATAACTGGATGGTGAGAGAAACCTTGAGAAGGAAAAGGAGGGGGCAAGAAAATCAAGGGAAAGAGCCAGATTTTTTTGTGTGTGGAGGAATACCCTCCCAAATTCCCTCTTCCCAAATTTTGTGGAGTTCTTGACTCCAGCTTAAAGCAGCTCTTTGAAGCATGCACTATTGATGAGGCTTAAAACTAATATATTGTAGTTTCTGTCTTGTGTTACAGAAAGAGGATCAAAGGGGAATCTTGACCTAACAGAACTAATAGGAGTTCCACTTCCACCTTCTGTCTCCTTTATCACTGGGTATGGAGGGTTTCCAGCATACAGTTTTGGACCAGAAGCAAACATAGGCCGTCTGACAAGAACTCTGATACCTCAGCAATTCTACAGGGATTTTGCCATCACTGTTACAGTCAAACCAAACAGTGATCGTGGAGGTGTATTATTTGCCATAACTGATGCATTTCAGAAGACAATTTACTTGGGCATCAGACTGTCACCTGTGGATGATAACACCCAAAGAATCATTATGTACTACACTGAACCTGGTTCTCACATATCCCGAGAAGCTGCTTCCTTTAAAGTCCCAGTGATGACCAACAAATGGAATCGCTTTACTATGGCTGTAGAGGACAATGACATTGTCTTGTTCATGGACTGTGAGGAATATCACAGGGTCAATTTCCAGAGATCACCTTATGCCTTGCTCTTTGAATCCAGCTCAGGAATATTTGTTGGCAATGCAGGAGCAACAGGACTGGACAGATTCACTGTGAGTATGCTGCATGGTAAATTTGTGGATTATTCTGCTGCTGGCGTACCACAACATTTATAAATGAAATGGGTGGGTTCTGTTGTCCTTAAAAGGTGAAAAAGTAAAAGAGAAAAGACAGCTAGAGTGGCAACATTGACAGGGTGGAAAAGCTAGCAGGGGCAGGCAGTGCTTGTGGCTGCTTGTCTTTTAGAGCAAGGAGATAGATGGGGGAAAAGAGAACAGACTGAGAGGGGACAGGCATGCAAGTGCCAAACCATTTGCTATGTAATGCCCTTGCGAATGGGCATAGTCCTTCTGATGGTGAATGGAGGCAACACCATGCTAAGTGGTAGAAAATGTGTACCGTGCATGTTTTGTGTTTGAAGGAGTTGCACTGAGAGAGTATTGTAGGATGTTAGGTGGTGGAGGAGAGATGAGAAGGAGAGAAAGAGAGGGAAACTGGGCAGCTAACTGTAAGTGTACAATAGTCATTGGACAGTGAGCAGTAGGGACACTAGGCTAAGTGGAAGACAAACAGCTGATTGTAGGTAGCAGCGTGGTTACAGCAGCATGCAAAGGCAGAGGAAGATAAGTATGGTTGTGAACACAAAACATACCAATGAGAAATTGTCACTTAGGGGCTATGCAAATGGACAAAAAGAGGTGCTTTGAGGGTGACTTGTAGGCATGGTGTTTAGATGACGCATGCCTAACAGTTGCCAGGAAAGTGCCTTCTAGCCATCGTATGCCAAGAAAAGCTCCTCCAAAAAGGAGCCTCTTTTTCCCACTCCTTCAGCAAAGATGTGCACCTTTGCATGTGTGTCTGTATGCAGCGACACCAGTGCATCAGAAAATGGCTGTATAAATACACCGTCGTATGTGTGGTGGAAATTGAGTTGGTGATCCAGAGCATGTGCCCTGTGATGTAGGCTTTATTTTAAAGTGCCCTAAGCTTCCAGGTGTGGATGCACTGGCACAGGTGCACTTGAATATTAGAACCCTAACCCTAATTGTAACCCTAGCCTTACACATGCACCCTAGTAACTGTCCTCTGTTATGACAATAAATGCATTCTGTTGCATGTGCATTTGCTGTCAGTATGTACAGCAGTTTGCATGAAAGAAGCTTTTGTGACCTCTTGTCTGCAGGCGTGCATAAGTCCTGCACACCACTTCCTGGCATGATGGGGGGGGGGGGCTCCTAGAGTAAAGTTTGTCTGTATGTCCTGTTGACCATGTCTCTTACATGACCACCAGCTTCATGTATCCAATCTGTCCACACAAATCTTCCTTGCACATACTTCTCCCCTCCCCCGATCTATATAGGACATGTTTTGTGGAGGATGATAGAGTAGGTGTCTTTTCAGTTGACAAACTCATTCCTTCTCCACAAGGGTGGCACAATCAGACAGTGGCACCTGTCTACGGCACCCACTCCTTGGGGGAAGCCGTGGTCAATGAATCCTTGTATGATATGTGGGTGTATGACAGGTGCTGCGCACATGCACAGGCATGCTGAACCTCAGTCATTTTTGTACAGACAAAATGACAGACTGTATACCACCCTAGAACAGATCCTGCACAGGTTCGCAGGGATGCCGAAGTGAAGTCACCTTTGGAAACAGAGTGACAGACTGTATACTAGCCTATGAGAGGTCCTGTGCAGGTGTGCAGGGATGTGTCCCTGTGCATGTGCACATGCGTTTGAGAGAACAAAAAAAATTGAAGCAGCTGCTGTTTTCCCATGAGGTTGTTCTATCTCCCTTTGTGGTGTCCTTGGGGCTGGCGGAGTGGTTGTTGGGGCTTCAATGCAGCCTTGGAAAAGCTACATTGACTCCTCCCAGTGAGGTTGCTCAGTCCCAGTTTAGGATGTCCTCAGGGTAGGCGGTGAGATGGCTGCAGCTTAGGGAAAAGGCAATTTTAGGTCACCTTTTCCTGCCTGTCTGCATAGCCCCTTAGTGAAGGGGCAGAGTCAGATTTATGGCTGAAGTGAGATCTGAGTGGGAGTTCCCCATCTTGTGCATATAGGTAGTATTACATCTCACCTACTTACATGCTTTGTTTTAAGGTATAGAGCCAGAGTTGTGTAGTGGTTTGAATGTTTGACTACGACTCTGGATTCCCAGGTTGGGCATGAAACCCACTGGGTGATACTGGACAAATCATATGCTCTCAACCTCAGGGGAAGACAATGGCAAACCATCTCTGAACAAATCTTGCCAAGAAAATCCCATGAATAGGATTGCTTTAGGGACACCATAAATTGGAAATTCTTGAAGGCATACACTACCACCACCATTAGTGTTTGTAATAGTCTAGTTTCCACACACCAATTTTGCTTTCACATTAAAATTGAGCAAGAATAACCCTCACTTGAATTATAGAATCAACCACCATAGAAGGAAAATAGCTGCAACAAATCCACACTAGCATATAGAAAACAGAAGACATCTTCTGGTGACATATGCATAGCATGTATGCCATTTAAATTAAAACTGTCTAAATACTAGTCATATGTTTCTTAAGCTTTCATATTTGTTTCCATGACTCCAGAAAGGGAATGATTATACAAATGTATTTTATTAACAGCTATTAACCATAATAGCTAAGTAGAACTCTATTGAGATGTGGTGACTTAGTGGTTAAGACATTGATTCTGATGATCACAAGGTCAGCAGGTCAAGGCTCAAGTACCACGTGATGGAGTGAGCCCCTTTCACTAGTCCCAGCTTCTGCCAACCTAGCAGTTTGAAAGCATGTAAAAGTGCAAGTAGAGAAATAAGTACCACTTTGGTGGGAAGGTAACAGCATTCCATCCAGTCATGTTGTCCACATGACTACGGAGTAGTTTTTGATGACGCTGGCTGTTCGGCTTAGTAATGGAGATGAGCTTCACTCCCCTACAGTCAGTCACGACTTGACAATTCTGTCAAAGGGGAAACCTTTACCTGTAGAACTTTATAGTCAAAGCAAGTATATTGCCAAACAACAACTGCAAAAAAGGAACAGCACTGCCCTGCCTGAGTGTGAAATCTGACTGGACTTTTTGCAATAAGATGTTGAACTGCTTGAAAGTTTGATTGTATATAGAAAAAAGTTTCTTATAATTCCTGCATAACCTCTGCTTATTCATTGATTGCAGTGTTAAGTGAAATGTTAAAAATATCCCATACTTCAGTCTTCTGGAAGTGGGTGGATGTTTAAATGAATTCCCACAAAAAACTGACCTGCATGTTGAAATTTAGAATATTAGGCATAAGGGATCAATCCCTAAGTTTCTTTGTTTGCTTGTTTTGAGGTGCAAGAAAGCTCTGAATATATGAGCTCCAGCATGCATCCTGAAGTGACTGCTCTCATTCTTTGTTCCTTTGTAGTCTGAAGGTCTCTTCATGTGTTCTGTGTAGGATTGCTTCTAAAGAATGTCACCTTGAGTTGCTGTTCTTAATCCTTCTAGGGCTCCATTCAACAGCTGACAATCAAGCCTGATATAAGGGCTACTGAAGATCAATGTGAAGATGATGACCCATATGTGAGTAGTCCCACATATACATTTTAGGAAATTATGCCAAGGATTTAGAAGTTAATTTCAGTTGAGTACAAATAGGATGTCAACTATAGGGACAAAGTGGGAGGTGGGGAGGAGGAGGAGAGGGTGGGAATAATATCTAGGAGTGTAAAAAGGAAAGGGAAAAAGAATTGAGGGAGGGAAGAAAGGAATAACAGGCATAAAATATAAAAAACAATAATGGTAGGAAAGGTAGAGAGTAGAAGAAAGAGAGAAAGACCACAGACCAGATGGATAGACTCAATCAGGGGGGTTATGGGGAAGGGCTTACAGGATCTGGGCATGGCAGTGGAAGATAGGGATTCTTGGAGATGGCTCATCCACAGGGTCGCCATGAGTCCAAACTGACTCGAGGGCAGCTAACAACAACAAACAAATAGGAATATTTGTATCTCACTCTTTGTTTTTTGCAACTCCCACTGCAAACAGTTCTTCAGCTGGAGACAAAAGTTTTATTTAATGGAAAACAGGTGAGGAGAATGCCAATTTTCATTGCTAAAAAAGCCTGTTGGAAGGTGTGTCATCATTTCTATTTCAGCAACACTGTTACAGTGAAAGTCACAGCTGTCCTCACACACACCCCATTACAGTTCAGAGCCAAGGAAATATCAGCTGGTTTCTCTGAAGATGCCAGCCACAGATGCTGGTGAAACGTCAAAAAGAAACTGTTCTAGAACATGGCCACAGCCCAAAAAACCCACAAAAAACTATGGATGCAAGCCATGAAAGCCTACACATCAGCTGGTTAATTGCACATCTCCAGTGTCACCTTCATTTTACTCTCATTGGTTCTACACTATATGATTATTTGTAATGTGGATAAAATGGTCCTTATGTGAGAAACAAAAATTACTTTGCTTGTGCACCTTAACCCTAAATCTTTGATTTCTGCAACTAAGAGGGCATTCTGGGAAAGGTCAGAACACCAACCCCATTAGGTCAAATAGAGTAAGGTATAAACTTACTGGCACACTCTAGCACTTGGTCACCAAAGGGTTGGGTACATGGAGCTTTCCTGATTCTCCTCTATAGGGAAAGATTCCTGGTGAAACAAGAACAATGTGGCATGGGAACTGTGTGTTTTAAAAAGTAAGAATACTCAAATTGGCTACTATCAGAAAGAAATAAATGTTCACCTGAGCAGAAGTGTGGAGAGAAGGCCTATAGTGCTGGGTTGCTGTGGTTGGTGCAGTGCATATTTGTGTGCTCTGCCTAAAGCATCTTAATAGTGAGTAAACCCATGGGGTATTGTTTAGTGGAAATTGGACTACCCAGGTGAAGTAGGCATTACTTCCATAAGGCAGTTTGAAACTGGAGAATGAGGTGCCCCGCCTGAAATTTTTGCATGAGATGTGACTCTTGTTTGGCCCATGAACCACTCTAGTCTCTGTCTGTAGCTTAGCAGTGGAGCACATGCTTTACACATAGGATGTTATCACACGTGGGCCAGAAAGTGATAATAAAGTG
>CM034710.1:48643391-48662060 GCA_020142125.1 Phrynosoma platyrhinos
AACCCCCCCTCCCCCCTAAAAGCATATTAAACTAATATGCATTATGAATGTAAATATGTTCAGATGTGTCCTAACTCTTCATAGATGAGAAATGTTCTTTTTTGACAGCAGTGAAAATGAGGGGAAGATTTTTGAGCAGAGAGACATAGGTTGGGAGGCGATTCCAACTTTTCCTCCATCTGTTCATGCTGTACATACCTCTGTCTCCTTGCAGCATAGGAATTAACCAGCATTTACCGTATTTTCTGGTGTATAAGACTACTTTTTAACCTGCAAAATCTGGGGTTAAAGTGGGGGGGTTGTCTTATATGCCGGGTATAAGGTTTGCCTTATACTCAGTTTGCCTTAGTGTCATCATCAGTTGGAAATGACTTGAAGGTGCACAGCAACAACAGCAACAGTTTTGGAAGTCATACTCTTCCCAAACTCTATATTTTAACTGGAAAAGTGGGGGGTCGTCTTATACGCCGGGTCGTCTTATACGCCGGAAAATACGGGTAATTCCACTTTCATGCTGTTTGCTCTCGGATATAGGCCAAATCAGCACCAAACGTCAAAGAGTAGTTTCAGAAAGCAATAGGGAGATGATGTTTCTATGACAACAGACAATAATAGCATGTTGTTGCAGACACAGCTTGGTATAAACTGTGCTGAAATAATATATGTGGAAAACATGTCAGACGCATATCTAACAAGTTACCATTTTTATTCCAAATCCTGTGTGCCTCATTTCCATCCTCCTCCTTTCTACAACTGAGCTCTGTTTCCTTTCTTCTTTATCCAGGGCTACCCCAAGTCTGTTACGACAGAGCAGCAATAACAACTACTAGAAACTAAAAAAACAAAAAATCCCAAAATAAGAAAAGTTTTTTTTTTTTAAGGTAAAAGTAACACATGGAATTGTCAGTGCATACATTTAATCTTTTTGACATGGTCTCCCACCATTTTCTAGGTTAATATGTATGACTGCAATCATCTCATATTGTTAGAATTCAAAGATATAGCCATGTTAGACTGTAGAATCAGTCTGTAGAGAGATCTTGTAGCACTTTTGAGACTAACTTGAAAGAAAGACATTAGTAGCACAAGCTTTCATAGACTAAAGTGTACTTTCTCAGAGGCATATGTGTTGTATGCATAGCAGGTCATTAAATGAAAGTAGCAGAGGAAAGGTAAATGATGGTGGAAAGAAGTTTACAGTATTAGCTACGGATGACATGTACTGTATATACTTGACTATAAGTTAACCTCATGTATAAACGAGCGCAGCTTTTGGGACCAAAATTAGGGATTTTGAGATGAATTGTGGATAGGTCAAGGCACCCTTCCTACCCCCTCCTCCAAAACCCAAATCCCCTCAAGAGATAGCAGGGCTGGGGAGGAAGTTTGAGGGGTGAGTGCCCATTATTCCTCCCCTTCACAGCCCAGCTGTTCCCTCGAGAGACAGCCAGAATGGGAAGATGCTGGGGAGGGAAGCACTGGCCCTCCATCCTCCTCCTATCCTAACTGTCTCCCAAGGGGCAGCCAGCCTGGGGATGAGGCTTGGGGGGGCAGAGCTTTCTCTCCATCCTTCCCCCTGCCCTGGCTATTTCCCGAGGGACAACCAGGGTGGGGGTGAATCTCAGGGAGCCACTGCTGACCCTACACCTTCCTCTCCACACTGTCTGTCTCCTGTGGGGTAGCCAGGGTGGGGATGAGGATTGGGGAGCTAGCACTAACCCTGCATTCTCCTTCCCATCCTGGCTGCCCCTCAGGAGAGAGTCAGGCTGGGGAAGGAGGCTTGATACCATATTGACCCGTGTATAAATTGACCCAGGTTTTTGGGGTCAGTTTTTTTAATCTTTTTTTTTTTTTTTTACTTACACACGAGTATATACAGTTTATGTTATCTGTGGGTTCGGTATCTGCAGATTTGAGCATCTGCAGACTGAAATGAGTAAATATTCTTTTCTTTTATTTTTTTACCTATGACCGGTAGTAGCAAGGCTCGGGGCCCATGCATGCATTCTTCTTGTTTTGGTTGCCGAGTGATACTTCTCTTTCCTTTAAAAGGCAGAAGCCATGGTTCACATGCTCCCAGCATTAAGCAGGAAGAATGTGCATCTGACATTTGTGGCTTGCCATATGGGCTCCAATCTCTGCTCCTGCCCCTTGTGGCTCATGGAAGGAAATCCTATCAAGCACCTGGCCAGCAGCAATTTCCTTTCAGGAGCCAAAGGTGTGTGTGTGTAAGAGAGTAAAGCCCCAAATGCCAGGTATTTGGTGGTATTTCCTTCCATGAGCCAAGAGTGTGTGTGTAGAAGAAAGTAAAGCTCTGATGGCCAGGTGCTTGGCAGAATTACTTTCCATGAGCCATGAGAGGTGGCAGCAGAAACTAAAGCCCAAATTGCAAGCATTCTTCTTGCTTCCTGCTGGGAGCATGTGGGCCATAGCTTCTGCTTATTGAAGGAAAGAGGAAAATTGCTACAGCAGCCTGAAGCACAAAATATGTGTGCCTGGTGCCTGGCCCTTGCCTCTGCGGTCTGTGCTACTACCCTGGAACCATTTCTCGGCCTGGCTGCAGTTGGTCCAGGTAATTTCAATTTTTCAATAGTGACTTGAGCATCCATAGTTTTTGTTATTCGTGAGGTTCTAGGAACCAAACCCTGTTAAAACTGAGGAGCCCCTCCTCAGCCATGTGAGGACCTCTTCCAGATAGCAAAGGGTTAACATTTTGGGGGAAGTTCATGCTAATGAAGGTGGACATCATATTCTAATGAAAGGTGACATCACATTTGACATGATGGAGAGTTGGCCAATCAGCTCGATAGGACCAGGAACCTTCCAGATGTTTCCAAAAAGAGATTTTAAAAAGGACTTTCCCATCATGCATTTGTGGCTTTTCCTTTGTTTGCAAGCCCAGCTGTTGGGCCTGTGCCAAGGGGGTAGTCTTAAGAGATGCAGGTCGAGTTAGGCAATGGAGGCCAGCTCCTCACATCCTAAACCATCAAGGACTGCAATCCCAATAGCATCACTGGGGGGTGCTGGGGGTTCAGATCACACTGGGTGACACCCGGTCAGTCCCCGGTCCTCCCCAGGGCCCAGTGGCTTTTCCCCAGCGTTCCCTGGTGTGCATGGGGCATCTCCAGCCATCCCCGGAACCCGGTGGCTTTTCTCTGGCCCTCCCCCAAGTCTGCAGCTGCTCCCTGGGAGCTTGTAGAGCATCTCCAGGCCTCCCTGGGGCCTGGTGGATATTCTCTGGGGGGGGGGTGCGCAGCATTTCTGACTGTGTGCAGTCTGGAAGTTCACCAGAAGTCCTGCCCCTTGCCCCCATGAGTGGCTGCACCAGGTGACACCAACCCTAGGGACGCTACTGGCAGATCCCATCTCATTGTGAGTAGTGTAGAGCTATGTGTGATTTAGTGCATTTAGGCTTTTTGTTATTTTTCATAGCTTGCCTGAAATGACTGTTATTTCTGTAATGTACTTCCTGTACCTGCAAGGTATAGAGGCCCTGCATGAAGTGATACCTAGTTTGCTATATAACCTGTCTTAGGAGTTTATCACATGGGAAGCCCCGTGCAGAAACGGTACTTTAAAGAGAAAAAAACCCCACAAAAGTGGAAGCAATTTATCAACGGGATTTCTCCGTGTGATAAACTCCAGCGCTGTTAAATGGAGGTTAATCCAAACGGAAATTAGACAAAAACTGCTTCTTTTTACTTTTGGGATCTTCCGAAAGTAAAAAGAAGCAGTTTTTGTCTAATTTCCGTTTGGATTAACCTCCTTTTAACAGCAACCTCGTCTGAAAAAACACCCGCTTTTGCGGGTTTTGTTTAATTTTAAGCCCCGTTTCCTCATGGGATTTCCCCTGTGTGAAAAACTCCTTAGTTAGAATAAAACTCATCTTTAAAAAGTACCTGCTTCTATATTCCTTTACACATGCCTTGACTTGGTTACTTTTTGGTTATTGCTTTGCTAAGGTTGGCAAAGGGAAACTTCAACTCTCTTACAGAGTCCTAGTGAGAGTCCATTCTTAATTCAGTAGGTGGTAGCAGCTAATATAAAAAGTCTCAAGGGGTTTCATTCAGATCAGTAGGGAGGGAGAACAGAGACCCTGGAGAATGGGAGTTAATAATCTGCTGAGGGCAGAGGGTCAAAGCCAGGATTGCTGGATTGGCTGCTCAGCCCCAGATTATTACAAACCCCTTCAAATACTTAGGGCCCACTGTGGAGATTATTGCACTGACCAACTTTTCCCGTTCTGGGCATGGGCTGAGACCAGGATGGGACTGTGTCTTATCGCACAGCTTCGTGCCCATATCGGACGTATTCCATACCAGATCAGGAGTTCTCCCATACTTAGCTAAGAACAGGTCTTTTCTGTTCTTAGCAAAGTAATGGGAACCATTCTGATTGGAAACAGGATGCCTCTGATCTGGGCATGGAGCTGTGCAATAACTCATGGTCCCAGCCTGGTCTCAGCCCCTGAGCAGAACAGGCAAAAAGCAATGTGATAATCTCCTGTATCTTAATTTTGCTATCCATCCTTCCTTTTAAATCAGGAAGAATGTGATAGGCTAAAGGAGATCTCACAGAGACACAGTATTTCCCTTTTGGAGCATTAAGCTCTGAATGTAGTAAAGGAGAACATAGAGTGGACCCTCATACTTTCTCAAATGAAGCAACAAGTAGGGCTTTGATTATCTTTGCAAGGTGAAATTACAAAGAAATACTACAGAATTAATGGCCTTACTGATGCAAATGTAGACAGTGACAACATTTTCAGATTGTCAGGAGAAGAAGCACAAACAGAACAATTTAAGCCCCCTCCATTGTTATGTCTTTCATATACATTGCAAAATAATAATGGAAAGTGGATTTTTCTTTAAGGATAAGCCAGGAGCTCGGGGATCACCAGGGCTAAAGGGAGAACCTGGTCCTAAAGGAGAAAAGGTATGTGCTATTTTGATTTAAAAGAAATGACAATATCAATAGACACTTAAATGGTGGCTATTCTGAAACTAATGGCGCATCCAGACTGATTGAAAAATCCCATATTTTGCTCCAGTTATTCCCCAGTATACTGTTTTTGCTGTTGTTGTGTGCCTTCTAGTCATTTCTGACTTAGGTTGACCCTAAGGTGAACTTAACATGGGGTTTTCTTGACAAGATTGGTTCAGAGGAGGTTTGCCTTTTCCTTCCTTTGAGAGAGTGTGACTTGCTTGAGGTTACTCCTTGGGTTTCCATGGTCAAGTGGGGATTTCAACCTGGCTTCCAGAGTCATAGTCCCATGTTCAAACCATTAAACCGCACTGGCTCTCACATACGGGTTAATATAAACCACCTTGAGTAGCTGGTATAAAAAGTATTTAATTGTACAAGAAGTTAACAAAAATTATTGTGGGACAAACAAAATGTGTATGGACTTCCAAAATAAAATCAGAAAGAATGGGGGGGGGGGAATCTGGGACTTTGTAAACTTTTTAAGAAGTTTGGAACTTTGGCTATACCCTAAGGTCTCCTTCCCATATCATACAATGATTGTGTACAAGACCTATTACCCTGCTTCCATACAGAGAAGGACAATCCTACATATAAGTAAGGTGCTTAGGATACACATGCTAGGAAGATTCATTTGATGACCATGTGAATGCAATGGAAAATATTTGCAATAATATCACAAAAGCAGACTTTAGTGTATTGTTCTAATAGTAGACAAGAGGATAACACTTGTTTGTCTAGATGTTACAAAGAAATACATACTTCATTCACTGCCTGTAATGGTTAACATCATCAAGGTGAACCTGACCATCATACTAGCCATGCCACTGTTGTTGCTTGAAGATTTAAAGAATCAGCTGGCCTTTAATCTGACTCACTATGATTTACCTTTCCCTCTGACAGATTAGTGTTTTTTTTTTTAAAAAAACAAACAACTGATGCTGCTCATTGCATTTAACAAAAAACCAAAGTGTTCTTAATGTTATGATGTTAGATAGATTGAGCACTTTGTTTTAGAGTAGGGTGGTACTTTAAGAATATCTCCAGATAAATAATATCAAGCTTCTGGGACTAATTTTTCTCTGCAAACAGCGTGTATAACACAGAGGAGTAGTGAAGGAGAGGAGACTGAAGCAAGGGAGACAACATGGTGAAAGAGTTGATGGGAAGGCAAGCAAGAGCAAAAGACAGAAGGAAGAAGGTGTGGGGAGAAAAAAGGATCATTAAAAGGGATTGAAATATGGGTGAAAATGGCTGAGCGTTGCCAGGGGAAGGGACAGCTAGAGATGTGAAGAGTCAAAAAAGAGAGAATTGACAATGTGCTCAATGAAAGGGATGGGCAAGAAGATGGGGTACAAGTGCAAAGAGAGCCACCGTGGATCCCATCCTGGGAGAGAGGTTCTATAAATCTATTTTAAAAAAGAGAGAGAGAGAGAGAAAAGAGAGTATCTGGTGGACCCCTGATTTGACTCCACCAGTAGCTGGAAGGCACAGGTCCTCTACATGGCTAATTTGGAGTTTCTTTTCACCACTAGTCTTTCCAGGGGGTTGTGTAAGATGTACCACTGGTTTATTTATTCCACTAGCTTATCATAGAAGAAGAATCTTTTTTAAAAAAACGTAAGGACAGACACACTGATTACTGTGCTTGCTAAAGTACAGGTCTGTTTATTCAATGTGATGACACTTGCTTCTGTGTGACTTTGTCAACCAGTTCCTATAGCAACGTATTGTATAAGTGCTATTCATGTCATTTATACATACATGTCAACAGCATATTCATATTTCTGGCTTAGTTTCCTCAGAGATAGACAGTCTGTACTATATCAACTGCTTATAATATCCCTCTCACTGACTCACTCACTCATGCATGCATACACACACAAAGTATTAAAGCATTAATTCATTTGATTTGGTTCCATTTCAGAGCATCACTAGTAGACTGTGTACTTTGTCTGCCTTCAGTGATTTAGGCTGGAGACTCTAATTTTTAAAAGAGTTGAAAAAGTTATAATGGAATGGAGCCACCACGTCCTGTGGCATATACATTTATATTTTTCTATAGATTAAAATATATAGAGAACCTATTGACTAAAACAGTATGGTACAAAATGTATCTATGCACTACAGACAACTATGATTATTATAAAAACTATGATTCATAAAGTGACAGTGGAAGGGAGGGGTATTTGGCCATGAATGTTATAGAATGGCCTGAGGGGCATGGAGATGGGTGGATAGGGGGGTGAACGTGAGAAAGAAGGCCAAGCAATGGGGAATACAGGGCTGAACTTTATGTTGTGGATCCTTACATTACTTGTCTGTGTGAAGCAAAGGGGCCAAGAGAAAGTGGGATTCAGATATGAGATCGGCCATGGAGGGAGATGTTGGTGGAAATGATGTTACCCCAACATGGCTACCTTGCGTTGTGCACCACTGCTAATTTATGTTCTGGGTTTATTGGGAACATCATGATGTAGTAGAATGGCTGCATCCACAGAACTATCAACCTGTTTCCCAGAACCATCCCCTTTTACCAAACCTAAAACCAGAGTTTAACCAAAAGTGACTTCTAGAAAGAGATTCCATAGTGCTTATTTTATTTCCCCTTTCTTTCAAGTCTAGGTTGGTACTGTACTAAGTACCCAGATGAGCCGAGGGAAGTGAATGCAACCCAGCTCATCTACTCAGGTCTCAGTAATGCAAATAAGGTTGCTTTGAATGAAACAATCCTGTAATTTAACATATTTGGTCTAATTTTCACAATATCATACTTGTTCTAGGGAGACACTGGTGTTGGATTCCCAGGCCCTCCTGGACTTCCAGGGCCCCCTGGACTACCTGCCCCATCTAAGGGATTTGTGAGTTTCAGTGTTTCTTATGTGGAGCAACTTTTCTGTTTTCTTTTCTTTTCAATCTTACACAGAAGATTTACCATGAACAATAGATGTGTTGGGGGAAGCAACTGGTAAGAACAAGATAAAAGGAAAGGAAAGGTGTGGGAGATATGCAGAGGTGGGTTAGAAAAATAGACCAGCAAGGGAGAAAGTGATACAGGGATTAATGAAAAGTGACAAGAGAAAGAGGAGAGATAGGGAAACCTAACCTTTGGCAAGAGTGTACCACTTATAACAAGGTGATACATGAGAGAACAAGATAGAGAAACAGTTCATTGATTGGTTGGCTGTGTGTAGGCAGAGCTGGAGAGGTTTTGAATTTATCAGCTAAAACACTGGTATATAAAGTTTAGTGGTATATAAAGTTGTCTGGAAGAACAGTCAGATAGATCAAGCAGAAGTCCTCAGTCCTAGTAGACATAATGGTGGCATCTTTTTTCATTCGTTCATTCATTCATTCATTTATGGTCATTGACCAAATACAACTAAATGTCCTTGTACTTCTCTGTTTCATTCAAATATAAAACCTGAGTGTGAAAGTGGTTAGATTCTGATATCAAAAGGGGCATGTCAGTGAGAAGAAACAAACTAACAGCCTCGGCAGACGACTAATAAAGTCGTCTCCGAGGCAAGGAAGAGGAGGGGCAGCCGCACGAGCGGTGCCCCTTCCTCCTCCAGATGTTGTCCTCGGAGCTGCCGGCCCTCCACATGGCCGGCACTCCAGGGGCAACCTCCCGCCTCAGTGTCCTCACGCTGTGGTGGAAAAGCCAGGGAAAGTGTGCCCTACGCGTTTAGGGCGCACTTTCCCTGACTTCTGAAAGGAGCGCTATTTTTGCGCTCCTTTCAGGGACGCCATCGGCGTGCTGCGGTGCGGATGCCACGGTCCCGCGGCGCACCATCCCAGGGCGTCCCGGACGCCCTGGTCTGCATCCCCCCTAAGATCCTTCCCCCACTTCATATTCCCCCGCTCTATAACTTCAGACAGTCTTCTCTGCTTGGGAGAAAAATACTTGGCATGACAGAAAGGTGAGACAGGAGATGAGGTGGGAGGTGGAGAAGATTCAATTTTCTCCTACTTGCATGGCCTGTTGCTGTAAACATCACACACCATCTGGGTTGTGTGTAAATGAGGCAGTCATATGCCCTGAACAAATGTGACTTCCCCATCACTCTTCTGTGCATCATAAATCTTGCACCTCCATTCTTTCTCTAGACAGGAATGTCTAGCAGCTTAACCTACAAACTAAAAATGCTGAGAGTTTTGATCAGACGACTGCATTTCTTGTGGTGACATAAGATGGCTTCATGTCCCATTAACAGTCTTTTTGAAATAATGTTGTTCCTTATTGCAGAAAAGACTGGAAATAGAAGGGTCTGGGTCTGGATCTGGTGACTTTGACTTACTTTCCAGAGTAAGTAGGTACTACTAGTTGTTGCTGACAGCTTCTTAAACAATAATATGTCCTTAAGACTGTGAGAGACTAGAATAATAGTAAGCAGAATTCTCTTTGCTATTTTAGTTTTCATATAGTATTATTCTGAACCACAATAGAGACACTGTAAGAAATATATTAGTTTCAGAACTGAGGCTCTTCTATTTTGATAGTTTGATTGATTGATGATAGAATAAAGATAATTCTGCAGGAAGTGAGGATTTTCCATCAGCTTCTCTCTGTCTCACTAGTCCTGTATAGTACAAGATACTAGTAATCTAAATACTAGTTTATATTATAATTGCTTATTTAAGGTTCCAACAGCTAAGCACAATGTACCTAATTTAGGGTTTCCATTGGTGTGGCTATCTGGTATGAAATATGAGCCAGAGAGCTAATTAGCTCAGTGGCAGATCAAGATCAGTTCATACAGCTTTACTAAGTTGTACAAAATCCTGTGAATTAGAAAGTTCTCCTTTGAGGATTCAAACCCAATTTATGAACATGTAATGAGCCTGAATGAAAATAATCCTGTATACTGGATTTTTTTTTAAAGCAGTCAAGGTACTTTGGATACATTATCCATACATTATAGACCAGTGCTGTTGTTCCTGTTTGTGGGGCTTCAGGCAGAGAGGGTGGGATTCTATGGAGTTTATCACATCCACTTTTCAGCCCGATCCATGCACAGGACAGGATCGGGCTGGAACAGGGGGAAATGGGGTTTACTGCACATGAAATTGCTGCTGCTCTGCTGGCCGACCACCACCTATCCCCGATTCGGCCTCTGCTGGCCGATTTTGATATACAGTGCTTTCTGTAATACCAAAATCGGCTGGCAGAGGCTGGATTGGGGACAGGTGATGGTCGGCCAGAAGCGCAGCAGCAATTTCATGTGCAGTAAAACCCGTTTTCCCCCGTTCTAACCCAATTCTGTCCCATGCATGGATCAGGCTGAAAAGTGATGTGATAAACTCCTAATACTAGTAAATAACTCAATTGTTTAGTCAACTGCAGAAACATTTTCTAACTGTATATCTGATTTACACAGGGTGCCCCTGGGCCTCCAGGGCCTCCAGGTCCACCTGGTGCTCCAGGATTACCAGCACCAGATTCAAATGCAGGGATCCCTGGGTTTCCAGGAGAAAATGGGAAAGATGGAGCAGTTGGAGAACCAGGCCCTCGTGTAAGTAACTATGATCTGAAGACTTTCACTTTATATATTTGCAATGGAACCAATGTTAGTATCATAACAAAATATAATTCAGTCTGACTACTTGCCCTGAAGTGGAATAGCTGATGTAGCCATGGCAGTGCAATGGTGGATTAAGGGTTGCAGGTCCTGGGGCTGAGCTTGGTGGAGCCCTCAAATGGCTACCTTCTGATTTCTCCAATCAGAATACTCCACTACCTGGCTTTTGGTACTAGACTATCTGTTTCTTGGGTTCCTAGATATTAACAGTAGTTAAGCCAGTAACAAGATTTTATGGTCCAAGGGATGCCCACAGAACGTCATGCAAGTAGGCAAGAGTGAAGCAGATCCAGTGGCTCAATGGTTTTGGTAATAAGTTTGGTCTCTTTTTCACAGAGAGAGGAAATGCTTTTGTTGCTTTTATTTTTAAAGTGATTACTTTATAGTACTATCCTTCATATGGACTAGCTGTAGTATTGTCTTAAAAACCTTCATTCCTGCTGACAAATTGCCTCTAAAACTAGATTTTATAGTAGTCAAAAATCTCTGATAGTTGTTGTTGTGTACTTTCAAGTTGTTTCCAACTTACGACAACATTAAGGTGAATTTATTGCAGGGTTTTTGTGGCAAAATTTGTTCAGAGGGTTTTTTTCTCTGAAGCTGAGAGAATGTGACCTACTCAAGGTTACCCAGTGAATTTCTATGGCTGAGTGGAGATAACCCTGTTCTCCAAAGTTATCATCTCAAATGAAACCACTACGTGCTAGCTCTCAAAATCATTGATTAGTAATTAGTAATCACTAATAGCTGATTACTAGAGTACAATTGAACAAGTTGGATGGGATAATTTATTGCCTTATGAAGAAGCCACTTCAGGGTTTCCTCTTCTGTAAAGTAACATACTTGGATTTGCTTCCAATTTGTTTCAGTAGTACTTACTGCCACTGAAGTGTGCTGAAGGGTTCTTTTTCTACCAGCTATGCAGCTAACATCTGAAAGCAAGTGTACATTCAGGGGAAGATTTCATTTGTCGATCTTAACTGATGAACAGGTTTGTGGGAAAAGGTAGCCTGCCCATCGGTGTTCAAGACTTTCTTCTAAATATGGGTATTAAACACTAGCATTACATGATTTGAAACTAGAATGCCTGAGTAGGGTTTATTTTACAAAGATACGTTACCATACAAAGAGCTTATCAGATACTAGAATCATAGAATCATAGAATCATAGAGTTGGAAGAGACCGCACGGGTCATCCAGTCCAACCCCCTGCCATGCAGGAAATCCAAATCAAAGCATCCCCAACAGATGGCCATCCAGCCTCTGCTTAAAGACCTCCAAGGAGGGAGAATCCACTACACTCCAAGGGAGTGTGTTCCACTGTCGAACCGCCCTTACTGTCAGGAAGTTCTTCCTAATGTTGAGGTGGAAA
Organism: Phrynosoma platyrhinos; assembly: GCA_020142125.1. Classification (NCBI taxonomy): domain Eukaryota; kingdom Metazoa; phylum Chordata; class Lepidosauria; order Squamata; family Phrynosomatidae; genus Phrynosoma; species Phrynosoma platyrhinos. The sequence continues at coordinate 48,655,328 of CM034710.1, forward strand.
CCCTTTTCCTGTAGCTTGCATCCATTTCTTATACGCATCCATAAATCTTATACGCATAAGATTTTTTTTCTAAATAAAGTATGTCCCCTGTATCCTTGGGACTGGTAACCACAGTTTCACTTACCTCCATCTAGAAAAAAAAATCTCTCTAGGCACCTGGAGGACCCCCATATGCTAGAGCAGAGGTAGGCAACCTTTCCCCTTTAAGGGCCGAGGGACTTCAGCTCCCAGAAGCCTCAGCCATGTTGGCCAATAGTCCCATGTTGGCCAATAGCTCCTGGGATTCTGGGAGCTGAAGTCCCTCAGCCCTTAAAGGGGACAGGTTGCCTACCCCTGTGCTAGAGAGACCACCTCTCTAGGTATCTGGAGGTCCTCCAGCATGACTCTGTGGTCAACTTCTGGAGAAAAAATAGGGTTTGCCATTATCCACAATTTTCACTATAAGTCTGGGAACATATCCCCAGAGGACATGGGGGGGGGGTCATACTGTAACTTAATGCTGACCTACTGTTATGTAACCTTATATCACAAAGAGGAAATTCTTATATGTCTAGCAATGTTTTCAAGGGAATCAAAGGTCTGTGGTATACTTTAAGACAAGTGTATGCATCTTTGCTCATGAGTTGTGCCAGACATCTATAAGTAGCACATTCATTGTCCAGAATAGTTTTAAGTGAAAAATAAGAGGTGAGTGATGAATCTCCCTTCACCCTGTCTTTCCTTAGCATTTCTTCTAAAAAGGGTCCCAGTCTTATAGGAATTCAGCTTAGGCGGTGGACGAAGTAACCTGAAGGGATGAGTTGCAGGGGTTGGAAATGGGAGCTTCCTTTCTGCCATTTCTTTGACTGAAATTCTTTCTATCACTGATTTTCAGCTGTTTGTCACACTCTTATGTTCTGAAGCATGGACAGGGAACTGAAATAACTCATTCTGTTCAGAGTGCTTTCATGTAATTGTCAAGACATCAACTATCTCTAGACATTTCATTCTTTTAACAGTTTAGTTAAAGGTCATATTTATTACATAAGGTTTAGTTCTTAAAATAATGGATGTCTCTGCAAGTTGAAAGTAGCCTTTCCCAAGCAATTTGTAATGTTGACTTATCCCTAATACTTGTTGCAATTTTCAGGGTCCACCAGGTCGTCCTGGTCAAGATGGGTCAATCGGTTTTGCAGGATTAAAGGGAGAAAAAGTAAGGTTCTAATTCAAATTCTTTTTAAAAACCTTTACAAAATTCTTTTTATCCAGTTTTGGGAGTTTTAAATAGCCCAAGCATGTTCCAAAGACACCCAAGCTTAATAACAATCTATCTTTCTTCTGTTAGTGACTTCCAGAAATCATTCAAAACATGTACATGTGCAGTTAACCATAATATTCACTTGCCATTCTTTTTCCCATACAGGTTAATTGTCGCTCAGGTACATATGTCATTAAGTCACAGTGCAGAAAGGAATCTGATGAAGCATCAAGATTCCTTTAGGTTCAGCAATTTAATCAGTGTGAGTGGTGGGGAGGTACTGGATACATTACTCCCAGGTTTGAAAAGCACTCCTGTGGGTTTGTCCAGAGCTTGTCCTGGGCTGGCTCAAAACATGAAATCTCCCTCCTGTGACTTCTGCTGAGATCACATCATTCATATTTGAATAAAGAAAATATGTCTGCTGGTCTAATTATTTGTCTCTTTCTCATGTAGATACTGCCAGGGGGAGACAGATAGTGGTGTATATTGCATGTGAAGGAATTTAGTTGGCCCCATTTATGTGATTGTTTTTCAAGCACATGGATTGCCAGCATGGCATTAGCAGCACTACTCACATCAAAACATGGAAGGTGTGTGTGTGTGTGTGTAGAAACCTGCCTCAGATCACCCAATGGGTTCATGACAGAGGCATGTTTTAAACTGGAGATCTCCTGATTATCTTAGAACCATATTCTCATAGAACCTGGGTTGACATCTATGAATCAATGTAAGTACTGTACTTTAACTCCCATTAAAAAAAAAAGAAAGAAAGAACCGTCCCCTTCTCTGAATAGAATAGCAAAAGGCAAGAGCTTGGTCAATCATGGGAGAATCTAAAAGAAACATTGACTCCCTCTACTGTCTCTCCTGCTCCATTGCTTCTAGTCTTTAGGCTAAGCACAACATTTATACCTGCCAGAATTTTAAAGGTTCTTTAGCATTGTTTTCCTTTGCTTCATTTTTTACATCCTTTGTTCCATACCACAAAGTTTTATCCTCAACTTATCCCCAGGTCATATCAAAATCCATACTTTTGGCCCCAGAACCTGCCCTTGACAAATATATTAGGTCAACTTATAGTTCAGTATATATGGTAAATAATTGGCTCTCCCAGTAACATTTCTTCATCTAAGAAGCATCTGTATGGAATATAGATTCAGATTTGGGGTTTTAACCCTTTTCCCTTGCCATCACCCATTCTGACCTTGTGGCAAAGGCCAGAAACTTCTTGGTTACTTCTCCCTGGCAAGGAAGGACTCTCAATTCTTCTTGGGATGCAGTCAGTGTGTCCATAGTCGGTTTACAGAGGTCACATGCTTTGAAATGGAGACTGGTGTGGGCAGGAAAGGGAGATATTTTAACTACAGGAGCTGCTCTAAGGTGAAGGACTCTTTCCTAGAATTGACCCCAGGTACTCCTCCCTTTCCTTCACCAGAGATATGTCTTCCCTGCACAGCTTCATGTGTCCCCACACACACGTACAATCATTGCTTCTTCTGCTATCTCTTCTCTCAGCCTGTTTGACGAAAGAAAGCAGGAGCAAGTCCCAGCAAGACACAGCTTAATCAGGGTTTGAAATCTGAAAGCTCCTTTTTGCTGCCACTTCTTCACCATCACCATGTTCTCAGTCTGCCATTTCAGAAAGGATGCTCTGTGCCCAAGCCGCGTGAAGGTTTCCCAACTGCTGGTGCCATCACTAGTGAAAAACATGGCTAATAGAGTGAATTTACATGGGCCATTGAAGATCAGGAGACACCACCTCATGAAGTGAGGCTTTGTGGTGGTTTTAAGGGACTCTGAAAGGAAGTTTCATGTAACCCTCATCCTTACCATGGTCCTAAAGGCTGTTGGTTCCTCTTGTCTTTCTTGTGCACCAATACTTTAACTTCAGGCCCCCTGCCATCCCCCTTTCCCCTTCATAGCCCCCCTAGATTGTTCTACTACCCACAAGTATTGCCCACTTGGGGAATCACTGTAAATCATGCCTTGATCTTGCTATAAATGTCGGGAACAAATATACAGGTATCTGTTTTTTTCTTACCATGGCTTATAGCAGCTTCAGGGATTTTTAAAATCAGTTCAGGGGCAAAGGTAAACTCCTTCCTTCTCACTCTATCACAGGACTTTATCACAAGGGGGAAATCCCATGCAGAAACTGGATTTAAAAGTTGGGAAAACCTGCAAAAGTGAGTTGATTTTCACACACATCGTTGTTAAACTGTTGTTAATCTAAACGGAAAGTAGACAATTCAGGATTTTCTAAAAGTAAAAAAGGAGTGGCTTTTAACTACTTTCCATTTGGGTTAACAACAGTTTAACAGCAATGTCATGTGAAAATCTACCCACTTTTGTGGGTTTTTTTCCTATTTAAAACCCTGTTTCTGTGTGGGATTTTCCCCATGTGATAAAGTCCACAGTCTTAAGTCAAATTGCCCACAGGCTACACAGCTAATTTCTGGACAAAGCATAAGATTTAGAGTTCTAGTCACCTAGCTCTCACTTCCCATTTATCACGACCTTTCATCATTCATTTGCACCAGCAAAAAGATAAAAACAAAAATTCTTATACCAGAGAAAGGAGAACTAGGGATGGACTCAACTAAGCATTTAGTCCACATACAAGTTCTCAAGTAAGATGCAGCCATTCTGACTCTCACAATCTTTCATGATCTGTATATATAATGTTTGGTTAAATTAAAAATTAAATTATTTGGACACACATAAATCTTGAAGTATAAATAATGCTCTGTGGTTGTTTATACTAGTCATGAAGACTAATTAACTGAAATAAAAATCTTAGTGTGGGTTTGTTATTTCTTCAAGTACTTTACAAACTTTATAGTATAAGACAATGTGGGTGATAGATTTATATGTATATGCGTATATCTATCACAATGTTTAACTTACCAGTACATTAGGTAAAGCTTAGGACTTAGCTATGAAATGTACTTAAAAATGAAATATGTCTTTTTATTGGAAAGTGGGGGACAGGATCAGAATTCAAAATGACCTTAACAGCTTAGAAAACTGGGCCAAGACTAACAAACTGAATTTCAGCAAGGGGAAATATAGCATAGTACACTTGGTCAGTAAAAATGAAGTGCACAAATATAAAATAGCTGTCAACAGGCTTGAAGACAGTATAAGCAAAAAGGATCTAGAAAATTTAGTGGACCATAGTCTTAACACAGCTAAGAAAGCCAATACAAGTCTAGGCTGCATCAGTAGGAGTATAGTATCTAGATCAAGAGAAGCAATAGTACCACTCTATTCTGCTTTGATCAGACCTCTCTTGGAATATTGTGTCCAGTTCTGGGCACTACAGTTCAAGAAGGATGTGGATGATCTGGCGCATGTCCAGAGGAGAGAAGATTAAGAAGTGATATAATAGCTTGTTTAAATATTTGAAGGGATGTCATATTGAGGATGGAGCAAGCTTCTTTTCTGCAATTCCAGAGAATAGGACCCAGAGCAATGGATTCAAACTACAGGAAAAGGGATTCTACCTCCACATTAGGAAGAACTTCCTGACATTAATGAAAGACAAATGTATTGCCTAGAAAAGGAGAATGACTGTTAAAAATGAACAAGTTGGCTGAGATGGATGCATTGTCAATGCTGATCAGAGGAATGTCATTAAAGATTGGAAATCCCTAATAGTTATCTTTAGAAATAGTGAAAGTGAAAAGATTATTATTGGTTTTGACTCTTAATATGAGTTAAAGTTATAGATGAAGTTTAATGTATCAGTTAATAAAGGGGGAGGTAGAAGTTTAAAAAGTATAACATAACCATAGAAAAGTTAGTTGGAAATCATTTTGGTTTTGGTCTTTGTGCATTATAAATCTAATGTTTTTGTTGTTGTTCATAAGGTAGTTAGTATTATTTGTGATATCTCGTTCTTTCATTGTTTTTTCTTTATTCTATGTTCATTTAGTGTAGTAAAAATACTCATGATACTCATGATGATAACGATTATGGAAGAACCATGTGTTAATTTTTGTATATGTGTCTACAGATGTAGGCATCTTTGTATACATCTCCTATTGCATACAAACTGCATAGCATCGAAGGAATATATATGAATCTTTAGGTTAAAAAATGATGTAGAAATTGGAAGAAATTAACTTTTCATCTGGCAAAGTAGGCTCGACTCAGGCCTGCATCCTTCCGAGGTCGCTAAAATGAGTACCCAGCTTGTTGGGGTGCAATCAGCTCACAGTTGTAAACAGCTTAGACATCCCATAGCACGATATGAAGCGGTATATAAATAAGCTGCTTTGCTTTTTGCTTTTGCTGCTTTGCAAAGAAGGAGCTAACCAATAAAGGGCTAATTCCTATAGCCATCACAGTGAGGCAAGGAGTCATCTATATTTTTAGAAAAATATTTATTATTGGATGCCTAGCTCCCCCCCCCCATTCTTTCTCCTTGTCTTACCTCAGAAAGATCATATGCCTGTTCTTCTATTTTTCTCTGTTCCTGTGCCCTTTTTGGATAAGGGTTCATGGCTGAAACAGATTTCCTAGAGGGGTTGAGCCAGCTGCCCTCCCACCCAACAGCTCTGTATCTAAAAGACCTAGAGCCCTTCTCCCTCATGTGTTGTCCCTGCCCTTTCATTTTCTGCAAGGAAATATGGCAGGGTTAGAACTAGCATTGCAATTATGCTACCAAATTTAGAGGCACAAGCAATTCATTCCTCTGATGAGGAACCACCTTCCCCAGGAAGATGGGCTTCTGCCTTAACTTTTTCTAGAGATGTTGATGCAGCCTCCCTTCACTCACCTTCTCTAAGGGATTTTTTTCCCCTTTTACTCTGAATAAAGAGATTGGTCAGATTCAGGTGAACAGGAGGACCTAACCAGCAAGAGACATTTCATTCAAAATGACTTTATTCTTTTTTTATCTAAGGCTATAGCAGCTTTAGGCTTGCAGGACTTCCAACCAGATCAGTCCACAGCTCTGACCATTGGATCACCTCCTCTCAATAAATCTTTCAGAAGCTTATTTCCACATCCTCCTTCATCTCACATGTACCTTTATTTTTGTTACCTCAACACCCTTTGTCAATTCAAGGCCCTGTCTTTTGGGTTGATCTTGGCTCTTTGAGTATTTACTGAGATGATGATGGTTCCCATGCCCACCTGAGACTAGGCATCCATATCTTTCTGTGCCTGGATGAAATCCTTTTGAAATCGCATTCACTCCCAAGGCCCAACAGGCTCTAGTGACCATCCTGTCAGTTCCTCAGGCCCACAGCCTCATGGTCAACAAAGAAAAAAAATCATCTATCCCCAGATAAGAGGCTAGTCCACTTAGAAGCCCTAATAAACACAAAAAAGAGTTTTCTCCAGAGAGAATAGCGAAACTCAGAAGGGAAGCCCTCCTATTGCAAAAGTGTCTATTGGGCTTGATGATTTTCTGCATTCACCTCTCCATTTGAATAGGGTTCCTCTTTCATTCTCTGCAGTGACTTCTCCAGCCATTTCAAACCC
>CM034710.1:48677794-48699349 GCA_020142125.1 Phrynosoma platyrhinos
ATCGGGTAAACATAGTGTGAATTTCGGTTTGGAATGGCAACATCAGATCTGATCGAACCTCCTCACTACAAAAATGTGAGTGTGAATGGTGCCTTTCAGTTGTTCCTCTCTCTCTCTGTTTATGTGCTAATCCTTCCTTTTGTTTCATTTTGACTGTCTTATCTAAGGGTTTCCTTAGTGAGAGGGACTCATAAGAAGGATTAACTTTTCCTCACTTTGCACAGTGCTAACATATGTTAGCAATGGTGTTACTGCTGTTCTCTCTCTGAGATTAACATCAGTGTCACCCACTGCTACTTCTGCCTCCCAGTAGCTTTTTGTTTCTCTTTTGTACAAGCAAGTAATCTTTATTGAGTTGTTTCCCTCTCCTCCCTTTCCCTCCTGTTCCTCCCTGTCCTTCCCACCCCCATTATTGATGTCCCAATGTCCCCAGGTCCTCCTTGATGCTTGCCTCCTTGGCTTTTCAGTAGTGGCTATATGTTCCTGTCAGCAGTGTGTGTGTGTGTGTGTGTGATATCCACATACTTGCAGGTCCACTTCCCTGCCTGGCTTCCTGGCGGTGGCAGCTATGTGTTCCCATTTACGGCATGTGTGTGAGAGAGGTACAGGAATGGGTCATTTTGACTCAGATAACTCCATGGTGTTCTACTGAGGAATTGGAAAAATGTGAAGAATGGGGGGGGGGCTTTCATCCTAAGGAAAGATATAGCAAAAGCAGTCAAAGGAGACAACATAAAGTCAGGTAATCATGGCAATTAGGCCTCAGACAAAATCTATAAATATTACCATGATCCAAGTATATACACAAACCACTGAGGCAAAAGGAGAAGAAATAGAGAGATTCTATGAAGGAATCCAGGAAGAAATTAACAACTTATCAACATAGCACTTCAAGCTAATCATGGGTGACTGGAATGCTAAAGATGGAAGCAAATAAGAATCAAAAACAGTAGGAAGATTCGGACTAGGTATAAGAAATCAGGAGAACGTCTGACAGAATCTTGTGAGACCTATAACCTGTTCATTGCAAACAACTGCTTCATACAATCAAATATAAGACTATACACATGGACATCACCTGATGATCAATACAAAAAATAGATAGTGTACATAATTGGAAGCTCTATTCTTGCAGCCAAAGCTAGACCAGGCACTATTGTGATACAGATCATGAATTACTAATATCAAAAGAGTAAAGTTGAAGAAAACAAAACCAGTTATTATGCCAAAATACGATTTGAATATCCAACCAGAATTCACTGACAATGTAAGAAATATATTTGCACTATTAAGTATAATTGACTGAGAAACCTGAAGAACTATGGGAAGAAGTCAGGGACATAAATAAGGAAGAATAGAAAGATACTAACAGTGGTCAAAAAGAAAAAGAGGAAACAATGGATGACAGTTGAAATGCTCCAAGCCATAAAGGAAAGGAAAGACAAAATAAAGGGAAATAGGAACAAAACCAAAACCATGAATGTAACTGTACAACGACCAGTCCACAGGGATAAAGAGAGCTATTACAACATTCAATGCAGAGAAATAGAGGACAGCAACAAAAAAGAATGAGAGACATGTTCCACAAAATGCAAGAACTCAAAGGGGAGTACAACCAAGGGCCAGAATGCTTTGTGATAAGAACATACTACAAGATCAGGAAGAAATAAAAAGATGATGGATGAAATACACAGAAGAGTTATATAAAAGAAATGAAATGAATGACACATGGGCCAAAGAACCATATGAAGATGAACCCCAAATTCTAAAAGGAGATGGAAGCTGCAATAAGAGAAATTGGGAAAAATAAATCACCAGGAACAGATGGTATTCCAACTGAACTACTACAGTGCACACAGAGAGAAGCAACCCTAGTGCTAAATAATATATGTCAACAAACATAGAAAATAAAACTGTGGCCAACAGACTGGAAACTATCAATATACATCCCCATTCACAAAAAAGTAGACACAGAAGACTGAAGCAATTATAGGACCCTAGCATTAATTACCCACACAAGCAAAATTATCCTCAATATTCTGCAGCATAGACTCAATCATATATGGAGAGAAAAATCCCAGAGGTGCAAGTGGGGCTCAGAAAAGGAAGAGGCACTAGGGACCACACTGCAAACATATGATGGCTAATGGAGTGGACCAAGGAATTCCAAAAGAAAATAATAATAATAATAATAATAATAATAATAATAATAATAATAATAATAATAATAATAAAAAATTTATTTTTACCCCGCCCAATGGAAACCCAATCCGGGTGGCTTACAGATTAAAATACAAGAAATACATCAAAATAGATAACAATAAATAAAGAAAACAACCCTACCCACTTAAAAAAGTATTAAATCAGTAATGTGCTTTATAAACTATAGTAAAGCATTTGACTGCATAGATCACAAAAAGCTATAGAATGCTCTTAAGGACAGAGTGCCACTACATTTGATAGTCTTGATGAGAAGTCTGGACTTGGGACAAGAGGCTACTGTTAGAATAGAATTCTGAGAAATAGAATGGTTCCTGATTGGCAAGGGAGTCAGGCAAGGGTGCATTCTATTAGCCTATTTGTTCAACTTGTATGCCGAAAATATCACAATAAAAGCAAATTTAGACTCAGAAGAAGGAGAAGATAAGAAGAAGGAATATCAACAATCTAATACAGGTGTAGGCAACCTTTCCCCTTTAAGGGCCGAGGGACTTCAGCTCCCAGAAGCCTCAGCCATGTTGGCCAATAGTCCCATGTTGGCCAATAGCTCCTGGGATTCTGGGAGCTGAAGTCCCTCGGCCCTTAAAGGGGAAAGGTTACCTACCTCTGATATAATATATGCAGACAACACCATATTATAGTGGAAAACATCACAGACTTGGAACAATGATTGAGGAAAGTCAAGGAGGAAAGTGCAAAGGAAGGCTTAATGCTGAATATAAAGAAACCAAAAATAATTACCATGGAAGAAATGCATACATTTTGTCTAGACAATGAGGAAATTAAAATAGTTAAAGAGTTCCCGTATCTAGTATACCTGGTATATACCTAGTATCAGACATTGATCATAATGGTGGCTGCAGCTATGAAAGAATTAGACAAGATCCCAAAGTGTGAAGATATACAACTTAGCACTGAAGTTAGAAAGCAAATAGGAAGAAAATCAACTTGATGAGGTGCTGGGGAAGAGTGCTGATCACTCTTGAATGCCTGAACTCTCCCTGGAAGCCAAGATTACAAAACTATGGTTCAAAACACACTGCAGAAATAATCCAGTTTGAGATTGCTTTAACTGCCTTGGCTCAGTCCTGGGGAATCCTTGGAACTGTAGTTTACTGTGGCACCAGAGCTCTCTGACAGAAAAGGTTAAATGTCTCACAAAACTACAGTTCCCTGAATTCTCAAGCACTGAACCAGGGCAGTTAAAATGGTTACAAACTGGATTATTTCTGCAGTGTGTTTTGGACTTGAAGCTGTCAATCTTTGGCCACATCGTGAGAAATCATGATTCATTAGAAAATACATTAATGCTAGAAAAGGTAGAAGCTACTCTGAAGCATAGACTCTAATCATATATGGAGACAGAACTCTCAGAGGTACAAGTTCAGAAAAGGAAGAGGCACTAGGTCCCACATTGCAAACATACAATGGCTAATGAAGCACACCAAATAATTCCATAAGAAAATCAGCTTGTGCTTTATAGACCATAGCCAAGCCTTTGATTGCATAGATCATGAAAAACTATGACATGATCTTGAAGAAATGGAAGTGCCACTACCTGGAGATTTTACTTTTCAAACAAACTTGAAGTGCCCCTGCAGCATTTGCCACTCCTGCAGGGTCTGCTTTTTGGCGACAAGGGCTTCATTTATCAAGCCCTAGAACTTTGCTAGTTTTTCTTTAGGTAGATAGGGCACACCCCAGACAAAGGCTAATTGTGTGCCAACAGACAAGTGATAGGCCTTTAGCTTTTATCCCAGGCCAGTGGGGTGCCAAGCTTGCTGGCTAAGGATTGGAAAAGAAAGTCATCTAAATAATAAGTTTTCACCTGTGTTCCTGCCGTACTCTTTTAGGCCCCATTCCTGAAAGGGACTCCAGTTTTCGAAGGCTGCTAATGCAATCAACAGGGAAAAAAATGTGGATATACAGGTAGAAGCCTGAAGACAGATTGGATGTCACACTTTGTCATAAGAGTTCCGTGACCACAAGACCTAACCTAGCCTGACTGCATAGTCAAATTTGCACAACAAACTGAGCACAGTTTTGGGGGCATCACCTTATTCACTGATGATCCTTTGGAGTAGAAAAGGGGGTGAAATAATCTCAGTTCCCTGAATGCTTTTTTCAGCACTACCTCTGGGTGAAGAATCATAGAATCATAAGAGTTGGAAGAGATCACAAGAGCCATCCAGTCCAACCCCTATAATGCAGGAATACACAACCAAAGCATTCTTGACAGATGGTCATCCAGCCTCTGTTTAAAAGCCTCGTAAGAAGGCTCCACCACACTCCAAGGTAGCATGTTCCACTGTCAAACAGCTCTCACTGTCAGAAGGTTCTTCCTAATGTTGAGGTGGAATCTCTTTTCTTGTAGTTCGAATCCATTGCTCTGGATCCAGTTCTCAGGAGCTGCTCCATCTTCAGTATGACCCTAAGGTTTGGGAGGGGAAGAGTGCAAAATGGGCTGGCCACTCCACCATCTTGCATTCCTTCATTATAAACTCTTGCTATTGCATGCAAACATATAAGAGAGTTCAGAATGATTTTTGTTGTACTATTCATTAATTAAATTCAGCCTTCCACATTTGCTGAGGTTAGGTTGCAGGAGGCCCATGAAAGTGGAAAAACTCTAGGCCCCCCAATCACATTTAACATACCCCCCCAAAAAAAGAGTATAATCCACAGTTTTAACTCACCATGGATACCTTTGAAGTGATATGGTTCCTTCCCAAGGTAGAAATGGATGGCTAGTGTGGCTTAGTGCCATCTTTGCTGCTGCCCATGTCATTTTAAATAGGGACTTACAAGCTTTGATGCATGTTTTTAGTTTCTCGGTGTTGCAAGCCCTGCAATCCTTATTAAAAATGGCATAGGACCACAGCAGGGGCAGCAGCAAATAGTCAGTGAATAATCAAATCTGCAAATGTTAAACCCACAAATATGGAGGGCCAACTGTATAATCTATATCTTTATTAAATTAAGTTTGTTCTTTAAAATTCGATTAACTCTTAGTATAAAAATGCTTCATATTTTTGTTTTTCAGGGAGAAAAGGGTGACCCTGGAGTACAAGGTGTACCTGGTTTAAAGGTCAGACTTTAATTAAATATTATTTATACACTGAAATCATTGAAATAAGTGCTAATATTTGGTATTCAGCAAACATTAAAAACCCAGATGGAGTGTCTGATCACTTGAGGACACATTGGGAGCATATCAACTTCAGAAGTCCACATTCCTTCTGGTGAAAGTGGTGCTGATTCACATAATGGCTTTGGTTGGGGCCAAAGCATGAATAGATACCATATCCCATTTCCATGCTGTATTCTGAGATAAGCAGTCTCCTTTTAAGTGCACAGCATGAAAAAAAATATATGGTCATCATGGAAGATGCCACTTTTTTCTTACACAGGCAGGTCACTTTGCTTCCCTGATGTGTTCTGTAAAGGGACTGGAGGTCTCTTTCAGAGTATGTGGTTGGAAAATGAAGTCTGCTTGCTTGCTTCTCAGTCAGTATCCCTTTCTCTTCAGAACAACTTGATAAGGAAATGCATACAGGAAAAAACAATTCTAAGGAATGTGATAATTTAACACATCTAAAGGCTGATGCAGACTGGCACTATAGGCCGGCCTGGGGGTGGAGTTGGGGCAGGGCAACCATACACCAGCCTCCCCGACTCCACCTTGACTCCACCCCAACGCCACGCATCCATCCGCATAGCATGCGGCCTCAGGGCGCCCTCTTGGCACAGCGTGCATACACACTGTGCCAAAAGGGTGCAAAAGAGCTGTGGCAGCGGCTCTAAGGGTGGCCTTTTGCCAGCCCCAAAAGGAGGGGCATTTTGCCATTCTTTTGGGGGCAGCAAAAAGGAGGATCAGGGCTGCAGCGTGTGGTTGCCACGGCCCCGATCCACTGCTCCCAAGGGCAGCCCAGAGCCACCCCTTACAGGCTGTGTGCATCAGCCCTAAATGTCCGAGATTAAATATTGAGAGTACACTTTAAGGAAAGGCTTGAAATAAATAGGAATAAAATTATTATGTTTCCAGAAATTTCAGAAAGAATGCTGAAGAAACATAGAGAATATAAATTCTTGATGGGGTGTCCCCCCAAAAAGACATATCCTTTTGCTGGATAGTCCTAGAGGGCTTGATAATCTCTTATGCAGGTAATATATGATAAATGCTTTGGAGAGAAGTGAGAGGCCTGTTCAAAAGGTTGAAAGAGGAGGCCCCAGAAGAAGATTCAAATACTGAGAGCTGTTAAAAAGAAATTATAATAATAGTATAAGATTTTTTTATATAAAACAAAATGAATCTGAAAATAATTCCATGGAATGTAAATGGACTAAATTCATCCCAGAAAAGGAGGGATGGGCATTTCCTTAAAAAAATCCCAAATATGAAATTACCTCTATTAAAGAGACCCATATAAGAAATTTCCTTTCTTCTGCAGATATAGACTCTTGCAGAACAGAAGGAAAGGCCTCAAATTTGTGTCTGCAGATAAGAATAAAAGAAATGGAGTAGCATTTTACATAAATTGAACATTACAACCTAAATTGATATTTGAATGTTGACAAAGAAGATGTGTAATTGTGGAAATCAACTGGAATGGCAAGATAACGTGCTTAATAGGTATTTATAACCCCAGTAATGAGAAATCTATTTTTTTGTTTTTACTTTTTTTTTTTAACTTTTATTGTAGGATTTGCCTAGTTGTTAACATATAGCAAAATCACTTTCATCAATAAATGCAAACCAATTTCAGTGTAGAAAGAATTCTATATAATAATAATAAAAAACAGTCATGGGTATGATAATATGAGAATATATAAGATACAATATGGGTTTGTTCATAAGTATTTTATCAGTTCAGAGGTTCTGATGACAGTACATCATTCCAATTTCACAAGTGATGAGCTAGATAGACTTTCAAGAAATTGGAATGATGTACTGTCATCAGAACCTCTGAATTGATAAAATACTTAAGAACAAACCCATATTGTATACGAGAGGATAGAAACAATCCACAAATGATTTTCAGTTCATGGTTCCTAGAGTATTTCCTTTACTTAGATAAAACTGTTCTAATTTGAACAATGTTATTTCCTTATAAATTGTTAAAATATGTATGTACAAATGACATCATGCAAACTAAATAAAATATTTTTGTTCATATACAACATTGAGGGGGGAAAGGAGAGAAGAGAGTTGTGAGTCATTAACATAGTGATGACACTGACCCTCAAAACTCTAGATCAGGGGTAGGCAACCTTTCCCCTTTAAGGGCTGAGGGACTTCAGCTCCCAGAAGCCTCAGCCATGTTGGCCAATAGTCCCATGTTGGCCAATAGCTCCTGGGATTCTGGGAGCTGAAGTCCCTCGGCCCTTAAAGGGGAAAGGTTGCCTACCCCTGCTCTAGATGACCTCTCCCAGCAGTTAGGTATTAATAGTGTGGGGGACAGAACTGAGCCCTGAGGAGTGACACAGACTACTGGCCAGGGTGTTGAACAAGCATCCCACAGCCTCATCTTTTGGGTCTGCCCTTCCAAGAAGGACTGGAGCCACTGTAAAACAGTGCCCCTGAGCCCCATCCCAGAGAGGCAACCAAAAAGGATACCATTGTTATGGTATTGAAAGCCACTGAGAGGTCCAGCAGAACCAACAGGGACACACTCCCCCTGTCCAGCTCCCTCTGTAGGTCATTCATCAAGCTGACCAAAACTGTCTCTGTCCCATAGCTAGGCCTGAAGTCAGACTAAAATGGATCTACATAATTCATTTCATCTAGTAACCTCTGGAACTAGGAGGCCACCACACACTCCAAAATTGTGCCCAACAAGGAGTTATTTGAGACTGGCTGATAATTCTCCAATCTGATAGGATCTGGGGCAGAGTTTTTCAATAGTGGCCTCATCACAGCCTCTTTTAGATAAGCTGGAAACCTGTCTTGCTATTCAATACTCCCCTTACCCAATCAGCCAGTTTGCCTTGGGTTTCTTTCAACAGCCAAGATGGGCATGAGTCCAGTATGCACATGGTGGGTCTCATGTCTTCAAGGATCTTGTCCACATCCTCAAGTTGCACAAACTGAAGCATATTCAATAACACTGGAGAAGCAGAGGCCAAGATTGCATCCACTAGACTTGTATCAACAACAGCATCCAGGTCAGAGTGGATTTAAGCAATTTGATCCACAATGGATGAAAGATGAAACACAAGAAAGGAGATACAAAAGTCTGCAGCAACTATCGCACAATATCTCACATGCAAGCAAAATAATGCTCAAAATTCTGCAGCATGGACCCAACTATACATGGAGAGAGAAATTCCAGAGGTGCAAGCAGTATTTAGAAAAGGAAGGGGCACTAGGGATGACATTGCAAACATACGGTGGCTAATGGAGTGCACCAAAGAATTCCAAAAAAAAGAATCAGCATGTGTTTCATAGATTACAGCAAAGCATTTGATTGTATAGATCACAAAAAGCTATGGGAATGCACTCAAAGACATGGGGATGCCACTACATCTGATAGCCCTAATAAGGAATCTGTACCAAGGACAAGAGGAACAGAATTTGGGGAAACAGAGTGGCTCCCAATAGGCAAAGGGATCAGGCAAGGCTGCATGCTATCACCCTACTTGTTTAACTTATATGCTAAAAACAGCATAAGAAAAGCAGAATTAGAATCAGAAAAAGGAGGAATTAAGATAGCAGGAAACAACATTAACAACCTAGAATATGTGGATGACACCACATTATGAAAAGAAGATATTCAGGAATTGGAACAGTTAATAAGGAAGGTCAGATATGAAAGTGCAAAGGCAAGTCTGATGCTGAACATAAAAAAAAAATGACCACAGAAGAAATATACAAATTCAATCTAGACAACAAAAAAATTGAATTTGTTAAAGAATTCCCATACCAAGGATCAAACAGTGACCAGAATGGAGACGGCAGTCAAGAAATAAAAAGAAGACTAGGAATGGGAAAGACAGCTATGAAAGAACTGGAAAAGATACTGAAGAACTAAGGCCTAAGCAGACTGCCAGAAATAGTGCACATTAAATTGAGGCACTGCCCTGGCTCAGTGCTAGGGAATCATGAGAATTGTATTTTTTTTCTGAGACATTGAGCCTTCTCTGTCAGAGAGCTCTGGTGCCACAATAAATTACAGTTCCCATGACTCCCTAGCACTGAGCCAGGGCAGTGCCTCAATTTAATGTGCACTATTTTTGGCAGTCTGCTTAGGCCCAAAGACATGCAACTGAGCACTAAAGTCAGAATTGTCCAGGCCATTGTATTCCCAATTACAATGTATGGGTATGAGAGCTGGACAGTGAAGGAAGCAGACAGAAAGAAAATCAGCTCATTTGAAATTTGGTGCTTGAGAAGAGTACTTACGATACTATGAACAGCCAAAAAGACAAACAAATGGGTTCTTGAACAGGTCGGACCAGAGCTCTTCATGGAAGCAAAGATGATCAAGTTGAGACTATTGTACTTTGGCCACATCTTGAGAAGTCATGGATCACAAGAAAAAACAATAATGCTAGGAAAGGTAGAGGGTAGAAGAAAGAGAGGAAGACCACAGATCAGATAGATAGACTCGATCAGGGGGGTTATGGGCAAAGGCTTGCAGGATCTGGGCAAGGCAGTGGAAGATAGGGATTCTTGGAGATGTCTCATTCACAGGGTCGCCATAAGTCGGAACTGACTCGAGGACAACTAAAAACAACAACAAAATCCACAAAGTGCATGCAAACTCTTCACAACAAGATGCCAAGTAGTTTGTATACTGCTCTTGCAGGGCAGAGTGCAAAAGACCCCTGACCACTTGAAACAGCTCAGCTGGACCATTCTGTGAGGAAGGATTTCTTCGCTGCCACTATCAATAAGGCATAGACTTTCTAGTGAGCTCTAGCCCATGTTCGGTCAGACTCACTCTGAGTCTTCTGCCATCATTGTTCTAGTCTCCATCCCACTCATTTCATCACTATCAGTTCCTTTTTGAACCAAAGTGCTCACTTGACTCCACTCCATGGGAGGGAGCACTCAGGAGCAATTGTATTCACTGCCCTGGCCTGTCCCTATTTCAGAGAGCATCAAAGGCTTCAACACAATCATCTGCCAAGGCAACAGGAAACTCTCCAAGAGCCATTAGGAATCCATCCAGATCCATAAGCCTCCTGGGCTGGACCATTTTGATTGCAGAGGATCTGAGTTCCAGTGAGTCTAAACTGCAGCGTTAGTAATCTGTCCATGACAACACATCGACTGAAAGTTCCTTCACACTCCGATCACCACCATTCCGCCCTGCACAGAAAACTTGTGTCTTGCAGCATGGGTGGCATCAAATACTACTTGGGAACACGGTTCTCATGGCTGACATGAAATTTTGAGCTGCTTCTGACAGAGCAGTCTCTGCATGGATATTGAACCAACCACGACCAGCCAAGGGGACTCCAACATCCCCACTGAGATCAACTCAGCCAGCTCAGGAAGGGAGACTGTTGAACAGCAGTGTGGGCAGTACACCAACAGAATCCCTATTCTGTCCTGGACACCCACCTTTAAGTAGACACACTCATACCTCATAGGGTAGTGTGGGGCCCCTAGGGGTGTGTGCGAGAGTTGCTCAAGGGGGGGGAATGAGACTTGGAGACCCTGATCCCTTCTCCTCCCAAATTTTTATGTGTAAAAGTTACATATGCATTAAATATTACATTTACTTAAATAATTCGGTTCTAAATTGAACAATGTTATTTTCTTATAAAATGTTAAAATGTGAATATGAATGTACAAATGACATTATGCACACTAAATACAATATTTTTATTCATATACAATGCTGAGGGGGTGCAATATCCACATATGGGGGGGGAGGTCCCAAGAGTAAATAATTTGGATACCACTCCCATAGACCACTGCAAATCCACCTCCCTGCTCCCTAGGCCTCCTTGTTCAGGATCAGGTCTTGGATCAAAGGTATTTTTCCATTTACTGACCTGGCATTAAACAGCATTATTTTCAGCTGGGGGGGTATCTGTTGCCAAGCCTATCCAGACTATTTGATGTGTGGGACAGCTTACGGGCAACCAACACTGTATGACTCTCCCCTTTCCTCTGTTGATAACTCTGAAGATTATCACATGAGGGACAGGACATGTTTGTACCATCCCTGTCCTGTCCTTCCCACCTGATTGCACAAATTATTTTCACATATAAGTGTGCTTGATTGCACAAATTACTTTCACACATAAGTGTGCTTGCCAGTGAAACTGATTGCGCTAATCACTTTTACATATGCAGCAGGCTGAAAAGCACTTTTGGCTGTCAGCTGAAAGTGCTTTCTCCTGTAACTCCTGTCATTTTGTAATAATGGAAGAACCTGTTATTGTTGGGAACAATGTTCCTTTAAGACAGTGTCTTAAAATAGTTTGTATGGCTGTAAACGAGACGTAACACCAGGTTGCAACCCTTAGTCATTACCACTGTATATAAGTGTTCTAAAACCCAGGGCAGGTGTGGGTTGAAGAGTGGGTTGTTTGTAGAGAGTGAATTGCTGTATATCAGACAGTGAATGTTGGAGAGAGTTAGTATATAACTTGTACATATTGCAACAAGTGATAAAAGCCTCCAAGGACTTTGGAAGAATCCAACTGTGTGTGTGCATCATTCAAATTGGTCAGTCAATATTGCCAAATACTACAAATTGAGTTTGTGTTTTTGCATTCTGCTGCAAACAACTACTGTTGACACTGCTGATAGTTGGCTAGACTAGAAAGTGGGCCTAGTTTTTGTTGCTGCATGACTGCAAGGCATAGAAGAGAGCCAACGGGACAGGAGAACAGAAGAGAGCTAATAGGACAGACAACTGACAGGCAAAAGTGCTTTTAGCTAACAGCCGAAATTGCTTTTCAGCCTGCTGCGTGTGTGAAAGTGATTAGCACAATCACTTTCACTCAGATCCCTGATGGGATAAGGACAGGGGAGCAACCCCATCCTTATCTCATCCCTGATATGATAATCTCCATTGTCACCCCACATTTTATCTCCCTCTCTTGTTAGTGTTCCAATGGCAGCTCCCTCTGCAGTTCTACCTCCCAGACACTCCCCAGCAAAGTAACTGGCTCTCACACCACCTGCACTGGTGTGGGCCTGCCACCCAGGCAGTCCCTTATATCCCTTTCAGGCAGGAGTGTAGGTGATGCTGCTGTCTCATTTAAATTTATTTGCAGGCACAGATATGGGTTGTGTTGTAGACTTAGTGGTTAAAGTACATCATATTGTTGTGTGCCTTCAAGTTGTTTTCAAGTTCACCTTAAGGTGAACGTACCACAGAGTGTTTTTGGCAAAAATTGTTTAGAGAGGGTTTGGCTTTGTTTTCCTCTGAGGCTGAGAGAATGGAACTTGCCCAAGTTAATCCAATGGGTTTCCATGACTGAGCAGGGATTTGAACTCTGGTCTCCAGAGTCATAATCCAGTGCTCAAGCCATTACACCATGCTAGCTTTCCATTACACATTTTGAAAATACTTAAATTAGCCATTAATTATCTGGGATTTAGCCAATGCAGAACCTAAAATTATGCCATAGTTAGTCACTTTCCCTTAATTAGTGAAATGTTCTGTCAAATAACAGCTTTTGCTTGCTGTAACTTAGAAAACAACAGAATGCAGAAATATACTTTCTTCTAAGATCTAGCCTTCTCTACATATTTTTGAATCTCTGACAAGCCGCATGAGCCAAATTTTGAAACATATTTTGCTTAGAAAAGTGTCAGTACAATAACAGCTGAGGAAAGCTGATTTGAAAAGTTAAATGTCCTCTTCAGTTCTCGTATTTATTCGCTATGTTCTCATTTAGCACCTTTGAGTTGTGTCCCATGATCCAGTTCAAGTTACAGAATGATTTGTGATCAAGCCATCTTTGTCATTGAAGTTTTTCATGTGTTTGGTGAGGCAGAGCAGGCAGATACATCACATGTGGCTTTCTGATGCCTTTTCATCACTTACTAGGTTTTCATCACTTATTTATGCTCCCTCATGGCAAGAACCACTTGAGCTTCAGAAAGTAATAGGAGAGCAGAGAAATACTATTGGCGAGCCCACTGATTTTTGCAATGCAAAGGAGAGAGTAGATAGTTTCCTTGTTCTGCATGTAGCATAAATTACATTCTGCCAATCCAGATAAGACATTTCAAAAGCTGTGAACGGAGAGAGGGAGATTCCTTTTCTGTGAGATAGCCTTTTAAACTTAAGGTGTTGCTTGGGCTATCAACAATGTAGGTTTTTGGCAGACCATACCCATTATTTGACATTATTTGGCCCCAGAGCCACCACCTTTGTTTAGGTATGCTGGGAATGGGCAGGGATACACAATGGCTGCACTGGTAAAACAGCCTCTATTACCTCTCTGGCAGATAAGGGAGAAAGATATTGTTCGGAAAATTCCCAGATTATGCAAAAATGGCAGGCAGATCCTTGATATCCATTAAACCCATGTTGTGCAGGCTGCCCTTTTGATTGTTTCCAGTCATTGTCTGATGGGGGAAAGGAGGAAGTTATAGCATGCTGCAGGCACATTTGTTCCTCTTGACTCCATTATTTTGTCTGATGGGCAGCATGCTTTTTGTCCTGGGCAGCATCTCAGCCAATCTCACTGCAATTTCCACTGATTTTCCCTTTGTCCCCGCCAACCAACTGCCTGCGTCAGACTCACTGACACCCATTCCATTTATGTGCCTTGAGAAGCCTGCTTTCTCACAATACAAGGAGCCTGTCAGCAGCCCATGGAGGGCAAGGGGATTCATACAGAGAATAGTCAGCAATTGAAATGCACAATTCCTACAACTGGAAGCAATAGTATTTACATTTCTATACCACTTATCAATGAACTCAGCACTGTGGTTTACAATCTGTAACGCAATTGCCCCCAACAAGCTGGGTACTCATTTTACCAGCTTACAAAAGGATGGAAGGCTGAGTCAACCTTGGAGCCATAGGATCCAACTCACAACCTTGTGGCTACAGTACTGGCATTTAACCACTGTGCCACTGGGATCCAGAGTAGGTATCTCTAAGGGAGGGAGAGAAAAGAGGGAGTGGTGCCACCTTAATGTTCTACCAAAGCTCAGGCTTCAGCTCCTCTTCCCATTGCCAACAACTGGGCAGTGAGTTGGGGAGCATAGTCATTACTGGATTTATACTGTACCTCTTCCTCTTTTAGAGTAAAATGGAAGTCTGCAAATAGGCACAACTGCTACATACATGAGGGCTATACCACTGCTTTCTCCCTTTTATATAGTTCAGGCCAGTGAATGTTGCAGTTATGTCCTTTTGTTCTTTGGACTTACATACCCTGCACCTATCTAGATTTGGCAAGGACAATCCCAATTAATCCTCTGTCATACCGCTTTTCAGTTGCTTTTAAAATGTCCCAGTTTCTCTATCCTCCTCCCCTCTCTTTATCTTCTGTTTTCATGCAAGCTGAGTTCAAAATACAAAAGTAGTTTGCAGTAAATTCAGGGAGGGTGAGAGGAGATGCGGGGGGGGGGGAGAATCTTGCCCTTCCCAGAAGGCTCAGGCAAAAGCAAACTGCTTCTAGCTTGTGTGTTCTTCCTTATTAATAACTTTTGCCAACCTAACCACACTGATGTTGCTTGCCCACGTGTGTCCCATTTTCCATCTGTGACATGTTGAAGGGTATGATGTTACACACACACACACGACAATGTATATTATTTCACTGAATTCAAAATACGGAAACATTGGTGAGCTGAGGTTTAAATCAGAGATGATGTAGCATCTCTGATGCTAAAGGCTCGAGCATCATGCTCCAATCTGCCACATCACTCATGAATGGATTGGTGACAAATTATCTCAACCACATTGCTTGCAACAAAATTTATATGTCATTTTCAAGGCAATGAAGACCTTTAAAATATAACATATGTTTCTCCCTGGCTGCATCCTCACTGCAGAAATAATCCAATTGCCTCAGTGCTATGCTTCAATGCTATGTAATTCTGGGAACTGTCATTTGTTGAGGCTCCAGAGTGAAGCTCTAACCTTGACCCAAATCAACTGCCACTTCCCCAAAGGGAGAGGTTGCCCATGGAACCAATGCGACGTGCGGGTAGAAGGACCCCGATCATATAGTGAGATTATCTGAAGGCCACCACCATGTGAGCGGGATGTCCTTCTGCCCTATCTTTTCATTGGTTGCACAGCATCTGTAACATGGAGGAGAAAGAGAACTGCAGACAAACAGATGTGTTGCAAACTAACTGATACAGGAACATGGGATGTGGCTAAACAGAAATGACTTGAATACATATGCACACCAACAACTAATGAGTATAGGCACACCAATGTTGCTACCTTTAACAGAGGAGGATTAATGCAGGAAAAGCTAGAGGTCACAAAGTAAGAAGCATGAGGGATTCTCAAAAAATGATAGGATGGGGGTTGGGACACTACGGCTACATGAGTTTCTTTGAGTATTTATTTTACAGAGGGGGGAAATAGTCAATATTGGGTATATTTACCTCTTTTTAGGGTGTGCCCACAAAACTTTCCTAGTTCGTCACAGCTATTAGGAAACTCACAGATGATATAGGCAGCAGGTCTATTCGGCAGGTTTGGTCTCAATTCACAGGGACTCCTGAGTTTAAAAAATAGTTGCAAAAGTAGAATTTTGCCTGTGGGATGTTAAAATAAATCTGAGGACAGTGTTATTAATATCTGTTATTTTTGCTCGTCTAGGGAGAACAAGGTCCAGAAGGAAGGCCAGGATTTCCTGGTGTTGCTGGGCGCCCTGGCGATGAAGTATGTATGCAAAGGCATTCTTTCTTTATACAGCATTTAAAACGTTAGCATGGGAAATGCACTGTTGCAATTTAGTTCGGGGGTGGTGGTGGTGGAATTGGGTACAGCCATTTCAGTGAAGGATGGACACAAAGATTCAATGGGAGAATATTGAATATATTCATTGTTGCATTTCAGAACACACATAGATAGTGGTGCTTCTGGAGAATAATAATTTAGTGTGAAATGTGAAGGATTTCAATATAGGCAGTCGATGTTTCTCTTGATACTCTTATTGTGTTCCTTTTCTGCAATTAATACTGGCTTTCAATTCAGGGCCCCAAAGGAGATAAAGGTGACCCAGGTCCCAAGGTAAGAAGTAATGTAATGACATTTATTATCACTGAATATTCATTTGGATCTCAGTTACAGCCATTTCAAGAATAAAAATATTGTTCTGTTGCAATAGGGAGAAACAGGACAAGATGGTGCTAGTGTTGTGGGCCCACCAGGGCCACCTGGACCACCCGGTCCTGTTATAGCTGTTCCCGAGGTAAGTATCATTTAGCTAGTGCTAAGGATATATTGTTATTTTGCTGCACCGTTTGTACCTGCTTTTTCTAACTTTGTGTGACAGCTGCTGATATTGTTGTCCAGCTGGGAAATCTGGGTCAAATGAATGCCCAAATTGGCAGTTTCCACTTTAAGATAATTGTCAGGTCTGTTCCACACCATATGTTCTTCTTGTTGTTGTTATAGTTGTTGTTGTATTTCTTATCCACCTCTCTCCATGCATCACAGCAGGAAACAACAACAAATTAGCATACAACATACAACACATAACATCAGTTAAAAACGCTCGTGACTTAAAAGCTCACATAAGTTTAAAAGAACAAATAAAATCAGTATTTAAAAAATCAAATTAAAACAATCAATCCATAGTTTAAAATTAACTATTTAAAAATAATTTAGGCAGGTCTGCTGGAAGAGATTGTTCTTTAATGCTATTTTAAATTCGGACAGCATATTCAGCAGTCCAATCTCCTGCAGTAGGTCATTCCACAGTCTAGAGCAGGGGTAGGCAACCTTTCCCCTTTAAGGGCCGAGGGACTTCAGCTCCCAGAATCCCAGGAGCTATTGGCCAACATGGGACTATTGGCCAACATGACTGAGGCTTCTGGGAGCTGAAGTCCCTCGGCCCTTAAAGGGGAAAGGTTGCCTACCCCTCAGTCTAAAGAAAACTTAGGGCCTTTGCAGACTGCTAGAAATAGTGCAAATTGAGTCCACTTTAACTGCCCTGGCTCAGTGTTAGGGAATCATGGGAATTGTATTTTTTCTGGGACATTGAGCCTTCTCTGTCAGGGAGCTCTGGTGCCACAATAAACTACAGTTCCCATGATTCCCTAGCACTGAGTCAGGGCAGTTAAAGTGGACTCAATTTGCACTATTTCTGGCAGTCTGTAAAGGCCCTCAGTCTTGGCTAACTGGAGTAAATGTCCCCCAGAGGACCTGAGTGGATAGGGTGAATTATATGGGAGGAGGTGATCCTGTAGGTAACCTTGATCCAACCTATGTAGGGCTCTAAAGGTAATAACCACCACTTTTTACCTGAGCCAGAAACTAATTGGCAGCCAGCAGAGTGATTTTAATACTCACGTTATATGATCATTCCTGGATGTACTAATCAATCTGGCTGCTGTATTTTGAACTAATTGAAGTTTCTGAACTTGGTACAGAGGTACCCCAGTTAACAGAACATTGCAAAAGCCTTGAGATTACCAGCACAAGCATGACCATCTTTAGGTCTTCTA
The DNA here is from genome assembly GCA_020142125.1 of Phrynosoma platyrhinos. Lineage (NCBI taxonomy): Eukaryota > Metazoa > Chordata > Lepidosauria > Squamata > Phrynosomatidae > Phrynosoma > Phrynosoma platyrhinos. The sequence continues at coordinate 48,695,634 of CM034710.1, forward strand.
GCTCTAGAGCAGGGGTAGGCAACCTTTCCCCTTTAAGGGCCGAGAGACTTCACCTCCCAGAATCCCAGGAGCTATTGGCCAACATGGGACTATTGGCCAACATGGCTGAAGCTTCTGGGAGCTGAAGTCCCTTGGCCCTTAAAGGGGAAAGGTTGCCTACCCCTGCTCTACAGTCTAGGTGGTTCACAGCTGGCATAACAGCTGAAGCTGATAGTAAGCACTCCTGGATGTCACATCTATCTGAGTTATTGACAGATCCAGAAGCACACCCAGGCTATGAACACAGTTTTTCAGGGGGAGTGTAACCCCATCCAAGAGAGGTTGACACATCCCCTAAACCAGGGGTAGGCAACCTTTCCTCTTTAAGGGCCAAGGGACTTCAGCTCCCAGAATCCCAGGAGCTATTGGCCAACATGGGACTATTGGCCAACATGGCTGAGGCTTCTGGGAGCTGAAGTCCCTTGGGCCTTAAAGGGGAAAGGTTGCCTACCCCTGCCCTAAACCCAGATTAGGATCCATGACAGTAAGCACCTCCATCTTGTCTGGACTGAGTTTCAGTTTGGTTTTCCTCATCCAGCCCATTAACTCCTCCATGTATTTATTCAGACTATCCTTAGATGAGACTGTTTTTGATGGCATGGAGAAATATATTTGGGTGTCATCGGCATACTGATAGCACCCTGCCTCACGCCTCTGAATGATCTCTCCTATGGGTTTCATGTAGATGTTGAATAGCACTGGGGATAGAATGATACCTTGTGTTATGCAATATAACAGCTCCTTTTTTGAGGAGCAGCTATCCTCAAGCAGCACCATCTGGAAACTGCCTGAGAGATAGGCCCAGAACCATTGATGCACAATGCCTCCAATTTGTAAATCCCCCAGGTGTTACAGAAGGATACCATAGGACGTTATTACACGGGGCCCAATGCAAACAAAATCCAAATGAAATCCCGACCAAAACCGGATTATTTGGCCGTGTTTTCACACGACGTCGCACAGAACCCCGACAGAAAGTGGACAGAAAGTGGAAAGAACAGAGATCTTTTGAATTTCGGTTTCTTGAGGAATTGCAATTGCGCGATGAGGATCATTTCGTATTTACCGCAAATGTGATCGCCAAATATGTATTGGGGAGCATTTCCCCATCATTACCCATGGTTCCCGCAAGCATTACTCTATCTGCGCATGTGCAGGAGGCACATTTCTGCTACATTTACGGGTTTTTTTCTCTTGTGTGTGGACGTTCAATGCAGTTGCTGTAAATTCGCAATGAAGGTAATGACGTTTGTGGAAACAAGGTTTATTTCCCGTTTATTTTCGGGATGCCTCATTTCCACTTTATTTTCGGTTTCTGGGCCACGTGTGATAACGTCCATAGTCAATGGTATCAAATGTAGCTGAGAAGTCCAAAAGCACCAGCAGTGACATACTCCTCCTGTCAATTCTCAGACAAAGATCATCCTTCCAAACAGCAAACAGCAGCTGGCTTAGGAAAGTGTTGGCACCCATGATTGCTGTGAGAGGGAGTGGGGAGAGGAGTAGAATCACCTCCCATTTGTGACATTTGACTGCCTGGAAAGCAGACCTGGCCCCGAAGGGATCTACCACTCTACCACATGGAGTAGCAGCCCCATTGAGGGCATATTGACAGGATTTGCCCATCAATGAAAACAGTAATGCACAACAGTAATGTGCAACAGTAATGAATTGAATGCAAGGCGGCAGCAAGACAAGCATGACATTGTGTGACAAGTACAAGCCAAAACTATTTTATTCTGTTAAAATTCTACTTTTTACCCTCATGTGATAATCTCCATTGTTTGCTTCTAAGAATCCATTGGCAATTTTCTGTTTTAGATATAGTAAGTAGGAATACTCACACTGCCGGAGCAGTTCTGGAAATATCTGAGGATTGTATTAGAACAATGAATCCGTGACAGTTTACTTTTTCTATATCCTTACTTTTTCAGTCTTTCATCAATGCTTCAGACACAAGTTTCAACTTTTCTGAAATCAAAGGACTTGTTGGGCTTCCAGTGAGTATCTCTTAAATAAAATAATGCTTTGTTTACTTATCTCTCTGAGGCCTTTTCTGTGATCCTCACTTATAAATATGCTGTTTCTACTAACTTCTTTGGACTTCACTGGAATATGTAAATGTGCATATTTGTTATTGTTTTGTGCCTTTGAGTTGAGTCCCAATTTATGGTGACCCTATCCTAGGGTTTTCTTGCAAGTTTTATTCAGAGAAATTATAGCATTGCCTTGCTTTTAGGGTGAGAGAATGTAACTTGCCCAAGGTCACCCAGTGGGTTTCCATGACTGAGGTGGGGTGCAGACTGGCGGCTCTGGGCCACCCTGGGAAGCAACGGGGGGGGGGGGCGCGGCTACCCCATGCTGCAGCCCCGATCCTCCCTTTTGCCGCCCCAAAAAAGGTGTCCTGACACTGCGCGCTGTGCGTAACGGCGCGGGGCATCAGGACAGTGTCAGCCTGGGGTTGGGGCAGCCAGCATGCAGCTGCCCCACCCCATCTCTACCTCCAGGCCAGCCCTTTGGGCCGGTCTGCAGAGGCCCTGAGTGGGGTTTCAAGCCCTGCTCTCTAATTTAACACTGAAATCACTACATTATCCTGTATTCATGACTTATTACAGTCTAAATCCAATATGGCACTCATGATAGCACTATGATTTTCAGTCCCTTCTTCTTGTAGCCTTCTTCAGCACCAAAACCTTGTTCTGGAGAATGCTCTAGAGCAGATTTTTATGGCAAATAGGATGCAAGAGGAGGAGGAAAATGTTCTCTTTCTCCATAGTAGCTTTGGACTGTAGCTTATAATTGCATTCTGGAAATTTTTAATGCTATAAACCACCCCGATTGCTCTGCAGAGGGGCAGGATATCAATTATTATTATTATTATTATTATTATTATTATTATTATTATTATTATTATTATTATTTCCAGTACAGTGATCCCATTGTACTGGCGGGCTAGCCACCCATGGACTGGAGCTCCCATGGATTGTCCTCCCCCATATTAGCCAATAGTGGTGCACACCTCTGGGAATGCTGACACAGATATGCTCACATCGCAACCCATTGACTAATATGGGCTTGAGATCCTGCGACCCGGAACCAAATCCCCATGGATGAGAAGGGCCAACTGTAGTAGTTATCTGCTTCCAACATGTACAATAGCATCAAAAGAAGTGATAGGAAGTCAGCAGCTGAAGCATGACTTTTATAAAATGAAAATAGTTTTTTAAAAAGTTCTTATCATTAGGGACGTTGTGAGAAATTCAATTTGATTCCTTGGAAAGCCTCTACCAAGAGGAAATTGGCCTGAATAGAAACTGATGTTTGTATTAAACAGCAAAAGACCAAGTGATGAAGTTTTATTAGAAGGGGGGGGGGGACAAATATTGCATCTGCTAAAGCTGGATACATGGCTAAGTGTGGTAAGTGGGAGGAAGTGATATCAAACTTGGAATATCAAACTATAGTTGAGGAAACAGCAGAGCAAATAAAATAAAGAGGGAATACACCTGGGAATCCTAACTACTTGTCTCTATCGATAACCAGGGGCAATTGTACAAGCATATTTGCACATTTCTCAACTTCCAACAATAGCATCATTTTCCCACAGAGAATGCTGGTACATTCTATGCTGGGGGCATAGTTATCAAATTTGCAGACGACACCAAATTAGGATGAGT
>CM034710.1:48699449-48725912 GCA_020142125.1 Phrynosoma platyrhinos
GCCCTTGTGGTCTCTTCCAACTCTATGATTCTATGATTCTATGTAGTTTGAGACAATTCACTGCATGGAAATGCATGCTTTGAGCTTCGGCACATCCTGTAAAACACACTCTTCTTTGTATAATATCTTTGGCATCCAGGCACCTGTCTGGTGTTACTTTGCTTTCATGTTTTCAACCTAAGATCCATATGATTTTTTTTTATCTCTACCACCACTGAAAGTATATTGTTCATAACCAGATGCTCTGGAGCATCAGGAGTACATTTTGCAGTTTGTTCATTTCAGAAAGAACTCTTGGGTTTTCATTCCAGGTACCAGCATAAAAACTGTTAGTTTACTGGCAAGAACTGGGAAGTAGTATAAACTCTAATCCAGTTCTGTATTTAAAAGTAATTTTGTTTATTAATTATATTTTTTCTCCCTCTAAAGAACTTTGAGGGCATTACATGTGATTCCCAGATGATATCCCATCATGTAGCACACAGGATCTGATTTAGGAGATTATCACATTGATTTTAAAACCGGCTTACCTGATCCGGTTTAAAATTTAAAGCAAGTGGTATCCTAATCATATCAGAAAGATTTAGCTGCCGAAATCATTGCCTGGGTCCATCCCCGCACCCAGGGGTGCTCAGTGCGCCTCTTTTTGAAGCTGGGAGTTTTCCAGCTTAAAAAAATGTCTGCTGGAGTGGCCCTGGGAGCGGGGACGGACCCAGGCAGTGATTTCGGCAGCTAAATCCTTCTGATAAGATCAGAATGTCACCCGCTTTAAATTTTAAACTGGATCAGGTAAGCCGGTTTTAAAATCAATGTGATAAGCTTCTTACTTAGCTGCAGCAGCACAATATCATTGATCCAAAACACACTGCAGAAATAATCCAGTTTGAGACCATTTTAATTGCCCTGGCCCAAAGCTAGGAAATTCTGGGAACTGTAGTTTTGTGAGACATTTAGCCTTCTATATCAGAAAGCTCTGGTGCCACAATAAACTACAATTCCCAGGATTCTCTAGCACTGAGCCAGGACATTTAAAGCGGTCTCAAATTGGATTATCCAGTGTGTTTCTGGACCATTTTCTCCTAAACATAATTATTATCACAGGCTCTTCACATAGTGAGTTTGTTTTTGAAGACAACATAGCGCAATATTACATTTTGGTTATTGGAAAATCAAACAATATGATATTAGGTTGTCCAGCCAACTATAAATTAGTTGTATAGATGTTAGATCAGCATTCATTTAATGGTGGTAAAGAATTTTTTTTTAAGGGAGAAGCATAATTCTTTGTTTTTAGATGAAGCATGCACAAATCAAAGCAAGCACTTCCTTAAAATGGAGCATTATTTCTCATATAAGAGAGAAAATACAATGTCTCCTAAGATGGTACTAACTACAATATCTGTATGTATTTGTCTTGTAAATAATTTATTTATTGACTTCTTGAGTAATTGGAAGTACTTTTTCATAAACAAAAAGATAGTAGTTGATTTTTTTCCAGAGGCTCAGTCAAGTAAACATTGCTATCCTATATGATACAATGTGCTTACAACATATATAGGCAACATTTTCCTATATCCTACATTTCGCAAGACTCAAAAAACTAAAATTAAAAATGACTGCAAGTAACAAAATCTAATGCAAATTGTGGAAGAAGACATCCATATTGAAAATAGCACAAATGAGCAGGATGCCAAACAATTCATTTTCTTTCTAGTAGCCATGGTAACAGATTGGGCATATTGGATGCATCAATAACCCAGAATATTTTAAATAATTCTAGTTTATTGGGATTGGGGAGTATGGTATTACACAGATCTTCTGTCTGTTCTTTCTTTACTGTGATATCTGATGCTAGTCTTGCTTATTCCTCCCTGAAGTCATAAACAATTTCTTATAAAAATTCTCACTTATCATTATGCCTGGACACAGTCATTGTATAACATAGCAATCCAAATCTGACCTGCTTTGTAAAGAATGTGTTTCTCTGAATCAGAAAGATTTTTCAAGTAACTGACATTGAATATTACACTGGAACTGCAATGCTATTTACAACAGATTTATTTGAATAACTTCATAGCAGTTTTAATGAAAGCCTTTGGACTTTTGATTCGCTCCCCCCCCCCCAATATTTTGTTCGTAGATGTAGCTAATTAAACTTTGTGTTCTTGACAATACCACATTTTGTGGCTTTTTTATTTCCAGTAAAGTGTTTATAATAACTCTCTAGTCTCCCCACTTCTTTACCATTGCCCCCACCCCTATGCTTTGATAATCAAACTTCTGTCATTGTTTAGACAGCTTATTTATTCTTTGAAATTGTTCTACTTGATCTGACTATATATTTGCAGTTTATCTTATGTCTCGCTGCTGTGTACTTAGAATATTTATACAGTTCCATCTATTTTACAAAGAAGAGATGTGATTGACAGAACTGAACGATTAAAACAGACACAGGGAAGTGGAAGGCAGAAGTGAAGGCAAGGGTAAATGGGATTTATGTTACATAACCATATGTGAGGCTTTGTAGTATGGAAAAACAGATTAAACAATGTTAAGACAGAACAAGAGAGAGAGAGAGAGAACATGCTGAACTAGAGTGTCCTTTAAATCAGTACTATTCTAGGTGCTGGTCAAGAGACTGATAGTCGTCAATGAGCCATTGGCTTCCAGTCCCTGTTTAATTTCAAAGAGAGAAACAATTGTAGCCAGTGAGCACAAGTGATTGGTGGTCTTCCACATCAGATAGCTCGAGAAACAATCTTTTCAATGTTAATCAATGGCATAGGAACTATTTTTAAGTGAGTTCAGAACAAATGAAATGTTTAATAGTACACAACCACATGGCTGTGGTCAACTATTCAGGTCATTATCATGCAAAGACTGTTTAGCTGAATTCAAGAAGCAAAGCCAAGCCAAGCAAAGCAAAGCAAAGCAAGGCAAAGCAAAGCAGCTTCATTTATATTCTGCTTCATACCACACTATGGAGCGTCTAAGCACTTTACAACTGTAAGCTCATTGCCCCTCAACAGCTGCTGGGTACTCATTTTAGCAACCTCAGAAGGATGAAAGCCTGAGTCAAGCTTGAGCCCTGGCTAGTATTGAACTCGCAACCTTATGGTTTATGAGAGAGTGGCTGCAGTACAGAAGAGTAATGGGGTGGCAAAAATACCTATGGTTGTGCATGCCCATGTGTTTAAATATGTTAGCAATGTAGGTGCCCATAAAAGTAGTTCTTGCACTGACATCATAAGGGACTGTTCTTAGAAGCCCTTCTTCAGCTTACTTTGTAGGAAGAAAAATGCATCCTGCATCTGTTTCAAATTAAGCCTTGAATTTTGCTAATGAGATAGCCATCAACTAATTCCAAACTAAAAAAGTTATCTAATGTTTCAATGCAATTCAGAATTAAATAGCATTCACAAATATCAGATGCTCAGAGACTGCATATGCCATTTAACCAGACTCAAATATCCTCATGTGCTTTGTTCTTGCATTTTACAGGGCCCAGATGGTAAGCCTGGCCTGCCAGGATTTCCTGTAAGCACTGTGTTTCTGAAATAGTAAACATGTAAATAATAATGTTTTCACCTTTGGTGTGATGCAAAATGTATATAATGCCTCACTGACTCTCAGGCCAAAAATTAAATGAGAAAATAATATGCGTCTGAGTGAAACAAGACAGAATGCTGCAGAGCTTTTAGGATATCAATAGTATGTTTGGTGGGAATATGCAATGTCTCTTCTAGCCAGATTGATAGTATTATTGTGTTCCCCTCACATGACATCCTTAAGTTACAATCAAGGCCCTTTTATACAATTATAGCACTATGCTTTCATTTTAACTATCATGGCTCCATCGTCATGGAATCCTGGGATGTGTAGTTTCATGAAGTATTTTAAATTCTCTGCCAGAGAACTCCAGTGCCTCCCCAAGCTACAAATTCCAGAAATCCATACGGATGTAACCATGACAGTTAAAGTGTGATTCTATGATAGATGAACTATTCTATGAATCATCGTGCTCTAACTGTATGGTATGAAAGGAACCAGATGACTTTGATTTAAAGTTATCAAGATTATACAGTACTGTAAAAGGATTTCATATAAAATTCAGAGAGCTGAAATGGTCTGCTTTTAACATTCCCAGAGTTCATGAGATTAGCTTTAGGTGCCTGTTCAAGCCTTATTTTCCATATATATATATATACCAAATATTGGAGATGGGATGGCAGTCTTCTTGTTGTCCAGATACCTAACACTAAAACTCTGGAGCCATGCCCCCAGGTTATAAAAACATACATGTGTCTGGAACACATATAAGTGGGTCTAGTAATGTACAGAACAAATTCAGAATTCCTCCAAGTTAGTTAGAACCTTGAGTTTCTGCTTGTTAGGTGCCATATAGATGTCCTTCTGTACTTTGGTTGGTTGTTGTTGTTGTTGTGTGCCTTCAGATTATTTTCTTGGCAAAATTTCTTGAGAGGGGTTTTGCCTTTGCCTTCCTCTGAGACTGTGATTTGCCCAAGGTCACCCTGTGGGTTTCCATGACTGAGCATTAGTCCAATGTTGAAACCACTACACCACACTGGCCCCTATCTGTACTTGGGTAGCCCCACTCTTTTAGTATTAACACCAAGTGTCAGGCCACCAGGGTTCATGGTATCTGTGGGCTTGACTTTCAACATAATTCCACTTCCTCCTGTATGCTTTCCCTATATACAGTTGTCCCTTGTAACTCACGGGGGATTTGTTCCAGACCCCCCACACACCCGTGAATTATGAGGGTAGTGTATATTCAAGCCCCATTGGCTTGAATGGGGCATGCCTCATTCATGCTAATGGTGGTCACCCCTCAGCGGATTTCCAAGTCTGCATATTTCAAGTCCACGGACTTGGAGCTGCGACTGTACATGGGAGCAAAGCTCTGATTTGGGAAAGGAATATTTACACCAATGCCCTGGTCTTGATATAGTCAAAATTGCATGTTGTGTGGGAGCTGATATAATCTTACTTTCACCACACTGTTCTAGTAATGTATCACATCACATGAAGGTGTGAGGCCATACTGTTGCAGAAGGCTTATCCTATTGCCCCGCATATACCACTAATTTCCACAAATGTTTTTCTAGAGCAGAGTGGCAACATCCGCAACATTGCTAGTGCTTATCTATTTGTGCCATATTTATCTGCAAAAGTACTAAAACATTTGAAAGTAGAGGCTTGGAGGAGGAAGAGTTGAGCTGTCACCTTTTCCATGCTATACTTTAAATCAGTGCTATTCAAAGTAGTAGTCCTTAGACTGGTGCTAGTCTCTGACGCACTGGTTGACAATCTGTTTGGAGTTTCCAAGAAAGAAGGAAACAGCTACAGGAAATGGGCACAGATATGTGACCAGTTCCTGGAACAATAGGAGAAACATTACTGGTCATCCACATCAGATGGCCTGAAAAGCACCGCTTCAGATCATTTCACCACCTCTTCAATATAGAAATTTGGCAAAAGGCCCAGTTCTGTTCACTTGATCTCTACTGTCATATCTGGTTTGTCCTAAAATTTCAGGTTTGAATTAAATTTTGCAACATGCATAAGCTTCTTAATAGTAATATTATTGTTTATAGAATATCTGTATTGTTCTAGGGCCCCAGAGGACCCAAAGGAGATACTGGACCAGCAGGTTTACCAGGTCAGAAAGGAAAACAGGTAAGAAGGAAGCAGGTGGTAGGCCAACAGAAATCAGAATGAATGTGAGAAAGTTAGTAACATTTGGGGAAGTTACAATCATATGAGAGTTTCTCTTGTAAATAAAAAGGAGAGCTCCCAAAATCCTGGAAGAGGAATATTGTAGGAATTTTTCTGTTTTGTTTCCATGATTTCTTAGATTAAAAAAAAATATTCTGGGAATGAGCCCTCCTTTTACTGGATTTTCTTTTAATATGTAATTTCTTTTGATGACTAGGAGGGAATGTGCAACTGTACTGTATTATGCATTTTATATTTCTTCAGATACAACTCAGGAATAAATTCTGTTAAGGTACCCACAGAAGGTCTACCTATACATTCAAGTATCTAAGGAAACCCACTTTTAGGAGAATGTGGATTATTTCATAATTTAGGATACATGCCTCTTTTCTGCTGAGAAGAAAAAACCCAGAACAGATTCACCTGTAGTTAAGCAATAGAAAGAGATAATTTCATGATTGACCTTTCCCAGCAATGAAAAAATGTCAAAGATCTGTTGCATCAAACAACTGAATGATACTGAGCCCTGATGTTAATGGACTCCTTCCATCCAGGAGGATTTAGTGTAAGTCTGGCTGTGGTTCCTTCCTACAATTACCAATCCTGTTGGCAAACAAAGAAAAAAAATCAATGCCTGCTTTACAGGGCTTTTAGGGATAGGTGAGGATTTTATGATTTGGTCTGAATTTTAATTTTTTTTAAAACAACTTGCATGTAGGAGAATGCCAAACTGGCAAATTTGCCAGTATACTAAGAATGAGTAGAAATTTGGTTGCAATTCATGTTTTATTTGAATTTGCCAAAATTTGCAAAATTTGAAATGTGAAAATTTGATGGATTTGTCTGTCTCTAGATCCTGTATCAGCTAGCACTCACTAAAATGCTTGTTATTCTTACAAAGGCAATCTGACCAAGATGAAAGCCTACCAGTTCTCTTATTCAAATCTGGATTGAAAATATATCAAGTCTGACAGAAAAAGAAAGACTTGCATTCATTCATTGGGATAAAATCTATCAGTTTGAATGAATTTGGACTCCTTTTCTGGAACAGTTTTGAAATAGTTTCACTCTTTTCCACCTGTTTCTTTCTTCACTTTTGCTTGATTTTGAGGTTTCAGTATCTTCAGGACACACAGAAAATGATAAACATAATATTTTAATTATTAATAATATATTGTTACGAAATTTGTATTGCAGTGAGATACAGGTAGAGTCTCCCTTATCCGAAATTCTGAAATTCTACATGCTCCAAAATCTAAAATTATCCAGATTGGTTGTTGAAATGGTGACACCTTTACTTTCTAATGGTTGAGTATACACAAACTTTGTTTCATGCACAAAATTATTAAAATCCATAAAATTTCCTTCAGACTATGTTTATAAGATGTATATGAAACATAAATGAATTTAATGTTTAGACTTGGCTCCCATCTCCAAGATAATCTCATTATGTATATATAAATATTCTGAAATGTGAAAAAAAATCCAAGATACTTCTGGTTCCAATTATTTCAGATAAGAGAGACTCAACCTATATGTATTTCATTTCTTTTACAATTAATTTCAAATGTTAAAATATATAATTGTACTGATCTTCTGCACTAAAAATCCAGTTCTTGTGAATGAAATGATCAGACTTTATTTTCTTTCTCAGACAGAAAAAAGAAAAAGACAAAAGTAGTATCACTGGTCTTTTGTGGGAAGGCAACCCAAAATCACCAGCTGGACAATATAATTATTAGGATCCACCAAAATACCACAGAAGTATACAGGCTTTTGAGATCTCCAAAATCTTTCAGTGGGCCACTTTTTTGTTGCACCAGATAGTCTGAAGAGCTTGAAAGAATGTATATTTTTATGGATTTCTCTAAAGATACAATTTGCATACATTTATTTGATTTGGAATTAGGAATATATTTCATTTCAATTCAAAAATAAGAAAAAGAAGCAGGTTTAATGCTCACATAATATCAAAAGAGCCAATACGCAAAGGCAAAGAGGCAGGAATTGTTATAGCATTAACATTCCTTGATTACTGAAAGCTCCATCCAGACCTCTCCTTAATCATTCCATTTAAAATGTTTATAAGATTGTACATTCTTTTCTACTACAAGAGTACTAGAAATCTGAAAGTTCAGTTTCTTGGCATGTGTGGTCATTGGCAGACGATAACAATGATTTGGTATTTTTTGCCACCATAGGCAGAGCTAGGATGCCTCAGTACAAACAGAAAACCCTTCAGTGTGATATTACAGAGGATGATGGCACACATCTTCGAGCAAACATGTTCAAGGCAGAAGCAGCACACAAACCCACTTTTGCGTTGCTTCCATGATGCCAGATATCCCCTGGAATGGGCTAATACAAACCAAACAGCCCTAACAGCTAGATGTAAGTGCAACTTCATCTAGTCCTGACTAGCCAAGAATGAGATTGGCATATTTGTTGGGCACAAAATGACTTCTGTTCATACAGGACCCATTTGTCATTTTGGTCATTCCTCAAGCTTCTCCCAAATTATACAGCACCATAAAAGTGCACACCAATAATGTGCATCCTTTCTGATCCTGAGGAGAATCCCCACACTGCCCATTTTTCCCCATCCTAGCCAACATATTTTAAAATTACAATGTATTTTTCTTCTTATCTCAAACAGCCACAAGCCTTTTGTCACATTGTAGGCATAGAGCTCACAAGATCATCTCAAATTCCATTTAAGAAACTAAAGGCCTTTGCAGACTGCCAGAAATAGTGCAAATTGAGTCCACTTTAAGGGTTAGGGTTAGTGCTAGGGAATCACGGGATTTTTTTTCTGAGACATTGAGCCTTCTCTGTCAGAGAGCTCTGGTGCCACAATAAAATACAGTTCTCATGATTCCCTAACCCTAACCCTAACCCTTAAAGTGGACTCAATTTGCACTATTTCTAGCAGTCTGCAAAGGCCCTATGAAACAAATAAAAATGCAAACAGTGAGAGGCAGGTTGGGATAGGATTGAAGGAGATCTAGCGATTGGTGTGAAATGAAAGATTTGTATAGATGAAAAACAACAACAGCCTACTCTGCTATGTGTTGCGGTCCAGCAGGCTAAAGCAGTAAGAGAACGCAAGAGGAATGGGCATCTGTCCATTTCTTTTTCTCTCCTTCAGATGGTATCATCTCAAGGCAGATTCATACTACCACTCAACTTGAATGAATACAGCAGTCAATTCAGTGGTGAGGTCTCATGTATCACTTCTTTTAATCAAATGAACAAATAAATTCCTTTATGCTTTTATAGGGTGAAAAGGGTGAGCCAGGAGCTATCTTTGCTTCAGCCGACTCATTAACAGAATTGATAGCAAGACCAGGAGAAAAGGTAGCTTTACTGGGTTATCTGTTTTATGGAAATATACTTTATTTTTAAATATTCCTTTGTTATATTTTTTAAATATTTCTCTGTCTCATAAATGATGTAGTGTTGTCTTAAATCACTGATATATAATCTCTCTTCTCACAGGGTGAACCTGGAGTTGTGGGACCACCTGGGCCAATGGTGAATTTCTTAATTTTTAAAAAATAAATTCATGCTCTTTATTTATACTGTGCCACTGTAGGAGAGAAACATGTAGGAGCTCCAAATATTAGTAGAAGGAATAAAGGATAAAAGGAAAGCGCTGGAATAAGTATTACTGCAGAAAACAAAGCTCAACTTAAAAATGAGAACCATACAATATTTGCACATATATGACAATTCATTTTTCCTAAAATGAGTCTTTTAATATAAACCACACACAATAATATTCTTTTTCACTACCCCATATGCTTCAAATTTCTTCCCAGAAAATTTGTATGGTACCAGAATCAAATTTAGAGTTTCCATGAAGCCTTTGACAAGCCCTTAGAGCTCATCCCAACTGAAAGTGAAACCTAAGTATTTCCTTCACTTTTGCCCTTTCTTTTCCTCCACAGAGTATTTATTATCTGCTATCCTTTTGAAATTTAGATTATGAACATTTTTGAAAAAGTTTTGTTGTAAGGTTCTGTGTACAGGTTGATACTAAATGCATTCACTATATGCTTGTTTAAATAATTGATTTGTTGTTAGCTGCTATCAAGTTGACTTTGACTTATGATACTGCATGCTACTTATATATGCTACATATTACTTATGATACTGGACGTTTTCATACACACGGCTCTAAAGCCGGCTGGAAGCTGCCTGGAAGCAAAGAAGAGCCATTCCGGCGGTGAAAACAGCAGCCGCCGGAGTGGCTCCTGATTGCTTTCGGCAGCAGCCCCGTAATTCCTTTTTAAAAAAGGAATTAGAAAAACGGGGCTAAAGCCGGCCAGCGCCGGGGATGGCACAGGGATGGTGCTGGATAGGGCGGGGCTTGCTGCGACGTCGTATGAACACGCGCAGCAAGACCCCGGAGGGACGCCGGATAGCGCCAGGGATGGCGCTGGATGGGGCGGGGCTTCCTGCGACGTCGTGTGAAAAATTTGACAGTGGAGCCGGAGTGGGGCCGGAGGGAGGCCGGCTAGTGTCCTTCTAAAACCCCGTGTGAAAACGTCCACTATGATACTACATGATACCCTAGGAATGAGAGACCTCAACCCACTCTGTCATCAACAGCCCTGTTCCACTCCTGCAGACTCAGGGTTATGGCTTCCTTGACTGAATCTATCCATCTGTAATGTGGTCTTCCTATTTTTGTACTGCCTACCACCTTATTAAGCATTATAGTCTTTTTTAGTGAGTCATGTCTTCTCATGATATGGTGGAGGTACAACAACCTCAGTTTAGTCATCTTGACTTCTAGAGAGAGTTCAGGCTTGGTTTGCTCTAGGACCCATTTATTTGTCTTTTTAGTACTCCCCAGTATCTGTAGAACTCTCCTCCAGCACCACATTTCAAATGAGTTAATTCTTTTCCTATCAGTTTTCTTCACTGTCCAGCTTTCACAACCATACATAGAAACTGAAAATACAATGGCATAGACAATTCTGACTTTTGTATTCAAAGATATACCGGTATCTTTGAATCTTTAAACCTGAAAATCTTATCTAGTTCCTTCATAAATGCCCTTCCAAGAACTTGCCTTCTGATTTTATGACTGCAGTCCCCATTTTGATTAATGACTGAACCAAGGTACAGGAAATTTGTGACTACAGTATCTCAATGTCTTCATTGTCCACTTTAAAGTTAAGTAAAACCTTTGGAGTAATTATTTTTGTTTTGTTTTTAAGACTGCCTTAGTAATTCATCTTTTGCTTTCTTCAACATTCATTCCAAGTTTTTGCTGTTTTCTGCTAGTAGTATGGTGTCATCTGCATATCTTAAGTTGTTGATTTCCTTCCTCCAATTTTCAGGCTCCCTTCTGCATAGTCTACTTTAGCTTCTAATTCAGCATGCAAGTTAAATAGATAGGGAAATGCAAACTTGCCTGACCCCTTTGTCAACTGAACAGTTCTGTCTTGATGGGGGCCTCTTGTCCTGAGTACATGTTACACATTAGGGTAATCAAATGTTATGGCACACTCATTTCTTTAAGAGCAATTTATAGTTTGCATGAGCTACACAATCAAAGGTTTTGCTATATTCTGTAAAGCACAGGCTGATTTTCTTTTTAAATTCTTTGATACATTCCATTAGCCAACATATATTTGCAATATGATCCCTAGTGCTGCTTTCTTTTCTGATCTGACTTAGGGCCTAAGCAGATGGGCAGCCGTGGGCTGCCCTGGGAAGGTGTGCCGCGGGACCAAGGCATCCCCATGCCTCGATCCAGCGGTGCACTGTTGGCGCCCCTGGAAAGGAGCGCTAAAATAGCGCTCCTTTCATATGTCGCTGAAAGTGCGCCCCAAAATGTTGAGGTGCACTTTCGGCGACCCTTCTGCCACAGCGTGTCCAGAAGCTGTGGTGGGAAGTCGTCCTTGGAGCGCTGGCTGCTCCGAGGACGACCTTGGGAGGGGGAGGGGGCGCCGAGCCTGAGGCTGCCCCTCCCCTTCCCTGCGCTGAGGACGGCTTTTTAAGCCATCTGCCGAGGCCCTTCGACATCTGGTGTTTATTGCAGCATATATAGTAAAGTCTTTGGTGTAAAATTATGAGGTGTGTCCCCTGTGTCCCCTTTCTTGGGGATTAGAAAGTATATTGAGCATTTCCAATCAGTTTTGTTTTCCAAATTTGTTGGCAGATTTTTGTTAGTTTGAGTGGATTCTGTCTCTGTAGCTTGGAACAACAATATTGGTATGCCATCTGTTCCTAATGAATTATTTCTCCAAAGTGATTTTAGTGAAGCTTCCACCCCACTTTCTAAAATTATGGATTCATGGTCAAATGGCTCTCTCTTGAATTAATCTGTCATCTTTTCATCTCTTTTATAAAATTATTCAATGTGTTGTTTTCATTATCTTTTTAATTCTTCCTGATCATGTAGCATGTTCCCCTGCTGGTCATATAGTTTCTCTACTCTTGGTTTAAATTTCCTTGTGATTTTTCAGATCTTATGGAAGAAACCTCTCTTCTACCTCTTTTGTTACCATCTAATATTTTTATGCATTGATTGTTATGGTAGTTCTCTTTGTCCTTGTTCACAAGTTGCTGGACAATTGTGTTCAGACCCTGACCCTATTTCTGTTCCCTTTTACTTTTGCTTCTCATCAGTACCTTAACTCTTTAAAGAGTTTCACCTGTCATCCAGTTAGGCTTTTCTTTCTTTTTAGCTGCAGACAGTGTCTTTTTGCATTCTTCCCTGACAAAGTCCTTGGCTTCAGTTCAGAATTCTTCTGGCTCCCAGTCAATAAGGCGTAATAGTTAAAAATCTATTTTTCACATTATCTTTACATTTTATAGGGGTTTCTTCAGGTTGTATTTTGGTGTGTTCTTCTCTAGCTTTACTCTATTTTTTTATATTAGCAGTTCATGGTCTGTGCCACAATCTGCTCCTGGGCTTGTTTTTGCAGAGAGAATGGAACTTTTCCATCCTCTGCTTCCAATTATATAGTCTATTTGATTTCTATATACATCATCATTGTGTACACTTTTGTATACTTTTGGTTGTCTGAAGAATATGTTTGTGATGAACAAACTATTGACCTCACAAAATTTGATCAGTTGCTCTCCTGCTTTATTTATTGATCCTAGGCCAAATTCTCCTACATTCTTTGATTCTGCTCTTTTCCTACTTTTGTGCTCCAATTACCTATTATTATCAACATATCCTAGACTCAAGTATAAAGTGTTTGAGTGTCTTCCTCTTCTGCCTCTGCAGCTGGAACAAAAATTTGGATTATGGTTATATTGGTAGGTTTCCCCTGAAGTCTTACTGATACTATTCAATCAAATTTTGCATTATATCTTGATTGCTTTTGCTCCATCTCTCCTCAATATTAATGCCACCCCACGTCTTAGATTTTCATTTCCTGAAACATTTCCAGAAATGTTTGTTTGTATAGATTATGTTTTTGCCAAAAGCATAAACCTTCAAGGAACATAGGCATTCCATAAAATTATTAACTAGAACGATGCCTAGTTTCTTATTCCTGATGTTCCCAGTTAGACATGAATAAAAAATTAGAATTTCTCCCTCTTATTTTTATTTTATTTGTACACAAACAAACACACATACTCCCTAGATTCCTTTAGTTACTGTGTTTTGAGATGAGTCAGTATAATCCTGAAAATGACTGCTCTAAACTAAGATATGGGTGATGGGAGAGATAGATAGATAGATAGATAGATAGATAGATAGATAAGGGTACACACCCCTGCCTTCTCACAAATAACAGTTTGAAATGAATGAAATGAAATTTAGATATCTCTGCAGGCATTGTTAATCCATGGATATGTATAGGACAACTATAAATATGGATGGATAGATAGATAGATAGATAGATAGATAGATAGATAGATAGATAGATTGATTCCTGCTGTCTTGCAGACATATTAAAAATAAATTTTCTCATTTATTTATCTCTATAATGGGAACTTTCATTATTGCCAAATGGCAGCTCCATATACGCTTTACTGACAGGATAGGCGAGCAGGGACCACCTCCATGATGCTTTACTGAAGGGGGAAGCGTAGGGTGTGTGAACACCAATCACATATTATGGGCGATTTTGGATGATTTAATGCCAATTTACTGATGGTAAGCCTCCCATGTGATAAAATCCTTAGAATCACAAGAGCTGGAAGAAACCTCAAGGGCCATCCAGTCCAACCCCATTCTATCATGCAGGAACACACAATCAAAGCACCTCAGATAGATGGCCATCCAGCCTCTGTTTAAAAATATCCAAAGAAGGAGACCACACCACTCTCCAAGGCAGCATGTTCCACCATCAAACAGCTCTTATTGTCAGAATGTTCTTCCTTATAAGTACTAATAAGGACTAATTTGTACAACTTGCAACTGAGGCTCTTTTTCTCACTGGATTTCATTGGACGGTTCCAGTTTCTTTTGTGTGTTCTTTCTAGGCCTAAAGCTATGAGACCAACAAATAGACACTACACTACCATGTTCTCCTTGCAGATTTTTCTATGAAAGAAATTGGATAGCAAATACATTGGAGAGAGAGCAAATACAATGGAGCACAATAATCCCTCTCCCTCACCTCATAAAGTACATGTATAAGATAGGTCACTTTCACAATAAAAACTTTATCTGGAGGTATTCTTAAAATTAAAATTGCAAATGCAACCTAAGCATATTTTTCATTTCTCAAGGTTTTCCCCTTCAACTCATCACAGTCCTTTTTCTTCTTCTTCTTCTTTAGGGACCACCTGGACATTCAGGACCAAAAGGAGAACTTGGTTTTCCTGGCCGGCCAGTATGTATATCTTTGGGGAGAGGGATTAATATTGTTATCGTTATTTTTATATAGGTGCTAAGCCATTTTATATGTGTTTCTCTCTCCAGGGACGTCCTGGGCTGAATGGACTGAAAGGCATAAAAGGTGAACGGGGTGTAACATTATATGTAAGTTTTTATTGAAACAAAGAGTTCCTGCTAGTTCTATAAAAAGATGCAGGCATAGACAGGCTAGATAAAAAGAAGCACTTCTTCATACACTGTACAGTGAACATGGAATCTGTTGCCATGTGATGAGACAAATGTAGGTCACACTGTGTATCAGGGTGGACAGGTTTTGGAAGCCCAAGGTCCTGTTTTGGAAGCCCAAGATTTTCCACCCCAGGTAGATCCTTCCCTCCAAAACAGAATTCTATTTCAGATTTTGTAAATCTGCTTATGGGGGTGAGGAAAAACTCCTCCAATGTGTCTAAGGGATCATTTGATAGATGCTGTTGGGGTGGAGAGCTGCTAGGTGCCTATGGGTTGCAAAAATGAGTGGGAGCTGCATGTACCCTGTAGGCCACATGTTGCCCACTACTGCTATAAACATTAACCCAGTGGGAACTAGATAACATTCCTCTTTCCTCCTTGAAACCAAACCTACATGTAAGTGGGGTGATGAGCACCTGGCATGCCCCAATGCATGATGTGTTGACTGACTTTAGCTAGGTTTTTCAGAAGTAGAAGTCTGCCTTATTCCATTTCTTTACATTTGTTGCATTAGCTTGGTGGTGATTTAGGCTGAAAAGATTTGTTATGTGCTTTTTACAAATTTGTACATACTCTTCTGAGATTGAATACAGTTTAGAATGGACCTTTGGAGGAATAAAAATGTATGTAGACAATAACTGTAGACATATATGTAATGCAATCTCTCTATCATTTTAAATTGTTCACTCTTCTGAATTAAACGGGAATAGAACAAGCCTCTTGTGAATCCTGTAGATAATGGATTCTGTAGTTAGATGGATCAGTTTGCTTGGGATTTATGCCAGTTTGGCTTGTGTTCATTCATAAAACCATTTTTTCTCTTGCTACCTTAATCTGTATATTATTTTTTAATTCACATAGTATCTGAAATATATTTTTCAGAAAAAAATTATCTCAAGCTATGTGTTTCTTTACACATTTCCCTCTAAAATAGGGAGTTTTAAAGTAAATAGACATTTTAAAGTAAATTTTGATACATTTTGAACTGAGAATTGTATTGCAAAATTAATGAAAGTGCAAAATCCAAAAAATGAATATGTTTCAGTTTACACTGTAATCCAGGTGGTATGGATTTACATCAGAATACATCTGTTTACATTGGAATACAGACAAATTGAAATCCTCAAGTATCCCTACCAGTTGCTATAATCTCAAAAGAAAAAAATTAGTTGAGGACAAAGGATAAAATCAAAATTCTCACATTTTTCCTTCAATGAGATTTTGAAGAGAGATCCTTGTAGAGCAGGGGTAGCATCATAAAACTCTCCAGATGTTGTTGGACTGCAACTCTCAGCAGCTTTTGCCACTGGCTGGGAATGCTGTGAATTGTACTCCAATAGCATCTGAATGATTCCTATCTCTGGTGCAGAGAACTACAAAAAAAAAAAAAAAACCCAACCATAACCACAAAGCAGTATATCCTAGCAGATATTGAGTGCAGGACTCTAGTAGCTTCATCTGTTGCTGCTCGTAGTAGCTTCCCATAATCATTTTCTGTTCATATCAGTAATATTTTATAAGCTTTCTTTGAAAACCATGGAGAATGAAAAGCTGTTTGTTTTTTCTTTAATGAATAAAAAAAAATCAAGATCCAGAACTCAACCCATATATGATCCATTTAACAAATGTGCTGCAGTTTGAGAGTGATCCCTGATGTTTCCTTAATTTTTGTCTTTCTAGGGCCTCCCTGGTTTGCGTGGGCCACCTGGCCTTCCAGGCCCTCCAGGTCGTGTGGTATATATTAAAGGAGTAAGTACCTTCAAGTTTGTCATCTTGCTTAACTGTGCCCAAGGAGGCTATGATCGCTAAATGCATCCTCCATCTTCAGGGGCATTATATCTCTGATTGCCAGAAGAAAAACGGCTGAATATTTCCATCATACTATGCTTGTGAACTTCCAAGGAGTTGCTACACAAAATGTGTTCCACTTGGACACAAAACGCTCCAGCACCATACATTTTTATATGATTTGAACTTCAGTAGTTGTCAGACTTTGAATGTTGGTTTGACAGTACTGCTTGACAGCTAAAGCTAGTCTTGAAAATTACCCAATGCATCTTTAAGCCATCTTGAAGCAAAGAGAAGGATCGGTACAAGTGTAATGAATAAATATGGCTTATGGCTTCTTCTTTTTTAAAGGCGCAACTGATAGCAAAGGAATAAGTGGGGGATAATGTCCCTGCTTTAAATTTCTCCCCAGTTAAAAAATTGTGTTTGCTTACAATGTGTAATTTAGAACTTAAGAAAGTTACCTTATACATGTGTGCAGTGCTCACAACTGAAGGATCACTTCTTAGGAGTTTATAATATCGAGATGGAAAAACCTTTGAAGCAGCATCAGACAATTAATATATTATGGTTTTATATAAAAATAGTATTTACTGTACTTATTTTCCTCCATTTTTTTAACAGACTGTTTTCCCAATTTCTCCCAGGCTTCAGTGCAAAACAACCGTAAGTCATACACAGTGCCTGTGTTTCATATGATTCATGGATATGTTGTATGCTCATGAGGATGAGCAACACGATATGTAGAACTAGCAACATTGTGTGTGTATAATATATTTAGTTATATCTGCTTTGATTATTTTTTTTGTCTGCTGCTTTGCCACCAAACATTATATCAATATTTAAAGTAATGCTGAACATGTACTAGGCTGCATGGGACAACAAATGATGGGTTGGAAAGAACACATGTATGCACATGTAGTCACATCCACACACAAAAACCACTTATTCACACACACATTATGCACAGTGCACAGTTGAGGGGTTAGACCACTCTGTCCCTTCATGTTATCCTCACACCACCACAACAGCCCAGGAGTGCATTTATGTTGAGGAAGAGAGCAGGCAAGGAGAATCTTCTCTGCACATTTTTCTTCCCTGGCTCATTGTGTCCCAGACAACCCTCCAAACAGCTGTTTGGGATGCAGTTTTTCTGGAGAAGAAGGTGCCCAGGGTTGATTGGCTTCACATGCCTTTTTTACTAGACCAATTCTAGTAGATATTCATTTGTTGGGCTGTTGGGATTGCAGTTGTGCTATGGGAGAGAAGTGTGGGAAGATAGTTATCTCGGAAATCCATAAACACTCACTTCCCTATTATATTTGTAGTGATGATAGCAGTGAAAATATAGCAAAGAAATTTGGCAGAGGGAATCTTGCAAGTTAGGCACCAACAGAGAATATGCAATCTCCAAAGCTTGTATGCATTCTTGTAAGGAACAGGGTAGTTCTGGGGAAAGTGATTACCTCTGTACATATAATATGTATTTTTCTTGATATCAGACTGCCTTCATTCATAAGCATAATTTACTTTTACTTTTAAAGTTTGCTCTTCTAAAAAAGTTATTTCAAAAGGAAACGTTTATTTGAATATTTTAATAACAAATATTACATATATGGCTGCCACCACCCCTACCAGAGCAAAAGAAATCCATGTGTGCAGACTTTGAACTGCATGCAAAGAAAGAGCATCACCTAAATGACAGAGCACATGCATTAGGTCCCAGTTCAGTCCTGGAATTTCCAGTTAAACATGTGTATCAGGTAGCTACAGTGTGTTTTCCCACATGAAGCTAGTAACAGTCCCACTGGGTGGAGGTTCATAATAGGAAATGGGAAAAGTTCTGCGGCCCCAGTCCAAATTGTAGGACTGTTCCTACCATTAGGCAAAGTGAGGTGGCTGTCTCAGGCAATGGAATTTAAGTGTTACATGAAAGGGCAGAAAATTGTTTTTTTCTCCAATGTATCGTTTTATATTTACAGTGAGGTTAAGGCCTTTCTGGGGATGATGATCATGATGATAATTGGCTTCATGTGTCATAATAATGACCAGTTTTAAGAACTGTGTACCTTGATTTGAGTAAGTGAGGGCAGAAAAATGTTTTCCAAATAGAGTAAGGAATGATGCAGGTGCACTTACTTTTTAAAAGCATGGGGAGGGAATGTGATCATGGATTTTCTAGGCTGTAAATTGCCATCTGTGTGTTTAGAAGGTAAATGTTTACCAATCTGATCTAATTAACCACAGAAGTGCAAACACAGTCTGTTCTTTTGAAAATCATGTTCTGTGGCACTGTGATGATAATCCAGAGAAATTATAATAGGTTGGACAGATTACTTTTAACAGCATGGAATAACATGGTCCAGTATGTAGGATTTCCTTAGAGCTGATGAATAGACTGTGGCTGCTGAGGCTGAGAGAACAGTCCTTTGTGAAGACAAAGTTGTTAACCATGTGGACTTCCTTGGCTACTAAGACCAGGAGTATAGGAAGGCAGGATGAAGAAACTTTAATTATCCTGAAGACCAAATTTCTTCCATGGAACAATGTCAAAAGGAGTCACATGCTAGTGGTTTGGTACCAACCAATTGATGGATGTGGCCCTCAGCCCCATATGATTGTCAGAATATCGTTCTCACTAACATACACACATTCCTATACATAAACACAATATATATACATACGCATATTACTTCTCTTGCACTACAATCAGGCACTGAAAGGAAGCAGAGGGTTTCCTCCCCTTGGTTGGGGGCCATAGCATTGAAACAGGGAGAGTTACCCCTTCTCTCCCTAGCAGCAATCAACATGCTCCAACTGTTTCAGCATGCAAGGGAGGAAAGAAAATCTCTTTATATCTGATTGTTGAAGTGAAATAAGGACTTTTACAGGGGCAGAAAACAACCAGAAAACAATGAGACAAGCTCCGTGTGCTCTAGAATAGTCAACTGTTTATTCAGTGTTAAAAAGCCCACCGTGTTTTGGCCACAATGAGAAAGGTCTTCTTCAGGGGCTGAAACAAATACAAATATACAGTATGTCAATGGGGACCTTCTACTACATCTAAGCTCAAGAATGAGTGGTGCATTGGTTATCATTGATACTGCACAGGAAAATTTGAAACAAAGATATGAGTCATAAGTAAATGTGTGTTAATTGCATTCTGAATATATTTGCTCTGTGTACAGGTAGGCACTGATCACCTTGGAAACCCAGAAATGACCGAAGGTGAGTTATTCAGGAACTGAGGCTTCAGTTCTCAGTTCTATGATCTTATTATTCCAGTGTTTGCAATCTTGCCTTGCTTCCAGTCCATTCTGAAGCCCTATTCCAAGCTGTAGTTTTAACATCTCTAGCCCTAAATGGCTTCCGCCAGTTTAACTGGAATGTCTTTTCTCATATTCATCTTACCAGTCTCTTAAACTATTTTCCCTGATCCTCCTTGGGCAAAGGCCTTTCTCTGTATGCAGTCAAGTAGACATTCTATGTTGGGTTACGTCCTGTTGCCACCCAGGCTAGGTAAGTGGCACATGATAGGAATTACAAAGAAAGTACCCCAGTGCTAGCTCTGCCTTCCAGTTCTTCCCTTGCTCTGACCAGGTTATATTTTACTTTCTTCCAAACTCTGGCATTTTTTATTATGTTCTGTTAGTTTTTCTTTTCAACCTTATTTTCTTTTTTCCTTTCATTTTTCAGCTACCATTATTTCCTTCCTTTAAAAAAAAGGACAAGCCTCTGCCCTTTCGTCTTTCCTTCCCTTTTCCTTCTTGCCCCCCCCCCCCAGCATGGGGAGAATGCTATGGGAAAATCTTCTACAGCTCCAATCTCTAAATCACATCAACCTTTCCAAGGCATGTGCATGTTGTCCGGAGAGGCTGCGCAGCCATGCTGCCTCCTCAGGGAGCCATTTGGCTCCATGTGGCAACCAGAAAACAATGATGAAACAAGCTCCATGTGTTCTAGGATAGTCAACTGTTTATTCAGTGTTAAAAAAAAGTCCACCACGTTACGGCCACAATGAGAAAAGGCCTTCTTTAGGATCTGGAAACAAATACAAATACACATATATTATAAATATTAAAAAGACAGGACAATACTCAGTGAACTGTAAGATAAAAATACCCACATTATTCATATCAAAATTATACACAGCTTTTCAGGGAATTCAGTGGAGTTGTAAACACTTTCCAAAATACAGGACCATAGAGATTAAAGAGATCAGAATCTACAGCATTTCTTTATATATACATATTCCAGAAAAGGCATAACCTTGAAAAGGCATAACCAGTGATATGTTTTGGATTGAGACACAAGGACATCTGATGCAATCTCACCAGGTGATTACTCAGCCCATTCATGTCATTGCTTCAATCATGTATATACATATGTTTTAACGTAGAGAAAGCCCTCCCTCCTCTACTACACAGGCTTTGCCTCCACAGGCCTCTCATTGGGTGTATTCACACTGCAGAATTAGAGCACTTTGATGCCACTTTAACTGCCATTACACAGAATAACACTTTGACTATTATCTCCAGCCCATGATGTACTTCCAAGATACTTTCTAAGATACTGTCTCCCTCCCCCACATGACTCAGTTTAAAGCCCTCCTGATAAAATGTTTGAGAATATTGGCAAAAATGTTTCTGCCAACTGGTTTGAGATGCAGCCCATCTCTTGCCAGAAGCCCACCCTCATGGAACCACAGCCCATGATCCAAGAATCCAAATCATTCTTGGCGGCACCATCTACGGAGCTAGTTATTCACATCTGCTGTTTTCCTCTCCCTTCCTGGACCATGCCCTTCAACTTGGAGAAGAGATGAGATAACAACCTGTGCATCCAGCTCTTTCAGCTTCCTATCCAAAGCCTCATAATCCCTTCTGATATTCTGAAGGCTACGCCTTGCAGTATCATTGGTTCCCATATGGACCAAGAGGAAGGGGTATTGATTAGTAGGCTTGACAAGTCTTGTCAGCCTCACTGTCACATCAATAATGTTGTATTCAGAGGCAGCAATGGTGCTTCCTTCTCAAGACTTTTACTATTTCTAATCCCCATTCCCTAATCCATTCAAAACCATAAAGTAGGGACAAGGTGCTATGGTTGGGAAAGACACACCTGCTCTGGCCCATATATTTGTTCCAAGAATTAACATCTTCCAAGGTGGAAATAAAATGTGTGGTTTTCTGACAGAGAACAGATAGTATTCTCCCACCCCAAAATGCCACTTTTACTACACCTTCATTGGGTCAGCAAAAAAAAAAGAGTGGAGCTTTAAAAGATGGCACCTTCTAGCAGGACATGTTGGATATTTGTTTATGTATTGTATTGTATGGTGATGCTGTCATGAGCCATGCAAAAATTACTCTGTTACTGATACCATGTTTTCTCATAGAAATGTTTTCTAAAAGCAGGTTCCAGGAGTGATGGCCCACTGGTCTTGAAAGGTGAAAAGGGAGATAGAGGTCCACCAGGGCCACCAGGTATCATATCTGAAAATACTGTTTCTGGTTTCAGATGGTGATGATATACTATAAATAAATTCAAACATCTCCATAAAAACTAGGAAAACTAAATTGGAAGCATATAGCAGAGAATATTGGTATAACCTAATAGTTTTACATTATGAAAGGTAACCACATTATATTGTTGGTGTACACCAGGGGTAGGCAACTTTTCCCCTTTAAGGGCTGAGGGACTTCAGCTCCCAGAAGCCTCAGCCATGTTGGCCAATAGCTCCTGGGATTCTGGGAGCTGAAGTCCCTTGGCCCTTAAAGGGGAAAGGTTGCCTACCCCTGGTGTACACCATGTATCCCATGTCAGGGTCTCCATACTTTCATACTTTCAAATCTGGAGTCAGGCATGTTCTTAAGAGGTCATGATGACCTTTGAAACACCAGGAGAATTTCCCAAGGGAAGGAAACATAGGCCCGAAGACATGTGAAGGACCCAGTGATACCAAGATAAAAGCTGAATGGGTTTGCTGATTGCTCCATTCTCTCCCCCCCCAGCTCCTTTGCATATCCTCTCACACTGGAAACAAAGACAAGGGCAAGTAAGCCAACACTTCCTACCTATCTCCTGCAGTGTTCACAGACAACTTCTCTATCCATTGAGGTCATCCTAAATGCAATAGCTATTTTTATTACCCTGAAGTTAAAGCCATAAGTCATAAGTAACCTGGTTTACATATTTCCAAATTAGAGAAAGATTTCTTTTAGATTTAAAACTAAATAATATTTAAAAAGTTGACCCAAGATTCGTAAAAATAATAAAATTAGAAAATAAACATAGAATTTAGAATTTGTACAAACTTCTGTTGGCATTGGATATGGAAGAAGAGCAGATAAAACCTCAAATGATTAAGTGGGCCCAGAATATTGGATATTCAACAAGTTTAGCACAATGGAAGAAGACATGGTCTAAAAGGCTAAAATATACAGTCAATTATAACTTTTAAAAATACTATAAAATGTTATATAGCAGGCACTTAACACCTTTTAAATTGTCCAAAATTTATAAAAAAGAAAATATATATATTTTGGAATTGTGAGAAAGAGCTAGGTACTTTTTACCACATTTGGTTGGAGTGTAAATACGCGAAATCCTTCTGGAATGAAATACACAGTGAAACAGAAAAGATACTGGAATTAACGTTACCGAAATATTCTGAGAGATATTTATTGTGTATAAATCAAAACGAGAACCTGGAAAAATAGTACTTACCTGGCAGGGGAGACACCATGATCACGGTAGACTCATATTTTATATGACAACAGCAGCCAGGATTATTTTTCCATCTAAAAGGAAACAAAAAATAATTCCAGGAATAGACGAATGGATTTGGAAACTATATGGATTAATGGAAAATGATAGATTAATGCAAATTTTACAGAAAAAAAACACTTCAGAAGTTTGCTATGGTATGGGGTCCCTTTATTAAGTATATGAAACAAAAATGAGAAAACTATGGGTAATAGGATTAGAAAAGGATTAGCACATATAAGAACCAAAGGAAATGAGCAGATGTCCAAAATGCTATGTCTCATATCTCGATGAGGACAAATTGTTGTTAGATTTATAACTACTATCAATATGAATACTTTTATGTGATATTAAATATTAATGAAAGAATAAGAGAAAACATTATATAAATGGTAAATAAGAATCAGTAGAATGAATTTAGGAAGCTAAATTCTGTTGTTTTATATGTGATTGATGTTTGTATGTGGATGTATTGTTGATGTATGGTGATATGTTTAAATTGTCTTGTCTATTGATATGCTTTTTAAATTAATAAAAATTTATTTTAAAAAAATAAGAAAGAAAACCCTCACCACACCTGTAGCCCACAAAGTTCTGGTCACTTGCAATTAGCTTGTTGCTAAATTTGTTAGTTTCCTTATTGCTTGTAAAACTGGCTTCAGAAAGGATTTGTATCATGTAACAAGGGGTACCACAAACTTGAACTTACATTTTACATCAGCAAAGCCTTTAGCATGAATTCATGATGTATTTCCAGATAATTTTTTAGGCTTGTGCCATCAAGGATCTCTATTAAAGTTTCATTTATACTACCAAAATGATACCGCAAGCACCTGAGTCTCCCATCTTGTTTCACTCAATGGAATAATAATAATAATAATAATAATAATAATAATAATAATAATAATAATAATAATTTATTTCCTGCCTCTCCTCAAGGCTCAAGGTGGGGTACATCATATTAAAATACAAAACACAATTAAAACACATAACCCACAGTTAAAATACAATCTTATAAAATCATTAAAATACACTCATAAGAGATTGTATACAGGTTAAAAAGTCATGATTTAAAATTTACTGGATAGGTCTGTCAGAAAATATATGTCTTTAATGGTGTTTTAAGTGCAGTCAGCATTTTCAGCTGTCGTATCTGTTCTGGTAGGTAATTCCACAGTCTGGGGGGAAGCAGATGAAAAAGTCCTCTGGGAAAATGTTGTCAGTTTAGTCCTGGCTAGTTGGAGCAAACATTTCTCAGAGGGCCTAAGTGTACAGGGTAGATGGTACAGAAGAAGACAATCCTGTCGGTAACCTGGACCCATACCATGTAGGGCTTTAAAGGTAATAACCAACTCTTTGTACTTTGCCTGGAAACTAATTGGCAGCCAATGGAGTGCTTTTAAGATTAGAGTAATGTGATCACTCCTGGATGTACCAATAATCTATCTGGGTGCCATATTCTGAACCAGTTGGAGTTTCCAAACTTACTAAAAGGTAGCCCAATGTATAGTCCATTGCTGAAGTCCAGCCTTAAGGTTACCAGTATGTGCACTGCCATCTTTAACAGTTATGCCTAAGTCTGATATGTGGCTAGTTAGAACCTGTCAGTGCTGAGTTGATGCAGAGAAATAATTACAGAGCTGTTGAATCAAACTGAGGAAACTAGTTATTTCCAGACAATGCTCAACTCAAAGAGTGTGTGTTGCAGGACACAAAACAGGCATATGGATTAATGCCTAAGACTCTTTTGTATGCCATTTCCTTTCCTTGCTTGTTACTTCCATCATCATCATGTTGACCACACACATTCTCTGCTGGTAATCCCATTTGCTCAAGCTGCCTAAGAAGAGTTTATGTTATAAAGGCATCTGTAGGTTCCTTTCTTAGGGATGCAGTGGCCCAAATGGTTAAGACGCTGACTCTGTTGACTACAAGATTGGCAGGTTGGCAGTTTGAGGCCCGAATGCTACATGATGGGGTGAGCTCCTGTCACTAGTCCCAGCTTCTGCCAACCTAAAAGTTTGAAAGCATACAAATGCAAGTAGATAAATAGTTACCACTTTGGTGGGAAGGTAAACAGCATTTTGTGCAATCATGCTGGCCTCATGATCACAGAAGTTATCTTCAACACTGGCTCTTTGACTTAGTAACGGAGATGAGCACCGCCCCCTATGGTTGGACATGACTTGATCAACTTGTCAATGAAGAATACCTTTATCTTTACCTTTTAGGCTCCTTTAGTGGAAGAAATCCCAAGAAATGTTTTCTTATAATAATCTCAGGCTCAGACAGCTCATAATTTGATGGCTTGATTACATCAGTATAACATATACTGTATATACTCATGTCTAAGTCTAAAAATTTTAGTCAAAAATTTGACCCCAAAAACCTGAGTCGATTTATCCACAGGTCAATGTAAGTACTGTACTTTAATTCTTTTATAAAACAAGGACCCATCCCCTGGTTAAAGGCAAGAATGTAATCTGTCCTAAAGGCATTCATGCCTTCTACTCTCTCGTACACCCAACCTTTAGTATGAGCACAAACATTTACGGCTGCTGAAATTCTGTAAATTCTTTGGCATTTAATCCTATCTCATTGTGAATAGTATAGAGCTATGTATTAGTTAGTGCGCATAGGCCTTTTGGTTATTTTACTAACTTGGATGAAATGGCTGCATTTGCTGTACTGTCTACATTCTCTGTAACTTACTTCTTGTACCTGCAAGGCAAGGAGGCCTGGCATGATCTGTGATACCTAGTTGCTATAGAATCTGTTTTAGTTAGAATAAAACTTTCTTTAAAAGTACCTTGCTTCTCATTGCACTCCTTCACACATGCCTTGACTTGGTTACTGTTTGGTTGTTGCTTGCTTAAGTTAGCAAGGGTAGGAAATTAGAAATCCTCTAGCAAAGTCTTGATATGTTGCTAGGAGGGAGATCAGGAAATTCATCAAGTGGCAGCAGCTAATATAGATAGTCTCAAGGAGTCTCATTCAACTCAGGAGGGAGTGGGAACAGAGACCCAGGAGACTGGGAATTAAATGATCTGCTGTGGGCCAAGAGTCAAAAACAGGGGACGTTTTCACACTAGGGGTCTCAAAGCTGCCTGGAAGCAATCAAG
>CM034710.1:48738807-48751406 GCA_020142125.1 Phrynosoma platyrhinos
CCCCCCCCCCCCCCGCTTTCTAAATTGTTTCTGAGTAATGGCCAAACTAGAAAGTAACCCAGGACTCTGGTGGATATCAAGAAAGTGGGAGGAATGATTCAGAGGGAAAACTAATGAGAAGCACTGGTTGGGGGAAATTCCTGATTCCATCCTCTTTCACCATTTTTACAGACCAATTTGTTTAAAGACCCACATCTAGACTGGTCTAATTGCCAGTACATATCTGTTTACCTAGAGATCCCTGATTTTAAAACACCATCAAAAACTGCTTTATAGCAATGCAAAGCAATAGGCATTACGAATAGAGCTAAGCTCTACAAATTAAATTATTTATGCAATGGAAGTCAAGTTCAACAAGTCATACTACCAATTTATTTATCTTATAAGGAACATTGCTACAGGTAGTGCTTTGGCAGAATCTTTCATATCATCGTTAACACTGGAAGATTATAAAAGATATCTTATTTTTGCTTTCCTTAAACAGTAGCAGAGGCAGGCCCACCAGGACCTCCTGGAGAACCTGGATTACCAGGAAGCAGGAATCTGGTAAGCATATGTTTGATTCTTAAAAACTTGTCAGACCTTGTTGGGTCCCAAGCCTGCTATCTCCAGGAAGCACATGATCTTGTAGGCTACAAAACTATGATCACTCAGACAATGTCTAACAGTGATCTGTATGAAGCATATTGAATGGTACTCATGCTGGCCACATAGCAAAATAAAACAAAATCAATTTTGACCAGCCAAAATGCACAAAACACATAATGCAAGTTTTCAAAGCTCCACTGGCTTCTTCTTCAGGAAAAAGAAGTTTTAAAAAATCATACAGGAGGAAGAAAAAATGATGGCTGTTGGAGTTACAGGCTTACATGGTTTACATGAACATTTCAAATGAGCAGCTACCTCACATGCATTAAGTAATCTTAGTTTGTGTTTTTTCTGCTTTTTTTTCCTCCTTTGGCTGTGCATTATTGGAACTTACAGCTTTAGGGATGGACAGGCTTACAATCTAATAGACAAATCTAACAGACAGATTCAATTTGTGCAGCCTGAGTATATGGATAGGATCCTTGGAGAGGAGAGAGCCACTATGTGTGTACTGGATCCTTGCCCTTCCTGGCTTTTGAAAGCAGCCAAAGGGGGACTGGGCAAGTGATGAACTACAGCAAGGGAAGTTTCCATCCTGCCTAAAAGAGGCTGTGGTAAGGCTGTTACTAAAAAAGGTATCCCAGGATTCCAGCATTCCAGCATTCCGAATACCTATGTGCCAGTCTCTAATACAGCTGGCCCTCTGTATCAGTAGGGGTTCAGTTCTGGACACACACCCTGCTCATGGATACCAAAAAACACAGGACCTCAAGTCCCATTACCATCAATGGACACTGCTGTGTGCGTGGCCACATCAGTTGCGGCTGCATACACATGCCACCACAATGAGGTGGATGGGCCAATCTGTGGGTAGCTAGCCCACCAATATGGAAACTGTATTCCATTTTTGAACAAGATCCTGGAGCATGTGGTGGCCTCTGAGCTCCAAGGACTTCTGGATGAAATGGATTATCTCGATCCATTTCAGTCTGGCTTCAGGCCTGGTCATGGGATTGAGACAGCTTTGGTCCCCTTGGTAGATGACTTGTGCAAGGAACTGAACAGAGGAGTGTGTTGGTTCTGCTGGATCTCTCAGTGGCTTTCAGTATAATCATCCATGGTTTCCATCTGAGCCAACTCTCAGACTTGGGCCATTCTTATGCAGTGGTTGCAGTCTTTCTTGGAGGGACGAATGCAGGTGGTGATGATGGGGACTCCTGTTTAATGCCATTGGGGTTCTGTTTTGTTCCCCCAAGTTATTTAACATCTAAATGAAACTACTGCAAGAGGTCATCCAGAGTTGGAGGGGGCACAGTGTCATCAATATGCTGATGATGCCCAACTCTATCTCTCCTTCCCATCCCATTCCAAGGAAGTCAGTGCTGAACCAATGTCAGTCGCCAGTAATGAACTGGATGAGGGCAAAAAAGTTGAAACTTAATCCAGACAATACAGAAGTGCCCCAGTCAGTCAAAAGACAGATAAAGGAATAGGGATTTTGACTGTGCTGGATGAAGTTATGGTCCTCCTGAAATTTCAAGCTCCCAGCTTGGGTGTCTTCCTGGATTCAGTTCAGAGCCTGGATGCCTATTTCAGCAGTGTCCAGGAGTGCTTTTGCACAGTTAAAACTAGTGCACCCACTGCACCCATTCCTTGGGACATCAGACCTAGCTATGGTGATACATGCCTTGATTACATCCCATTTGGACTACTGTAACACACTCTACATGGGGCTGCTTTGGAAACTATTCTTAAACTTTAGCTGGTCAAAAATGCTGTTGACTGGGGCTGGATGCAAGGATCTTGTGACTCCCCATTGAGCTACACTGGCTACCTGTCCATTTCAAGACAGAATTAAAGGTGATGGCTATGACCTATAAAGCCCTGACTATTTGAAAGACCATATCTTCCTATATGAACCTGCCAGAAGTGAAGATCTTCAAGAGAAGGCTTTCTCAGTCCCACCGCCTTCACAGGCTCGCTTGGTGAGGACCTGAAAGAGAAATGTTTCTCTGTGGCTGCTCCCTCCCTTTGGAACTCCCTCCTGCAAGAGGCTCAGCTGGCCCTCTTCCTGCTCTTTTTTCACCAGTAGGTAAAATCGTATCTGTTCAAGGAGGTGCTTAATATACCATCAAAAGGGAGGTTTTTTATTGGGGTGCTGACTTTTGTATGTTTTTAATAGTTTTATATTCTTAACTTGTATGGCTTATAATAATTTTATGTTTTAACTTGATAATATTAATGTGATCTTTTCAATTCTGTTTTGTAAATCATACTGTTTTAGAGTAGCTGCCTTGGGTACAAATTTGAAGAAAGGTGGCATATTAAATAAATAATTAAATAAATGTCATGATACAAACAGAATTAGTATCTGTTTCTAAAGAGGAATGCCAGCCATGATGCAGCATTTGTTTTTCTCTTGCAAGAGAATAGCCCATGCTCATCTCTGCACTTCTCCCCTTATCAAGATGTTCTAGGAGTTAAGAGGTATAGCTTCTCAGTAGCCTTTGGTCTCCAAGCCAGTGGCTTATTCTAGTATATACCTCTCTTCTGTTCTGCAGTTCCAACACTACAATTAGGTTCTGCTCTGAAAAATAAATAATCTTTTCTCAACTCCTAGTCATTTCTTGTTCAGATAAAACTGTATTCTCATTGGCCATTCTTTGATATTTGAGCAATTTTATATATTTTTTCTCTTAACAGGTTACGACACTAAGCAATGTTGGCAGTATGCTACAAAATGTTCACTTAGTTTCAGAAGGCACATTGATCTATCTCAGTGAAACCAGTGAAGTTTTTATTCGTGTTCAAGGTGGATGGAAAAAACTGCAGGTAGTACTTTATTCTAGGTCATGTACCTAAGCTTCCATTAAAAAGATTTGTGATTTTTTTCAAAAAGGAATGTGTGGGTGCCCAAGTAAATAAATATTTCTTTCTTACAGTCCTTCATTACTACTGTTTCTCTTTCCATATCATACTATGTTTTATTTCAGCTTGGTGAACTTATTCCTATCTCTGCCGATAGCCCTCCACCTCCAGCAATTTCTAGCCTGGTAAGTATTCAAACACTGCTTTGAATAAGGAGAGCTTGACCCAGTAATATCCTATATGTAGTAGAATATGGATATTAGACCTGTGAATGTTCTAGTCTCTTATTGTTCTTAGGAAGCAATGTGGGAATATGAATACTTGCATGTTTGTCTGGTCTCTTTAGGGCTAAGGCAGATGTTCATTTTTAGGAGCAAGTGAGGCATTTTAATAGTATTGACAAACATTGGAGTTGGATGAAGGGCTGAGAAGGAGAGAAATGTGAACTGGGAAAACTAGTTCTCTGGGTTCTAGAGTGGTTCAGCTTCAGTGAGGAAACCCCAGCTATAGAGGGGAGCTATTGGTTTGCATCCATGTTATCATCAACATATGAGTCCCATCTCTTAAAACAGTTTTGCATTTATTTTTTAAATGTCAGTCACTAGGGTCCATGTGTAAAATAAGCATAAAATTATAGATGCCATTTTGAGTTTTTAAAAATTCAGACAGAATATCTGACACATAAGGGGGGAGAGAAGACTGAGATTCATCTTACTGATATCCACATCTGTCTTTTGAGTTACCAAGCTGGGCTTAGACCATGGCTCAGAATCTTATGGTTGTTCTCACCTTTGTTTACCCTGCTTTCAGTGCTTTATTTTAACCTTTGCAATTTGTTGTGTGTTGAACTAATAGGGTTTTCAACACCTTCCAGCACCAGTTCCATTTGCGGGTCCTGACAGCAGAAGGCCAAGCGTAAGTTGGAGGAGGAAGGTTGCACTATTATCAGTGATACAGCAAATTAGTAGGTGAAGGACATGTTTGCACTGCCTCTCCTCCCTGTGTACATCCCAGAAAAGCTGGTTCTAAGATTTAATACCAAACCACAGTGGGAGCTGGGGGAGTTACAAACAGTATGTTGTCTTTGGTTGGGAGCAGAAAGAAATCTTGTGAAAACACTGGACTTACAGCCCAAGGAAGCTGCCTGGTACCATATCTTCCCATCAGCAGTAAACACCAAAGAATGCTTGTTTATGAAGAGATACACAAATAACTATATTGCAGCCTTTTGTAGCTGAACGGTTGGTGCCCTTTGTCAGGGTAGGCCTGCTTGGCTGAGAAGGATTCTGGACTGCTATTTCAAGCTATAGTCTGGAGCCTTACCAGACAGCAAATCTATCTGGGATGCACAGCTGAGAGGCATTCTTCCACTTTTCTTTGTTGTTGTTAACTGCCCTCGAGTCGATCTCAACTCATGGTGGTCCTATAGATGAGACATCTCCAAGACCCTCTGTCCTCCACTGCTCTGCTTAAATCCTGCAACCCCATACCTGTGATGTCCTTGATAGAGTCCATCCATCTGGCATGTGGCCTTCCTCTCTTCCTACTTCCCTCCATCTTTCCCAGCATTATTGTTTTTTCCAAAGAGTTCTCTCTTCTCATGATGTGTCCGAAGTACGACAGTCTCAGTTTGGTCATCTTGGCTTCTAGGGAGGTTTCTGGCTTGATCTGCTCTAGGACCCATTTGTTTGTCCTTTTGGCTGTCCATGGGATCCTCACCACTCTTCTCCAGCAACACATTGTCTCAAAGGAATTGATTTTCTTCTTATCATCTTTCTTAACTGTCCAGCTCTCACATCCATACAGATTTTTTTGTGTAAAGATTTTTCCAGGGGCTCTTTCACACTACAGAGTTAAAGCACTATCATTTCATTTTAACTGCCATTTTAACATAGAACATGCTATGAAATGTTAAAACTTGCAGTGTAGAGGGAGGCATTTAGTATTCTCAACCAGAGGATTCTACTGCCTCACCAAACTACCAGTCCCAGGATTCCACAGAATGTAGTCATGACAGTTAAAGTGGAATCATAGAGCTGTAATTCTGTAGTATGAAAAGGGACAGGATACAGATGATTTACCTAACTTTCCTCCTCCTGAAATGCATCCTAAAATTCTTGCTAATTGGTATCTATGCATGTTCACAGGCATTTTCACAGGATTTAAGGCCTTTTCCTCATTTTTGCTTGAAATTCCTGAAACTTGTTGCAAATGTTGGAATTCAAAATCCTGAATCCTGTTGGTAGTCCCAATGAGCCTAAATTCCTTAAATTAGTTGCTGAATGGTTAGAATCCTGTAAATCTGCTGGTACAGTGGGTCTACTCTAGTTGGAATTAACAATTGGATTCTGGTCTTAAAGATGTTTAAAAACAACCCCAAACCCATGTACCTATTAAAACCAAGATGACACTTTAAATTTAAATAAGCCTTAAATAGGCCTTCAAATGTCTAACAAATA
Source organism: Phrynosoma platyrhinos (assembly GCA_020142125.1). Taxonomy (NCBI): domain Eukaryota; kingdom Metazoa; phylum Chordata; class Lepidosauria; order Squamata; family Phrynosomatidae; genus Phrynosoma; species Phrynosoma platyrhinos. The sequence continues at coordinate 48,744,723 of CM034710.1, forward strand.
CAGACTTTTATAAAGAAAACTGTTTCTTACATTCAAAACGCATGGCCAAGTGTAAAATTAATCTTTTTTGATCATATAAAAATAATTAGTTTAATACACTATTTTCTAACTGGAATAGTTTCTAAAAAAGTAATCAAATAATTGTCCTTGTTTCCTAATTTTTATATCAACCACAGCACTGGAACAGTAAGAATGAATGATGACAAAATAAGTTCCATACTGTATTAAGAAAATATACATTTGTCCTCTGGGCCAATATTTCCCTTCATAAAGCGTGAAGCTGATTTCAGTCTGTGCTGCTAACAAATAATTACTTTTAATTAGATGTTAGTCTAAATATTCTTATTTGGAAGACACTGTTCCACCAGTTATTTCAGATGTTGCTCTGTTCAAGGGCATGTGATATCATCTGCAAAAGTGCATGATAATAGACAAAACAGCTACTAGCCTGCAAAGACTTCCTGTGGCAAGTTCAAATCAATATGTGAAATCCAGCCTTTCTCATCCCTGCAGTTCAAGTGCATCTCTCAATCCTCTCTATTTGTTCTCCAAGTTTACTTTCCCCTCCCAATTTCTCCCTCCTCCTCCTCCTCCTCCAGCCAATTCCTTCTTCCAAGCTCCCTTGTATAGCCTGCCCTAACTCCCTTCCCCAAGCCTTGAACTTCCTAGACCCCAGAGTTTGATTTCTCCTATCTGCTTTCCCATAGGCTAATGGGTCTGTTTGGAGGGAAAAAAAGATGGATAGATAGATAGATAGATTCAGAAAGAGTATTGAAAAAGCAACTAAACCTTCACTTTCCAGCTCAACCTCCTGTGTGAGCTTTCTTGTCTTCACCTCTTCCCCAAATTCTGTCCCCATATCACTCTTCATGTCCTTCCATCCTTATTTGCTCCAGACATACACAAAGACAGAGAGCTGTCTTCACTACTTCTCCCCCAATCTTTCTCAGCTGGCAGAGTGAAGCCAATTGGGCCGGTCACTCAACAACAACAACAATGATAATAATAATAATAATAAAATTTATTTCTATCCCGCCCCTCTGCAATGCAATCAGGGTGACTTACAACAATAAAAACATTGATAAATACATCCAATTACAACCCCCACCCCTTAAAAAATTATTAAATAGAACAATTTAAAATATTAGATAAAATATTAGATAAAACAACATATAAAAACCAAACATCATAACAATACAACATAGCAGCAGCATCAAAGGGAGAGAGTTATCTGACTCTTTGGGCAGGGATAATTATAGAGGAAAAGCCTGCCGGAAGAGATACGTCTTAACAGCCTTCTTAAAGCTGTCTAAGGTGGAAATAAGATGGATCTCATCCGGCAGGCCACTCCATAATCTGGGAGCTGTAGCAGAAAAGGCCCTCTGGGAGTTCACTGACAGCCTAGTTTTTATTGGCTGTAATAAATTCCTCCCAGAGGACCAGAGCGCACAGGGTGGATCATACAAAAAGAGGTGATCCCGGAGATAGGTTGGACCCAGGCCATGTAGGGCTTTAAATGTCATAACCAATACCTTGTACTGTGCCCGGAAACTAATGGAAAGGACCTCTCATTCCAGAGCCACACTCCTGCCCTTCTTGGGGAAGGAGACATCTGGGAGGTGGGGAGACCTAGTCATCAAAATTCAGCCCAGGGGCCCTAGGTTTCCCTTTTATGCCATACTGCATTACAGCAAAATTGTTTTCATCCCTTTACTCTGCAGCTTCATCTCGTTGCTTTGAATAGCCCATTTTCTGGTGATATGCGAGCTGACTACCAGTGCTTCCAACAAGCCCGGGCTGCTGGCTTAACCTCAACATACAGAGCTTTCCTGTCTTCACATCTTCAAGATCTCTTGACGGTTGTCAGGAAAGTTGACAGATATCATCTGCCCATAGTTAACCTTAAGGTAACACACCTTTGATGGCTTTGATTTCTGAAACTGCAAGTGCTTCCAGTCTTAGGGCCTTTGCAGACTGCTAGAAATAGTGCAAATTGAGTCCACTTTAACTGCCCTGACTCAGTGCTAGGGAATCATGGGAACTGTAGTTTATTGTGGCACCAGAGCTCTCTGACAGAGAAGGCTCAATGTCTCAGAAAAAAAAATACAATTCCCATGATTCCCTAGCACTGAGCCAGGGCAGTTAAAGTGGACTCAATTTGCACTATTTCTAGCAGTCTGCAAAGACCCTTAGTGCTCCTAGTACTGCACTCCCAATTAGAAGCATTTGGCACTATTTTGTGTTTACTCTTTTTTCTGGTGAGAAATGACACAAAAATGGTGGTAAAGCATGGGAGGAATAACAAATGACAGATAAACATGTCTAGATATCATAAAGGTAGAATTCAAAGACGTACCGTGTTAGTGTGGAATATCAGTATGCAAAGGGGTCTTGTAGCACCTTTGAGACTAAGGGGCTGTATAGACCAGCCAAAAGGGCTGGCCTGAGGGTGGAGTGGGGGCATGGCAACTGCATGCCAGCTGCCCCGACTCTGCCTTGATACTGCCATCACGCCGCCCACCCAACCAAACGGCAGGTGGTGTCAGGGCACTCCCTTGCCACAGCATTCACACACACTGCTCCAAAGGAGCACCCAAAAGCCGCTACCACCATGGCAAGGGTGGCTTTTTGCCACTCTAAAAAGGAGCGGCATTTGCCATATCTCTTTAGAGCAGCAAACCACCAGATCGGGGCCATGGTGTACAGCTCTGTTCAGCCCCTAACTATGGAAAATAAGTTGTAGCATACAAAATCCTTTTGTAGACCCCATAAAGTTATGCAAATGAATCAGTACAATTGCATGACAAAAGCATCATCTGGAACAGTGATTCCCAAAGTGGACAGTACCCCCCGGAGGGGCAGTGGAAAGATCTAGGGGTGGTGAGGGAAAGTGGGGTGGTGGGGGGCAGTGAGGGGAAAGACGGTAGCAGGAGGGCCTTCAGCCAATGTATTCTGCCAATATCACTTTAGTGTCACTCACTTTATCACTGCCAACTTCCTGGAAAACCAGGGGGCTGAGTTGGCTCCACTATATATGAGGACATGTTCAGGAAGAATTGTGTCCACTACGCTGGCTATTTCCCCAGTCAGAACTTCAACAGAATCACCTGCCAAGGAGAGAAGAAAATGTCCAGATCCATCAGCCTCCTGGGGCAGACCATCCTAATTGTTCTCATCCACTGCAAAGGTTCCAAGTCCCAATGTGTCTAAACCTGACCATCTAATGATCTGTCCATGACAATGGAACTGTGGAGAGTTCCACCTTCTCCCACATGTGGTAATGCCCTTTCATTAAAGACACAAACATTACCCTATTACAAAATTCTGAAAAGCAGCATCTTGGAATATACAGAGCATCTTTCCCTACTGCGTAACTTCAGGTTGTCCTGACACATTAGAATTAATCAGAAGGGAGATGACAGTGGTCCCATACAAGTCTGAGTCCTGGCACATTTCTTTTAAAAAAAATTAAGACCTGCATTCACACAGCATTTTGAAACAGGGGCCAAAAATACGTTGCAACCTTATAAGCTTATTGTAGCACTCTTGCACCACATGTAAATCTTTGTTAGTACCTGACTGTACTTGATTCCTTTCACCACTAATGTGCCTGTTCTGTGGTTTCATGGAAACAAAACAGGGGGCATTTCAAAATTTATTGTGTGGTACTTAGAATTGCATGGGGTGATGGCTGCATATAGTCTCCAACCACATCTAGTGTTGTCATCCTACTGTACTTTCATTTTGCTCCATGGTTTGTGGAAAAAACCAAGACCCATGGAAGGGTGGGGGGTAAGAATTGGGACCAAAGGAGGAATAGAGTGGTAGAACTCACAAGTGCCTTGTCTTTCATGGTTTTGGACCGTTGCAGAAACAGAAGTATTCTCTGGGTAACTGAGCTGGCAACTGTAGAGGTGACTGTGGTCTTGGGTCCTGTGAGTAGTGGTGGAATTTCAGAGAGAGAGAAAATCAAAAGCAGGGAGGAACCATGTAACAAGACAGTGGGTAGAAGATTAGTTGGATAGGTAAATGTAAGCCAAAAACTTTGGAATGGGCACTATCTGATGGGCCCAATTTTTAGAATAAGACTAGACAAACCATTTAACATTGTCACAAAATAATGCTGAATGTTCACTTAATTTCATTTTTAAGTGTTTCCTTCTTTTTCCCCACCTGCAATAGGAAGAAAAATTGTTTGATAATTGGGAGTCAGTTTTCTCTGGCAACGGGGGCCAGTTTGATCTCCAGATTCCAATATACTCCTTTGACGGCAGGAATGTAATGACTGATTCAGCCTGGTAAGTTTACCTTCACATTTTCTGTGTGAAATATTAGTACCGTGTTTTAACAGCTGCATGAGCCCTCATACGGTACTTACCAAGATGGGACAGTTTAGTCCCCCCAGAGTAACATTTGTTGCAGAATCCACACAGAACTAAGTTGCCAAGATAGGCATTCTTTGGCATTTTCACTGTCATGACATGCTCTGGTTTTCTGGAGGCTAGCCATTTTGGAGGGGCACTGGAATTGTAGGTGGGTGAGAAAATACAAGAAGTGTATATGATACATTAACCCTCACTAAATTGGGGTGAGATAGCATACTCAATGCAAGCTTTAAAAAAAACGAATTAGAGGGTTAACATTATTCTGTGACTGTGCCCCTGGAAAATTTTGATTCGCCTGGATCTAAAATCTACTGCCATTGGAGATCAGTGTCGTGAGATAAGATTATAACTTCCAAAATTCTTTTAGCATTATCAAATCAGCCCAAGCTACTTGTCCCTCCAGGGGGGAAAACTATGTAGAAGAACTAAAATCTAAATATAGCTTTCCCTCACCTACTACCATCATTCCTCCTCCCCACAGTTTGCTGAATGAACATTAAATTAATTTGTATCAGACATGAAATGTACTGTTAAAATAATAACAATAATTACAACAACTTAAATAATACAACTCTAAAACATTCCTCTAATTTTAGGCCTCAAAAAGTCATCTGGCATGGTTCAAGTCCCCATGGAATACGACTAATTAGTAACTACTGTGAAGCCTGGAGGACAGCAGATCTAGCAGTCATGGGACAGGCATCACCTCTGAAGTCTGGAAAGCTTTTGGATCAAAAAGCATATAGCTGTAGCAACAGGTTTATTGTTCTTTGTATTGAAAATAGCTATATCTCAGATACTCAAAGGAAATAAATTTCCTTTCCTTCCAATGCAAATTTAAATTTTTATTATTAAAAAGTTGACATTGAAATATAATTTTTAAATGATGTAAATATTGTATTGAAAGTGTGTACTTTTTAAAAGGGTAATAACCAAAGAAAGCATACCTCACTGCAGAATCGTATTCCAAGACGGTGAAATTCATTTTTCTGAAACATTCCAGCCCACTTGGTGTCCACTGGGGTTTAGTTCCAGGATCTCCCATGGATACCAAAATCCTTGGCTGCTCAAGTCTCATTAAATACAAAGATGCAATGACTTGATGGCCCTTGAGGTCTCTCCAAATTCTGTGATTCTATGAAATAGTGTCCCTTATGTAAAACAGCAAAAGCTTTGCTTTGGGGAATTTATATGCAGTATGTTTTGGAATATTTTCAAGCCGTGGATGGTGGGATCCATTGATAAAATATCTGTGGATATGGAGGGCTGACTGTAAAGGTAACCAAACATATAGAAGTGCCTGAGCCATATGGCACTTGTCACTATTATAAACCTGTTTAGGGTAGTTCCTAAAAGGTATAGTAAGGCGTGCCAGCAAAATGGATCACTCCCTCATTATACATTGGTCCAGTGACCCTAGAATATATACTGGTATGTGTAGTGAAGAAGGGCATAATCTCTGCTGTAGCCCACGGTTTTCCATAAGCACTTCTGCCAGATTAAGGACTATTGGATTTAAATAGTTTCTATCTTTTCATGCCCCAGCTGCAGACAAACCCTAGCCCAGGGTGCAAAAAGCTATTTCATGTTCACCTAGTGAGATTTTTGTCTTTTTGCTTGAAATATATACCAATGTGCCCTGGTGGAAACTGGTTCTGAGACATCGCTTTGCTTTCAAAATCAGTTTGCTGTAAAATGCAGGAAACAGGGAAGCACATCTCCAAAACCCTCTTGGGCATGTGGGAATAGCTGTAAAACTTTTAAGAACCAGGCCCATATAAGAATGACATTATTTTAAAAACTGTAACTTTTTGTTTCTCTAAAATCTTCCTGAGGGGACGCAAGTATGAATGCAACAGTCTCTCCCCACCACTAAATATTTGCACATGAGAAATACATGGAATATGAATTTCACCCATATGGAAACAGAATCTGGTGCACATTCTGGTGCTACTGTGGTCTTTAAAGAAACCCAAACAGTGTTGAGAGAAAATTCTAACAATGTTAGTGGTGGTTATTCAAAGGACACATAAAGAGCTCCCATGCATGCTGAGGCTTCTGAGGATCTACCTCTACAATGGTTGCCTCCATGAATCATCCAGAAAGCTTCCTCCAAAACCTGGATTGGCATTTGATGCTACATGAAGAACTATAGTTTGAATTTATTTTAACAAGGACACAACGATATGCATGTAGAATTAATAAATGTTATTTCCTTTCAAATATATATTGTACAATTTTCCCATGTAACGGAAGTGCAGAATTACTGCTTTTTCTCTCCTCACCACCATGACTGTGG
>CM034710.1:48751506-48764691 GCA_020142125.1 Phrynosoma platyrhinos
CACACACACACACATTCATTTAATTGGTAAGGAATGTTTGATGGGAATGTAAGCATGTCCCATTTTAGCAATTGGCATCCTCTTTGGGGGACAGGAGTGACATTTCTGTAGCTTTGTGTGTGTGTGTGTATATATATATATATATATATAGAGAGAGAGAGAGAGAGAGAGAGAGAGAGAAAGGAGAAGAAATTTTGACCAGTGTAGCTAATCATGAAAGTGTGTGAAATTCTCATCTGTAGAAATTCCCCCTTAAAAATATTGGACCCTAATGCTGTATTGTATCTGGTTGCCTTCGGATTCCTGTCTTTTCTTAGTTTTCTGACTATGAGAGCTGATTCATTCAGTTTTTGTCAGGTTGCCTCCAAAACAGGAGGTAAACATTACTTCATTTCTTCCTGATTATTGTTTACATGTTTTGGAATGCCTGTGCTAGCTTTCTGAATGGTGGCACACATTCATTCAGTCTCATGGTCTGTAAATACAAATGAGAGCCAGTGTAGCATAGTGGTTCAAGTGTTTGACTCTGGAAACCAGGGTTTGACTCCCAGCTCAGCCATGAAACCCACTGGGTGACCTTGGTCATGTCACATGCTCTCAGCCTCACAGGAAGGCAATAGCAAACCTCCTCTGAACAAATCTTGTCATGAAAGCCCTATGATAGATTTGCCTTAGGATGGCCATAAATTGGAAACCAAAGGTACACAACACAATGTACAAATGCCATAGTCTCTACACTTCCCCGCTCGCCACAGTTTCTAACAGAAAGTCAGAGAAATATACTGTTTTGGAATGCCAGTGGGAAGTAATCAGGGAAATATTTGCTTTTATAAAGGCCTAGCCCCCCCACTGAGGCAGTATCAGCATAGCAGAAATAATCCAGAAATAATCTGGACACTGCTTTCACTGTCATGGTTCAATGCTATGAAATTCTGGGAATTGTAGTTTTTGTAAGACATTTAGTCTTCACTGTCAGAGAGCTCTAATGCCACAACAAACTATAATTCCCAGAATTCTATAGCATTGAGCCAGGGCTGTTAAAGTGGTGTCAAACTGCATTTTTTTTTCTGCAGAGCCAATACAGCCTCAGCTTTAGGAATTGGGGAGGAGAGACTTACACAATTTCTTCACATGAGCTATTGACCAGTTGGTGTGTGTCTTAGTATTGAAGGTTAATTCTCAAAAATCCACATAGCAATTTGATATTGTTTATACTTTGCTGAGTGTTTCCTACAAAAGAACCAAAAGACATGGTGTAGTCTGAGCGTTAGACTAAGACTTGAGACCACAGTTTGAATTCTCCACAAGTCACACGCTCAGCCTCAGAGGAAGGCAAAGACAAAGCCGCTCTGAGAAAATCTTGCCAAGAAAACCCTGTGATAGATTCTTGAAGGCACACAACAACAATCCTCCTAAAACACAAGAATCAGAATGAAAATATATTTCACTGTTGGGCACACTACTGACCCCACCCCATATAGCTGTGTATTGGCATGGATTGTCTGCATCAGGAGACCCTATGCAGAAGTAACTGCTCAGACACTTAGACATTCATGCCAATGAGCAGACATTCAGGAAATGTGGCCAACAATGCAGTCCCTTTCTCCATGCAGAGAAGCAGGTCTTGCACCAATATTTGACATCTACTAATTCATATGCTCGAATGCACATATACCAACCGGGCATCTGGTACTGATATCTTGCCTGTCCTTCAGTACATGCTGTCACTTAAGTATCTGGAAGTGCTGCTGAAGCCACCAGCCTCCCTCTTTTACTTGGCTCACAGCTGAACTGGTACAATAGTGGGATGGGAGCTTAACAAATGTACAATTCTGATAGCATAAGATCTGCTGGGTCAGACCAAAGGTCAGACCTAACTAGTCCAGCACTCCACTTACATAAAGGCCAGTGATATGCCCATTGGGAAGCCCAAAAATGTATATGATCACAAAAGCACCCATCTGCTTCTGTTCCCAGCACCTCATATACAGAAGAATACTGTGTTCAACCCTCCACATAGTATGGCACCATCTTGAGTAGTACCATTGATAACCTTACAAAAGCTGATATATTTCATTTTACACAGTGATGTGGTTAGCAAAGTATGGTTACTGCTAGACATCCAGTGGTTGTTTGACTTCTAATTCATCATAGCACCACTGAGATATATAAGCTTATTGCACCTGTACCTGTAACATTGCCATCGAGTCCCTGGAACGTAACGATATGGGAACGGGTGTTATTGCATTAGACTATTGATAACGCAATAGTAACGTTATGAGAACACATATTATCGCACAGCATAATATGTTGTACCAGTACCGGCCCCAAAATAGTTCCTCAGCTGTCCCTCATTGGTGCACACTCACTGTTGCGAAAACCCCTATGTCTGCATTGGAACGAATGCTATCGAGAGGTTTAGGTAGTGAGCATTCATTGTTTTTTTCTTGTAAACATGATGCAATTCAATCTACAAAAATAAAAAAATATTTTTAAAATTACCTATGGCACCTTTCTTGTGTCAACACTGGAAGAGTTGAGTTGAGTTTGTGGATGTTCTAGGGAAGGAGGCTGTCTTAGCCAATCAGAACACGAGGACAGATTGAGACCGGGTAGGATTATCGCACACACATCATCTGGAATGGTCTGAAAGCGTTCTTCCTGGCTGAGGAAGCATTTTTACAGTTCTCCTGCTGGAAATGGCTAGGGACTGTCAAAGCACAGAATGGGATCTCGATGAGGATCATACTGTGCGATAAAATAAGCTCCATTCCATTCTCATCACATACTTATTACGTTACGAGAACACAGTGCGATAAGCTTAATAAACTCACTTGTAAGTAAGTTGCAACAGAAGGGACGGTAGTGGTAGCTGCAGTAATGCTGTCACTAAAGAAAAGCAAAAACAGAAAGTGGGTGAGTACCCAGAGGGCTGCCTGTTTAGAGACATTTTCCTTCAAACCTACCAGTCCCAAATGAGTGTGGATAAAAAGTGAAATACAGTTTTTATTACAGCAGAAAGGATAATAGAGAAGAAAAGTTAGGTTAGGCTGATATGCACAGGTAGTAAATCTTTCTCAGTAGCAGCACCCCAACTGTTGAACTCCCTGCCAAAAGAAGGTAGCCTGGCTCCATGTATTTTGAACTTCTGGCAGGCATATAAAAGTGTTGTTCTGTGTAGTTTTTGAAATTTGCTCCATTTTAATAATTTGTTTTAAAATCATTCAAGAATTGTTTTATACTGGTTTTTAAGGTTTCTAAATAGCATGTTAATGTGTTTTTAAAATCTCTGAACTATTTTAAATCCTTTTATGTCTGGTGGGCTGGGAGGCAATATATGAATAATAAACAAGCAAACCATTTCAGCCCTGTGTTGATATGATTTGCATAGCTAGTCTCAGGAGGAGACAAGAGGCTCTTCTTATTGTAGGACAAAATATTCAGCCCTGAGAAGTGAAGAATATAATTTGAAAAACTTTATGCTTAACTTTGCCAGTCTCACCATTAGGCAGATTGAAACAACTTGTTTGTGATGTCATAAAAGAACAGCAAATTGTTCTTTAATTCATCATCATTAATTTAGTCCTTCAGAGATGTGCATGTGGGATATCCTGTCTCTCATGCCAAAGGAACTTAGCTAGTCTTGGGCAATATACAACTCCACATCTGGATGGAGGTGCAATTAGCTGTTCTTCAAGCAGCAAAATGTCTTGGACTAGCTGGGGCTTTTACTTAACCAAATCCAACTGCTAAGATCTACAGTATATACTTGACTATAAGTCGACCTTGTGTATAAGTCGAGGTCAACTTTTGGGACCAAAAGTATGGATTTTGGTATGACCCATGGACAAGTCGAGGGTCAGACTTCCTGAGGCAGCCCAGCTGCGGAGAGGCTTCTGGGCAAGCAATCGCGTCTCCCCAGCTGGGCTTCCTCTCCAGGTGAAAGTCCAGCCAGGGAGAGGCTTTGGGGTGAGTGATTGCCCTGCCCAGCATCTTCCCAGCTGGGATTCTTCCCCAAGAGGGAGCCCAGCCAGGGAGAGGCTTCGGGGTGATTGGCCGCCATTCCTAACCTCTCCCCAGCCGAGCTTTCCCTTGCAGAGGCAGCCCGGCTGAGGAGAGGCTTGGGTCAATTACCATACTGACCCTTGTATAAGTCGATGCAGGTTTTGGGGGTCAAGCCATTAGAACAGGAGTAGGCAACCTTTCCCCTTTAAGGGCCGAGGGACTTCAGCTCCCAGAAGCCTCAACCATGTTGGCCAAAGTCCCATGTTGGCCAATAGCTCCTGGGATTCTGGGAGCTGAAGTCTCTTGGCCCTTAAAGGGGAAAGGTTGCCTACCCCTGCATTAGAAGGTCATGTCATGTCACATCTACATTGAGAAAGGGCCTCAGGATGCACCGTTGTGTTCCAACTGAGAAAGAGAAAGTTTTGCACCTGCATGCAAGAAACCTTGGGGAGTACAAAGGGTTTGTTTTGCACTGAGGCAATGTTGTTTTACTTCTATTCAATGTGTGAAGCAAGCTGACACATTATGAAGTAAGATACAAACAGAGCATTTTAGTTAAATATTATATATGTATTAATTTCATGCTTATGCTCTCATTTTATCATCAAAACCATCCTCCCAGGCTGAAAAGTAGTAACTGGTCCAAGATCACCCAATGAGTCTCATAGCTGAATGAAAAACTGAATTCAGGGTTCCCCAGTCCTATCCTGACACTCTGTCCACACACACGGATGAGAAGGTGGCTTCCATGGAAACTCATACTTAGTTATACTAGTCATAAAGTACTATACAGCAATATTAATGAAATTATCTTATCCAGCCTTGTATAAAAGAATTCATTTATTTTGTTATTAATGAGCTAGCATGATGTAGTGGTTTGAGTGCTGAATTAGGATTCTAGGAGGCCAGCATTTGAATCCCTGCTCAACAAAGGAAACCCACTGGTTGAACTTGGACAAGTCGCATTCTGTCAATCTAAAAAGGCAATGGCAAGCCTCATCTGAAAAAAATCTTGCCAAAAAATCTGTGATATGGTCACCTTAGGGTTACCTTAATTCAGAGTCATCTTGGGGCACATAACAGCAGCAAGCCTCTATTAACAGTATTCAAAATCAGTTATGATACCAATTTGCTTGTGCTCCTTTAGAAAAGATGATAATGCTTGATAAGGCTGAATGAAGTAATAAAAGAGGAAGACTTTATATCAGATGGATAGACTCAATGTTTTATCTGTGAGCTTCCTTGGGTCCCTCTGGGGAGAAGGGTGGCATATTAAATAAATAAATAAATGACAGAAGCCATGGTCCCGTGTCTGCAAGACCTGAGTAGAGTTGTGGAGGATAGAGGGACTTAGGGGCTGTCTGCAGGGCCAAAAGGACCATGTTCTTCCTGTCTTTGTGTCAGCCTGTTCAGACGATGCAGGCCAATATCCCAGGGCTGGCATCAAGCTCACTAGACAACAATCTGGTGATAGCAATCTGATTCTGGCTCAAAGGGACCTTAGCATGGGTCAAAAAGCAAAGCAAAGCAGCTTTATTTATATACCGCTTCATATCGCGCTATGGGATGTCTAAGCGGTTTCCAACTGTAAGCTCATTGCCCAACAGTTGGGTACTCATTTTAGCGACTTCGGAAGGATGCAGGCCTGAGTCTAGCCTGAGTCCTGGCTAGTATTGAACTCGCAACCTTGTGGTCTATGAGTGAGTGGCTGCAGTACAGGCATTTAACCACTGCGTCACCAGGGCCAACTGTTTGCCATGGAGTGGCTAAGAAAATCCATGGCAACACCCTGCAGACCATGGGTGTAGCCAGGTGCCCCATTTCCACATCAGATGTTGTGATGAGGGTCTTCTCAGCAGAGGCAATAGAGGTAAAAATTTTGAAGTGTAAATCTGAATCTATGAGCTGCTTCACAAGAATGTGGAGATCATGTCATGTTTGGAACCATCCCAGTTAAACTGAATTAATTTTGTATTTTTTTTTTTAAAGAATTCACCACCCTTTCCCTTTGATGTTTGAACAAATCTGAATGGCAAATCCAAATGAAAGAAATTACATATTCTTTAGAGTTAAGCACAAAGTAATGACAGACACAAATGCCACCATCCACTTGCATCTCATGCTATGAAGAATTTCTTCAGTAGTGGTCTCACAACTGACTCCTTTAAAGCTCTTTCTATTTAAAGAACAAATCTTGTCAAAAAAAGTCCTTGTGGCAGTTTGCCTTAGGGTATCGTAAGTCAGAAATGATTTGAAGGTACAAAACAACAACAACAACAACAAATACATTCTAGGTATTTTTTTTTAAAGAAGCTTCATTTTTTTTTTTTTTTTAAGAAGAAGAGCTTACACATACTATATGTTTCCACAAGTCTACTTAGGTAACTGGAGATTGTAAGCATTGCAAGTAGTCGCTGAAGTATTCAATGAACTATGACCAGTCTTCATGAAATGAGTCCTGTCTTTTGCATCCATTGCAAGCTCATATTGTGTATGAAAGTTTCACCATTAACTAGGAGTCCCATATTCTTTCCCACCAATTGTCTACTGTGAGTTCTCCTGATGTCCAACATCTAGCCACTTCTGAATATACCACTATATGAAAAAGTGAAATTAAGGTTTTACATAGCTATTAGCATTAACATAAAGGGATAGCAGTAAAAGAGTGGAGCAGAAGTGAACAGTCTACATGTAATACAGGAGATTTGGTCTAAGACTGCATTCCCAAAACTCTTCACAGTCATACCACATACATTGATATGAATGCATGGCTCCACACCTCCTCCAGCAAGTTGGTGGTACATTTTTTATCATTCTGTAGAGTTTGATTGGTGTTTAATATGATTTGTGAACAATTTTCAAGAACCCTTCTTTTGTGATAGGTAAGTGTGACTGATATGGGGGAGAAGACCAGATACGAGACCAAGCTGCATCTGATATCTACATCTTTAGATCAGATTATTAGGACATTTGGACAAATTGGCCCTTTCCATATACATGCTCAGTTATAGTCACAGCAATGCCCTATTCTAAGGGATCATCTTCTGAGCAAAGAAGTTCATAAAAGGCTAGTGGTTTTCCAGCTTTCCCCAATGAATTTAGAGATAATGTAAAAGAAACAACCTGATTTACTTGAAACTACAAAAGCTCATGCTGCCAATTTCTTTCTTCCAGTTAGTCGCAAAGTTGCTACAAGATCTCTTTACATACTGATTCTACAGACTAACATGGCTATATCTTTGAATTACTTGAAACTAGTTAGTATTGATTGATTGCACCTGGTTTTGAGACAGTCTATGGGTTTAGGATTCCCTTGAACAAATAGGTCTAAGATAGGGTAAAATCCACAGGTTTTCCAGGATTTTAATTGTAAATATTAGTCCTTCATCTGAAAGTGAGGATGTAGAAGGAAGGACAAGTACCTGTAACAATTTATTCCAGATAACTAGAGAATTATGCAGAAATTGGTTAGAGACTCCTGTAAATTTCTGTTTTGTGGTACATGAATATAAATAAGTAGATTCTGGCAAGGAGATATCACTAATCTCTGAATTGACCCATCTGGTGTTGTGTTGTGTTCAGTAGTTAAACTACTGAGCTGACTTAATTGGAAAGCTTGGAACTAAAGAACGATGTCGGAATTTCCAATTCAATGCTGGTATGTCTAACAGACTTGGGGAAACCTGGGTCTTTTCTTGTTAAAAATAATTTGGCTGATCACCAATTGCCACTTTTTGAATCTAGATGCAGCTGGGGGCCAGAGGAATATTTTGGAATAGAAAAAAGCAGGTGGCAAACCAGAAACATTTTAACTAAGGCAATATGCTCTAGTAGAGAAAATTTTAAGGACTGCTAAGATCTTATTTTGTTTGCCATCCAGGAAGTGATTGGGTTATAATTACGTGGGATGAGTTGTATTACATCCTTTGTGATTTTTACACCTAAGTATCTGGACCTAGAGGGTTTTAGTTGTAAGCTAGGGAGAGATTACCAGTAGTTTTGCCTCAAAAGTGGCACATCAACATCAACAAGGATTTTGGAAAGTTAATTTGGAAACCAGAAAATTTGCCAAAAAGTCTCTGATGTGCTTAAGCAATGGAAAATACACTTCAGGATTGGCAAAAAACCAAAACCAAAATGTCATCTGCATAAAGACCAAGTTTGTGTTGGTGGCTGTTGATGTGTGAGCCGGTAATAGGACAGTTAGATCAGATTAAGTTTGCTAGGGGTTCTGTCATTAATGCAAATAAAAGAGGTGACAATGGGCAGTCCTGTCTGGTGTCTCTAAGAAGTTTAAAAGGTGCTGAGTCTATGCCATTAATTAGGACCATTGCTTCTGAATGATCATAAATGTGAATCACATTTGTGAATTTGTGACAAAAATTCATTTCTTAGAACACTTTAAAAAGATACTACCACTCCACTCTGCCAAATGCCTTAATACAGGGGTCAGCAAACTACAGCCTGGGAGCTGAACCTGGCCCCTCGAGGCCTTTCAACCAGCCCGTGGCCGGTCCTGCCGCCGCCGCTGCCGCCGCCATGTAACACGGCGTGCCATTTTGTGTTCCAAAATGGCACCCGCACTCGCGCATCCATGCACATGACAGTGGGCACCATTTTGAAACACAAAATGGTGCCGGAGTAGTGAGCATGCACTCACGATGCGCAGCACCGTTTTGTGTTTCAAAATGGCACCCGGTGTCATGTGCATGCATGCGCGAATGCGGGTGCCATTTTGGAACACAAAATGGCTCCCCATGCTCACGCACGCTTGTGCACGACACCGGGGGTTGTGCGCACGCGTGTGTGTGCATGTGCGCACACACCTCCGGTGCCATTTTTTTCCTTTCGGCCTGCCAATGATCTGGGGGACAGCGGAACTGCCCCCCCCCCAAAAAAAAGGTATGCCGACCCCTGACACATTAAGAGATAAGGCAACCAGTGGCATCTTTGAAAGGGTGGAGTGGTGCACAATATTTGATACTCTGTGAATGGAGTCTGCTTTGGTCCTCCACTTGAGGAAGTTTCGGTCTGGCCACATGATCCTCTCAGCAAGGACAGAAAAAGAAGAGAGGATCAACTAGTGCTTTTGCTGAAATGGTATTTTTTGTTGTGTGCCTTCCAGGCAAACCTATTATGTTTTCTTGGCAGGTTTTGCCAGAGGGAGGATTGCCACTGCCATCATCTGAGGCTGAGAGTGATTTGTACAGGCATTTAACCACTGCACCACCAGGGCTCCTGGTGGGAGCCAAGGTGGGGCAGATGGTTGGCGGGACAGCTTCAGGCTGGATCTCCCCTCGCTCGTCTGTGCAGGGGCATCACTAGGACTGTGTGGACCATACTAGGTGACACCTCCTCAAACAGCTGCTGAGCTGTGGCATTCATCTGCTTCCTTTTAAAAATGCTTAAAGAGACGGTGGGAGTGGGGTGAAGTGCAATGGGAGGAGAAAGAAGAGGCCCCAGAATTTTAAAAAATTAAAATCTCAACATTTTTGTTAGAAACAGCACATTTTAACCCAATCTGCACTATGTATATGTGACTACGTTTGGGTTGTGCGTATGATATTGTAATTGGAAGGTATAATTTTAATGTTGGTAGTTGTTTGTGTCACAGCTATTAGCATTACATTCAGTGGTATATGGGAATGATGATTTATGAGGAACATTAGTGCAAAAAAGTATTACTAAGGATTCTGTATGGATGGTGTGAAATGGGAAGAGGAGGTCAATGGGGGTGACACTAACCGTAGTGACGCCACTGTGCCTGCGCCTTTCCTGCCTGGTGAGAAGCGGGAGAGGAGGAGGAGGAATAGGCAGAGGCCCTGAGGTGCCTGGCAGATGGGCCTCCCCTTTGCCTGAGCAGCTGCTGGTTCCAGATGGAAAGTGGCTGGGAATCGAAGGCCTTCCCAAATGAAGCCTGCCAATGCCTTTCCCTTCGCCACTCTCCCTCCCTTCCCCAGGGTCGTACATGGGCACTCCATATTTACCCGCTACAAAGAGCCAGGCATAAATCCATCAGTGATACCTTTATTGGCCAACCAAAATGCACAATATACTTGTTGCACATTTTTGAAGCTTCATGGGCTTTTTCATCAGGCAAGATGTTACAAACCAAACAGGAGAAAAAACAATTGGAGATGTTAGTCAGATGCCTACATGTTATTTCTGTTTTTAGTTAAAGTGGTATATGGTGGGGAGGATCTCTTTTGCAGGCAGGCTTCTTCTCCTTCTGGCCCTGTGCCTATAGGGAGATTTGCAAAGTCGAGGAAATTTAAAATCCATTTGCATCTCAACAGGGACCCCTCTTTTGCAATCCAATATGTCTCCATTCCAGTGAGGCCACAGGCCTCTTTGTGGCAGAGAAAAATGGATTCCTCAAGAAGTCTCCATGTTTTTGCATCAGGAATATTCTGGTGGATGTAGAGGTAAAACATGCAAATTCAGCCCAAATTTACAGGCTATTCTTCTTGGTTCCCCTGTCGCAGCTAAAATGCAGTATCTCACAATACAGAAAACATTAAGGGGTAGCTGTGTTGGCCATTTAGCAAGTTCAAACAAAATATCCACCACCAAAGAGTGATACCTTTATTGGCCAACCAAAATGCACAATATACTTATTGAAAGGTTTTGAAGCTCCGTTGGCTTCTTCATCAGGCAAGATGTTACAAACCAAACAGGAGAAAAAACAATTGGAGATGTTAGTCAGATGCCTACATGTTGTTTCAGTCTTTAGTTAAGGCAGTATATGGGAATGGCGATTTATGAGGAACATTAGTGCAAAAAAGTATTACTAAGGATTCTGTATGTATGCCGTGAAGTGGGAAAAGGAAGTCAATGGGGGGAGTGACACCAACCCTAGTGACGCCACTGCGCCTGCGCCCCTCCTGTCTGGTGGAGAAGCGGAAGAAGAGGAGGAGCAGAGGTAGAGGCAGATGGGCCTCCCCTTTGTTTGCCTGAGGTGCCACCGGTTCCAAGTGGGAGGTGGTCAGGAACCGAAAGCCATCTCAAATGAAGCCTGCCTTTGCTTTTCTTTTGTTCCTTTGGGGCCGTATGCGGGTGCTCAATATTTTGTTGTTGTTAACTGCCCTTGAGTTGATCTAGATCCATGGCAGCCCTATGGATGAGACATCTCCAAGACCCCCTGTCCTCCACTGCTCTGCTTAATTCCTGAAACCCCTTAATACCCATGATCTCATTAAAAGAGTCCATCCATCTGGCATGTGGCATTCCTCTCTTCCTACTTCCCTCCATCTTCCCCAGCGTTATTGTCTTTTCCAATGAGTCCTCCCTTCTCATAATGTGACTGAAGTACGACAGCCTCAGTTTGGTCATCTTGGCTTCCAGGGAAGTTTCTGGCTTGAACTGCTCTAGGACCCACTTGTTTGTCCTTTTGGCTGTCCATGGGATCCTCAGCACTCTTCTCCAGCAACACATTATCTCAAATGACTTGATTTTCCTCCTATCATCTTTATTAACTGTCCAGATCTCACATCCATACATGGTAACATCCCTGGCTTGTACTAAGGATGGCATCTCTCCTCTGAATGAATGCCTTAAGGTGGTAATGGACTGGATGAGGGAAAACAGACTCAAACTGAATCTGGGTAAGACGGAGGTATTTGCTATAGGGACCCCTAATCCAGGAATGGAGATATGTCAACCAGTTCTGGGTAGGGTCACACTTCCCCTGAAAGACTGTGTTCACAGCTTGGGGTGCTCCTGGACTCGTCTCTCCAGTTGACAGCACAGATAGATGAACAGGTGAGGAGCACCTGTCATCAGCTTTGGCTGATACGCCAGCTGTGACCCTTCCTGGAGCCAGGCGACCTAGAAACAATGGTGCATGTGCTGGTAACCTCTCGACTTGACTTCTGCAATGCACTCTACATGGGGCTACCCTCGTGCCAAGTTCGGAAACTTCAATGGGTAGAATATGGCAGCCATGCTAGTCACAGGTACACCTAGAACTGACTATATAACACTTGTCCTAAAATCTCTCCATTGGCTGCCAATTAGTTTCCGGGCGCAGTACAAGTTGTTGGTTATAACCTTTAAAGCCCTACATAGCCTAGGTCCAGACTACTTGCGGGAGCCCCTTCCTCCATATAATCCACCTTGCACACTTAGGTCCTCTGGGAAGAATTTACTGCAGCCTAAAAAGACCAGATTGGCTGCAGGTAACCCAGAAGGTCTTTTCATCTGCCGCTCCTGGCATTTCCACTCTTGAAGGCCTTTCCAGATTAGCCTCCGCTCCACTGATAGTGATAGCCCCCGTCTACCCCAAGAAAGATAGATGTCCCGCCTCTAATTTACTTCTAATTTTAGCTAGTTTTTTTTATTTTTTTCCCTTTTTTATAAACCTAAACCTAATTAGGTATAAACCTAATAGCAAAAGAAAGATAAAGGATACTGTAATATATCAAGTATTTTATATTGTTATTGGTTTTAGTTTGTTTCTTTTTTATAATTGGGAGGGATATTGGGTAGGGGATTATTAGAAATGTGGATTTTAATTGTATATTTGTATTTTATTATTATTTTTGTTTGTAATAACCTGCCTTGATCTGCAGGGAGAGGTGGGCTATAAATAAAATATATTATTATTGTTGTTGTTATTATTGTATGATTCTAACTTTTGTGCTGAGTATTTTGTATTTTGTGCTGAATATCTTTGCATTTTAGAATATTTTCTGGTTCTTTCATACATAGCCCATTCTTAGTCTTCCGATTTCCTGACTGCAGTCGCCATTTCTATCAATGTTTGATCCCAGGTATGGGAATTCTTTTACTATTTCTATTTCCTCATTGTCTAGGTTGAACTTGTGAAGGCGGTCATTATTGTTGTTTTCTTTATGTTCAATATTAATCCTGCCTTTGCACTTTCTTGTTTGATCTTCCTTAATAGGTTTTCCAGATCTGTGAGGTTTTCTGCTAGTACTATGGTGTCATCTGCTTATCTCAGATTGTTGATATTCCTTCCTCCTATTTTCACTCCTCTTTCTTCTTTGTCCAAGCTTGCTTAGGACGGGTGGGATTTGGGATTTTTATGTTCTGTTTAGATTGTATTAATATATCTGTATGGAAATTTTAATGTTGTAAGCCGCCTCGATTGCTCTGCAGAGGGGTGGCATATCAATAATAATAATAATAATAATAATAATAAAGTGGGACCTTCACAAA